>JAJKFL010000009.1:3572500-4172500 GCA_021186555.1 Reticulitermes speratus | reverse complement strand
ATGGTTACGCGAA
The DNA here is from genome assembly GCA_021186555.1 of Reticulitermes speratus. Taxonomy (NCBI): domain Eukaryota; kingdom Metazoa; phylum Arthropoda; class Insecta; order Blattodea; family Rhinotermitidae; genus Reticulitermes; species Reticulitermes speratus. The sequence goes on along the minus strand of JAJKFL010000009.1, from coordinate 4,172,487 downwards.
CGCGCCTCAATATTACGTTACAAGTACGTTGCCTGTCTGGTTTGAAAATAATGTTAAGACTTTGATTCGCACCTCACAGAAAACACACATACGTATTTAACGTTGTATCTACCGTGCATTTTCAAATGAGATGTGTTCAAAAATCACCAACTATCAATCATCACTCTGCAACAGCACAACACCGGCGTCATGCAGCTTACGTAGTAAACACAGATGACCACCTTACTACAAGGCCAAACTGCCAATAATTTTCAGAAAAACTACAAACTATGTAATCATTTAAAACAGCCTTTAATTCATTTTATAGTAATTTTACATAATTTTACATACTGTACAAGTGGACAATATCAGCCCACTCATATTCTACATATATAAATATAACCACATACGTAATAACTATAAGTCTATGCATATTAATCTCTATGACCCCCTGAAGATGGTGGTTTAAACCACCGAAATACGTATAGGGTAATTTTAAGAATAAACTATTGAAAAGTTTATGTGCATTAGTTGGTGATTTTTGAACACAACACATACGTATGTCTATTACAGTTCCTAACACGTTGCTTCTGTTCGGGAAAGTGATCGCTGTTTATTACCTGAATCTTATGAAACACAGAAATACAATTTGTGGGAGAAATGCAAAGTTAATATGTAAATTTGGTGATATGTATTTACCACTGTGCTTTAGGGGATAAAGCAAAGTGTATATTGTCAGCATATATACCACCTGCTGTGGCATTAAATGTAACTGAATTACCGGAAGCCTCTTTAATAACTACGGATAAATAAACTATGAAGCATTTATTGCACCTACACAGTATATTTCTTATGATTCTTAAAATAAATAATCGCGTTGTGTGTTCTAAGAGGTGGGAATTAGGTTCGTAAATATTGTGCAGTAAGTATATGAAATTCGGTCTCTAAAGCGTTAAAAATAGAAGATTGATGTTATGGAAGTTTCTGTTAACAGACACCACTACATGAAATGTTGTTGCAACGTCGCCATATTGACGTCGTTAAATTATTAAAAAAAACACAAAAGTCAAATAAAGCTAAATGGCCGAATGGTTATACGAAGTTTCGTTAGATTCAGTCAGTTGATCCGTACAAACTTTGTATATACCGAGTACCATGAGAGCGTCCTTAAATCAGCACTAAATATATAGATTACAAGCACGACGGACATGCATGGCGAGGTTGCGTTTGTACAGCCGTAAACGCGCACTTTGCGGGAAATTTTTCAACATGGCAGTCACGTCCAGCAGACGAAAACCTTCCCCCACTACATATTTAACAGTAAGATACCATCAGGATTAAGGCACACAAAGTGTTTCATTTGAAATACTGTCCCTAGCCACTGAAACTACGCAACAACACACACCGCCATATTTGTAACAACTACAATGCTGCATTCGATATATCTCGCCTCAATCGCTGGCTGTTTCGGTCCAGAATTGTTTGGTATTTGAGAAGACTAGTGGCATAAACTTGTCCCGCCATCTGTGAAGAAATTAAGGTACTACTGGGTCCTCAACAATTGAAGGTATACTGTGAGTTTTAACAGTACAGTCCAGAATAACGTCTTTATGATTGTAAGACTGATATGTCAGTCCCATGACATTGATCTATGTAAACACAAAATAATTTACATTTTTGTAAAACAGAATGGTCTGAAGATGAAATCTTGTAGTATTAATAATTAACACTAACTAACTAACTAACTCCATGGAGCAGAATCCTTCTTGAGAAGCTAACAGGTCGTCAGCTAGTCAAGAAATTCCCCGCATTTTATGGAACCCGAAGGTTCATTACCGCACTCACAACAGCCCGCCACCTGTCCCTATCCTGAGCCATATCAATCCAGTCCATGCCTCCCATCCCACTTCTTGAAGATCCATTTCAATATTATCCTCCCACGTCTGTGTCTTCCAAGTTGTCTCCTTCCCTCAGGTCTCCCCACCAAAATCCTGTATGCACCTCTCCCCTCACCCATACGTGCTACATGCCCCGCCCACCTCATTCTTCTCGATTTGATCACCCGAACAATATTTGGTGATGAGTACAGATCATTAAGTTCCTCGTTATGTAGTCTTCTCCACTCCCCTGTTACCCCGTCCCTTTTAGGCCCAAATATCCTCCTCAGCACCCTATTCTCGAACACCCTCAGCCTAAGTATTAATAATTACTGTCTAAAATATAAAAGTTGTGGAGACGGGACCAATTAAAATTTTTTTCTTCTTTACGCTTTTAAGCCCGAATAAGCTCCGAATAAAAGGCGACTCCGGATATAAGGCAACTACCTCTTTAAAGGTAAAGCTATCCCTATATAGGCCAGTACGGCCCTTACGGCGTCAGAAGTTGTTGCTCCCAGGATCTTAAACAATCGTCACATGAAGGTGGTAAGGCTGTCAGCCCAATGCACCGGTACTGATACTCAGAGCCAATTAGAAAGCCAATGACCCCACTGCGAATCGAACCCGAGACCTTCGCGACTGTAACGCAGTGCCTCAACCAACTGCGCCAACGCGTAATCACTGATAGTGCCTTACCATTAAGTCAGAGAGACACAGAGAAAATGTAGAAACTAATATAATATTAATATTGTTTCAGAGAAGCAGATATGTCTGAAAATTAAATAAGACACATGACTGACAATATAATTCAGTGCATTTTTATTAGTCATTGTTACTATGAAGAAACGTGTCCCTGGCGTGTTAATGGCAAATGCTGTAAGACCTCCCGTGTAAGGCTGTCTTTACTTTTCTGTGCGGTTACTTCCGAGAAAAATAACTTGCCTTATGCGGTATATAATGTTCAGAGCACTCGGCCGTCACTTTCCGAAGTAACAGTAACCGACTGGGGAATAATTATGTTCACTGTGAGGTACGAATTGAATCTTTATTGCCTTACGTAACTTACAGAGTGAAAGAATCCAAAAATGTGTCAACATAAGTGACTTCGGTAAGAAATTTCCTTTTATTGTCCAGCAAGCGAACGATTTTGACTGGCACCAGGCGACAAGTGAGAGCCATTAGCGCAGGGGTCCGCAAGTTGTCCAAAAATCTTGAAGTCATCTCCAAATTCTAGGCGCCAGAATGCTGACATACAGCCAGTTCCATACTGAAGACTCACAATTCTGGAGTGACCTGCGAACCTCACTTTTATCGGACGGTGTCTGCTCGGGGCATGTGAACTGATACACATTGTTGTATGTAAGGAAGAGAACCTTAATAAATATGCTGAAAATGTTACGTGCCCTGTACAAAATATAGTCGACCAGACGCCTGGGATTTGTGCACCCCTGCGTTAACGCACAGCTCTCACCAGCTGACTCTGCAGTACGAAACTCTGTCCTAGCTACAGCAAGTGGGTCTGCTGTAGAACAACGGAAGAGTCGGCGAATAATTGAGCATCTTTGATTTTACGCTTCCGCCGCTATGTTGATGAGATGTGCGCTCTTCTGGGATATTACGCGAACTCTTGACCCTTGAAGACGAGACCGATACGTTCTTCCGCAATGTCGGCAAACAATTACCACACGACGTCGCGTAATATCCCAGTAGAGCGCAGATGTCAATTGCGCAGCTGTATTTAACGTTTGTCTTGTGCACGTAGTTCTGAAGGTGACTCATAGATTGCTGCACAACTCTTCGACACGTCGTACAGGTACAGAAATTCCCTCCCTTAAGCTGAGAGGGAAATTAAGGAAAGAAAATGTACGCCTTTGACCGGGAATGCTAACATCAGAGATCATTGTCAGCTAAGATGGTGGAGTCGTAGTTGGCGCACATGTGACTCGCTAGTAGATTGACAGCAAAAGATGTTCGTGTTTTGTGTAACAGTGAAAGAAGAACAGTGACATGGATTCGTTGAGTGATTAAAACTGCTATTATCGTTCGTATGGAAATGTAAGTAGTGTGAGAAGTTGTAGTGATGCTGACAAGAGTGAACTGCTACCAAGCAACAGACAAGCATGTGATAGGCAGTGGATAGAAGCCAGCAAAATGTTTGTACCTAGACCATCATGGTGTGTCCACAAATGTAAGTAGTGTGAGAAGTTGTAGTGATGCTGACAAGAGTGAACTGCTACCAAGCAACAGACAAGCATGTGATAGGCAGTGGATAGAAGCCAGCAAAATGTTTGTACCTAGACCATCATGGTGTGTCCACAAATGTAAGTAGTGTGAGAAGTTGTAGTGATGCTGACAAGAGTGAACTGCTACCAAGCAACAGACAAGCATGTGATAAGCAGTGGATAGAAGCCAGCAAAATGTTTGTACCTAGACCATCATGGTGTGTCCACAAATGTAAGTAGCCCTCTAGAAAACTGTCCAACAGAGTTATAGTTGGTAGTACCGTTTCTAGGAGCGGATTTGTAGTCCGTTGTTTCTTGAAAATAATTGTTGACTAGTGTATAGATTGTTGCTACTTTACTGATGTGCCAGTGAGATGAAGTGGGATGAAATTAGTTAAACGTGTTGTTAAACTGTCATTGTGTCAAAAGCATGACCAGTCAAATTGGAATGTATAGGTTTACACTTCGAATGTGATTCTTAATTGTAAATGCAGGCAGCATTAAGACACTATCCAAGAACAGGCTAAGACTATCCCCACTTAACCCCAATTCCTAATTTGAACAATTCGAAGCTTATGAAACTGAGAAAGAGATCTTAAATAAATTTCAACGGTGCAGGGTGCTTCAGAGAGGCTAACACCTGCTCTCCTGTGTTGTTAGACCTGTGGGTACCACAGTGTTACACATTTACTTGATTGGTTGGCTGATTGATTGGTTGGCTGATTGATTGGTTGTTGTTTTTTTGGTATTGTTTGGTGAAGTTTAGTTAATTAGTTAGTCAGGTAGGCGGATAGATAGTTGGTTTGGTTGCTTGGTTGGTTGATTGATTGATTGACTGACTTTTTGGGTATTGTTTGGTGAAGTTAGTTAGTCAAACAGGCAGGCGGATAGTCAGTTGGCTCTTGATTTGGTTGGTTGGTTGGCTGGTTGATTGGTTGATTGATTGTTTTTTGGGTGTTGTTTGGTGAAGTTTAGTTAATTCGTCAGGCAGGCAGGCGGATAGTAAGTTGGCTGTTGGTTTGGTTGCTTGGTTGGTTGATTGATTTATTGATTGTTTTTTGGGTGTTATTTTGTGAAGGTTAGTTAATTAGTCAGTCAGTTACTCGGTCAGTCAGTCAGTTTTTTTGTGGTGAAGGGCCCCGCAGCAGATGCTACGGACGCACCGCAGCCTTGAGGCTTATTGTGCAACCCTGTGATGGAGATGATCAGTCTTTTTCATTTTTTCAAGTAATGGAGCACCGGTGGAACGAAATTGGCAGTGGAAAACCGAAGTAATCGGGGAAAACCCTGTTCCAGTGCCACTGTGTCTACCACAAATCCCACATGGACTGACCCGGTTTCGAACGCGGGCCTTCGCGGTGAGAGGCCGGCGACTAACCGCCTCTGCCATGGCACAGTTAGTTAGTTAGTCAGTCACTTAGTCAGGCAGATAGACATTTGCTGGTTTGGGTGATTGGTTAGTTGGTTTTTGGCCGTTTGGTGAAGTTTAGTTAATTAGTCAGTCAGTCATTACATATCTTCATTGCAGCTGTTCTTGAGGATTCTCACCAGTCTGCCAATGACACGTTTGCTACTGTGGCTAGCCAAGGTAACAACCACTTCCAGTAACAGTATCATTTCCATGGACAATGAGTTCACCTTAAAGACAGCTTATTTATGCTGACGCTCTAGCGCAAGCTCATCCAAGTTTCGCTTTGTTCATTCAATTCGTATCGGAAATCGATACGCACAGCCACCTACCTTACCGACCATATCTTGAGGTTCGCTAATCCGCGGTGGAAGTTGCGTCCAGTGCATTAAGATTACAAGGATATCCACTCTGCAGCCCTCATTAAGTGGTACAGTCCTGCCAGATGGCAGCACCGTCTCAGCACCGGTAACTTGATACGTCCTTCAAAGCGAGTAGCACTGCGCTCACGACCTGACTCGTACACAGTGTCGGCAACTTTACAGAAAGTGACTGGTTGCTGTTCTATCGCACTTTGCAGTCGGGGACAAGCAAGGCAATTTGTAGGCCGGCTCTAGGACCCACACATTACTATTAGGTTCATCTGTGACTGGAGCGCTGGCCAAATGCAGTATTTTGAAGGCGCAATGCTGCCTGCTCGGGATTGGAGATAACAAGACAGGCAATGTACGTATAACGTAATACTGAGGGGCATTCGCGTAACCATTGTTGCAATGGAAAAGCAATGAGTATTACATATTCTGAGTGTGTGTCTGTAGCCTTAGTTATCCAGCATGCAAAGCGCATGCGCCGTATTATATTGTCATCTGTGGCCTGTCTGGCTGTACCATATTTTTCCACATTAACTCATAAATGGCACGATTTTCCAGAAAAAAGTTATTGAACATAAAATGTGTGTTTTAATTTTCTCTACAACTTTTGTCAAGAACATTTCTCATTCTAAGAAGAATTCAGCCAGATATTATCATAAATGTACATACGTGTTCGTGTAAAGTGCCCGTTATTCTTGTCGAATTCTAATGAAATTTGAATTTTATCGACGGATTTTCGAAAAAATAGTAAAAAATTAAATCTCATGAAAATCTGTTCAGTGGGAGCCGAGTTGTTTGATGTGAACGGACGGACAGACGGACAGACATGACGAAGATAATAGTCGCTTTTCGCAATTTTACGAACGCCCTTAAGACATTTACCCAATCACCTGTCACACGTGAAATACAGTGACTAACACTGCAGCGTGTTCCTGGGCACGACAACTATTACCGAAGCTGTATTGCGATAGGAAACGTGTAACCTCCGGGAAATAACATCCTCGTTTTCTGTTCAGTTAACTTACATTACTTCACAGAAGATTCTGGAAATACTAACATCCAGCTTTTAAACAGATGTCTTGAGTTCTGAACACACAACTAAGATCTAGTCGTGAAATATTAGCAACTTCATTTCAAACCTATTGCCCTTTATTTCCTGCAAACAATGTGGATCGTTTGCATGAACTCTCTGCTTCGGTGTACCCAAGAAATAATAAGAGTACGAAATGGAGTGCGGAGATCCAGGAGCCTAGACTCCGTGACTTATCAGCCCTTCACCGAATATATCTCATAATGCAGTCATTGTGAAATATGGCGAGGGCCGTGGAATTATCCCGCATGAAGTAACTACGTTTGTTAGGCGCGTTGGAAAAATTGTGAAACGCCACTGTTAACTTCATGTCCGTCTGGCGGTCCTCATGGAACGACTCGGCTCCCAGTGGACGGATTTTCATGAAATTTGATATTTGAGTATTCTTCGAAAATCGGTCGAGAAAATTCAAGTTTGATTAAAATCTGACAAGAGTAACTGGCACTTTACATGAAGACCTATGTACATTTATGATAATATCTTACTGAATTCTTCTTAGAATGAGAAATGTTTCAGACAAAAGTTGTAGAGAAAATCAAAACGCACATTTTATGTTCAATACCTTTTTCCCGAAAATCGTGCCGTTTATGAGATAATGTGGAAAAATATGGTAGAGCCAGACAGGCCACAGATGACAATATAATACGGCGCATGCGCTTTGCATGCTGGATAACTAAGGCTACAGACACACACTCGGAATATGTAATACTTATTGCTTTTACATAGCAACAATGGTTATGCGAACGCGCCTGCATGTTACGTTTATACGTACATTGCGTGTATTGTCTTCTATTAATTCCCTCAACAATAGCTTAAGAATTATTTCTAAGTAATGGCCGGAATTGGTTGTTCCTCTAAACAAAAAGTGACTTGTGATTTTGCTCGCACTCAACACACACCAGACTCCAACTTCAAGGTCTATGTCACTGTCACTGAGTCGGGAAATTCCTCTCCTTTCTGGAAACCCAAATATTCTTTGCCGTGTCTACAAGAGATCTTTTTCGGGTAAATAAAGTGATACCTACAGAAAGAGCAAAGACGTTTGTAGCGCCGTTCTTACAGACAAGGTTATCTGATACCGACGTATATGAAATGCATACCGATGCGATTCTTGATATGTTGAGAGTGGTCACGAATCACCGAAGATCCGCACCTTATCCCGTTCAAAGTAAAAATAAATTTACGATGATCTTCGTAGAGACTTATACAACGAAATGTCTTCAGTGGCATTTCCGAAGAACACCCTGTATAAGCCATAAAAGGCGTACAACAAAGTGCATTATTGCATGCAATTTAAATCTGTCTATCATAATTAACAGGCTAGTCAAATCTTGTTGTGTCCACCAAAGCAGGTGGATGCTTCAGCGACATAATCATATAGGTCTACTATGCACATTTGTCATGCATAAAGTTTTCTGCTGACCGGAGTACATGCTAGCGTAAGTTGACTATTGTACGTGCCTGAGAAGTTCCCCTTGAAAATTTCGTATAATTGTGGAAAACAATAAAAATACGTAACCAAAAATAAAATGCATGAAATAACTTTGAGGAATATTAGAATTCTACAAGGTTTAAGGTCGCCTTCGGTGGACTAGTGGTTAGCGTGCTCGCCACTGGACCCAAGGTTCGCGGGTTCAGTCCCGGCCGAGGTCGATGGATTTTTAAGGGTGATAAAAATCCGTAGCACAACTTCCTTCGGAGGGGAAGTAAAGCCGTCGGTCCCATGTCGTAGATTTACGGCATGTAAAAGAACCTTACGGGCATGAATAGAAACGTTTCGTAAGCAAAATTCAGCGGCCATTTCTCACCCAAGTCTCCTGACTGCCTGCCAGATGGCTCTGGCAGTCACATCAGGATTGAGTAGAACTTATACGGTCAGTGGGCTGGTCACTCACTACATCAACGCACATGACCATAGAAACCTCCGAAAGGAGGCCCCTATGCTCCGCGTTGGAGCGACAGGGACAAACAACAACAACAACAACAACAACCAAGTTTAAGACAGAGATATCCAACCCGTGACCCGCGGGTCGCATGCGGCCATATTTGTAAATTTTGTATATACTATAAAAATTACAGAATAAATTAGGAAATTAAGCTTGCCATTTATTGTGATTCCAAATTGCGATCGGTGAGTCATCCCACAGTAATGGTTGTGGCCATTTACCAAAACCTTTTGACGCCCCTGCCTTAAAAAGAAATCAGTGAGTAGTGAAATTATCAGTATTGTGAGAAGCGACGCTGTCTAGAGTAGCCAAAATTTCGTACCACGATACAAAGTGAAGAGCACACCATACGCTTTTCCACCAAACTTTGCATTTTATTTTCACGTTATATTCACCGTGAATTTTAATTCAGTTAGCAGTATTATAACCAACAAATACACTTTTTGTATTTCTGTTACACTTTTACCCTACACATGTTTCGGCTGTGGTCCGGCCATCATCACGGTACACTAGTAGGTTCACTTCACTGGCACTGTGAGTCACACCTACAACAAGACACTAGCAACAATAGGACGCGGATCCATCCAATAAAAAACCATCTGCCAGTAATTTCAACAATTTTTAACAATTTTAACAACGTTAATGTTTTAACTACTACCAACAATATACCGTTTTATATCTGCAACCCGCAGTGTTATACCTCGAGCTTTTGACGCAAGACGAACACAGCGTGCATTCGAAAGTGAACAGAGCTACAAAAACATTGCGATGACGTGTGATAATACCAAATGAACTGGTGACAGTGAGGTGAACCTACTATTGTACCGTGATGATGGCTGGACCACAGCCGAAACATATGTAGGGTAAAAGTGTAACAGAAATACAAAAAGTGTATTTGTTGGTTATAATACTGCTAATTAATTTACATTATATGTTGTCTAACAATTCTTGTTTTCTTCCAGTTTTCTGGTTTAAAAAATGGTACCCCCCCCCCCTCCCCCCATGCTCATCAGAAGTATTGAACACACCGGTAATAGTGAATGTGCTACTCAGTGGCTCTGTCGGTAATCTGTAAATATTGCAACAGAAATAACGTATATTTTTAATTTACACACAAAATAACACACTTCGTGATTTTGACCTTCTGTATTAAAACAATATATTTTATGTGAAACAAAATATGTTTTTTTTTAAACAAAAGACAGCTTACATCCGCATTGTAAAGTTTGTAACACTTACGAGTATCGGCAAAGTGCACTGTTACTGCACTTTCCAACAGACAATACAACTGTAAGTTTACTAATAATTACTGTGCCTTATGTACATACAAATTTTCTTCTCGGCCAGTGATTGTGAGAATACAACAACTTCCTGCATTTGCTAGTGACAACCATCCCGGGGCCGTTTTCACTAAAGTACCCCCTAATGCCCTTAACGTTGTCTCCCTCCCACTCCCCCTCATGCTGTTTCAACCCTACTGGCTGTCATCACGCTTACTAATTACCTGTCACCGCCCACACCTTCCCCTGTATAAATTTCGTAACCTATTTCCGGCTTTCTTTTCTTCTTGGTCTTCATGACACTTGAAGATGGGACCGATACGTTGTCCCGAAACGTCGGTAAAGGATTACCATTCAACGCTGCGTAACATCACAGAAGAGCGCAGATCTCTAATAATACGAAGTTTTTCGTGTGTTGTGACAGTCAACTCTTCACATGATTGCAACCTGATGCTATAAATTGGATGCGTCAGCGAGGAGCCGGCCGCTCTGAAGCCATTGCTCGTTTGTATATGCAAATATTGGGTATTAGATCCAGCTATTGATGCTGCGTAGCGAGAACAAGACCCCCTCCTCCCCGTCACACCACCGCGATAAAGGCTGGTAATGGCGGTGCTAATTCAAGTAATTATAATGCAGCTGTGTCAATAGCAATTACTGCAGTGTTTTGTTTATGTTGCTCTAATATGCCGCTTGGAGGCGACACTTACCTACTAGTAACCTTCAAATGCTATTGCGTTGCTGTGAATTGCTTCACGTAACTACGTATAGCAAGGTGTAGGTATTAACACTCTGGGTCAAATAAGCATTAAAGAGGTGCAGATGATGATGATGATGATAATGATGATGATGATGATGATAGTAGTAGTGATAACAATAAGCAGGTGACGGCAGCTGGAAATAAAAAAAGGATGTAATTTATATTAGTAACGAGATTACTGAAATGTCGTGTGACATAGAAAAAAGATTACATAAAACTACCATGAAAATGGAAGAAAATATCACATGGATAAGTTTACAATAGTAGCAATAGACCTGTCAGCAGCTGATGTGTTTTCGAAGGTCCTGCGTAAGAGTCTGAAAATTATAATCACGAAAAACATCAACAGGCAACACTAAAAGGACAACACTGATTGGAATGTGCCACACTATCGGCATATTTCTAAGTCTTCGATAATAATTGCTGACAAAATTGATAGTTACTTTGGTAGAACCTGGAATTAACAAGACAGGCAATGTACGTATGAAAGTAACTTCGAGGCGCGTTCGCGTAACCATTGTTGTCGTGGAAAAGCAATAAGTATTACATATTCTGAGTGTGTGTCTGTAACCTTAGTTATCCAGCATGCAAAGCGCATGCGCCGTATTATATTGTCATCTGTGGCCTGTCTGGCTGTACCATATCTTTACACATTATCTCATAAACGGCACGATTTTCGGGAAAAAGTTATTGAACATAAAATGTGTGTTTTGATTTTGTCTATAACTTTTGTTTGAAACATTTCTCAGTCTAAGAAGAGTTTAGCGAGATATTATCATAAATGTACATAAGTCGTCATGTAAAGTACCCGATATTCTTGTCAGATTTTAATAAAACTTGGAATTTTCGAAAAATCCTCAAATATCAAATTCAATGAAAATCCGTCCAGTGGGAGCAAAGTTGTTGCATGCGGACGGATAGACAGACATGACGAAGCTAATAGTCGCTTTTCACAATTTTGCTAACGCCTAAAAATTGTACTGACCAATGTAATACCTAAAGGAAAACAATAATTAACTCCAGGGAGCAGATTCCGCCTTAGAGTAGGCTACAGTAGGCTACAATTAGGACGGGCAACGCAGTAACCCTTGCTTATCGAACTTTTCCTATCTTTTGTGCAACTTTTTGCTCAAGCATTCATCAGCCCCACACTTTGAACAAAGTGCAGTACCATGCTGACGGAGATGTCAGCAGAGTAACCTGTTTTCAAGAAATGATGACCCATTTGACTGAATCTTTAATACTGCCAGTGCCCCCACAGTCACAAAGAACATATGAGGCCGTATCTAATACCTGTCTGCGTCTACCATGCTTGGGACTGTCTAACGGCCCCAGTTTAAAAAGTTCCTCTTGATAAGCTACTAGCTCTCAGCTGGTCAATAAATACCCCTCATGTTATGAAACCCGAAGTTTTGTTGTCAGTTCTCACAACAGCATGCCACTTATGCCTATCCTGAGGCAAATTAATCCAGCCCACGCAGCTCCATTGAATTTCTTTAATATTTTAATATTTTAATATCATCTCCGCCGATCCCAGTGGCCGCACGGTCTAAGGCGTGGGTCTGCGGCCGCTCGCTTACTAGGATCGTGGGTTCGAATCCCGCCTAGGGCATGGATGTCTGTCTGTTGTGAGTGTTGTGTGTTGTCAGGTAGAGGTCTCTGTGACGGGCTGATCACACGTCCAGAGGAGTCCTACCGACTGTGGTGTGTCTAAAGTGTGTGATCGTGAAGCCTCGAAATGAGGAGGCTTAGCCCCCCAAGGGGCTGTTGTGCCATAGGAAAAAAAAAAGTAATATTATCTCCTAATATACGCCAGTGTCTTCAGGGTTTCATGTTTTCGTATGAAAATCCTGTATGAATTTCTCTTCCCCCCCATACGTGCCACATGCCCACTTCATCTCATCAACATTAATTTTATTACTCGAATAATAATAATAATAATTATTATTATTATTATTGTAGCGACAGGAGAGGAATATCGTACATACAATAAAAAGAAGAAAGGCTAACTGGATTGGTCACATCTTACGTAGAAACTGCCTTCCAAAAATCGTGATTGAAGGAAAGTTAGAGGGAAGGATAGAAAAAACGGGAAAAGAGGAAGAAGACGTAAGCAGCTACTGGGTGACCTTAAGGAAAAGAGAAGATAGTGGAAATTGAAAGAGGAAGAACTAGATCACACCCTATGGAGAACTCGCTTTGGAAGAGGCTACGGACCTGTCGTAAGACAGACTGCAGAATGAATGAATGAATAGCGACAATGGTGGAATAGCTTTCTTCTGAAATAATTAAGATTAATTCTGATGATAATTGATGTTGACCAGTTGAACTAAGTTCCAGTGACAAGATATTGTGTGTCATTTATTAAGAATAAAGTTCCATAATACTGGAAAGTTACCGGTAATATTTAAACATTGTTTCAAGCAATAAATAATGAACACGTGATGCTGAACGTGGCGTGATATACTGCGTATATTGAATCGAGTAGCAGAGAAATCTGGACCAAAAAAGAATAGCTGCTGAAATGACTTCAAAGTTTCTGTATGGAGTGTTTCTGCAGTGCTAATAAACACATCATGAAGGCTAAAGTTGCTCATCTGCGTTCTCAATAGCGAAGGAAATGAAGTCATGCATCACAACTAGAAAAGGATGATAATATACAATAAATTGCATGGGGAACTCCATAAGGTGTGTTGGTGTGAGTTAGTCTTGTGGTGGGCTACACCAAACACGACCTTATTGTAAGCAACGCAGTAAACAGCGGCTAGCAATGTATATCAACTTACTCGCGATCACTGTATCTAATCCAATGACAGAGCTGCCAACTGTTGTGTAGTCACACCAGATCTACACTACATCGGGCACCACAATGACCGGGTCTATGGCCGACGCAATAATAGAGAGAGCATGGCAGAATGGCTGTGCTGTGTGTAGGTTTCTTAACTTGGAACAAACATTTCTTAGACTTCCTGAATGGTCGAGTTAGAATGTTACAAAATGAGAGTAAATCATTCGAAGTGATCCACCGGTAAGGTCACTTTCCCTTATCTGAAGACGGAAGCAGAGTCGGCTTACGAAACGCTGTACTTTAGTTACAAGTCGACGATGTAAAAAGTCAACAAGACAGGCAATGTACGTATAACGTAACATTGAGGCGCGTTCGCATAACCATTGTTGCCGGGGAAAAGCAATAAGTGTTACATATTCTGAGTGTGTGTCTGTAGCCTTAGTTATCCAGCATGCAAAGCGCATGCGCCGTATTATATTGTCATCTGTGGCCTGTCTGGCTGTACCATATTTTTCCACATTATGTCACAAACGGCACGATTTTCGGGAAAAAGTTACTGAACATAAAATTTGTGTTTTGATTTTCTCTGCAAGTTTTGTCCGAAACATTTCTCATTCTAAGAATAATTCAGCGAGATATTATCATAAATGTACATAGGTGGTCATGTAAAGTACCCGTTATTCTTGTCAGAATTTAATGAAACTTGAATTTTCTCGACAGATCTTCGACAAATACTCAAATATCAAATTTCATGAAAATCCGTTCAGTGGCAGCCGAGTTGTTCCATGCGGACAGACGGACGGACAGACATGACGAAGCTAATATTCGCTTTTCGCAGTTTTTAAAACGCGCCTAGAAAACGTAGTTTATGTCGGAAGGTGACACAACATCGTCGAAGCGCTATAGAATTGCATTGCTTAAGTCTGTTGCTGCCAGAGCGTACACTATAGCGGGAAAGAAGTGGGATATGAAAGTAGATTTTTATATTGAATGAAGAAATGAACATTTTGAATCTAGGCTTTCAATATAGTGTCGAAAAACCAATAACATCTAACCTATTTAACGTAGCTATAGAAACAGAAAATGCTATAAAACTACTAGACATAAATGTACAAAACGCCTATCGGATACTAGCAACCAATAAAGAAATGAACATTTTGAATCCAGAATCAAAGTAGCTGTTTGTTGTTTTTTGTATCAGGCAGGGAAACTACTTGGAAAGCACTGATATGTCATCCGAAGTTGTAAACCTAATCTCAATGTGACATTCACTCATTCCGTAGTTTGTCTTACGACAGGTCCATAGCCTCTTCCAAAGCGAGTTCCCCACAGAGTGCGATCTAGTGCTTCCTCTTTCAATTTCCAGTATCTTCTTTTATTATTATTATTATTATTATTATTATTATTTACTCTAATTGGGTTTTCACCCGGTGGCAGTAGTCATTACACTAGTACACACAATACAAATGGAGTACACACAATACAAATGTGTCATCCAGTCAGGTCATCCAGTAGCTGCTTACGTCTTCTCCCTCGTATTCCCGTCATTTCTATCCTTCCTTCTACCTTTCCTTCAATCACGTGTTTCAGAAGGCAGTTTTCAATTTGACACTGAGTGATAAATATTATATCATTGTCAGAAGAGTCATATACATAAGGATACGTGAATTCGATTCGAATTTAAAAGTTCGCACCATAAAAAAAATGAATCAGTGCAGAATCAGTAGCAAATAAAAATGTCTGCCAGACAATAGATTGCGGGACACACCGGAAACTATGCGACGCTGGAGCCATCTTCCGGGAAGCGGGAGTATGCAGGAAGTGATGTGGCGAATATTTCAAACGGCGAGAACAATGGTAGAGCGCGCCCCGCGACACATATTAAAATGCGCATTGTTTTGTGCCGTAGATTCCGGTTGTGGGGGTGGGGGTGGGGGTGGCATTATCTCGCGTTCTAACGTCACATAGGCACATAAAAGCAACAGTAACATTGGCATGGATAACAATTTGGACAGTTACCAGTTTCATTTCTTGTTTCTGTGGCTGCTGTACTGAAACTAGGTATCGAATACTCCTCCTAGCAGTTTTGTGCGGTTGATTCTCTTCCATGGGACAAACCACCGCAATTTATCAGTCGATTAACCTTTCTATTAATAGGCCTATAGAAAATGGAATAGTATGGCGTAATAACAGAAAGCTCAATGCAATCAAAACATGTTACAGTCTTGATTTCAGGCGTCCGCCGCGGTGTAATTGAGATCTTTGATGTCGTGGGATGTTACAGAGCGTACATTGGTAGTTAGTTACCAAACGTTTCGGTACTACCTATCAGTTCCATCTTCAAAAGTTGCGGGACAACTATCTGTCCCATCTTCAAGGGTTCTGTTGAAGATGGGTTCCGTAGTTTGTCCCGAAACGTCTGTAACTAACTACCAATCAACGCTGTGTAACATCCCAAAAGAGCGAAGATCTCAGGTTTTTGTGGAATCAGTGACAGAAAACTCTGAATTGGAGATTTCGTAGAGTAAATCAACTTTCGTGGCCTGTAACCTTTCGCGTTCCGACGTGTCAAATAAATTTATGGCATTCATATTCAGGGTCAAACAGTCTATCTTGGACTATTTGACCCTTCCTTGCCCAAAGACACAGCGTCACATCGCAGAAAAATTAAATTTTGAGCATCACCGCTGTGATAACCTGAAATGTCGCACGGGACAAGAAACGCACCCAGAATATCTTTGGGGATTGGGAGCCACTTAGACGAGGTACGTAATTACGGTTAATTTTAGGGAAACAGTGTTGGATTGGATTCAGTAAAGCGAATTATGTGTTAATGGCGTTTTGTCATTTGGCGAGCTGCAATTTTCCGTTAGATGTAACAAAGCTCGGTGTGTTTTATGTCCTCACGGAAACCTCCGCTGTGATATGTAACGGCCTTTACATTACTTAAAGTTGCGGAGCGCTGTTGGGGGCCGAGAAATAAGGTGTTCGCAGTTCTTATGTCCTTCCACTTACATTTAACGGGACATGAGCGACCCGTTTGGCCAATGTAATTTAAATTATAAGTAGAGTCGAACTCGGTTATATCGTCATGAAAGGCACTGAATATTTTGTGTCGTTATGAATTAATGTTATTATAACCGAGAAGTATAACGTTATGGTTAACAGTGAGGAATTAATTGGTACCGCAGAATATCTGAGGTGCCGTATAAACCGATGTCATTATAAGCGGGTTCCACTGTACTTCGAATTATCCCACAACCCCCAATACTTTTCAGATAATCTATATCCAAATCAATTTAATGCTAAAATCTTGGACGCAGCGTCCTGCAAGTGCAATAAAGATGACGAAACACCGCGCGGATTTAATTCAACAATTTTGCCTACCCCTGGAGTGGACGCAGTGACGTAACAATGCAGAAGCGGCTAGAAAACTGAAATGTCTTCTGTAAATCCTAATTAGAGGGCAGCAGAAGAGGATGTTATTTAATTTTAAAATTAAAACCAGCAGTATCGAGTAAGTGGGGCTACAGGGGCTGCAGGGGATCAGGGAGAATGGAATTATTAAATAGGCGCTTTTTTAAACGTAATCCGAACAACAATACTTGTACATCCCTTCCGGCTGTGGACTTGGTTAAAAAAACACGTGGCAGGATGCTGGTTACAGACGGACACTCGTTAAATCCTACATGCTAGCGGAGAAGGTGGTTTAGTTCGAGGGAGTTGTAAAACCCTCAGATCAAAAATTCGGTTTTTGCAGTTGTTCCTCGCATTATTGTTGTGGGCTTTAAAAATATCGGAGGTCTGTTGTTAGTATCCCGATCCAACAAACGTTCGAGGTACAGGTCAAATTTATGTTGTAAGTCGCTCCAAACTAGCCAATAAATTGGTTACAATTTCCACAGATTTAGCAGTACCTCATAAAGGAGAATTCGTGATTTCCTACTTCCGCCACCGTGTTACTGGATCTTTGCTCTTCTGGGATGTTACGCAGCGTATATTAGTAGTTAGTTAACGACGTTTCGGGGCAACCTATCAGTCCCTTCAAAACCCTTGAATATTGGACTGATAGGTTGCCGCGAAACGTCGTTAACTAACTGCCAACCTGCTCTGCGTAATGTCCCAGAAGAGCGAAGATCTCATCTGTGGAGAAATTTTCAACATGTTTGACACATACCTGACTTTAGGGCGAATTCAAGTGCTGTACGAAATTTGGTAATTTTACCGTTAATACATTAGACCTGTGTTGCACCATCGTAGGCCTATATTTTGCTTTAAGAAAGGTAATGTAACTGTACAGATATGGAGGCATCTTGTACGTCGTAAAATTCGCAACACATCCAAAAACGTTCCGAATAAAATGTGTAAATTTTAAAGGAATATGCAACGAATTTCGTGATGAAGTAGCCGTCTTTCCTGTTTTGTAGTCGGGGCCTATAAAAATATGTAACCATAAAGTTTTAGGGTGTCACTGACTTGTGAAAACGCCACTGATATATACAAAAACGTCATCGAAATGACGTAGGGCTCCAGACTTGTGAATGACGTCAGTGATGCAGACAGACCGCGGCTGATTGGCGAATTGGTGTAGCACGCCACTGACATCTTAATCACCCCATCGATGTCACTGACATACGCAAATATAATATTATAATATATGCAACATTATATTGTGATATAATATTATACTAAAATATATCTATGAAAGGATCTAGCATGCCAATCATAGAACACGCCATTTATTTCTGAAACACATCAGCGATGCACATAAAACTCCACTGACATATAAACACGTAACTGTTAACAAGACGTGACACGTCACTGATTTCTGAAACATAACAATGATGCAGATAGCACGCCACTGATACATGAATATATACTTGTTAAAGGATATGGCACGTTAGTGCGTTATGAAATATGCCAGTGGTGCATACAGCACGCTACTGATATGTGAAAACATACCAGCTGAAAAGGTATGGCACGCCACTGGTTTATGAAACATGCCAGTGGTGCAGATAGCACGCCACTGACACATGAACACATACCAGCTGAAAAGGTATGGCACGCCACTGGCGTATGAAACATGCCAGTGGTGCAGATAACACGCCACTGACACATGAACACATACCAGCTGAAAAGGTATGGCACGACACTGGCGTATGAAACATGCCAGTGGTGCAGATAGCACGCCACTGACACATGAACACATACCAGCTGAAAAGGTATGGCACGACACTGGCGTATGAAACATGCCAGTGGTGCAGATAGCACGCCACTGACACATGAACACATACCAGCTGAAAAGGTATGGCACGACACTGGCGTATGAAACATGCCAGTGGTGCAGATAGCACGCCACTGACACATGAACACATACCAGCTGAAAAGGTATGGCACGACACTGGCGTATGAAACATGCCAGTGGTGCAGATAGCACGCCACTGAACAGTGCTTGCCCTACAAGTGTCAATCAAGAGCTCGTGCTCTACGTTGCGATAATGTTCGAAATGAATCTGCGTTTGTTGCAACCTGTCGGTCGAGCGTTCTGAGCCGCGCTTTAATCGGATGGCGGCAGTTGTTGCTGTACCCGCCGCCAGGGGGGCTCGTAAGGTCCCATGAATGATGTGTGCCCATAAGAGACATAAATAAAAACAGAATGTGGGGCAGGATTACGTGTACAAATTTGTGTGCCACTTGAACCACGTAACACGTTCAGACATTGCGCGCAGTACCACTGCACAAGGAACGTTTAGACAGCAGATGACGTCATGCTAGGAAGGGCTAAGGTACACCACCAGCAGCGGAACTACTCGCGTGCCGGAAGTGGAAGGAATTCGTTGTTACTGTACCTTAGCATTTTGTATTCATTTAAATACGTTAACCCTTCAGAGACCGCAGTTCAAATTCCAACCACTGCCCAGGACGAAGGGGTTTTAAATTTATAGTAACTTTAATTGCATTTACATCTGTACAGTGCACCGAGGTCGCGATTGAAGAATTAGAGAAAGTAATAATATTAGAGTACAAATAATCATTGACAGTAAAGTAAGTCTTATATAATTAACAAATAAAGGAATTTAACTGCTTGGATTGTGTTTATTTGTTCATTCTTTCATTCATTCTGCAGTCTGTCTTACGACAGGCCCATAACCTCTTCCAAAGCGAGTTCTCCACAGGGTGCGATCTAGTGTTTCCTCTTTCAATTTCAAGGATCCTTTCTTTACCTTAAGGTTACCCAGTAGTTGCTTACTTTTTCTTCCTCGTCTTCCCGTCACTTCTATCCTTCCTTCCATCTTTCCTTCAGTAATGTATTTTAGAAAACAGTTTTCTACGCAAGAGATGTAGTGTATCGTATACAAATAATGATGTTGCGTATAATAACTTGGAAGGGCTTTAATATAGTATGCGGAAAAATTTGACACACATTTAAAACATGTTATACGGAAGGATTTTTGAAATTTTATAACACAGTGGCGATACCAACGTTCCTGTGTGGGTAATAGGAGAATTGAGGAAGCAGAGATAAGAATTCTGCGATCAGTTGCAGGATATACATTATATGAACATAAAACAAATGAAGAAACAGAAAAAGAATTAAATGTATAATTAAAATGAAATTATTGTGGAGCAAGTATGCATAACATTTATAAAGAATGTAAGACATGTGCATTTCAACTTAGTGGATGAATGCATTTCAAATGGAAGAAGAAAATTCGGTCGACCAAGGAAAAGATGGAGAGACCATTGTATCTGAAGATGGAACAATCCTGGAAAGGCTTATGTCCTGTTGCTGCTACTGCTAATGATGCTAATGTTTAAGTGATCATCTCAGTGGTTTGACAATATATCTTAAAACCAGACACGAGACAGGACTGGGCTACCGATTGGACTGCCTCAGTTTGAATCCTGGCAGGAATAATGACTGGTATCTCGTTGTCCCTTCACATCGGCTCTGATATCCACATAGCCTCGTAACCAGCGAGCACCAGAGGATGTCGGGGCACCAAATTGAGCACTCATTCCCACACAGGCTTAGCGTAATCATTAGAATTGCGTAAAGATGTACACCATTCCCACAAAAGCCTTCTTAGTGGGGTGCTTGAGAAAGCGAAGAGGTGCCTTAATATCTGTTGCTGTTTAAAACCAGAGAGTTGCCGGTGTTCGGTTTAAAAGCAACGCAACAAATAAGAACTGAAATATATTAGAAATTCGTGCTAAGAGAAGTCATGATCAGCGTATCGTTGTGTGATCTTAAACATAAGGATGTGATAAAGTAGATCTATAATTACATTTCCAAACGAGACATATGCGTTTATGATATTATAATTTGTTAGATGAAGGATTTTCAGTAAAATCGCCCGTAACAAAACTTCCAGACAAAAATTATTACAAATAATTAAAAGAGATATAAATGGACAAAAATTATAATTTGTTGTCAGTTTCGTCTTCCATATAAATTCAAGAATATTTGGTTAAAATATGTTTAGTAGGTCTAACTAAATGACGGGAAGACGAGGGAGAAGACGTAAGCAGTTGCTGGATGACCTTGAGGAAAAGAGAAGATACTGGAAATTGAAAGAGGAAGCACTAGATCGCGCCCTGTGGAGAACTGGCTTTGGAAGAGGCTACGGACCTGTCGTAAGCCAGACTACAGAATGAAGAGGCTACAGACCTGTGTAAGACAGACTGCAGAATGAAGGGGCTACAGACCTGTGTAAGACAGACTGCAGAATGAAGAGGCTACAGACTTGTGTAAGACAGACTGCAGAATGAAGAGGCTACAGACCTGTGTAAGACAGACTGCAGAATGAAGAGGCTACAGACCTGTGTAAGACAGACTGCAGAATGAAGAGGCTACAGACCTGTCGTAAGACAGACTGCAGAATGAAGAGGCTACAGAACTGTGTAAGACAGACTGCAGAATGAAGAGGCTACATACCTGTGTAAGACAGACTGCAGAATGAAGAGGCTACAGACCTGTGTAAGACAGACTGCAGAATGAAGAGGCTACAGACCTGTGTAAGACAGACTGCAGAATGAAAAGGCTACATACCTGTGTAAGACAGACTGCAGAATGAAGAGGCTACAGACCTGTGTAAGACAGACTGCAGAATGAAGAGGTTACAGACCTGTGTAAGACAGACTACAGAATGAAGAGGCTACAGACCTGTGTAAGACAGACTGCAGAATGAAGAGGCTGCAGACCTGTGTAAGACAGACTGCAGAATGAAGAGGTTACAGACCTGTGTAAGACAGACTGCAGAATGAAGAGGCTACAGACCTGTGTAAGACAGACTTCAGAATGAAGAGGCTACAGACCTGTGTAAGACAGACTGCAGAATGAAGAGGCTACAGACCTGTGTAAGACAGACTGCAGAATGAAGAGGCTGCAGACCTGTGTAAGACAGACTGCAGAATGAAGAGGCTACAGACCTGTGTAAGACAGACTGAAGAATGAAGAGGCTACAGACCTGTGTAAGAAAGACTGCAGAATGAAGAGGCTACAGACCTGTGTAAGACAGACTGCAGAATGAAGAGGCTACAGACCTGTGTAAGACAGACTGCAGAATGAAGAGGTTACAGACCTGTGTAAGACAGACTGCAGAATGAAGAGGCTACAGACCTGTGTAAGAAAGACTGCAGAATGAAGAGGCTACAGACCTGTGTAAGACAGACTGCAGAATGAAGAGGCTACAGACCTGTGCAAGACAGACTGCAGAATGAAGAGGTTACAGACCTGTGTAAGACAGACTACAGAATGAAGAGGCTACAGACCTGTGTAAGACAGACTGCAGAATGAAGAGGCTGCAGACCTGTGTAAGACAGACTGCAGAATGAAGAGGCTGCAGACCTGTGTAAGACAGACTGCAAAATGAATAGGCTACAGACCTGTGTAAGACAGACTGCAGAATGAAGAGGCTACAGACCTGTGTAAGACAGACTGCAGAATGAAGAGGCTACAGACCTGTGTAAGACAGACTGCAGAATGAAGAGGCTACAGACCTGTGTAAGACAGACTGCAGAATGAAGAGGCTGCAGACCTGTGTAGGACAGACTGCAGAATGAAGAGGCTACAGACCTGTGTAAGACAGACTACAGAATGAAGAGGCTACAGACCTGTGTAAGACAGACTGCAGAATGAAGAGGCTACAGACCTGTGTAAGACAGACTGCAGAATGAAGAGGCTGCAGACCTGTGTAAGACAGACTGCAGAATGAAGAGGCTACAGACCTGTGTAAGACAGACTGCAGAATGAAGAGGCTACAGACCTGTGTAAGACAGACTACAGAATGGAGAGGCTACTGACCTGTGTAAGACAGACTGCAGAATGAAGAGGCTACGGACCTGTGTAAGACAGACTACAGAATGACTGAATAACTAAAATAGAAAGGGACCACTTGGGAAACTTAGGCCTAGGTAGGAGGATAATATTAAATTATATCTTCTAGAAATAGGATGGGGTGTGGACTGGATTGATGGGGTTTATGGTGTTTATGGTAGTGACAAGTGGCGGGCTGTTGTGAACAAGGTAATGAAATTTATATTATATATACCGTGTATTTTAATAATTAATTATTTTATTTATTAATTTATTAATTGTTAATTTATTAATTACTTTATTCCAACACTACTTTAGTGTTTTCTTCTCCCTGCATATGTTTCGGCACTCCTTGTGCCATCCTCAGGGGTGTCGTAGAGAGTTCACAGTTTTCAAATTGTGAATTGGATGCATTTGAAAATTGTAAACTCTCGACGACACCCCTGAAAATGGCACTATAAGTGCCGAAACATATGCAGGGACAAGAAAACACTAAAATAGTGTAGTGCATTTGTTGGAATAAAATAATTAATGTAATGAAATTTCCCATGATTAGTGGGTCCATGTCACCACCATAAGTCGGTCCATGTCACCACGATAAGTCGGTCCCTGTCACCACCATAAGTCGGTCCATGTCACCACCATAAGTCGGTCCATGTCACCACCATAAGTCGGTCCATGTCACCACCATAAGTCGGTCCATGTCACCACGATAAGTCGGTCCATGTCACCACCATAAGTCGGTCCATGTCACCACGATAAGTCGGTCCATGTCACCACCATAAGTCGGTCCATGTCACTACGATAAGTCGGTCCCTGTCACCACCATAAGTCGGTCCATGTCACCACGATAAGTCGGTCCATGTCACCACCATAAGTCGGTCCATGTCACCACGATAAGTCGGTCCCTGTCACCACCATAAGTCGGTCCATGTCACCACGATAAGTCGGTCCATGTCACCACCATAAGTCGGTCCCTGTCACCACCATAAGTCGGTCCCTGTCACCACCATAAGTCGGTCCCTGTCACCACGATAAGTCGGTCCCTGTCACCACGGCATGGCGCGTCCTCGGGTTGCGGATGGAGCAACGGCCTCCGGATATGGAGGGTAGCTGCGAATATGCAGTCGCGGACAGCCTACAAGGGGTGGTCCTCCAGCTTGGGGGTTGGGCGAGGTGCTAACAACTTCTCACCGTAAAAAATTACCAAGTTACGAAACACCATACAGAGCATCGGACCTGGGCGGGCTCTTGTGAGTGCGGTGATGAACCTTCGGGTTCCATAAAATGCGGGGAATTTCTTGACTAGCTGAGGACCTGTTAGCTTCTCAAGAAGGACTCTGCTCCATGAAGTTAGTCAGTTAATGAAATTTCGGGTTTTATAAAATTCGGGGAATTTCTTGCCTAACTGAGGAACTCTTAGCGTCTGAAGAGAATTCATATTAAGACGGAAAGCATTAATTCATATGAACTCCAATTTGAAGTTCTGCAAAACGCCTGGTGAGTCCGTCACATAATCAGCAATCGATCAACCATGCACATAAAATTCCCGGAACCGAGTTGTGCGCGATGCGGACTGTCCATATTGTCAAACAGCGCTGAGAGAGCTAATCGATGCTGCACCTAATTAAAACACAGGGGAATGACAATGGATGGCTAATTAAAAGACTGGCCCGCACAAAGCTAGTGTAATGTCGCCTGTTGATACAGCTACTTGGCAAAATATATGACTGCAAACCAGTGTTAATTAATAAACAGTTAATTAACCGGTTTGCATGACGCAATTTATATTTCGGGGTGGGGGAGAAAATAATTTGAAAAAAAAAGAGGAATATGCGAAAAGATTTGTACAACAGGAGTTAGGTCGCATTTCAACTAGGACAGTCCGTCTACATTAAAATGGCAACCAATCGTCACTTTTGTTGTCTTTCAGAAGCTGCGAGATGATATTGGGCCTTAGCTTAGTATACTCGTATGTGAGTACTCCTGGTGAAATTTGGGATTCGTTCTAACGCACATCGCATTCGTTTAAAGCATAGTGATAACAAAAGTGTGGGATTAAACAAAACAGTTCGTTTATAGCAATAAACAGTGCTTATTGCCCTAGTTGTTTGTAATGGGGAAGATATGTGTTCTTTGTGAGGTAGAAAAATATTTAACGTGTTATTACGTGAATGTCATGCTTCAGGTGGTTAAAATAATTATATATTTTTCAGCCAGTTTCTTTTTATTTTCATCGACTGTCACTGTCGAGTAGACAGAACTTCGCTTAGTATAGGCAGATCTGGGTTCAAATCTCGGTCAGCAGATCGACTATCATTATTTAGTTTTTTTGCGGTTTCTCTCATTCTCAACCAGCCGAAAGATGACATATAATCTCAAATTAGGTTACTATCGGCTCATTCCACATCCCTTCCAATTCATTATTCACTAATCATTCTTTCAGTCTGACCCTATATAGCGCGAGCGGTCAGAGCGTTGACAATAAAATTAAATATAAAAAAAAATGAAATAATAATTTTTTAAATGTAAGTATGGAACACAAATGTGTATTGGGAATAGAACTACATCCCCATGAATCACTAATTTTGACATTACGTGAAGATGTCTTGTCAGATTCACGCTTCTCCTCTTTATTCCCAGAGAAAGAACTCCCTGTATCAACCGGATAAGAGACTTCGGGACTCAAAACCAGCCTAAACGCGGATATAAAGATGAGAAAATACCACGAGATCTCCTTTCGTATAAGACACTGCTCACTTTCCCTGGGTGTCCAACGTTTCGAGACCGCGTAGTGACCTCTTCTTTAAGGGTCAATGGCCCAATGAAGACAACTCGCAGGGAACACTACCACCCTCGAGACTCGAACTCCATTCGTCGAACTAATAAATTCTTTATGTATTACAAACATGGCCGTGTCCTTTCCAATGTGATTAGCCCTTCATTTGAGAATATATAATATTAGCAGCTAAGAGCGTCGTTAAACATTACGACTAATAAAATACAGAGTGAGTCAGGAGGAAAAGTCTGTATTTTGGGAGGAGATAGTATCGGCCATTGTAAGAGAAAAACGTTCACATGAACATGTGTCTAATTGTGAATGGTTACTGAGATAGAGCTGTTTGAATCTACAAACCTAACACCGTTACACATTTGTTTGTGACGTTTGATGAAGAGCGAAGTTACAAAACAAAGGTGGATACACAGACGAATTGCTCGCTCGCATTTTGGATGCTGCTGCCTGCATAAAGAAACGTGAAGATCAACTGAGACGAACAACACGCGATCTTCGCACACGAGTTGCAAAGTGCACTGAGGTTGACGGTGGGATTTACGAACATTTATTGTGAACTGTAACAAATTTGTCATTTCTGTGTAACAAAGTTTTTATTTAAATATTAAATTGAAATAAAATTAACAGTAAGTTTCTTTCTGTCGATCTCAATGGCCGCGCGACGTGGTTCTGCGACCGTTCGTTTGATGGATTGCGGGTTCGAATCCCGCCGGGGGCATGGGATTTCTCGATAATGAGGAGCCCCTGGCCCACTAGAAGATGTGGCACTATGAAAAAACATTTTTTTCTCTTTAATACCATTCAGAACGCTTTTTTGTTTGTATATTCAAACAGCTCTATCTCGGTAACCATTCAGAATTAGACATGTTCATATGAACTTTTTTGCCATAATGACCGATTCTATCACATCCCAAAATATTGGCTTCTCATGAGTCACCCTGTATATTTATCGTTTTAAACTACCCTTTAGTGCCTGTAGTTGGTAAATCATTGTAAAGTAACCAAATGTTTGCGGCATTTAAACTGAAGTCCTTATTCCGGTGACGGACTAGGTGCCAGGAAACAGGGTAGCCCATAAATCCCATAAAGGCACTCCTGAACAATGCGCTACTATCCAGCTTATACACCTTATAACGCTGTTTGTTTCAGTTTGAGAGTGAGTGAGTAGTTGATGACAGTTACACCAGATGGCAGTTGTCGTTATGAAGCAATCACGATGTAAATGGGCACCTATAATTCTGTCGGCATTGCAGCGTCCTTCTTAGCCGATTTCATCTGTCAAGCTGTCTCGAAGGAATGCGTGAAATTCGTAGCATTAATATTCTATGCCATGGTCACGTCATAGAATCCCTTACGTGTTGTAACATAGAGAAGCGGTTTAATTGAAGGATTGTGTGCGGAAATCATAAAGAGCGTGCCGTGGAGTAACGCGTGAATGTTGTGTTAATACAGCGTAGGGCGGGGCAGTGGCTAGTATAATCGCAAATCTGTGTGACCAAGTAACGATTGTGATATGACGTGGGTTTCTTGCCACTTCAGAAGTTTGCAGTATCGTCCGCAAATTGGGTCTTCAGGAAACGAGAGACTCGTGCGGCCAAAAACACGCTTCAGTAATTGTTACAGGGAGATCAAAGACGTACAGAGAGTCTGTCTGACAGAGAACTATGTAAATAAAACAATAGGCAGAGGAGGAAAGGAAGACACGCGGAAAGAGGAGAAAGCAAACCAACAATCAGAGTTGAAGTAATAATTAATAAATGAAAGAGTTGTCACAGTCTTGACGATAACGCAGAGGCGTCAGTTTGCTTTGTGATTTATTGTGTTCATATGCAAGTACTTCTATACAGAAACAAACGTCCTGTGTTTTCTTAAATCTCTGAAGCCTGCAATGTGCATGTCTAGTAGTATGTAGATGTTCAGTTGCTCCCAAGTATAAACACATCTTTACATCCACCGACCAGTTGATATCATTTGGGGAGATGATGATGATCATCATCATTGGTTCGACAGCTGTTTTCCAGCCTTGATCGCCTTAGTGATACTCTTCCATTGGACTCTGTCCAGTGCTCTTGTTTTCCAACTGCTTACTGCACACTGTCTTAAGATCTTCTTCCGCACAGTCAAGCCATCTTTTTGGTGGGCGTCCAATTTTCCGTGTACTGTAGGGTCTAGTGAATGTAGGTTTTCTACATGGATATTGCTCTTCTGTTCTAAATAGGTGCCCCAACCATCTTACTCTCTTCTTGATTTAGCTTCTTTTACTATTTCTGGTTCATTAAATAGCCTGTATAATTCATCATTATATCTGATTCGCCATCTATTTGGGGAGATAGTCATTGTTTATTGTGGGAGCCTTAAGAAACTTATAAATACACGTTGTGAGAAAAAGGCAGCTTTAAATATTGCAAGACAGGCAATATATGTGTAATTTAATAATCAAGGTGCGTTCGCGTAACCATTGTTGCCATGGAAAAGCAATAAGTATTACATATTCTGAGTGTGTGTCTGTAGCCTTAGTTATTCAGTATGCAAAGCGCGTGCGCCGTATTATATTGTCATCTGTGGCCTGTCTGGCTCTACAATATTTTTCCACATTATCTCATAAACGGCACGATTTTCGGAAAAAAAGTTATTGAACATAAAATGTGTGTTTTGATTTTCTCTACAACTTTTGTCTGAAACATTTCTCATTCTAAGAATAATTCAGCGAGATATTATCATAAATGTACATAGGTCTTCATGTAAAGTACCTGTTATTCTTGTCAGATTTTAATGAAACTTGAATTTCCTCGACATATTTCTTTAGAAATCCTCAAATATCAAATTTAATAAAAATCCGCTTATTGGGAGCCGAGTTGTTCCATGCGGACAAAGAGAGACAGACATGATGAAGCTAATAGTCGCTGTTCGAAATTTTGCGAACGCGCCTAAATATGGTACATGTAGCAGGAACTGAGCTTTAATAGTTAAAGTGCGTCTTGATACATTAATTACATTGATCTGCGGGGAGCCAGACAGACATCGCGTGCCACTGGCTTAGAAGGCCATGACAGCTATTAGCTTGGCATTTACAAAGTTCACCTGACCTTTATATATCATCGTTAAACATCACTGCAGGGAGCTCAATCTGCGCCGTATTAAGTCAGAGAGAGATGCAGAGAAAGATGGATCTGAATGTGAGATTATCCTCAAGTAAAATGCGCCATATTGCACAAAAACAATGCCTTACAAAAGTGCGGGTGGTTTCTTGAACCCCTCAATGACGCTGTGGTTTAAATCCCAACTCTGCCCAGGACAGACGGGGATTTAAATTTATAGCATCCTTTAGCGCATTCACGACCGTAGATTGCTCCGACGCCGACGGCATGTGAAGATTTAAAGGTCCGTGCAGTGCACCGAGGCCGACATTGAAGAATTAAGTGGGTGGTGTTATAATGTTGTAATACTTCGTCTTAGTTGAAATTTGTGTCCTGAAACTTTGTGTTTGTATGCACCTTTATTTTGTACGAGTATATCATTATCATGCCGATCGCAGTGGCCGCGCGGTCTAAGGCGTGGGTCTTCGGCCGCTCGCTTACTGAGATTGTGGATTCGAATCCCGCCGAGGGACATGGATGTCTGTGTTTTGTTTGTTGTATAAGGACTAGTATGGAACATAAGTGACATGAAGAAGGACGGAAGGATTTAAAGGTACAAAATGGATCAAAGGGAAAAAAAACGGGACAGGGGAAAAAAAAAACAATCCCACCGGGGCATGGATGTCTGTCTGTTGTGAGTGTTGTGTGTTGTCAGGTAGAGGTCTCTGCGACGAGCTGATCACTCGTCCAGAGGAGTCCTACCGAGTGTGGTGTGTCTAAAAAGTGTGATCGTGAAACCTCGACGAAACGAGGAGGCCCAGGCCCAGGCCCAGGCCCATATAGGGCTGTCGAGCCATAGAAAAAAGAACCCAGCAGCAGCAAGTCTAAACATCATAGGGAAGTCTGTTGGGTCAGGTAACCGCATAATGAGGAGTCTCACGACTTGCATACCTCACCAAGTATCATTCGAGTCATCACATCAAGGAGGATGAGACAGGCGAGGCAAGAGTATTACCTAGAGGGGGTTTTGGTTGAGTTACCTGAAGAAAGATATTACCTGGTGGGCCTAGGCGTGGACAGGAGGGTAATATTAAAATGGATATTAAAGAAATTGGATGGGAGGCCTGGACTGGATTGTTCTGGCTGAGAATACGAATAAGATTCGGGCTGTTGTGAACACGGTAATGAACATTCAGGTTCTATAAATGCGTAGAATTTTTGAATGGCTGAGAAAATACTAGCTTCCTCAGGAGGACTCTGCTCCATGGGGTTAGTGTTTTGTTAGCTACGTAGTAGTTAGGTAGACAGTCAGTCAGTCAGTCAGCACAGTTAGGTACTTCATACCTATTTCTCTGAATCACAAATTGGTCTAAGTCTCCTCACTGCCTTTCTGGTTGTTCCAACGCCCCTCATTGCCTCAGTCGACAAGGGAATGCTAGTTACGGAAGTCAGTCTCTACATTTTCTCAAATAATTTTCGAGCTTGAACGCTAAATATAAATTGTACGAACAGAGAAAGAAGCTTCGTTATCAGACAGAAGTATTAGTGGGTAAAAGGAGAGGCTTTGTCTGGACGTAAATTGGCCGGGCCGTCAGTTTGTATGACCACGTCCATCTAATATTCATTTTACGAATACGTAGGTTTATAACTACATTCGCCTTACACCTTAAAGGCGTGCTGCTTAACTCAGGACAGTAATTACCCTTATAGTTGTGCTCAGTAAAGGTTGCTGAGGAGAATATTTGGGCCTGAGAGGGACGAGGTAACAGGGGAGTGGAGAAGACTACATAACGAGGAACTTAATGATCTGTACTCATCACCAAATATTATTCGGGTGATCAAAGCAAGAAGAATGAGGTGGGCGGGGCATGTAGCACGTATGGGTGAGGGGAGAGGTGCATACAGGATTTTGGTGTGGATACCTGAGGGAAGGAGACCACTTGGAAGATCCAGGTGTAGATGGGAGGATAATATTAAAATGGATCTTCAAGAAGAGGGATGTGGGGGCATGGGCTGGATTGATATGGCTCAGGATAGGGACAGGTGGCGGGGCTGTTGTGAATGCGGTAATGAACCATCGGGTTCTACAAAACGCGGGGAATTTCATGACTAGCTGACGAGCTGTTAGCTTCTCAGGAAGGACTGTGCTCCATGGAGTTAGTTAGTTAGTTAGTTAGTTAGTTGTATTCAATGACATTTTCAGCCTCTAATTTTTCTGTGATAAATGAATCCCTCTGGTGACCTAATTTAGTCATGCCTAGTGGTTTAAGTCAATGGGTCAAGACGTAATTGCTTTGTTTAAGGTGCATTATTTCGTAAACACATTTGCTAAACTTATTAGTTCAATAGGTTTCGAAAACAAACCCACTCTGAAGGAATTCTGCAAATTCTTCACAATCAAATATACCACAGACATTATAGCCGAATCCTAAATCGAAATGTCTGTCAGTCCTACATGAGAGGAGAATAGAAAACACTGCTTATTCGATTTGATCATGATTGTTAAGGCTTTGGGCAAAGAAACTGTACAAGCAGTTTTATTTAATATGATTCATTCCGTACATTTTGTTTTCTATATTTATAGTCCAACAAATGTACATTTGTCGGACTATAAATATATGTACAAGCAGTGTTTAACACTGGCTAATGTAGTTGGCTTTGCTGAAGTGTTGGAGGCAGATACAGATAACTGAGTCACAAAAATTGAGCAATGAAGCGACAAAGTTAATACAGCTGCATGAAGATTTTGGCCTCATTCGTAATGATCCAGGGGCAAATATGTGATAAAGTAGTGATATATGGTAAAAGTGAGAAATATGTGATAAAAAATATGCGATAGAGTGCAAATGAAAGGTAAATATCACCCTATAACCTGCCATGAAGGCCCAGAGGGGGAGTAGAGGTATAGTTCTACTCTTTCTTTAACCTCGGCGCTAGATGTGGGTGGGTGGTCAACACCACACCCCAGGCCGCTTTACCCCCGGGAAAGAGACCCGGTGTCCATTGTACAGGAAGCTGGTTGGGACCCAGGGCAGGTCTGGACGGGTACGGATAATCTCGCCCCCACCGGGATTCGATCCCCGGATCGTCCAACCCATAGCGAGTCACTATACCGACTGAGCTATCCCGGCCCAATAAAGTACAAATATGTGGTAAAATGAAGCTGTACTTGGTATGACGAAAAATGTTTGGATGTGAAGATTCAATGAAATTTGAAGGATTGTGTGATTTTGACGAACAAGAATGCGAATTTGAGCGTCGTTAAAATCTTACAAGCATCACAGTGAACATGCTCAAATCGTATCATGATTTTTTAGAGGAAAAGAGGGGAAGTGAAACAAGCGGATGTTTCTACAGAAACAGAGCAAAAGATGTGAACTGAAACGTCAGACAGACTTCTCCCACACGCATCACGCGGAAACATACAAAAGAGTTGTGCCCTAAACAGGAATAATACAGTCTGTTGCTAGTGGATAAATCACCCTGAGGTTAAGTCAGTAGCCTCCATTGAATCTACCTCCTCCATCATCCACTCCTCCATAGTATTACTGATTTTCTTTAATTTTTATTATTTTTAAATGTCTGTCACACATTGTACACTTAACAAATACATAAAAAATGGTTAATAAAAATTTGTCTAATTCAAGTTACAAAATTATAAAAACTTTATCAAATTTCGATTCAGAACGCAACCCCTCTTATTTATATTACTTTACATAAATTCATGTCCGACTGACACAATCTGGTCTTACAGGAAACGGTTATGGAAAGAAACTATCGCGTTATTTGTGTATTATCTGTATTTATATATACAGGGTGTTCCTCACAATAAACGGCGATTATTTCACTAAGCTAGTGTTAGCCAGTTGGTGTTTGTAGTGGAGGAGGGTTATTTCTGTGAGGTAGGAACTGAATGTAATACACATTTTACGTAAAATTTGTGTTTCTATGAGTTATCGATTTCATTAGGGAGTGCTTTCACAAGAATAAACAGAAGTGTGTGGAGGAACGTTACCAAAATGATAACTGTATTTGTTCAGCTGACGAACAGCTGTATTTTCCTAACGTCGACACATTGACACTATAAATCGCTGCACGTAATACATTGTCGTTCAATAAGCGTTAGTCATATATAGAAATAATTTTAAACCTCATAATACAACAAAAAGCCGAACAGATGATACATTTGAATGGCGACCGAGCGACGTTTTTCCCTTTTGTGAAGTGCAGAATTAATAATTACGAGTCTGTCCGTCCGATCGCTGTTAAATCGTCAAGATCTGGCAGTCGTAGCCTTTTGTATAATTTATACCATTGTCAGTGCTACAGGGTGTCAGCCAAAACTTTCTCTACATTTTTGTTTCAGTCTCATAGACTTAAAGTTTAATTAGATGTATTAAGAAGATATGAGAATTTTGCGTGTAATTCACATGACTGGACAGTGAGGTTAATCAAGGAAGGCCGGGTTAAGTCACAGATTATGTAAATACTTTGTATACGTTGGGACGAGAGCTGTGGTTACGGACCTGGTTAACGTTTAACTCATCACTTCACTTTTAATGTTTATCCGTTTTCTTGACCCTAATATTTAACCTTACGAAGTAAGAATTTTTTTTTTTCCCAATGGTTCGACAGCCCCATGGGGGCCTAGGCCGCCTCATTTTTAGACGCTTCACTATCACACACTTTAGACACACCACACTCGGTAGGACTCCTCTAGACGAGGGATCAGCCCGTCACACAGACCTCTACCTGACAACACACAACACTCACAACAGACAGACATCCATGCCCTCGGCATTATAAGACACTCAGTGCTGGTCAACAGAACTGTGGACTGTGGTGTTAAAAGGGCAAGTCAATCCCTGTACAGGCCCTGAGGTTTCCCGGAGGTTCAGGCTCCCAGAATTTCTAGACAATCGGCACATGAAAGTGGTAAGGTCAACCCTACGCACCGGCCGCCTTTACCCCCCCAGGAAGTATTCCTGGTACTCATTTCTGTCAGAGACTAAGTCGATACCAGGGCCATAGTGCGGACGGAAGGATTAAGTCAATGAAAAATACCAATGACATCATCGGGAATCGAACCCGCCAACGTCCGGCTTGTAGCACAGTGCCTCAACGAACAGCGCCAGCACTGTGGTGTAGTCTTATAATAAATTCGATGGACTAGACCTCTCCAGGAAGGGACTGCTTTGGTGTCGACAGCCACGTCTGGGTTCTCAGTAAGAAGAAGTGGCAAATATTCGTGTGCAGAATGGTCGTCTGTCCGTCGAGTGGAGAGTTTTGGAATTCGCGTGGGGGGGATTCCCGACCGGAATAAAAGGAAAAGTAATTTGTTATGTGAAGTTTGGCAGGCCTGTTTGTGGTGCGGTTAGCTCTGCAACAGTGAAATTGTATCCACAATATGAGCATCAAATCCGATGACGGATGTCAGCTGGAATAGCTTAGTCAGTGCAGTGACTAGATAAGGGCTGGACAACAAGGGTATCGGGTTTAGTTCCCAACAGAGGCAAGAAATTTTCCTCTTTTCCTTAGTGTCCAGACCTGCTGTGGAGCCTACGCCGTCTCTTATCCAAAGGTTACCGATTTGTTTCGAGAAAAAAGCGACTGGGTTGTGAAGCTGACAACTCAACTCCTTCTAGTACCGAGATTAAGAATGTGTGGAGCTATATCTCCACTCCGTCATAGATATTCATATCACTTTGGATAATTTATGGAAAAATATGTAAAGTTTTACTTTTAAGGCAACTGTAGTGTATAAACATACTCTATTCGCAGTTTTGTTCATTAAATATTTTGCTGCCTGCTTCGCTGGCGTCCCTGATTCTGAAGCTTATCTCAAACATTAAAGCATTCTTTTCCCAGCAAAAGGCAGTAATACATTCAGATATGGGACACATTCCCCACCCTCCCTCCCGACCGCAGTGCCACCATCACATGCGGCTCACATGTGAACGTCGCTTATCTTCCCTCTTCTGCTACATTTACCTTGTGTGGGTGGAGGCGGCCGGGGGTAGGTGGTGGCAGAGGGGCTGGCAGCAACGCAAATCAGCTTCAGAAAAGAAGTGCTGTTGAAATCTCTTAACGACATTTTTAACGATCTAACGGCGTTGACGCGCCGTGTAATTAGTGTTTCGGGAATGTTTTGTATTCTGTTGTGTGGGCTTTATCAAGCAGTTGGGCGAAAACTCCATTAACGGGTTTACATTTTTGAGGCCAGAAATTTATCTAAATATCCGATGTCCGTCTGTCTCACAGTATACACACAGAATCCTCTTGTTCTAAGCAGAACAAAACTCTAGCCAAGGGAACTGTTTTATCTTCTTTCAAGGAATTGCCGGTACAAAAAATACCTTCCGCTCCTTGTTTATTTGTCTCTTAATTTCTATTATTTAATAACAACGGATAAACAGGAAGGCCGGGAATGTTGTTAATAATTCCTGCGATTCCCGTCCCGTGGCGCTACCGTCAGATTAGTTCCTTCGCGTGTCTTATGTTTGAGATTAATTTTAATAATAGACATTACAAATGGGCAGAGCTGGCGACTGAAAAAGAGAAAAAGAGGGCTCAAATTTGGACTCTGATTTTTCTCACAGTCCTTGTACCGATTACTCATTCAAAGCACTGACTACTTGTAGATAATAAGAAAGCCTTTTGACAACACGTGCTACTGGATATCCTTAATATTTATAAAATTTATTATTATTATTATTATGTTCTTTTGTGAAGAATATAGTGAGATATTGGGCGGGTCACGTGGCACGGGTGGGAGACAGGGGAGATGCATACAGGCTTTTGGTGGGGAGACCTGAGGGAAAGAGACCACTTGGAAGACCCAGGCGTAGATGGGAGGATAATATTAAAATTGATCTCCAAGAAGTGGGATGGAGAGGCATGGGACTGGGTTGATGTGGTTTAGGATAGGGACAGGTGGCGGGCGCTTGTGAAAGCGGTAATGAACTTTCGATTCCATAAAATACGCGGAATTTCTTGACCAGCCGAGGACCTGTTAGCTTCTCAGGAAGGACTCTGCTTCCTGGAGTTGGTTAGTTAGTTAGTTAGCTATAGTGAGGTACAAATTTTGCCTGTGAGCTTACTAAATGTGCCAGATATATCCTTGTAATTTCGCCTCTTCGCCATATTTTTAATTCTTAACTTACAAAAAATTGTGCGTTTGCAAGGAGTCAAGTACATAATTCCTACACTGTTTCCACGTCTGGTTTATGTGACAAACATTTGTACTCGGATACACTTGCATAATATTCGCGTGGTCATTGTGTTAGCATTCCCACAATCGCGTACTTGGCCACTCAAAGTACAGAAGCGTATATACTGTCCATTTACATGACCTGTCTGATTTTCAAATGCAAACGTGTCGTGCGAACGCAAAAACAAGTCTCGACTAGACAAGTAAGCAAGTCATATTTGCCGACAGTTGGTTGGGAAACGGACAAGTGGCCAGTATTTGTACAAGTTCACCGTTCACACGACATGGCAGGTATCCACAATTCACAAATGTTTGTCATATATGGTAATAGTGAGAAAGCGAGTTAAGTTTATTTCTCACGTTTAATAAAGGCTCCTGATGTAAGGGAAAAGGAATAGTAATGTATCCCTTAATAGTGCACCTTTTTTTGTGGTGAAGATCCCCGCAGCAGATGCTACGGACGCACCGCAGCAGATGCTACGGACGCACCGCAGCGTTGAGGCTTATTGTGCAACCCTGTGATGAAGATGATAGGTTTTTTTTGGTTTTTTCCGTGTAATGGAGCACCGGTGGAATGAAATTGACAGGGGAAAACTGAAGTACTTGGGGAAAAACCTGTCCCAGTGCCACTTTGTCCATCACAAATCCTACATTGACACCCGAGATCGAACCCGGGCCTCCGCGGTGAGAGGCCGGCAACTGACCGCCTGTGCCATGGCACGGCTGCACCCTTAGATGTGCCTCTTGTGTTATTCCGTGTGGTAGATGAGTACGGACTATTGCTGAAAAAGGTAATTGGGAGAGAAAACAGAAGTGGTCTGAGTAAAATCTTGTTTCGGTTCCACTTTGTCCCAAAACACATATCAAATGGACTACCCTGGCATTCAACTCATGACTCCGAGGTGAGTATCCGGAGATAGACAAGGTGCTGTTTGAGTTATTCTGTTGGTAATAACGTCCACACTTGTCGAACATCGGGCAACGAACCTCGTACCAGCGGATCACACCTCCCTTCAGTGTAAAAAAAAACATAACCTCTCATCAGGCTCTAACCCTCTGTAAACTCAGCTTTATCCACATCTGATATGCCATTCAACCATGATAAATGTCATTACACATGAATAAAAGTCAAACCAACAGGTCATATCTACGCATGCGCCGTCACACTGTGACTCATCGTTTTTCAACAATCGATTTTAAACATATCGCATCATATTCAATTATGACATGACGTCACTTCCTTTTGTGTGCGTTATCTGGCCACTTCCGTCCCGCCACACAAACACAGAAGGCCCTGATGCATGGTCCTAACTTGGTTAAATGGAGCGGACGTTCTGATTCGGTCTGTGGATGATGTCGCGGGCTGATTAGACTGCGATGACACAGAAGTAGGATGCTAGCGAGACACTTAACTACTCTGATGTTGGTTACGGAGTGTGTGTCAGGTACCGGGAGACAGCGGTTTGTTAATAACAGAGTCAAAACAAAATCCTTTCAATGACTTTCAGAGACAATGAAGAGACGACTCGTGTTCATTGAATTTAAAACGGCTAACACTGGTAAACGTATACTTTTGTAATTTTTTCCTTTTCTTTCTTTCTTTTTAATCCAAGGTGTATAATTTAATCTTCTGATGAACTATGTTCATCTGATAGGTATAACGTAACATTGAGGTGCGTTCGCGTAACCATTTTTGCTGTGGAAAAGCAATAAGTATTACATATTGTGTGTGTGTGTGTCTGTAGCCTTAGTTATCCAGCATGCAAAGCGCATGCGCCGTGTTATATTGTCATCTGTGGCCTGTCTGGCTGTACCATATTTTTCCATATTATCTCATAAACGACACGATTTTCGGAAAAAAAGGTTATTGAACATGAAATGTGTGTTTTGATTTTCTCTACAACTTTTGTCTGAAACATTCCTCATTCTAAGAAGAATTCAGCGAGATATTATATAAATGTACATAGGTCTTCATGTAAAGTACCCGTTATTTTTGTCAGAGTTTAATGAAACTTGAATTTTATAAACAGATTTTCGAAAAATGCTCAAATATCAAATTTCATAAAAATCCGTCCCGTTGTAGCCAAGTTGTTCCACACGGACTGGCGGATAGAGAGAGACAGACATGCCTAAGCTATCCGTATTGAATAGAGGGATGTATGGGCCCCAGAGCAGGTCTGACGATTTTGTAAAAGAGGAAGTTGCCCCCACGAAACATACGCAAATTTCGTAGAAAAATTAATTTCTTCATGCCGAGCGTATAATTACTGGCCAGGCGTGCACCCAGAATTATTTATTTCGCGGGGGCGAGGGGGGGGGGGGGGAAGCTGACCCTGAGACTATATATAATTTATGTTCAATTTTAAAAACTATGTTATAAGAATCGTGTTATAAGTAGGTCTATAACTGTAACATAATACAGTTTGTAACTGCATTTATATACATACAAATATAACTACATGTTCCATGACACAGTCATCTAATTTAAATCACAAAGTGTAATCTTCTTGGTTTTTAAATTTAATCTAATTCTACCTTAGTTTTTTATTTTATTTTTCAAAATTCTAATGTACTATCATCAGCTGATTTCAGTGGCTGATTTCGGCTGAAGGGTAAATCACGTAAAGCGTTTGATACCATCGTGTCTGCTAAATCGCTGTCCTTTTAAATTTCTTTTTGTAGTGGGCCGGCAGCCCCCTCTGGGCATCTTGGCATAAAACCGTTAAACACACAAAACATTTTAATGCATATACCTAACACAGAACTCATTAACACACAAGCATAACCTTGACGATTAAATTAAGAAATTAATAAGCGAGAAACTTTGGTAGTTGTTCTCTTTTGAGGCGCATAATATTGAAAGTTAGATTGCCTGTGCAAATAATACAGCGATCCCTTCCAAACGTAATATTTATCTAATAATATTTCACAATATGTTTGGTGTCACACTGCAATTCCATTACGGATACCAATGTTTAATGGTGTTTACTGTGAGAATTACAGACGCACATAAATATTATAATATTAAAACTTCGCTGTCCAAATTCTCTTTGTGAATTCCAACAGTATGGTCCAAATTAATTGTACAGAAAATCTTTAAAATCTTCAAAGTTCAAAAGCAGCTGCTATGTAACAAAAGATTAGGGAGAACCAACATAAAACAGTGTATAATAACGTGTCGATTAGGGCTCGACATTGGATCTAGTACAGCGGAAAGCGCTGTCGAATTTAACTCGACATTGGACCGATAAGTGTCAAATCAGGTGTTATGTATTGATACCGCTACGCTTTACAGGGCTGACAACGGAGCTATTTTAATAGTAATTTGGGCGCGTCGAACAGTTAAAATTCAACTGTTGAATAAATTGCCTGACTTTGTTTTATAAGAGAAGTCGTGGCCTATTTAAAAGTACTGTTGCAGAATTAGCATAGAGTAGCTTAATAAGATGATTGAAGTCACTCAGAATAGCCGTTAACCCTACCGAAATTATAAAATATATTGCAGGGTGTTACCACGACGTCATATGATAACATTAATATCAACCAAAAATGTATGTGTATTGTGAAAGTGTAAACTGTATTGAAATATTTCGGCTTTGTGTTCAGTAGTGGGCTTTTGTGGTGCGGTTAGTAACATTTGAGTTGTAACACAAGCCATTCGATTTTTATGTCTGCCTCTCTAGATCACTGATGCAGTAGGAAGATCGAGCGTCACAGACACAAAACAAAGACCCTCACGACCTGTGCTGTGTACTGGGGGAGGTACTGAGTGTGTGTCATGAATCCTCAGTGTCGGAGAGGTAGATCGGAAATGGCGACGACTGGGAATCATGGGTTATTTCCTTTCGGTATCTCAAAATATACGTGCTGAAATTAAATAGAATAAATAACACTCAACACAGAAATGTCAGACTTAGTCCTTTAGTTACAAACACACTTAGTGTGAGGTTTCGAATCGCTTGCAATATTTGCATGTTACTGTTACAGCCTTGGTTGCGGGACTTACCGTTACAAGACGTACCGTTACAAGACGTACCGTTACAAGACGTACCGTTACAAGACTTACCGTTACAGGACGTACCGTTACAAGACTTACCGTTACAAGACGTACCGTTACAAGACGTACCGTTACAAGACGTACCGTTACAAGACGTACCGTTACAAGACTTACCGTTACAAGACGGAGTAAATTTGGGAATGCGTTTGGATTTTCTGTTAGGTCCGCGCTAGGAAACAGTAAAGAAGAGAAAAGGGGGAACTTTACATGAATATATGTAAATGTGTGTGTGCGCATGCGTGTATGTGTGTATACACGTGTGTGTATACATGTGTGTGTATGTATGTGTGTATACATGTGTGTAGGTATGTGTGTATACATGTGTGTAGGTATGTGTGTATGTATGTGTGTATACATGTGTGTAGGTATGTGTGTATGTATGTGTGTATACATGTGTATATATATGTGTGTATACATGTGTGTGTGTGTATGTGTATGTATGTGTGTATATATGTGTGTGTATGTGTGTATATATGTTTGTGTATACATGTGTGTGTGTATACATGTGTGTATGTGTATATACATGTGTATGTATGTGTATATACATGTGTGTATGTGTATATATGTGTGTATATATGTATGTGTAATGTGTGTATATATGTGTGTGTATACATGTGTGTGTGTATACATGTGTATGTATGTGTGTATACATGTGTGTATGTGTATATATGTGTGTATACATGTGTATGTATGTGTGTATACATGTGTGTATGTGTATGTATGTGTGTATACATGTGTATGTATGTGTGTATACATGTGTGTATGTGTATATATGTGTGTATACATGTGTATGTATGTGTGTATACATGTGTGTATGTGTTTATACATGTTGTATGTGTATATATGTGTGTATACATGTGTATATATGTGTGTATACATGTGTATGTATGTGTGTATACATATGTATGTATGTGTATACATGTGTGTATGTGTATATATGTGTGTACACATGTGTGTATGTGTAATATATGTGTGTATACATGTGTATGTATGTGTGTATACATGTGTGTATGTGTATGTATGTGTATGCATGTGTGTATGTGTGTATACATGTGTGTATGTGTATGTATGTGTATGCATGTGTGTATACATGTGTGTATGTGTATGTATGTGTATGCATGTGTGTATACATGTGTGTATGTGTATATGTGTGTGTACATGTGTGTGTATACATGTGTATGTATGTGTGTATACATGTGTGTATGTGTATATATGTGTGTATACATGTGTATGTATGTGTATACATGTGTGTATGTGTATGTATGTGTGTATACATGTGTATGTATGTGTGTATACATGTGTATGTGTATGTATGTGTATGCATGTGTGTATACATGTGTGTATGTGTATGTATGTGTATGCATGTGTGTATACATGTGTGTATGTGTATGTATGTGTATGCATGTGTGTATACATGTGTGTATATGTGTATGTATGTGTGCATGTATATATGTGTGTATGTATGTGTGTATACATGTGTGTATGTGTATGTATGTGTATGCATGTGTGTATACATGTGTGTATGTGTATGTATGTGTATGCATGTGTGTATACATGTGTGTATATATGTATGTATGTGTGCATGTATATATGTGTGTATGTATGTATATGTGTGTATGTGCATATCTATGTGTGTATGTATGTATATATGCATGTATATATATATATGCATGTATGTGTCTGTGTGTGTATGTAAGTGTGCATATATTTATATACATTAGTTTTGTTCTTTACTTCCTTCGATCTTCTCTTGGTTGCTTGCGCGCTTTATTTTTCACGTATTGCCCGCAAGAGTGCTGGAGAATATAGAGCGCCTATTACTGATCCACAAGCGGCGAGGACTGTCTTCACTGCAGTGTTTGGTAGTCCACGTAATTCGCGAAAGAGAGCGAAATGTGTTTTCTTGATGTAGCATCTGTTGATGTTTCGTTTAATATTTCAGTGGAGTTTTGTTAAAAGAAAAGCAGGACGAATTCCGGGTACTTTGTTCAGTATGTATGTTCGTACGTGCGCGTGTGATTATATGAATTATCCGCGATCTCTTCAGCTGACCCGTAGTTGCTGCATAAACACAGAACAAACGACTGTGGTGTCAGCGTTTTGCTGACTGCAGCAATAATGAAATAAAACAAGTGTCTACCGCTGTATAAAAAAGGCTGAATTTCATTATCACTGCGTATTGAATCACGTTGCCTGACCAACGGAGCGTGGTGGGGGGGGGGGAGAACAATCGATTATTTGGTCGATTAATTCACAGGGAGCTTCAAGTACTCGATCACGGGGTAATTTACCCTCTCTCCCCTCGGAAACCAGTCTTGCACGTAAACCCAACCCCGAAAACCGATACCCATTAATACTACCCCCTTACTCTATTTATAAAGTAGCGTCAAACAAAACACACACACACCAGTGAAGGTGTAATCACATTACAAGTCTCTGTATGCGTGCCTCAAAGTGCGAAACGAGTGGTAAATTGCGTCGGCCCAACAGTCTGGATGCGTCCTGATTGTTAAAGATTGAAAAAAATATTTTGTGTAACGCAGGGCGGGGAATGAAGTAGATCGCTTTGACATTCGCCCGTAGGCACTGGGCCAACGCTACGTCTGCTGTACCGCAGGATGGCACCGGTGCCATGTTCGCACAATTTTGAACAAAATCCTGAGATATTTTAGATGGACTCTATAAGAAGTGTGTACGGTTGGCTTGCCTGCATGAGACAATATTGTTGGGTGAAGATTGTAAATCATAAAACTCTTGATCAGTCAGTGTTGTCCATCCTATCTGTGTCATGTCCAAATATTTTCTTCATCACATTATTCATTAACCCCACCCCAGTTTATATTTTCTCATTTATTCCTGTAAAAACAAAAAGTCACATACTTTTCTAACTAATGCCCTCTGATTTCCGGAAGAGTAATGCATTTTGGAAGTCTTTGCCCGCTTGTCCTTCTGGTAAGAGTAACGTGTAGATGGAGATTAGTATGGAACACTGGTGGAATGTTACTGACAGGGAGATAATGAAGCACCTGGAGAAAAACCTGTCCTAGTGCCTCTTTGTCCACCACAAATCTCACGCGTAATGAATTATATTTAAAGATTCAGTTCGTACCGCGCAGTAAACAGCCTACTTGTCGGTTATCAGACCAGTTAATGCTATGTAGAGGTAAAAATACATAAATACACTGTGTGGGCAGAACATAGAATTTGTGAATGTTAAACCTGGTGGTATATAAAGAAACCACTGAACGCAGATTTATATAATATATTTTCCGTGCGATTGTCTTATATACACAAATTTATTTCTAGCTAACTGCACAATACATAGTTTTGATGCTGCTGCATGTTTCGGCAACAAACCGCAGTCATCTTCAGGGAGCTACAGTACTTGACACATGCAAAGTGTTATGCAACTTGTCAGCCGCAAATGGTGAATTATATTTACGTGGTATGATATGATATGATATGTATTAACTGCGATTGGGTTGTCACCTGGTGGCAGTGGTCCGTACACTTGAACACAAATAAAAAGAAAGGAAACAACTATATACATAAGGAGACAGATAGACAAAACTATACAAAAACAACTATATACATAAGGAGACAGATAGATAAAACTATACAAAAACAACTATATACATAAGGAGACAGATAGACAAAACTATACAAAAACAACTATATAAATAAGGAGACAGACAAAACTATACAAAAACAACTATATTCATAAGGAGACAGATAGACAAAACTATACAAAAACAACTATATACATAAGGAGACAGATAGACAAAACTATACAAAAACAACTATATACATAAGGAGACAGATAGACAAAACAATACAAAAACAACTATATACATAAGGAGACAGATAGACAAAACTATACAAAAGCAACTATATTCATAAGGAGACAGATAGACAAAACTATGCAAAAACAACTATATACATAAGGAGACAGACA
This sequence comes from Reticulitermes speratus, assembly GCA_021186555.1. Taxonomy (NCBI): domain Eukaryota; kingdom Metazoa; phylum Arthropoda; class Insecta; order Blattodea; family Rhinotermitidae; genus Reticulitermes; species Reticulitermes speratus. Next base: position 4,128,354 of record JAJKFL010000009.1, on the reverse strand, counting down.
GACAAAACAATACAAAAACAACTATATTCATAAGGAGACAGATAGACAAAACTATACAAAAACAACTATGTACATAAGGAGACAGACAAAACTATACAAAAACAACTATATACATAAGGAGATAGATAGACAAAACAATACAAAAACAACTATATACATAAGGAGACAGATAGACAAAACTATACAAAAGCAACTATATACATAAGGAGACAGATAGACAAAACTATACAAAAACAACTATATACATAAGGAGACATAGACAAATCTATACAAAAGCAACTATATACATAAGGAGACAGATACACAAAACTATACAAAAACAACTATATACATAAGGAGACAGATAGACAAAACTATACAAAAACAACTATATACATAAGGAGACAGATAGACAAAACTATACAAAAACAACTATATAAATAAGGAGACAGATAGACAAAACTGTACAAAATAACTATATAAATAAGGAGACAGATAGACAAAACTATACAAAATAACTATATACATAAGGAGACAGATAGACAAAACTATACAAAAACAACTATATACGTAAGGAGACAGATAGACAAAACTATACAAAATAACTATATAAATAAGGAGACAGATAGACAAAACTATACAAAATAACTATATACATAAGGAGACAGATAGACAAAACTGTACAAAATAACTATATACATAAGGAGACAGATAGACAAAACTATACAAAAACAACTATATAAATAAGGAGACAGATAGACAAAACTGTACAAAATAACTATATAAATAAGGAGACAGATAGACAAAACTATACAAAATAACTATATACATAAGGAGACAGATAGACAAAACTATACAAAAACAACTATATACGTAAGGAGACAGATAGACAAAACTATACAAAATAACTATATAAATAAGGAGACAGATAGACAAAACTATACAAAATAACTATATACATAAGGAGACAGATAGACAAAACTGTACAAAATAACTATATACATAAGGAGACAGATAGACAAAACTATACAAAATAACTATATACATAAGGAGACAGATAGACAAAACTGTACAAAATAACTATATACATAAGGAGACAGATAGACAAAACTGTACAAAATAACTATATACATAAGGAGACAGACAAAACTATACAAAAACACAGAGCACACAAAATAGAAGGCAAGACATACACAACTAGAAAACAAACATGAGATGAACAATAAAATACATAAATATAAAGACATAAAAGTCATTAAGGTTTTACATAGATCTAAAAGATCATAAAGCAAATCATTAAAAAATAAAAATAAAAATCCATTCCACAATTAATTAACAATTATTAAAATTGTAGTATAATAAAAGTAATATGTTAAAAGTTGTGTCAAATTTTGTATCAAAACGTCTTGTAATAACGGATTTTTTCTTCGGTTTATGACGGAGCCGAACTCTGTAAATATTTATAATATTCTAACAAGAACACTGCATGTTAAATTTGATGTATTATATGAAAGCAAAATTCAGGTACGTACTTCGATCCAATTTTGCTTTCATATAATACGTCAAATTTAACATGCAGTGTTCTTGTTAGAATATTATAAATATTTACAGATTTCGGCTCCTTCATAAACCGAAGAAAAAATCTGTCATTACAAGATGTTTGGATACATTTTACGTAACGTTTAATGTATTGCGTCATTCAAATTTTAATACAATTTTAATAATTATTGATTAATTTTGGAATGATACCACACATGATATACACATAATTCACCATTTACGGCTGACAATTTGCATAACACGCTGAATTTGTCCTCAGCTACTGTAACTCCCTGAAGATGGCTGTTTCTTAGCCGAAACATGTAGGAACATCAAAATTACTTACAGTTAGTTGGAAATAAATTTATTTATATCATAAAAATAGATGCGATAATCCGAAATCAGTAGGCAAAAACGTATGTTAAATCTAATTAATGTGATAAAATAAGTTTAAAAATATGGAATTAAAATTATACGATTAAAATAGTATAATAGGACTTCTGGATGTGAGTGCAGGTTTTGTTGTAACTATTTTACTTGGCAGGACGTTTAACGTTGACATTCCTTAAAATGTATGCTCTTGATTGAAGAAATGTTTAAGATGTCACCATTCCTAATTTTCTTTACAGTCTGATCTCTGATCTACGTAAGATTGTGTAAGAAATGCATAAAAAAGCTGCAGACCCCTTGGTTATAGTGTAGGCCTCTATACACTGGCGTCGTTTATAAAGTACTGGTCACTAAAAGGTTATGTGAACGACCGGCACTGAAGCCGGGACTACCGACCAGACTGTAACTGAAACCCCTAAAGTGTCGTTTGTTTTTTTTGCTTGTGTAAAGTTTAAAAAAGGACATCCCCCCTAAACAATTCGTAATCATGTTACCTCTAGCGCCAGAGGTTTGTTCCAGTCCACCGGCTCGTACAACCCCCCCCCCCCCCTTCTCTTAACCCCCACAAACTCTTGAGAGCGAAATCGATTGATATGTCTCCCGGCTAATATACAACCCGCAGTACCTTATCTGGCGTGATAAGGTAAAGACAGGATGGCTGTTCGGTTACAGAGAGAATTAATGGGTTGATCACAGGATAATCTGATTAGAGCTTTGAACACTAAAAGCTGGTCTGCCTTATATATATTTATATACAGGGTGATTCATGAGTTGTGGTAATTACTGTAGGAAATTATTTTTTAGGTCTTTGTGGTCAAAAAATTTCGTATCATCATGTGTTTGATTCTGAACAGAAGCGGAGTTGTAGCCGATTGTAACTTGAAGTAATTAAGGACTACTGAAAAGATATGGAATTAAATTGGAAACAAACATAATACCTGATAAATTTAAAGTGTAAATTTAATTTAAATTCATTAAATTGCCTTTAATTTACACTGGGTTATGCTTAAAGAGAGTTTTAGAAAATGGCATCGCCGGCCGCAACACACCTCGTCGCTTGGTTGTGAACAGCGCAAGTTTTTGGTTGCAGCGTCCCGATGAGGTCTGCCGCTTCCAAAATGCGACCGAACAATGCGTTTCGCGTTCCAGCCTTCACGCTGTAGATCATTTCTTTCTTCCATCCAGATACACAGTAATCCACTCTGAACAATATCTTTTTTTTTTTGTTCATCGATATCTTGATTAACCTCAAGTTCAGCTGTAACGCGAACGCTGGGAAATGTACCCGCTTCTCTTCGGGTTGGCATTTTGCGGTTCGGAAAACGTGACAGGTATTCAGTTACAGCATGAACTGTCCTACCGCCACAAACACCGTACACATGACTCGTATGTGCATACAACGCTGTTAAATGTGTAAATGACGTCTTGAACGTAACAGGTACAACGAGACAAAAATACAGGGCATACACAAAAGAATGGTGCGGTTTCAATAGTAATTTCTATTGAAACCGCACCATTCGTTTGTGTATGCCCTGTACATACGGAACTACACGTACTGTACAGGGTGGCGCTTCTAGCCAGCAATTACAAAACTGTCGTCGTAATTTGCGGGAGACTGTTCTAGAGTTCAATGACTAACATACTGGCTGGGCGAATCAGGTGGCACAAAAAGCCTTTCAAGTGCAAACGACAAGCCTGTACACTCATCCCTCGCTTTACGCGGTTTAGAAAATTCGCGGGGTCGTCGCTCCAAGGATAAAAATACATCACCCGGATAAGAGCATCAGAACTGTTTGACAACTCGAACATGTCTTGGAGCCGTACTGCATGATGTTGAAGGAACTGCAGGGGGAAAAGAGAAGCAGTTCATATCACAGTGTTTTTGAAAAGAAAAGAAAAAAAACCCAAAACACTAAAAAAACTGTTTTTTTGGGGGGAGGGGGGCCGTCAATTATTCGCGGATTTTTGTTTTCTGAGGAGGGGGTCTTTGAACCTAACCCTCGCGAAAAGCGAGGGATGAGTGTAATTTGATTACATCACCGCCAGATTGTGCAAGGTCGCGAAGCGTATGTCTTGATGCGCGTTTCACAAGTGTCTTTACGAAAATAAAAGACTGCTATAGCAACATAACTCTTGATAATAGGACCCATGTGCATAGAAGTATTTCGGTCACAAAGATGTAAGAAATTATCTACTACAGTTATGTCCAAAACTCATAAAAAAACCTTGCTTAAGGATTCAGTTTGTACTTCACAGTGAGAAAAATTGTGCTTCCACTAAAGAGAGTAGGCAGTTATTGCTGTATAGGAAAACAGTGATTGTGTATTGTAAGAGTCATATTTTTTTTTCTATGACTCGACAGCCCTATGTGGGCCTGGGCCTCCTCGTTTCGTCGAGGTTTCATGATCACACACTTTTTAGACACACCACACTCGGTAGAACTCCTCTGGACGAGTGACCAGCCCGTCGCAGAGACCTCTACCTGACAACACACAACACTCACAACAGACAGACATCCATGCTCCCGGCGGGATTTATTTTTTTTGCCTGGCCGGGGTTTTTCCCCTTTGATCCATTTTTGTACTGTTTAAATCCTATCGTCCTTCATGTCACTTTACGTTCCATACTACCGTCCTTACAACAAACACAACACAAACATCCATGCCTCCGGTGGGATTCGAACCCACGATCCTAATAAGCGAGCGGCCGTAGACCCACGCATTAGACCGCACGGCCACTGGGATCAGCTGTAAGAGTCATATGGAGTACATAAATAAGCTCTGTGGACAACATGCTGAAACTAGCTTTAAACTTAGCTGTAAATATATTTACCACAAGGCTTTAAAGGGTTAACAGTTTGTTGAATTAGTAAATATATTAAATAGCAAACAGATGAAGAAATAACTGTATTCGTCAAATGAGATTCGATGAATGAATGACATGATAATTAGTCAATTTTACTTATTTGTAATTTGTGAAACGATTTTGGTAGTGTACTCGCATTTTGGCTTTGTATATCACCGTGTATTTCTCTATAAGCCGATCCCAGTGGCCGTGCGGTCTAAGGCGTGGGTCTGCGGTCGCTCGCTTACTGGGATCGTGGGTTCGAACCCCACCGGGGGCATGGATGTCTGTCTCTTGTGAGTGTTGTGTGTTGTCAGGTAGAGGTCTGTGCGACGGGCTGATCACTCGTGCAGAGAAGTTCTACCGAGTGTGGTGTGTGTGAGTGTGATCGTGAAACCTCGAAATGAGGAGGCCTAGGCACCCGAAAAGGGGCTGTTGAGCCATAGGAAAAAAAAAATGTCTCTATAAATCACACACATTAAACCCCACAAACGACTACACATTATATAGGGAGAAACCCCTGATTTTCTGTAATTAGTCTGCTACACGTTTCGGCACTCTTCAGCCATTATCAAGGAGCTTCAAGTAATTACAGACAGAAGTGTATGAAGGCGCATTATATAATGTATGTAATGTTTTATTCTTATGCACTTATCTTTGTAATTACTTGAAGCTCGCTGATAATTGTCCAAGAGTGGCCAAAACACGTAAGAGATAAGTAAAAGACAATTAGGAGTTTCTCCTTTGAAAAGTGAATTTTGTTGGTTTTAATTTGTGATCTTGTCAGTAGTTCAGAATATGGCGTCGAATTGTAAGATGATTAATGAATATGAATTGAAAAGGGCGTGGAAGGAAGCGGTCGTGGCCTATTTTCAGGTAATATCTCTGGCTATGTTGGTGTGCGTGAATGAAACCACATAAAACATCAGTAAATACAGTCGATGTTCCAACCGAAGTTCGAATGAAGTGCCTCTAGAATACAGGTCGAAACCACTTTATCCTATTTGCTCGATTTGGAAGTGGCCATGATTATTTTAAAAACAATTCCCAGCATTTGCCTATACGGACTGAGAAAAATCAGTGTCTAATATGATTTGTGTTTCTGAATACAAGAATCACAATGATAATCGCGTTCTTCTGGGATATTACGTAGCGTTGAGTGGTAGTTTTGTACCGACGTTTCGGGACAACTTATTCGTCTCATCTTCAACGGTCAAAAAGTCAAGAAGTTTTTGGACTTCTTGACCCTTAAAAGATGGAACCGACAGTTTGTCCCGAAACGTCGGTACATAACTACCACTCAACGCTGCGTAATATCCCAGGGGAGTGCAGATCTCTGAAATCACGCAAGGATCACAATGTCGCCGTTATTAAATCTAACGGGATATGAACGACCCGTTTGACCAATAGAGGTTAAAGGTAGGCTGTTTGCACAACCGAGATATTTGACATTCTGCCATTCGTATTTCAGTAAATCATTTTATAATCCGTTATAATGGCGCTTGGTAAAGTTTTCGTAGATCCCTTGAAATATCTGAATCTTACAGGGGAGGGGAGCCGGGGGGCATGGAGAGGTACAGAGGAACAATGAAAGATACAAGAAAGGAGATACGCACATATACAGGACATTCCGGCACGAGATAAGGTAGAAGGGATTTAGACATATCACTTGCAAAGGAGGCAGGCATACAGTGCAGTCAGATCGGTCTTTTACACAGCGTTTACCCACTTATCTCCTGCTTTCTCTGCCGTGGGGACATAAGAGGGTGGAAGTGGCTCGAGACAGGGGAGAACTGCATAATGAGAGTCTTCATTTACAGAATATTATTAGGATCCTGAAATGGAGAGCCTGAGGCTGATATGGACAGGACATGGCGCAATCTTTAACACAAAATCCCCCAAAGGCCTGACAAGTCAAGCAGTGTACTCGTACGTATAAACGTAACATTGAGGCGCGTTCGCGTAACCATTGTCACCGTGGAAAAGTGATAAGTATTACATATTCTAAGTGTGTGTCTGTAGCCTTAGTTATCCAGCATACAAAGCGCATACACCGTATTATATTGTCATCTGTGGCCTGTCTGGCTGTACTATATTTTTCCACATTATCTCATAAACGGCACGATTTTCGAAAAAAAATTATTGAACATGAAATGTGTGTTTTGATTTCCTTTACAAATTTTATCTGAAACATTTCTCATTCTACGAAGAAATGAGTGAGATATTATCGTAAATGTACATAGGACTTCATGTTTAGTACTTTTTGTTAGAATTTAATGAAACTGCCTGTGTTCCTTGTCATTAGTTGCGTCCAGTTATACTGGAGGCTGTGTCAGTAATCTGTCTTGGTTCGATTCTGTTCAGGGGTAGAAATTGTTTTTTTTTTACAAATGAAACCTGACCGCCCTTGGGCTCCATCCAGCCTCCTACCCAATAGGTACCTCATAATTTTTCGCCAAGGCTAAAGTAGCCGGAGCGTGAAGCTAACCACTGATAAATATGATCTGACACCTAGGATAAGAATACGTGATGTTAAACCGCAAGGGCTACTTTACCTTTATGTAAGTGAAATGTAAATTTATGCCTTGTTTTAAGTACAAAATTATTACGTCCTATAGAGAGTGGAGGTAGAGCTAAAGGCGTATTAAACCTCGATACAAGATGGGAATGAATGGTCAGCGTCACGCATCGGCCACTTTACCCTCAGGATTTGTGTTCCAGGTAGGGATTGCTTGGATGGCCTGAGAGCCGGTTTGAGTAGAGTAGCACATTTATGTATGTAATAAATATGATTGTACTTAAATTATTCATTTATAAAACTGAAAAATATTCTTACGACAAACACAGCCTATGGTCTTTCACGACTGCTACATGTTTCGGCACGTCTGTGCCATCCTCAGGGATTTCGTACACCAACCTTGATTTCAGGCTTACGCCGCGATGTTGATGAAATCTGTGGTCTTCTGGGTAATTACACGGCGTCGTGTGGTAATTATTTACCGACGTTTCGGGACAACGTATCGGTCCCATCTTCACGGGTCAAGCACAGATTTCTTCGTACACCAAATTTAAAACTTGCGAAAATATAACAATTACATCAGTAATATTCATTATATGTAGCATAGCAGATAAATTCAAAGTGCAGGGTCGTTATACATAAACATATTTTGAGTGTAGTACATTATAAAATATATACATATATCGTGTTGATTTTTGCAGTTGATGTAAAATATATAAAATCATAAAGGATGGTTAAAATTCTATATTTATTTTGAGAAAAATGAATGGAATAAATAACTGCAAAGTAATTATTGTACTTGTCCATTTCGCTGTCGAATGTCGACTGTCTCTTCACTTACACAATAGTCACGGTACCTTCTATCAGACACTGAATACTTGCAGCTAAAAGCCAGCACCACCTACCTCCACTGAAAGTTTCCGTCAATCCGCAAAGATCCAATTTCACATTTCGGTTCTGATATCGGCTATCTCTGTAGAATTTTGTCAACAAAATACACTAAATTAAGTGGCGCCCGCTTCTGTCAACATTCTTTCCAGTTCACCATTCACTATTCGTCTTAAAATTCGGCACTGCCAAATCTGACATAACTAACTAACTCCATGGAGCAGAGTCCTTCCTGAGAAGCTAATAGGTCGTCAGATAGTCAAGAAATTCGCCGCCTTTTATGGAACCCGAAAGTTCATTATCCTATTCACAAGCTCCCGCCACCTGTCAGTCCAAGTCCGAGGCCTTGTGAAGTGTTTCCTAAAGTCTGAGCTACTGACATTAAACAAACCGTCCTGTACTACGTATATGCTATATGTATAAACCAGAACCAGGAATGATTGCTTCTCTTCGTTCTCAGAGTGTCCGACAGATGGTGTTGATATCCAAAGGACCTCGATGCCTCAATGGACAACACACATGCATTCTTTCGCGTCTTATGTAATTATAAGATCTGTAATCGAGATGTGATTAACACTTTCACCGTAAAGGAAAGAGAGGATTGACAGAAGAAGGACGGCGAAAAAAGGGAACAGAAAAAAGTGGGAAGGTATTTTGAAAGAGTTGCGTTTATTACGAAAGGGAAAAGAAAGTGGAAGAGGTGGACAACGAATGAAATTACGAAATAATTTATTTTTTCCTGAAGGACTGAACTTATATTACTGAAGGAAATTTGTAGCGTAATAACGTCGGGAATATTATTATACTACCTAATAATAACTAGTAGTAGTAGTAGTGTTCAATTCAATTCATTTCAATTCAATGGGTATTTATTAACGTGCAGACTTAACAGCACAAGTGCCAATTACAAAGCCAGCACAAAAGCACTAATATAATACAGTGTGATGTCCTTGTCTGAATAGTTTAACGTGTAGAGTGTTTTCGTAATAGTAAGGGATTAATCACATAAAGTACCTTTACTACAGAACAGGAACAAAGAAATTTGTCCTTAAACGCGTGTATGCGAAGATGACGTCAGTCTACACTAAACACAGGAGTCGCAAACTTGTTAACATGCTGACCCGAGTTTGATGCCTCAATGATCCCATACGCCAATCAATATAGCAAATATTAACAGGGTGGTTATACGATACTCAAATATTCATCTAATGATTTCATCTGGCATTGGAGGATGAAATTACTGGACCATGCGGTCCCGAGTTCGCTCCCCTCGTCAAATCCCTAAGGCTGAAATTTACAGTGTTGTACTTCCAGTTCCTCTTGGGACGTTCTCTGCCCTCCTGTGTGTACCAGCGCTTGCAAATTGACCATTTTAGACGGAACGGTAATTGTATTTACCACGCGTTTTAATACTAAAATATCTGTTTTTTTGCCATAACTTGTGCAGTTCGCTTATGTGTTTGAACAACATTTATTGTAAACTAGCTCCATTACATCTTTGTTATGCGACTGGTAGAGTGTTTTAATGGAGGTAAATTGTTTTTACTGTAAGGTAGGAAACTATGTTACATATAATTTATTTTAATTTTATACTTTAATGTGTTCAGACATTGTGGCATTGTATATAGGCTACAGTCTTCTTAAATATGTAGAAAGTGCTTTGTCACAATAAACAATTGTTATTTCCCTAAACATTATTAATCAACTGGTCTTTTTAATGAGAAGAAGCATGTTTATTCTTAGGAACGAGCTCGAGTTTTATGTTGTGTTGTTATATTTTAAATATTTAAGGAATTTTTGATTATTTGAAGAAACTTTAGCTTTAATAAATCTGTACTTTGTCCAAAAATCCTCTTTGTAGTTTCATATTTCTCTTCAGGTAAAGACAATTATTTCGTAGATAATTATCTCTTTTTTTTAAGGTATATTCAGTTTCATGTGAGTTAGGAAATTAATTTTTAAAAATAGTATTCACATTTAAAAGTGTTAAGCGGTGCGCACTTCAGAATGTACCATAATCACTCTGCAAGTAAAGCTCATATTACGTCACTATACCAGTTCGTAATTAAATAATATCTTCCTGGAATCATTTTAGTGCCACTTTTTAAAATTTCAATCATCGTATTGAGAGTGCCGGTAGCTACAAATTAGTAATTGCAAAGTTTAACGAATAAATTGTGTGCTTCAGATCTGTGCTCTTCGCAGAATTAATACTCGACGCTGCGTAACAACCCAGAAGAGCACAGATCTCATATAGATCGCGGCAGAAGCCTGAAATCGCGCAAATTATGTGCTTAATTACCGCCAACACAATTTACCGGTAGCTACATTATTTTATGTTTAGTCACCTCGAAGTTTCACACCGATGTCATAATGTGAATTATTAACACATAAAGAATATGAAGTAATAAATTGTTGTTCTTCTTCTTATCTGCATTTGCAAGACACTTAAGGCGCCTGTATTCGGTCACTAGTTTATTAGTCATAGCTATAAAATCACAAATTAAACATACATTTCGGGATATCACCATGTTTTAAGTTTTCAATATACAAAGAAAATGACTTGACGAAAATTTACAGATGTGTTTGTAAAGTTTATTACCTCACAAAATATCACGGCTTAAATAAAATGACAGGAAACGTGTTGCCTAAATTGGTAACAGTTCTGACTTGTGTTTGGGAGTTACCGGGTTTGAACCTCGGTGAGGATATGGGCGTCCTGATTCAGGTTCATTTTTGGCTTTTTTCAGCACCTCCTAATCAAATGTTGGATAAATACCTTAAATAGGACCTCGGCCCTTTCTTCCACAATTCACAATTCATCATCCAGTCATTCTGGGTCACTGTCAGCGTCATTACATAAAATATGTACATTTAAGGACATTAGTATTTATGTAAATTTGTGAGTCCTTTAAAATTTTTAAGTACAAACATGCGATATATCTTACATGTAATGGCGTCATGTTTATACATCGAGTCGTTTATACTCATTTCTGAGTGTCGTAACCCTATTGGCACGAAGCCACAGGTTGTCATGGGAGAATTTACCAGCGGTGGTTTCCCGTTGCCTGATAGGACCGCTGGAGCCCTCTAGCAGCCGATCAGGAGACAGGGTGAGAAATGGCCGCTAAATTTTGCTTACGAAACATCTCTCTTCATGCCCGTAAGGTTCTTTTACATGCCGTAAATCTACGACATGGGACCGACGGCTTTACTTCCCCTCCGAAGGAAGTGGTGCTCCGGATTTTTATCACCCTTAAAAATCCATCGACCTCGGTCGGGATCGAACCCGCAACCTTGGGTCCAGTGGCGAGCACGCTGACCACTAGTCCACCAGGCAGATGTTTATACACAGGAGTGTAATTTAAAAGAAATAAGGAAAATGGTAAGAGAAATTTGTAATGGTATGGAGACACGGAGCACGCTGGCAAAAATATCGGAAAGTGTTCTTTGGCACAGTATCGAGATGTGAATTTATTTGGAGTAAGAGATGTTATGCTAAGAAGGAAAGAAACAGCACTGTATGGTATTTAGCAGGGGTGTGGAGATTGAGAGGAATCAGAAAATAGATAAAGGAATATGTCCGTTGTGTTTAGGCAAGGAGGATTTTTTTTTTGTGGTGAAGGGCCCAGCAGCAGAAGCTACGGACGCACCGCAGCCTTAAGGCTTATTGTGCAACCCTGTGATGAAGACGATTTTTTTTTTGTTTTTCCGTATAATGGAGAACGGGTGGAATGAAAGTGACAGTGGAAAACCTGTACCAATGTCACTTTATCCACCACAAATCCCACATGGACTGACACGGGATCGAACAAGACGATGTTAAACATGTTCTGAAACTATAAAATGGAGAAGGAAATTTCAGAGTAAAAAATGGTGGATTATGAAAGAGGAACTAGTTGATAATAAAATATTACGATGTACTAATAGAACATTTGGGGTAGATCTGGGTAGATACTCAGACAAAGCTAAATATAAATGGCTTGATAAAGTTAAAGGTCTCTAAACAGCATAATTGTGTAATGGTGAGGCTCTACCATCGTGACAACCGTGGGTTTATCGAAAGGCACTCCCAAGAAAACAAGGGCTGTGCTTTATTATTATTATTATTATTATTATTATTATTATTTATATCATCATTATCATCATCATACCAAATGTCATAAAAATCTGTCCCCAGAGCAACAGGTCTGATTTAAATCTCTTAATGTGAAATGTTATACAATTGTGTTGATCTCTGTCAAGAATAAAATTGCGAAGAAAAACCCTAACCACCATATTGACCATTTCGTTCACAAAAGAATTGCGTGATCAGAGCGTACATTTCAGCTTTTGAAATAACCTGTAGTTTACAATTATGAATGTCGAACCACAACACAAAGCATCTTCAGAGACAAACTTTTTTCCTCTTGGCTGCTCTGTGTCAGTCCCACTTGTTTCCGCGGGGTTTCTTTGAAACGAAGTTGATTTGAGAGGCTGGTACTTCAGAAAAATGTTAAGGCCAAATACAGGAAGCTTTTTGTAAAAAGGCAGACCGAAGTACTTTGCGTGTATTTTCGTGACAGGTCTAAATAAGGTAGGATTTATAGTCACAGTGTTACAGTCGTGGGACGTACAGTACCTTCCTTGTAATTATATGAAATATCTTAAAAATTACGGGCAGATTAGTCCAAATATGAAAATTGTATATTATTCATTTAACGTTTAATATTTTTATCAATTCTGTAAAGACGACATAATAACTAGATTGGTGTAATGGCCCCCTGATGATGGCACCTCGGTGCCGAAACATGTAGCGGTTTTTATAATAGCTTATGAATGTATTTTGTTTAGTGCATGAGTTGGTTGATGTAATGATGAAAATTGCTTTTAATTTCATGTACAAGTTTTGTACGAAAATTTTTATTTAGAGAAGTATTTGGGGAGTTGACCTCCAGTTACACTCTATAGGAAATACGTGCGCAGACACACATGAATGCCCTCAAGTAAAGTTCACACTATTATTATTATTATTATTATTATTATTATTATCCCATTAACAGAAATTCTGAATTGTCGTTACAGTGAAGTAAGACTATGTAGTGCAGGGGTGGCCAAACTTGCTTAACGTAAGAGCCACATACGATAAACTTCAGATGTTTGAGAGCCGCAAGACACGAACAAATATTACACACACGTTTTTATTGTTACACGCACATTTTGTTACAAAAATTCCTAAATATATTTACTCAACATTAAACTTATGTTTTAATCCAGTGGACTCTCAGTTTATACCCGGTAAATAATTATAAAGCTTGAAAATTTTTATTTACCTTTTATAAGAATTGTAATGCAAAATGGAGCTCAGCCAACATATTTCCGCGAGCCGCACATTATATGTCAAAGAGCCGCACGTGGCTCGCGAGCCGCGGTTTGTACACCCCTGATCTAGTGTATGGATTTGGTTTTTTAAAACCCCAAAACCGCGACACTTAATAACATTTAGGCGGTGTTATGGGGTGAGTGTAGCAGACAACAAGTTTAAATTATCACGCAATAGAAAAGCATAATAATTTATTAATATTATTAGAACGAGTTAACTCAGGTAAAAAATTAGTACATAAGATAGAAAACTGAAATAATAATAATAATAATAATAATAATAATAATAATAATAATAATAATAATAATAATAATAATAGTAACAACAACTCAAGACACTCAGTTCACTAACTGATTTACCTTCACATATCCGTTCCCCACCCTTCGCAGTCTCAGACCACACTCTACAATCACCAATCTACACGTCTTCCTCTCCCTCTCCTACTCCTCCCTGTTAGTGGCTGGTTTAATGGCTGTTCTACTCCTGTAGATGTCTTCTCCCGCTGTGGCACAGTCAAAACTTTCGCACGCATTATGCCTTATTTTTATTACGTGGAAAACTCCGGGACATTTGGCGTCACGAACCAAATTTTGCGGGAGACTAGGACAGAGACCACAAAACTGGGAGTGTCTCAGGAAAACAGAGAAGAACGGTATCCCTGCACTAGTATTAAATTTTATGGTATTCCGTTTAGTGGGTTTTGAGTTGATGCTTGCGGAGGTAAAGATAAATACAGGTTTTAACGTAGTGAATGTTGTAGAATATTTTTCTAATGTTTCTTTCCGACCCTCCCTCGGTGGACTAGTGGTTAGCGTGCTCGCCACTGGACCCAAGGTTCGCGGGTTCGCGGGTTCGATCCCGACCGAGGTCGATGGATTTTTAAGGGTGATAAAAATCCGTAGCACCACTTCCTTCGGAGGGGTAGTAAAGCCGTCGGTCCCATGACGTAGATTTACGGCATGTAAAAGAACCTTACGGGCATGAATAGAAATGTTTCGTAAGCAAAATTCAGCGGCCATTTCTCACCCAAGTCTCCTGACTGCCTGCCAGATGGCTTTGGCAGTCACATCAGGATAGAGTAGAACTTGTGCGGTCAGTGGGCTGGTCACTCACTACATCAACGCACATGACCATAGAAATCTCCACGTTGGAGCGACAGGGACCAACACAACCTTTCCGACCCTGCCAAATATTGGTGGGGGGGGGGGGGATTTTACTAGTGATTTAATACGGTTTCTTGTCGTACGTTCCTAAAGCTGCGTCCAGACTTCTGGTGCTCTTGTCTCTGCCTCTGTTACACGTAAGCCACCTACAGATATGATAAAGCGTGCGAATTAACACGGAACGAATAACGTTTCATACTCAAGTGTGTACGGTTCGCCGAACACTACACACTTATTCGTGACTAATGCCTGACGGGAGCCTATGCATGTCGGTTTCCTTTCCCGAGTCAAATGGGCTCGCTATGTGTTCATTGTTCTGTGTGTGTGGATGGTGATGCATACAACAGGCCTACAATGAGGGCGCCAAGCGTTTGGATTTTGACAGTGAAAAGTGCTTGGTATTAATGTTAGTGTATCGGGACCACACAGTGTTGTGGGATCCGAAAGAGCGATGTACTATATAACAAGACAGATAATGTATGTATAACGTAACATTGAGGCGCGTTCGCGTAACCATTGTTGCCGTGGAAAAGATAAGTATTACATATTCTCAGTGTATGTCTGTAGCCTTGGTTATCCAGCATGCAAAGCGCATGCGCCGTATTATATTGTCATCTGTGGCCTGTCTGGCTGTACCATATTTTTCCACATTACCTCATAAACGGCGCGATTTTCGGAAAAAAGTTATTGAACATAAAATGTGTGTTTGGATTTTGTCTACAAATTTTGTTTGAAACATTTCTCATTATAAGAAGAATTCAGCGAGATATTATCATAAATGTACATAGGTCTTCATGTAAAGTACCCGTTTTTCTTGTCAGATTTTAATGACACTTGAATTTTCTCGACAGATTTTCGAAAAATCATCAGATATCAAATTTCATGAAAATCCGTCCAGTGAGAACCCAAGCTGTTGTATGCGGACGGAC
Source organism: Reticulitermes speratus (assembly GCA_021186555.1). Taxonomy (NCBI): domain Eukaryota; kingdom Metazoa; phylum Arthropoda; class Insecta; order Blattodea; family Rhinotermitidae; genus Reticulitermes; species Reticulitermes speratus. The sequence goes on along the minus strand of JAJKFL010000009.1, from coordinate 4,112,742 downwards.
GGACGGACAGACAGACAGACAGATATGACGAAGGTAATAGTCGTTTTTCGCAATTTTGCGAACTCGCCTAAAAACTGAGAAGCGGAAGGTGTGTGAAGTTGCTGAGGTAAAGGTGGACACCTTGAGGTGCGAAAGAAATAACATTGCAAGTAGAGGTCGAGAGACTTTTGCGCTTTGTGGATATGACCATGGCGGTTATATAGCTCGTCGCTAGGACCACCGCTTTTCGTCTGTCCGAGATGACTTATTCAGTGCAGCCACAACTATCGTCAATATCTTGAGAATATCTTATAATTACGTAAATATAGCTAGGCAGTTTCTTAATTTGAACCCGCCTTCAATTATGTGTTATTTTTAAGCATATCATTAATTTATTCTGAATTCTAAATTGTTTTTTGAAACATTCTTACGACTTCCTTACTTCAATTTATGAATGTCAATATAAGAACGCCTTCTGTCTTCTGGGATGTTACGTATCGCAAGTTGGCATTTGTTTACCGACGTTTCGGGACAGCCTATCGGCCCAATATTCAAAGATCAAGGAGCGTATGAAGAATACTTGATTCTTGAAGATGGGGTAGATAGGGTGTCTCGACGTGTCGGTAAATAACTACCAACATACGCTGCGAAACATCCCAGAAGAGCGAAGGCCTTAAATACACTGCAGCGGAAGCCTGAAGTCTCGCATATCAGTTTGACACTGCTCCTTGTGACCACCGAGACTGTAATAACATTTTTACCTTTGTCTTTCCATGGATATAATTGTGTTTTCATGGATATGATTGGTATAAACCGACAGCTCGCATGCCGCAGTTTGTGAACCTGATCTGCTGCATTTTTCAACGTGTTGTTTGATGGCGCTATATCGGGGTATTCCCCTCTTCTTGTTTTAAATCCCACTGAGTTCCTGCACAACGCAGTCACTTTGATCTCCTTACAAGTCTCCGCAGAGCCGTACTATAGAGCCCCTTGTACAAATTTAAAACCCAATTTAAGAGTTTGTAAGCGAAACTTCTGTGTCATGGTGCTTCAGCTACAGGATGCCTACGAAAGTGGAACACCATTGTTAGTACGAATCTTAAGGTTTAGTGAGAACTAATGGGTTTCTGGACTTTGTCTATCGTCCGGAAATCTAAAATAACTAGATAACATGACGTTTCGGAAACTGGATCTGCTTCCGTCCTCAGGTGAAGGGGGAGGGACGGAAGCAGATTCAGTTTCCGAAACGTCGTGTTATCTAGTAATTTTATATTTCCGGACATTAGACAAAGTTCAGAAACCCATTAGTTCTCAGTGTTACATGCCATCAAGTGACCACTGACGTACGCCTTAGACCGTAGGTCACTGGGATAAGCCACATATTTGTTAATACAGTCGAAGTGTCCGGATGGCTAATTCTGCTTCACATCGGCGTTCTCGCAGTTCGCATGTTTTATGTCTATTTCTGCAAACAATATACATTCGAACCCGCTTATAACGACATCGGTTTATACGACACCTCGCCTATACAGTTAGATTTTCTATGGTACAAATTAATTCCTCACTGTTAACCATAACAGTATAATCCTCGGTTATAAAAACACTCATTTATAAAGACACAAAATATAAATGACATTATAACGGAGTTCGGCTGTATTTATATATCCTTTACCTCAATCTACCACCCCTATTTCCAATATTAGAAAACACCCCTCTAAGCCTTGAAAACCAGATATCCTTTCAAATGTGTAACATAATCAATTTATTTCTTCCTTCCTTTCTTCCTTCCTTAACTTCTCTATAACTTATAACTATTACGCAACATGCATATGACCTGGGACCAGGGGCGCACCCAAAGGGGGCTGCCGGTCTGCAACCTCCCCCCCCCCAAACCCACCAAAACCAAAATTAAAAAAAACAGATTTTGTAAATATTACGATATCGAAGGTTTTACGTGATTTACCCTTCAGCTGAAATCAGCCACTGAAATCGGCTGATGACTAGTACATTAGAATTTTGAAAATAAAATAAATTTTGAAAAACAAAAAGACAGGACACTGTGATTGAGTCATGTAACATGTATTTATATTTGTATGTATATAAATGCAGCTGCTAACAGTGTTATGTTGTACTTACAAGATAATTTTATAACATAATTTTAAAATCAAACATAAATTATATATAGCCTCAGGGGCAGCCCCCCCCCCCCCCCGCCAATAAAAATTTCTGGGTGCTCACCTGAGTGGGGCGCTTACAGCTTCGTTATGATTTTCTATAGTATTCTCTTCCCGTAACGTGCTCCAACAAATATGCTTTTATGGTGCTGAAACAAGTGAATGGACTGAAGCCTTACTTGACCATCTCACTTGTGTTTTCTGAGATATTTGACAAGTGTGTAGCACCCCCATTTTCTCAATTTTCACACAATATACAATTAAAATAGCTGTTCTTTCATTTAACAGTGTTAACGCTTAGACGCCACTGAATTCTTTGGGTTACAAAAGTTTTAAGAGCCGCCACTGACTTCGTTTCGCGGGGAAAAGCGAAAACGTTGGCAGCCCTTGATCCTCGCATGCCATGCTTTCTACTTACATCGTCATCTGTATTAATACAGACAGCTTTCCTCATGATTCAGTGTGACTTTTATTGTTACACCATCTCTCCTGACTTTCCGCTGTATGGACCACAACAGTACACGCCAAAAACAAGAATAACAACCGTCTTACTGTTGTATAGAGATTTACTCACGTAATGTATAATAAAAGTCCGCTACAAGTCAACCAATTATTGCATCAAGAAATTCCCTGTTTATTCTCAATCATAAACCTACACCTTAAAATTTACCTGCTATAAAGTAATTCTGAAAGCGTTATGTGTATTCCTTGCACATATACAACAAGAAGGTGACAGCTTGTTATGGACTGCTGACAATGCAGGTATGGAAAAGATATAAACACAGTGTCTGTATACATCCTGACAAGAACTACCAAAGTAAGAATTTATAAGACAATTATTAGGCCAGTGGTAACCTACGGATGTGAGACATGGGTATTAAATCAATGTAATAAAGAAAGACTGGACATTTTTGAACGAAGAATTTTACGTAAGATGTATGGACCAGTCAGAGATCAACATGACGAATGGAGAATAAGATGGAACCACGAATTGTACCAACTATACAAAGATCTTCCCATCTCAGCTTATGCAAGAATAGAGCGATTACAGTTGTATGGACATGTTATGAGGATGGGGGAGGAACGTCTAGTAAATAGACTGTTTAAAAGGATGCCCTTAGGAACAAGACCAAAAGGAAGACCCAAGACAAGATGGAAGGACCAAGTGCATACTGACATGAAGGAGCTGAAGATCCAGTATACCCCAGATAGGGCAGAATGGAAGAAGCAGCTATATCGGGCCAAGGACCAGTGGAGTCTGTAGAGCCATCGAAGAAGAAGAAGTCTGTATAAACTAACTTACTGCTCGCAGCATATCAGCCATTCGATAAATTTCTCTCCCGTAAGGCTAACAACATTGCCAATTAAGTGCCGAAAATTTTTAGAAATTCTGGAAGCCACAAGCTCCTGGAGCCCTATGGGCCTACTCAGGCCTATGTATAGACAGGTATAGCTGTGGCAGCAACAGGTATCATTACCTTGCTCGCAATACCCGCAATGACCATATTTATTTTCTTATGTAAAAACGTAAAGCAATCCCATTACAGGCCTGGACAAGCCCTTAGGTTCCCAGAAGGTTGAGGCTCCCAGATTTTTAGACAATCGGCACATGAAGGTGGTAAGGTTGTCAGCCCTACGCACCGGCCGCCTTTACCATTTCTGTTAGAGGCTGAGTCGACCCCAGGGCCATAGTGCGACCGAAACGATTATGTCAATGAACAATTTTAGTGACACCATCGGGAATCGAACCCGCGACGTTCCGGTTTGTAGCGCAGTGCCTCAACCAACTGCGCCACCGCGTGCCCCTATTTTCTTATGTCCTTGTCCCATTTTATTGAGCGCACCGTGTATTTTTAGTTTTTTTTCTATTATTGCTTATCCTGCCATTCTTCCCTTCTTTACTCCATCATCTTCTTATCCTATTTGGGGCTGGGATAGCTCAGTCGTTATAGCGACTCGCTACGGGCTGGACTGTCCGGGGATCGAATCCCGTAGGGGCGAGATTTTTCGCATACGTCCAGACCGGCCCTGGGGCCTACCCAGCCTCCTATAGAATGGGTACCGGGTCTTTCCCGGGGGTAAAGCGGCCGGGGCGTGGTGCTGACCACCCACCCCCAACTAGCGCCGGGGTCAAGAATGAGTGGAGCCATACCTCTACTCCCCCTCTGGGCCTTCATGGCCTGTTATAGGGAAAACTTTACTGTTTCTTATCCTGTTTGTTCTGTTTACTCTCCAGGTTTCTACAGTCCTTTCTAAGTTTGCAGGGATTAAACTTGAGAGTGGTTACTTTATATAAAAGTGGTACTCAAACTGTGTTCCGTGACACCCTGGGGTTCCGCGGAAAACTTTATAATTTTAATAAATATATTTTCATTTTTTATTTTCCTCCCCATCTCTCTTCATAAACTGAGCTGTGTTTATTTCTAGTATAAATCACCGATAATATTTTTTTTTTCATAAACTTAATTTAAAATTTATTTTTTTTAAATATTAGTTTATGTTTTACAATGCTTTATTTTATTTTTAGTCTTAAACTCGCACTCCTATTTAACTATTAACTCCTATTTCCATACAGATATTAAAAGTTCGAAGGTCACTACTGTGTACCATTTCCTTTAACATAAAAAAAAACTTTAAATATTTTCATTTGTTTTGTTTACGCCTTTGCTATAATTCTCTGAATTAACAGCGATTACTTCCCTCGAAACCTAAGACGCTGATCCCTGTAAGGGAGACACAGTAGTATCTCTTTTAGGATAGAACACTTTGTCTATAGACATGTCGAAGTACCGTGGGGCCTATAGGCGCAGAACTTTCTTCATCTGCAAGGTTCTTTTTATTATACTAACATTTTTTAAGTTAACAATATACTGACATTTTATAAGTTGACCGTATACTGACATTTTATAAGTTGACCGTATACTGACATTTTATAAGTTGACCGTATACTGACATTTTATATGTTGACCGTATACACATTTCGTGTTTACAGTTTATTGATATGTGTCATTATGTAACCCAATTGTGACACATTTTAAATTTAACAGCATACTGACACAAGAAAGTTTTGATATGTGGTGCTGGAGAAGAATGGAGAAGATCAGTTGGACCGATCGTGTGAGAAATGAAGAAGTATTACACAGAGTGAAGGAGGAGAGGAATATCGTACATACAATAAAAAGAAGAAAGGCTAACTGGATTGGTCACATCTTGCGTAGGAACTGCCTTCTGAAACACGTGATTGAAGGAAAGTTAGAAGGAAGGATAGAAATGACGGGACGACGAGTGAGAAGACGTAAGCAGCTACTGGATGACCTTAAGGAAAAGAAAAGATACTGGAAATTGAAAGAGGAAGCACTAGATCGCACCCTGTGGAGAACTCGCTTTGGAAGAGGCTACGGACCTGTCGTAAGACAGACTGCAGAATGAAGAGGCTACGGACCTGTCGTAAGACAGACTGCAGAATGAAGAGGCTACGGACCTGTCGTAAGACAGACTGCAGAATGAAGAGGCTACGGACCTGTCGTAAGACAGACTGCAGAATGAAGAGGCTACGGACCTGTCGTAAGACAGACTGCAGAATGAAGAGGCTACGGACCTGTCGTAAGACAGACTGCAGAATGAAGAGGCTACGGACCTGTCGTAAGACAGACTGCAGAATGAAGAGGCTACGGACCTGTCGTAAGACAGACTGCAGAATGAAGAGGCTACGGACCTGTCGTAAGACAGACTGCAGAATGAAGAGGCTACGGACCTGTCGTAAGACAGACTGCAGAATGAAGAGGCTACGGACCTGTCGTAAGACAGACTGCAGAATGAAGAGGCTACGGACCTGTCGTAAGACAGACTGCAGAATGAAGAGGCTACGGACCTGTCGTAAGACAGACTGCAGAATGAAGAGGCTACGGACCTGTCGTAAGACAGACTGCAGAATGAAGAGGCTACGGACCTGTCGTAAGACAGACTGCAGAATGAAGAGGCTACGGACCTGTCGTAAGACAGACTGCAGAATGAAGAGGCTACGGACCTGTCGTAAGACAGACTGCAGAATGAAGAGGCTACGGACCTGTCGTAAGACAGACTGCAGAATGAAGAGGCTACGGACCTGTCGTAAGACAGACTGCAGAATGAAGAGGCTACGGACCTGTCGTAAGACAGACTGCAGAATGAAGAGGCTACGGACCTGTCGTAAGACAGACTGCAGAATGAAGAGGCTACGGACCTGTCGTAAGACAGACTACAGAATGAATGAACTGACACAAATAAACTGTATATACTTTATTCTGTAATCACCGTGCATCTTTTCACATTCACTATTTACATACACCAACTGGATGCAACTCCATTTAAAAAACTGTATAGTTTTTTAAAACATATTTAGAAACTTTTTAAAACCCGACATATGTTTCGGCTCTTATAGAGCCATCTTCAGGGGTTTATTGTCGTTAAAACTGCATATATTAACACGTGTTTTTCATTGGTTCACTTTTAGGCAAGGTTTTTCACTTTTCCACTGCTTGGTATGCACAGACACTGTTTGTTATTCGTACTATAATAATATGTTAATGTTTTCGTAGGTGTTGTATTTGATGCATGGTACTGGTTTATCTTGTTCATTGGGTCGTATTTTTTATGGTGTAGGCTGTACCGTTTGTGTGTGCGTCTGATGCAGTGGAAAAGTGAAAAACCTTGCCTAAAAGTGAACCAATGAAAAAGACGTTTTAATATATGCAGTTTTAACGACAATAAACCCCTGAAGATGGCTCTATAAGAGCCGAAACATGTCGGGTTTTAAAAAGTTTCTAAATATGTTTTAAAAAACTGTACAGTTTTTTAATAAAGTTGCATCCAGTTGGTGTATGTAAATAGTGACTGTATATAAGTTTTCATGTTAACAGTATAGTGACAGATATTAAATGAACCGAATATTGACATATTTTAAATTAAAAGCATACTGACATATTATAAATTAATAGTATAGACTCATTTCGTCTAACAAGCATATTGACATGTATTTAATTAACCGAATAATGACATATTTTAAATTAACATCGTACTGACACATAAATTAATTGTATAGACACTTTTCGTGTAAAAAGTATACTGACATATATTTAAGTAACCGAATATTGACTTTTTTCTAAATTAACAGCGTACTGACATATTACCAATTAATAATATAGACACATTTCGTGTAAAAAGTATACTGACATATATTTAAGTAACCGAATGTTGACTTTTTTCTAAATTAACAGCGTACTGACATATTACCAATTAATAATATAGACACATTTCGTGTAAAAGTGTACTGACATATTTAATTAACCGAATGTTGGCATGATTTGAATGAACCGAATCCCGACGAATTTTAAATTAACCACATAGAGACATATTTCAAGCTAAACGGACACGGACATATTCTGCTGCGATGCTAATAAGCCTCAAGACCGTAGATACATATCGATATTAAGACCGTAGATACATATCGATAGTAAGATCTTGTCTCGACTCGAGACTGGAAGCCACTGTTGCAATGTCCATTCCGCAGAGCGTCAACTGTTTATCTTTAGTGATGCCATAAAAATGATTTGTTCTTTCTTGTTTCGCTCCTGTATCGCGGTATCTCGCCTTGATTCATGCTTTGTCTTCATCTCAGTGACACATCTCGCTTCCCCCATTTTGGTCTTTTATGCCGCCCCGGCTGCGTGCTTACAGACCCTACCTACCTTGGCCACGAGTAAGCGAATGGACGTAGGGCTACGGGTCCCCACGAAGGTAATGGCTACACAGTTGGCACAGTAACTAGGTTACGGGTTGGACAACCGAGCGGTCGTGTTTCGATTCCCGGTAGATACAAAGGATTCCTCTCTTCTCCAAGGTGGCTGGAACGGCCCTGGAGCCCAGCCATCCTCTTATTCACTGGGGGAAAGGAAACGCTTTCGCTGGGAGTAAAGCGGCAGGAAGGTGAAGCTGACCACTAACCTCCATCTAGTGCCGATGTTAAGAATGAGTGGATCTATAACTTCACTCCCCCATACGCCTTCATATCGTGTACAACGAAACTCTTCTCTCTACTGGTATGTTTGTGTCAAGTAATGGTAACAACGGCGCTCTGACAATAAAGGCACATATCCCAAAATATGTAGTTCAGTAATTCGCGTGATACTCATATAAAATTAATTTATGCAACGGGCCCTTGTTTTACGCCCTAGTTGTGTTGCTGAAAAAGTGGGCGTAAATCAGAAAGGCGTAAATAAAAAATGATAGGCCTATAAGAAATATTGGAGTAGGTAGGTAGTGGTTAGCGCAGTAGAACGCAGCCAGCCAAAGGGCGTTACACCGAAAATGAGAAGGCGTAAATTAAGAAGTGTTGTATACAAAGCCCTTGTTTTACGCCTTAGTGGCTTTCATGAAAAAGTGGGCTTAAATCAACATCAGGCAACGCCATTGCTTTTAATTAATTAATTAATTTATTTATTTGTGGATTATTTAAGGATGCCTTATGTATCTTAGATTGTATAGCGTCGAATGATAAGATTATTATTGAAAAATAAATTGGGAAATATATGAAAGGAAGACATCGTGTCCCTTTTTGAGGTACAGTGCTGTCTTGGAATTTTCTTGGTGTAACTGAGGATACCCACGGACAGCCTCAGTCAAGATAGCACTCCCCAGGCCCGAGATATGAGAGGTGACCTCCCTCGTACGAAGCAGCATTGCTACCAAATTCACAGCGGCTTGTGGTTACATTTCTCCCAGATCTTATTTTTTCCCCTCACACTTTGTCTTCTAACCTTTGTACGAGGAATGTATGTATATTCTTTGTCATGTTATGAAAATACACTTCCGGCCCGGATGGAAACTAAAAGAAACACAAGCGCTATCTACCTCGGCGTATAAAGTTGTATTGAAATGAACAAAAAAGGAAAACACGAAAACTGTTTCCATTTATTCTTCTCCTGCACAACCACGCGGAAGGATACTTGCCAACATAAATTAGTGCGTGTTTTGAGATGCCCGCGCGAAAGGTAGGTAAGTGTTTTTGTTCTGATAGGACTTCGGAAAACATAACGACTGGAATAAATAATTCAAAATATAAACAATTCTGGTAATTACAACTCTTGAAACTCGCCTGTAGTTGACTCCATTACCAACACTAGTTTTTTCTTGCAAAAAAATTTGTATGTGGTGGGCCATAAATATTTTGATGGTTCTGCAGTGCTCTGTAATATCAACTCAGTCATAATGTAAGTCTACAATTCACCGAGCTTCATACGTATAATGTGGGAAGACTTGAAGGTCATATAGAGAACGACAGTCTGTAGGTCTATTATTATTATTATTATTATTATTATTATGATCAGTAGTAGTAGTAGTATTATCAGTAGTAGTAGTATTGTTATTAGTAGTAGTAGTATTTGTCACCTTTATGCAGGGTATTTACAGTCATATACTTGACACAAATTATGTTTCTACGATATATAATGTTGCAGCTATTCTATAGTTACAATATATGTTACACGTAATGCTATTTCCCACGCTCAATGTTCTGTACTTTACACCAGTACTTCCTGCAGTACGTGTGCAGTGCCAGTATGGCTGTTTTGTGTAGTTCATTGATGTCGTGCTTTGACGGTACGTTGCTGAGGTATTTTGTGAATGGTTTTGCGATAGTTCCAGTTGCCCTTATTATGACTGGTATTTTTATAATTACATTCCTCATGCGCTGTGTTTATATTATAAGTTCTTTATATTTGAGAATCTTTTCGAATTATTATTATTATTATTATACTACATACCTGTAAAGAAATTCGTACTTAAACACACATTCTGTCGAGCTGAATTTTGTTGTATATAATTTCACAAATATTAATCTTCGCAGTTTGCGCTTACAAAAAGGATACACACTTAACGTGGAGGTTAGTTTTTGACGTCAGTGGCAGGCAGTTTTCATGCTGGCTGTGCTAAAGAAGGATTATTCGTGTCTTTTCTTAGTCCCTCCAAACAAACTTAGGATGTAAGTTATCTCACGTTTTATGCACATTGGTTACAATACGCGATATTCTTGTGTTTTTACACAAGTCTGTAATTATGTCTGCCTAAAATTGTTGCCTCTTATTTTCTCTCCCATTTTCAGTGTCAAAATAGCCACAGCCGTCTCTCTAAGGTATAAAAGAGACACTCTCTGTCTGTCTATTTTGGTTCACATTTTATCACACATATCTCACAGAGAGCACCGGAACAAAATGTGAAGTCAACTAAACAGAATTCTAACGAATGTCATTCGGTTGTGTTGGTAGTAGTTATTTCTTCCTCAGTATGTTTTAAAGACCAATTGTGAACCTGAGGATAACCTGAGATAGGTCGAAACATGTAGTTTTGTATAATAAATATAATTTAGCTGTGTTTGGGCAGATATTGATTTAGTTTTAGCACTAAGAGAATTCAATACATTCTAAGTATGATAAATCCTGAAACATGCTAAATAATGCGCTTGGTGTTTGGGTGCGTGAGTAAGTGATCAGTTGATGAATTCGTAAGTGATCAGTCGATGAGTGCGTGAGTAAGTGATAAGTTGATGAGTGCGTAAGTGATCAGTTGATGAGTGCGTGAATAAGTGATCAGTTGATGAGTGTGTAAGTGATCAGTTGATGAGTGCGTGAGTAAGTGATCAGTTGATGAGTGCGTGAGTAAGTGACCAGTTGATGAGTGCGTGAGTAAGTGATCAGTTGATGAGTGTGTAAGTGATCAGTTGATGAGTTCGTGAGTAAGTGGTCAGTTGATGAGTGCGTAAGTGATCAGTTGATGAGTGCGTGAGAAAGTGATCAGTTGATGATAATTAAACCAGACGGCAGTTTTTATAAAGCAGTCAAATGTTAAAGAGGTTCCTGTGCTTCGTTCGACATTGCTTAGTCATTTTTGCTGGTAACTTCTATTTAGTTATCTTAAGGACTTTGAAGATTAATGGTGTGAAAACTCAGTCAAAATGTGAGTTCATGTTATCCATCTATGGCTATAATGTATAAGAACGGACCAGTTGAAGGGTTATCTGTGGAAATCATGGCTAGAAGTGTCGTGTAGTAACGCTTGAATATTTTGTTAACCCTTCATAACACTAAGGCGTGGCTAGCATGAAAACAAAAATTATGTGATTGCTGTTCTTCGTTTATGAGTAAACTTTGAAATTATATGGCATCCTTAAGAAGCCTTCTTTCGCGCGAAATTTGTAGCCGTGAAGACATGCAAGTGATGTTCGATATCGTCCCACGAGCCACTGTCGTTATAGCAGCGTAAATTCTCTATCGCAGGTGACGTAAATCACGGATTTTCTCCCCAGGATCAATGCTTCAATCCGGTACAATAAGGCCTGAACATTGGGAGGCTAGCTTATTGGTTCATTCTTGCAGTTAATGTATTAGGCAGCTTGTTATTATGACATAACAAACCTTACGACGTAAGTAATTTTGCGTTAATCCTGCTGGAAAATAATTACAGGTTTTCGCTTTAAATACAGTCAGATTTGTAGGAAAATAAACAAATTTATAATGTCGATATTAATGTTTTACGTAATACTGGGGTTTAGAAAAATGTTTCATCTCACGTCACAGATTCGGGGTGCCACACAAGTAAGTAAAGTGTCGATTCGGCTTCGCATTTTCGACAGTTGTGATATTAAGTGGCTGTTCACTTAGTGCTTCGCATTTTCGACAGTTGTGATACTTAAGTGGCTGTTCACTTAGTGCTTCGCATTTTCGACAGTTGTGATACTTAAGTGGCTGTTCACTTAGTGCTTCGCATTTTCGACAGTTTTGATACTTAAGTGGCTGTTCACTTAGTGCTTCGCATTTTCGACAGTTGTGATACTTAAGTGGCTGTTCACTTAGTGCTTCGCATTTTCGACAGTTTTGATCTTAAGTGGCTGTTCACTTAGTGCTTCGCGTTTTCGACAGTTGTATACTTAAGTGGCTGTTCACTTAGTGCTTCGCATTTTCGACAGTTGTGATACTTAAGTGGCTGTTCACTTAGTGCTTCGCATTTTCGACAGTTTTGATCTTAAGTGGCTGTTCACTTAGTGCTTCGCATTTTCGACAGTTGTGATACTTAAGTGGCTGTTCACTTAGTGCTTCGCATTTTCGACAGTTGTGATACTTAAGTGGCTGTTCACTTAGTGCTTCGCATTTTCGACAGTTTTGATACTTAAGTGGCTTTCACTTAGTGCTTCGCATTTTCGACAGTTGTGATACTTAAGTGGCTGTTCACTCAGTGCTTCGCATTTTCGACAGTTGTGATACTTAAGTGGCTGTTCACTTAGTGCTTCGCATTTTCGACAGTTGTGATACTTAAGTGGCTTTCACTAGTGCTTCGCATTTTCGACAGTTTGATACTTAAGTGGCTGTTTCACTCAGTGCTTCGCATTTTCGACAGTTGTGATACTTAAGTGGCTGTTCACTTAGTGCTTCGCATTTTCGACAGTTGTGATACTTAAGTGGCTGTTCACTTAGTGCTTCGCATTTTCGACAGTTGTGATACTTAAGTGGCTTTCACTTAGTGCTTCGCATTTTCGACAGTTGTGATACTTAAGTGGCTTTTCACTTAGTGCTTCGCATTTTCGACAGTTGTGATACTTAAGTGGCTGTTCACTTAGTGCTTCGCATTTTCGACAGTTGTGATACTTAAGTGGCTGTTCACTTAGTGCAATTGCGTTTACGACATTTTATCTTCAAGATGGCTTTCACTTAGTGCATTCTCCACATTTCAAAGCAATTCTTTGGTTACTTAATGCTGTTCCTTATAGCATCTTGATTTCGACAGTTGTGATACTTAAGTGGCTGCTCACTTAGTGCTTCGCATTTTCGACAGTTGTGATACTTAAGTGGCTGCTCACTTAGTGCTTCGCATTTTCGACAGTTGTGATACTTAAGTGGCTGTTCACTTAGTAAAAATTGTCGTTTAAGAACTTTTTCATCTTCAGCAATTTCACTTAACTTGACATTTACAAATTCCACATTTCCCGAAGGACAAATTTCTTTGGCTTCATGTATTGGTTATCCTTTATAAGCATCTGATGTTAGTTGTTATGTTCTGTGTTTGGATTTGTGGTTTTCAGTGCATAACTTGCAAAGTGCGACGTGATATAGATCTTCTGGACTGAATACTTAAATTTAAGGAAGAAACAAGTAAAGTGCTACATTTGGAGCATAGCTTTGTATGGTGCTGAAACGTGGACACTTCGGAAAGTAGATCAGAAGTATCTGGAAAGTTTTGAAATGTGGATGCTGGAGAAGAATGGAGAAGATCAGTTGGACCGATCGTGTGAGAAATGAAGAACTATTACACAGAGTCAAAGAGGAGAGGAACTATCGTACATACAATAAAAAGAAGAAAGGCTAACTGGATTGGTCACATCTTGCGTAGGAACTGCCTTCTGAAACAGGTGATTGAAGGAAAGTTAGAGGGAAAGATAGAAATTGCGGAAGACGAGGAAAAAGACGTAAGCAGCTACTGGATGACCTTAAGGAAAAGAGAAGATACTGGAAATTGAAAGAGGAAGCACTAGATCGCACCCTGTGGAGAACTCGCTTTGGAAGAGGCTACGGACCTGTCGTAAGACAGACTGCAGAATGAAGAGGCTAGGACCTGTCGTAAGACAGACTGCAGAATGAAGAGGCTACGGACCTGTCGTAAGACAGACTACAGAATGAAGAGGCTACGGACCTGTCGTAAGACAGACTACAGAATGAAGAGGCTACGGACCTGTCGTAAGACAGACTGCAGAATGAAGAGGCTACAGGGCCTGTCGTAAGACAGACTGCAGAATGAAGAGGCTACAGACCTGTCGTAAGACAGACTCAGAATGAAGAGGCTACGGACCTGTCGTAAGACAGACTGCAGAATGAAGAGGCTACAGACCTGTGTAAGACAGACTGCAGAATGAAGAGGCTACGGACCTGTGTAAGACAGACTGCAGAATGAAGAGGCTACAGACCTGTGTAAGACAGACTGCAGAATGAAGAGGCTACAGACCTGTGTAAGACAGACTGCAGAATGAAGAGGCTACAGACCTGTCGTAAGACAGACTGCAGAATGAAGAGGCTACAGACCTGTGTAAGACAGACTGCAGAATGAAGAGGCTACAGACCTGTCGTAAGACAGACTGCAGAATGAAGAGGCTACGGACCTGTCGTAAGACAGACTGCAGAATGAAGAGGCTACAGACCTGTGTAAGACAGACTGCAGAATGAAGAGGCTACAGACCTGTGTAAGACAGACTGCAGAATGAAGAGGCTACAGACCTGTGTAAGACAGACTGCAGAATGAAGAGGCTACAGACCTGTGTAAGACAGACTGCAGAATGAAGAGGCTACAGACCTGTGTAAGACAGACTACAGAATGAAGAGGCTACAGACCTGTGTAAGACAGACTGCAGAATGAAGAGGCTACGACCTGTGTAAGACAGACTGCAGAATGAAGAGGCTACAGACCTGTCGTAAGACAGACTGCAGAATGAAGAGGCTACGACCTGTGTAAGACAGACTGCAGAATGAAGAGGCTACAGACCTGTGTAAGACAGACTGCAGAATGAAGAGGCTACAGACCTGTGTAAGACAGACTACAGAATGAAGAGGCTACGACCTGTGTAAGACAGACTGCAGAATGAAGAGGCTACAGACCTGTGTAAGACAGACTGTAGAATGAAGAGGCTACAGACCTGTGTAAGACAGACTGCAGAATGAAGAGGCTACAGACCTGTGTAAGACAGACTACAGAATGAAGAGGCTACAGACCTGTGTAAGACAGACTGCAGAATGAAGAGGTACAGACCTGTGTAAGACAGACTGCAGAATGACACACTACAGAGTTAATGTTGATGCACACGTGATTCCCTCTTAGTTAGACAATCTCTTCTAAAGTGCACGGTCGTCCTGGTAATTTTTACCAACTCTCATATCTTTCCTTAAATTTATTAAACCAATGAGAAGTCGATTTGGCACTTGATGTTTTCCTTATTCTTATCGACAATCGATTTGGACGGTTACTGTGTACTTCAACTTAGCAAAAGCACGCTCTATGTTTAATTTCGTCATCGTACTGACAGCATTAGGCGCACAATTCTGCTCTCGTTGTGAGACATCGATTGCGCGATGCGCGTGCACTTGCGCAGAATGGGAGGAACGGAAACGTTGTGGGTTGCCGAATGTTGTACGGCGAACCACATAATAATACGTGTCCGAAAAATAAATGAAAATTTAATCTTTAAATCTAGGGAGTTTCGTATTTAGTGACCATGTATCACGACAAATAACTTCCGTCTCATTTCAGTATGTACAATGGTGACGGGTGTTAAATTGACGAGCAGGTATTTCTGTAGAGTGGTTATAGGCTTGATTGGAATCCTCAATCTTTACTTTTAGTCACACGAGTAAAATTTCATCTTTTACATTTGAAAGTTTTTCATTCTTTAGCTACCACATATTGTGATACTGGCAGGTAAAGCGACCGTTACTGGCAGGTAAAGCGACCGTTACTGGCAGGTAAAGCGACCGTTACTGGCAGGTAAAGCGACCGTTACTTGCAGGTAAAGCCACCGTTACTGACAGGTAAAGCGACCGTTACTGACAGGTAAAGCGACCGTTACTGGCAGGTAAAGCGACCGTTACTGGCAGGTAAAGCGACCGTTACTGGCAGGTAAAGCGACCGTTACTGGCAGGTAAAGCGATCGTTACTGGCAGGTAAAGCGACCGTATCCCGGGAAAAGAAACGATAGATTTGAGTCCCGACTTTTGTAAGCTTCGATATACGGGATTTCGAACTTTCGTGATTACCCATTTCAGTACCTTTGCTTCGATATTTCGTGTCGTTCCGACAAATCGGAATGAGAGCACGTGAGTGGCAAATCTCCTTTCCACACTCTTCTGTTATATAGTGTAGTTCACTCTCAGTTTAGTCAAAATCTGTCATTCATTAATTGAGGTCTTTTATTTCATGCCCTATGAAATAAGACTCTGCCTCCATTATCTGATAAATTTCGTGCTTTGAAATGTGTTTTTTACTTTATTAAAAAAATAAATTTCCATGCTTTTTATGCCTTCTGAGGTTGTGTTATATCTTCAGTAAGCTTTTGGAAACAAATACGCGGTTTTCAATTGAAATTAATCCCGAAGTTCGTGATTCAGTTGTTCGTTACGGTCGTATCTGTCCCATTTAATTACGAACATTAAGAATCCACTGCATTTCTGCTTGTCAGTAAGAGAATGTCCACCGCTTTTTGACAGACGGTTTGTTGCTGCCATGAAGCGAAATCTCCACCCCCTTTTGGTGTGGTATATTAGATAAAAAATGATTAGCACTTGAACAGTGAGTAACACCGATATTTATTTGTTTGTGTATTTATGTAGATAGCGCTGGTAGTCCGCAGCAGCTAAACTGTCAACAGAGTGCGTGGCAGAGCGATAACATGGCGTCGCGCGATCACAGGATGATAGAGCAGGAAGTTAGGTTAGGTCAAACAGAGCTTAATTACTGGATGGAGGGGTGGCTCTGTGCCCCTCCATCAATGACGTTTGGTGCCCAGTCATAGTCACAAATAACTAGTCACATCATCCGGCAGATAAAATACTCAGAAGCGAAATAATGTGGTTTTTTTGGCGTTTACTTTTGTTTGACACACTTATTGAGGTAATGCGTGGAAAAGAGCTCTGTTATAAGTCTGGAAATTGTATTAACATTGTTAACCCTTTAAAGCCCAGTGGTTACTATATGTACCACCAGGTTTAACATTCACAAATTTTACGTTCTGCCCACACAGTGTATTTATGTGTTTTGTGTGGATCTCAGAACAAAAGCGATTATTTCACTGTACAGCATTAACTGACTGGTTTGTATAACTGAGACGGAGTGTGTTTACTGCCGGTACGGACTGTATTTATGTGTTTTGTGTGGATCTCAGAACAAACAGCGATTATTTCACTGTACAGCATTAGCTGACTGGTTTGTATAACTGAGACGGAGTGTGTTTACTGCGCGGTACGAACTGTATTTATGTGTTTTGTGTGGATCTCAGAACAAACAGCGATTATTTCACTGTACAGCATTAGCTGACTGGTTTGTATAACTGAGACGGAGTGTGTTTACTGCGCGGTACGGACTGTATTTATGTGTTTTGTGTGGATCTCAGAACAAACAGCGATTATTTCACTGTACAGCATTAGCTGACTGGTTTGTATAACTGAGACGGAGTGTGTTTACTGCGCGGTACGGACTGTATTTATGTGTTTTGTGTGGATCTCAGAACAAACAGCGATTATTTCACTGTACAGCATTAGCTGACTGGTTTGTATAACTGAGACGGAGTGTGTTTACTGCGCGGTACGGACTGTATTTATGTGTTTTGTGTGGATCTCAGAACAAACAGCGATTATTTCACTGTACAGCATTAGCTGACTGGTTTGTATAACTGAGACGGAGTGTGTTTACTGCGCGGTACGGACTGTATTTATGTGTTTTGTGTGGATCTCAGAACAAACAGCGATTATTTCACTGTACAGCATTAGCTGACTGGTTTGTATAACTGAGACGGAGTGTGTTTACTGCGCGGTACGGACTGTATTTATGTGTTTTGTGTGGATCTCAGAACAAAGAGCGATTATTTCACTGTACAACATTAACTGACTGGTTTGTATAACTGAGACGGAGTGTGTTTACTGCGCGGTACGGACTGTATTTATGTGTTTTGTGTGGATCTCAGAACAAACAGCGATTATTTCACTGTACAGCATTAGCTGACTGGTTTGTATAACTGAGACGGAGTGTGTTTACTGCGCGGTACGGACTGTATTTATGTGTTTTGTGTGGATCTCAGAACAAACAGCGATTATTTCACTGTACAGCATTAGCTGACTGGTTTGTATAACTGAGACGGAGTGTGTTTACTGCGCGGTACGGACTGTATTTATGTGTTTTGTGTGGATCTCAGAACAAACAGCGATTATTTCACTGTACAGCATTAGCTGACTGGTTTGTATAACTGAGACGGAGTGTGTTTACTGCGCGGTACGGACTGTATTTATGTGTTTTGTGTGGATCTCAGAACAAACAGCGATTATTTCACTGTACAGCATTAGCTGACTGGTTTGTATAACTGAGACGGAGTGTGTTTACTGCGCGGTACGGACTGTATTTATGTGTTTTGTGTGGATCTCAGAACAAACAGCGATTATTTCACTGTACAGCATTAACTGACTGGTTTGTATAACTGAGACGGAGTGTTTACTGCGCGGTACGGACTGTATTTATGTGTTTTGTGTGGATCTCAGAACAAACAGCGATTATTTCACTGTACAGCATTAACTGACTGGTTTGTATAACTGAGACGGAGTGTGTTTACTGCGCGGTACGGTCTGTATTTATGTGTTTTGTGTGGATCTCAGAACAAACAGCGATTATTTCACTGTACAGCATTAACTGACTGGTTTGTATAACTGAGACGGAGTGTTTACTGCGCGGTACGGACTGTATTTATGTGTTTTGTGTGGATCTCAGAACAAACAGCGATTATTTCACTGTACAGCATTAACTGACTGGTTTGTATAACTGAGACGGAGTGTGTTTACTGCGCGGTACGGACTGTATTTATGTGTTTTGTGTGGATCTCAGAACAAACAGCGATTATTTCACTGTACAACATTAACTGACTGGTTTGTATAAATGAGACGGAGTGTGTTTACTGCGCGGTACTAGCTGGATCTTTAAATATAATTCAGATTCATGTTACTCTTTAAAGTTTTAGTCAACTTACTTGTGTTTAACTACATGACGTGGGTCGTTTATCTTGAAAGTTTTAAGTCAACAGGACAAGAAAATCTGGTTTAACTGAACCCAAAATTTCGTTACTGCTTAAAAAATTTGAAGGCAGTCCACAATTTCACCTTCTACTTCTGTGTCATGTAACTTAGTATTTCCTCCTAGCTACTCCTAGGTGTCCCTAAGTGAGTTTTACCTAAGATATTTGACCAACAGCACCTCATCCTGACTTAGTTTAATCCAGTGAGAAATTTCATATCCTATTACTGAACGATGTGTTACCTTATTGTATTTCGCCTCCTCGAAATTTCGTCTTGCAAGATCATCATACCAAAATTTTGTACACACCTCCTATGTCCTTCCAGCCCGTGCATAACTTCTCTGCGCTCAGAAGGAATTTTATATAATTATAAAATAATTAATTTATAAGACTTCACGTCTTGAACAAAAACCGGCGTTTCTTCTGTAGTATTGTGAGGGTCCAGTTTAATATTTTATGGTAGTCGGTCTTAAATTGAAAAGTAGCGTTAATTAATAAGGTAAATCTATCCAGTTCTGTCAAGGCTTTACTTCGTTATATGACATACATAAATTCTCCAAGGCGTTAATTGTTCCAGTGTTGGTTTTTTAACATTTCTCCATAGGTGGCTGTAAATTTCACCATTTATGGAGAGATGTTATGTCAAACTATGGTGAAATATAAGAATGTCTGAGATCTTCGCTCGTCTGGGATGTTACACAGCGTAGATTTGTAGTAAGTTACAGATGTTTCGGAACAACCTATCGGGTCTCATCCTCAAGGGTCAAGCAGTCTAGGAAAGTAAAAAAAGAGTCACGCAACAGAAGTACTTTAATGAATAACATTCAGTGTCACTCTTCGTAGTCTTTTAACATTTTGAGCCAGTTTTAGTTTGATAATCTGTTTAAGCCTCCATGTTTTGATGTTTTAGCTTTCTTTGTGTTGTTAGCTGCTAAAAACAACTTACTGCAATTATTTCACTTTATATTCACCGTGCATCTTTTTATAATTAAATTATTTGTACCAACAAATGCACTAAGACAGTTTTTTCACTGTTTTCTTTATTATAAGGATGCCCCAATACGCATTTCGGCAGTTATTCTGCCATCATCAGGGGGTATTTTAAGTGAGTTTTTACATAGACCAATTCTTTGGTTACGTCATAACAGTGAGTCAGTATTTACCACATCGTATAAAATTTTTTGTAAAATTTGTGGTATTGTTAAGCTGCTAAAAGTTATTAAATTATTAAAACTTATAAAAATTACAATAAAATCAAGTAGTATATTATACTACCCTCTATAGTATAATTATTAATTAATGGCAGCGTGGTCCTATTTCCAGCGTGTATTCCAGTTATAAGATGTGGTAACAAATACTGACTTACTGTTATGACGTAACCAAAGAATTGGTCTATGTAAAAACTCACTTAAAATACCCCCTGATGATGGCAGAATAACTGCCGAAATGCGTATTGGGGCATCGTAATAATAAAGAAAACAGTGAAAAAACTGTCTTAGTGCATTTGTTGGTATAAATAAATCAATTTCTATAATTATTTTGACACCATTTATTCCGTGCGTCTTGAGTAAATTGTTCATTCATAACACCAGTCACCTCTTACACGGAACTCACAACACATTATACAGGGTCAAGATGAATTAGATGTTCGTGTGAAAAGAAGAACTACAGTGTAATGACTACAACTTTTTTTAAACAGAAATCAAGTCTCAAAATCCGTCCAAACACAAGCATTATTC
Source organism: Reticulitermes speratus (assembly GCA_021186555.1). Taxonomy (NCBI): domain Eukaryota; kingdom Metazoa; phylum Arthropoda; class Insecta; order Blattodea; family Rhinotermitidae; genus Reticulitermes; species Reticulitermes speratus. Next base: position 4,092,010 of record JAJKFL010000009.1, on the reverse strand, counting down.
CATTTAGTATACATGTTGAGGAAGGAATATATTTTAAACACAAATTGTGAACCTGAGGATGACCTAAAATATGCCGAAACATGTAGTTCTGTATAATAAATGAAATTTAGTTTTTTGTTTGGACGGATTTTTGGCTTGATTTCTATTACAAACAGTACAACGGGATGGCATCCTTCAAAATTTTTAAATATATGTAATGAAAACGCCGTAATTGATATTATTGTTTTATTGTTTTAATGTATAATGTTTAACATCTTAATCGCACATTAACCCTTTAAAGACGAAGCGTAAACTGTTTCATTTAAAGACCCAGTTCGTACCGCGCAGTAAACACTTTTCATCTCGGTTAAAAAACAAATCAATTTATGTTATACAGGGCATACACAAAAGAATGGTGCGGTTTTAATAGTGAACACTATTAAAACCGCACCATTATTTTGTGTATGCCCTGTATAAGGCAAAAGTCGCTGTTTGTTGTAATATAAATACAATACACATAAATACAGTGTGGGCAGAATGCAGAATTTGTGAATGTTAAAACTGTTGATGCATCAAGTAACCATTAGGCTTTAAAAGGTTAAGACACCTGTATGTTGACACTAGCTGCAAGAATACTGTAATATAATATGGATTACTTTTGCAATCTATTGTATTGTAGGAAGTAGTAAATTTTGGGTGTAAAGCTCGCTGAATATGGCGTAAATGACGCCGAAACATGTAGCAGCAATATAAGAGTATGTTTTTATATGCCAAATGTGCATCCGTTTGGTGTTATGAATAAATAATTCTTTCTACAATATTTGAGCCACTTTGTCCATTCGTAGATCTCGTGGCTTTGATTTTGACATTTAATCGTGGCATTGGCCACTTATTTTGACCTTTTATCGTGGCATTGGCCACTTATTTTGACCTTTTATCGTGGCATTGGCCACTTATTTGACCTTTTATCGTGGCATTGGCCACTTATTTTGACCTTTTATCGTGGCATTGGCCACTTATTTGACCTTTTATCGTGGCATTGGCCACTTATTTTGACCTTTTATCGTGGCATTGGCTACTTATTTTGACCTTTTATCGTGGCATTGGCCACTTTTGACCTTTTATCGTGGCATTGGCCACTTATTTTGACCTTTTATCGTGGCATTGGCCACTTATTTTGACCTTTTATCGTGGCATTGGCCACTTATTTTGACCTTTATCGTGGCATTGGCCACTTATTTTGACCTTTTATCGTGGCATTGGCCACTTATTTTGACCTTTTATCGTGGCATTGGCCACTTATTTTGACCTTTTATCGTGGCATTGGCCACTTATTTTTGTCTTTAATTGTAGGACTGTTTTAGACCCTTGAGCCCTTCTTGCCTTCTTGCTGTTGGTGACCGTCCCCACCCTTGCTGGGCCTGCAGTGTTGTGTTACAAAGCCTTGCACATTGATCAAAGTAACATGGTCCGCGGTTCGCTCCCCGTTGGGAAACAGAGCAGTCACTGTTAAATTAGTCACCAACAAACAAAGGAAAGGCACACTCCGATTAGCGTGAGCAACTGCAGACATTCAGCGTTTAGTCTTACTCTTCACCATCAGTTCCAACTCCAATCATTTATAGAAGTCATTAGAAGTTATGAAGGTGTATGAGGGATTGGAAGCGGACATCCACTCACTCTTAAACCCTACATTAGATGACGAGTGTTCACATTTACGTTCCGGCTCTTTTTACCTGTTGAAAAGAGCCCCATGTGTCCATTGCACGGGAGACTGTGGGCCCCCTGAGTCGGTATGGACATTTTAGAAGCAAGTCTATTACCTCTACTGGGAAGTGAAAAACTCCTAGGTTTTTCAGCCATTAACCTAAGCACAATACCGACCGCGCTATTTTGGCTTCCCTTATTGGAATTCAGTAAGACTGCTTAATTGAAATCACCTATTCAAAAATGGAATAGGCTGGGATACGAAACAGGAAACATGTCTAGAATTTTGTAAGGAAATCCCTTGAAAGTGTACGTGTGAAAACTAACTTCACAGAATTCAGGAGATAAAATTCAATGAACTACTCTTGAAGTTTGTATTTTTTTTTTTGGTAATTTATAACTTCATATTTGTTGTCACAACAAACCTTTGTTTATCCTTATCCTGAATCCAGTTCGCGTTATCGCACACTCTGTCTTTAAGATCTATTTTCATATTACTCTTCCATCTACATCTAGGTCACCTTCCAAGAGTTCCCTTCCCTTAGATGAAGAGAAATGAATGTGAGTCAGCTACATTGATGGGATAGTGTTTTGTTAAAGGAGAGTATGTTGGTGTGCAATCATGTATTTTAAATAGCCCAGAGTTACACATACAGACCTATATACAGGGTGATTATTTAAAACTACCTCCTAATAATATCGTTCTGAAAACCGCGAAATCTCTTTTTAAGAACTTGGCTCATTTTGTTAAGCACACTAACTAACTAACTAACTAAAGTAGCTCCATGGAGCAGGGTCATTTTTCAGAAGCTGATGGTTCTTCAGCTGCTCAAGAAATTTGCCTCATTTTATGGAACTGGAGGATTCATGACCGTGTTCACAACAGACCACCACTTTTCCCTATGGGATTTTCATGAAAATTAATATTTCCAAATTTTTAATAAAAATTTCGTACATATTCGATTTTTAAATTCAAGATGGAAGACTTTAACGTGAACCGTACACACGTATCTGTACTTATTTCGAAAATGACCGGCTAAATACTTTGTGGAGAAAAAAGTAATTTCACTTAGGATTTCATATATTTTATCTATTTATTGAAATGTGCTTCGTTCTTTACATCAGTCCATAAATTCTTGAGGACAGATTTCTGAAGTACAGAGTTTTCGGTTTACGACGCTGCATAATGATCCCATTGGCCGTGCGGTCTGCGGCTGATCGCTTGCTGGGATTGCGGGTTCGAATCCCCCGGCGGCATGGATGTCTGTCTCTTGTGATTAGTGTGTGTTGTCAGATAGAGGTCTCTGCGTCGGGCTGATCACTCGTCCAGATGAGTCCTACCGATTGTGGCGTGTCTGAGTGTGATCGTGAAGCCTCGATAATGAAGAGGCCTAGGCCCCCTAGGGGCTGTTGCATTATGGAAGGAGAAGAAGAAGAAGAAGACGTATAAAAGAGGCGCAGGTGCTGAGCTGAATTATCCCGACTCGGTTGTATAAGTTTATTCGCAGAATTATATTTTAACACCCTGTATATATCTATTTATAGTGGTATGTTTTCTCATTTTACTACCGACACTGCTACACTGCTACTGCTACTCTAACACTGCAATATTTTCTCTTTTTTGTCAACAAAATTCCTTTCTCTTTGCCGACAGCCTCCAATGAGGACCGCATCTTAATGACTATACTTTTGCATTTGCGTCTAGTTTCAGATAATTATTTTCCAATATTTTTTATCTCCGTTATATTCGTAAATTTTAATACTTCCCTATAAACTGAATTCTCAATCGTAATCAAGAATTTAGTGTAAATATTTCTTTGTCTCCATTTTTCCATTTATGAACATGTTACTAACATCTGTTTGACATAATCGTCCAGCAAAAATGGGGACGTCTTCTTGATATGAATTCCTAAAAATATTATATTAAATGTTTTTTTTGGGCTAACATCTGCAAATGAGTTTTGTTTTTCTGTGTCTTGCATTTTTCTTTTAATTGTTTTACATACACACTTTACACTGTTTTCTGATTGGCTCTGCCAAATATATGGCATTCATAACCTTCCTGTTTCTTCTTTTAGTTTATTTCTCCACGTCTTCATATTTAAATTATCAATCTGCTATTCGTAAAAATGTTTCACTGTATCCACACATCCAGTATAACAACCACCACCAACACAAAATGTTTCACTGTATCCACACCATCCACTATAACAACCACCACCAACACAGAATGTTTCACTGTATCCACACCATCCAGTATAACAACCACCACCAACACAAAATGTTTCACTGTATCCACACCATCCACTATAACAACCACCACCAACACAAAATGTTTCACTGTATCCACACCATCCAGCATAACAACCACCACCAACACAAAATGTTTCACTGTATCCACACCATCCAGTATAACAACCACCACCAACACAAAATGTTTCACTCTATCCACACCATCCAGCATAACAACCACCACCAACACAAAATGTTTCACTCTATCCACACCATCCAGTATAACAACCACCACCAACACAAAATGTTTCACTGTATCCACACCATCCACTATAACAACCACCACCAACACAGAATGTTTCACTGTATCCACACCATCCAGTATAACAACCACCACCAACACAAAATGTTTCACTGTATCCACACCATCCAGTATAACAACCACCACCAACACAAAATGTTTCACTGTATCCACACCATCCACTATAACAACCACCACCAACACAGAATGTTTCACTGTATCCACACCATCCACTATAACAACCACCACCAACACAGAATGTTTCACTGTATCCACACCATCCAGTATAACAACCACCACCAACACAAAATGTTTCACTGTATCCACACCATCCACTATAACAACCACCACCAACACAGAATGTTTCACTGTATCCACACCATCCAGTATAACAACCACCACCAACACAAAATGTTTCACTGTATCCACACCATCCACTATAACAACCACCACCAACACAAAATGTTTCACTGTATCCACACCATCCACTATAACAACCACCACCAACACAAAATGTTTCACTCTATCCACACCATCCAGTATAACAACCACCACCAACACAAAATATTTCACTGTATCCACACCATCCAGTATAACAACCACCACCAACACAAAATATTTCACTGTATCCACACCATCCAGTATAACAACCACCACCAACACAAAATATTTCACTGTATCCACACCATCCAGTATAACAACCACCACCAACACAAAATATTTCACTGTATCCACACCATCCAGTATAACAACCACCACCAACACAAAATGTTTCACTGTATCCACACCATCCACTATAACAACCACCACCAACACAGAATGTTTCACTGTATCCACACCATCCAGTATAACAACCACCACCAACACAAAATGTTTCACTGTATCCACACCATCCAGTATAACAACCACCACCAACACAAAATGTTTCACTGTATCCACACCATCCAGTATAACAACCACCACCAACACAAAATGTTTCACTTTATCCACACCATCCAGTATAACAACCACCACCAACACAAAATGTTTCACTGTATCCACACCATCCAGTATAACAACCACCACCAACACAAAATGTTTCACTGTATCCACACCATCCAGTATAACAACCACCACCAACACAAAATGTTTCACTGTATCCACACCATCCAGTATAACAACCACCATCAACACAAAATGTTTCACTGTATCCACACCATCCAGTATAACAACCACCACCAACACAAAATATTTCACTGTATCCACACCATCCAGTATAACAACCACCACCAACACTTTACTCTCACGCATAAAACCTACCCTCTGTCTGCTGTGTCTTCTGTTTCTAATTCAGAAAACTTTTTCCTGCACAGCTGGGCTTCCTGAGTTTTCTTACAAATTCCACCACGATTTTCTCAATTCATTTCCACCCTCCCACAAGGCCCCACACCACTCTTCGCCCCCACTTTTTTTACGGTATTCATAAAGGAATGTCAAAATTTAACGATTTCAAATTCATAATCGGAAGGCGTGGAACAATGAACAGTCGCTGAAAACTTGCGACTACGCTTATATTTCCTAACTTGTTGTGTATGAAGATGTGCGAAGAATCGTTTTATATTGGATTCTTTTCTGTTTACAATGGTCTATAATTGATTCTATAGAGTGTATTCGTTCCACTGAATTTTATGCTAACAGAGACCATTAAGAATCCATTAACTTTTTTTCTCTTTCTGTCTTTATATGCTAAAGCCGACGTTACACCGCTTGTCATGAGTGTAATTAAATATTTTCCCCATTCCTCGGCAAAGATAACACAATTTGTTAAATATAATTTGAAATTATGTTCATTACACAGTTTCCATTGCCATTACTTTTGTGTTTGTAACGGACTTCACGGATACTTCTGTTTCCTGTTACATTGTTTGCAGCGTCAACTGTCACAGTGATGTATTCTTTAGGTTATGTTTTGCGTATCTTGTGTTTTAACACCGGAAATTAATGGCGGACTTGTCTCGTTTTGGTGCTCATGTGTGTGGTATGTTGTGGGATGGGGGGTATCATATGCACATCATGCGCTGCGGTGTGCGAGCGGCAATTGTTTGTGACGTGCAGCTAATTGGACGTCTGTCTCTTGTTGTAGTTCCGTGTGTCGCCGCTGTTGGCGCTGCTACCCCGTTATGATTGATGCGTCTGCACAAGACAGGTGACACTCGAAAATTAATTAATGTAAATGTTCCCCGGCTCCGATTATTCATATCAGTCAAACCAAACAGGGCATTCGATAATCGATTAGAACCAGAATACAGTCGAAACAATGAACATGCGATTGTGAGGAGGGGAAGAATGGGTTCAAAGAAGAGCGACAGTCTTTCAATTCACTGCCCAAGGAGAGTGAGCTTCAGCGTTTTGATGTGTTCTTTGCGTGAGATGCGTCAAATAAACATTTGATGGGGAGGTCAGTTGTGTCTGTCAGTACTTTTATCTAAGAAACCGCTGGAAGCATCGCGACGAAACTTGGTACTGCGTATCTCGGTCTGAATATATGTATTTACGTTACAGTTAGCAATGCTGTCACTGGGACAAAATTACACAATACTAGTGAATAATAAATTGGACAGGATTTGAAAAGGAACCGGTTGGCCGGGATAGCGAAGTCCGTATAGCGACTCGCTACGAATTGGACGGCCCGGGGATCGAATCCCGGTGGGGGGCGATATTTTCCGCACTCTTCCATACCCGTCTTGGGGTCCACACAGCCTCCTGTAAAATGCGTACCGGGTCATGCCCTGGGCTAAAGCGGCCGAGGCGTGGCGTTGACCACCAACTCACATCTATCGCCGAAGTTAAAGAAAGAGTAGGGCTATACCTGTACTCACCCTCTGGGCCTTCATGTCCACTACAGAGATGGCGTCAGATCACGTGATCTTTGTTTACCCTTACACAGCTTATGCAGTCATACCAACATAATCATCCACGAAGTCAACTTTGTCGCATTCTAGCTAGTACTAAATATCAAATGTAGGGTTGCGCGATTATTAGATCACCCTGTGTATCACACATAAATGGATATACCATACAAATACTCTTCCTTGATATTGTCAGGCGCTTAAATAAACGCTTTATTGATATTAACACAATCTGCCATGTCCGTGTTCGTCACGCAAATACACGTGAAGTTCCCACCGCCTTGTGAAGTTCCTCTACTTCCCGACGTGCGGGCCACTAGTGAGTAGCGACGTAAGAATGTGAACAGTTGCCGAGCGGAGTGTGTGACATACCCACAGACACCCCTCACTGAAACTTACATCATTTCCATGGGAACCGTGCGACTTTGATCGAATGTGCAAGAGGATACAGCGGCAATAAAGTGAGCAGATGTGGTTCGAACATCGTGTAACAGTACGGCCAGATAACTTACAAACATTTCGGCTGCAGTCGGATTTCGTTAGGACAGAATTGTTCGACTTTGAGAAATCGAGAAAATTATTCTTTCTCAACAAGTCAATTGTTTCCCTTCGCATTATACATAAGTCAAGACGTACAAATTTACGATAATGTTTGGGCCTATATTAACCTTTATCTTCCGGCTTTTAAATTCCATTGTAGCTGCAGACAGCCGTAATTACTTTAATTTTAAATGCCCGTTCCTGCACCTAACTGGGACAGCGTTTTGCCTTTCGTCCATAAAGTGCTACATGATATGGGCGACCCGTTTGGCCAATAAAGGCTAATTTCAGAATCGGAAGTTTTTCTAGCAATAGTCAGCAGTATGTGACGGGGAACAAAAGGGGAGGCATGAGAAATACATAAAACATTTTGGTCGGGAAATCTGAATAGGCCACTTGTGAGACCTAAGTCTGGAGTATGGGATAATATTAAAATTGATCATGAACAGATGGTGTGGCATAGTGTGGATTTGATTCGACTCAGGATAGGGATCAATTACTGGCTGTTATGTGCACGGCGATGAACTTTTCCGCTTCTGTATCTCACTGTGAATTTTTTAATTAGCTGAGCAGCTGTGAGCTTCTATAGAAAGACCGCGCTTCGTGCAGTTATTTAGCTGCCTAGAAAGGAAGGAAACCCGTAGGAAGAAAGAACATACTGGTAGAATAATTACAGTGCTTAGCTTCACGTTCCGGTTACTTTATCTTCATGAAAGGAGTACTATAGGTACCTGTGAGTAGAAAGGGGTTTATCACTGACAGTGAAAAGCGCTTTTATGTACCGGCCGTCGAACGCCGTCAGAAGTCAGCTGAAGCTGCAGACCAAACGGAGAAAGATATTGGTAAATCTTCGAAACCTGGACTTCTACAATGTATTATATACGAATTCAGTTTTTGTATCAGAGAAAACACACTGCTTCTCCATTACAAATACTGATCAGGGAATACGCGCAGCGTGTTATGATAATCACACACACACACACACACTATATATATATATATATATAGTGTGTGTGTGTGTGTGAGTAAAGTTCAGAGCTTTTAAAAGTTGACGCAAGTGACATCATGACGTAGTTTTGCTGTGCTTAAAGCATTAATGCTTAGAGAAATGAATTTCACGCAGTGCGCTGGCTTCACTGTATGCATGTTACGGTTCAACGGTAGGCTTATGTGAACACGGTGATGAACTGCCTGTTCCCACACAAATCAGGGTACTTCTTAATCTGCTAAACAAGTTTTATCTGCCCAACGAAAGTTTTGCATGAAGCATTTATTTATTATCTAAGTCTTGTCATATATTGGAACTTGTTTGACTGAACTTGAAAGTTTAAAATATTCTATGCGGTTTTGTCACTGAGAGTTAAAAACAAGTTAGGAAAATTACGCATAAGGTGACAGTTTTGGTGCTTTTGTTATCCTTTGTTTAATTGACATAACAACGTTAACATAAATATATAACAGACATTTCTTAAACCAATAAAATGCACATTTATTATTTATTATACAATATAACTTTTTACAATAAAATCAATCCAACATGTTTCGGTTCCCTATTATGGAACCATCATCAGGGACCCGTATCGTGAGTTACACAAAATCACAAAATAACAAGTGATGGTACATATTAAAATTTCAAGTTGTAATATGTAGGTTTTCTCATTTGTTATTTGTGGGCCCACTGAAAGTTAACGTTAAAAGCGAAGTTAAAATTAGACAAAGCATATATATAAATTTTTTGGTATAGATATTTATTGTAAAAATAAGTTATTTTGTATAATAAATAAGAAATGTGCATATTATTGGTTTGAGAAATGTGCGATCAAATGAAAATGCACGGTGTGAACAATATAAAATATATACGTAACTGTCACGTATCGTGTAAAGCGTGTTTAATTTCTATATGATTTTCTTTTCAAAAAACTTTTTCGCTCCGATAAATATTTTTCGAGCTGTTTTGAGTTTCGCGCAGAAAGGCGTGTCGGTGTTCGTGATGTGTCCGGAATTTTCTGATTTAAAAAATGTTTACATGTTGACAGGTTGCAGTAAAATTCTCAAATATCAAATTTTAGGAAAATGCTTTCATTGATTCAACAGCTGTTACATGTGGACGGACAGACATACGGACGGACAGACATGCGGACGGACAGACATACGGACGGACACTTTCATCAGCTTTTTGTTACTGTCACACCAATAAACGAAATAACCCTCAGCTGACGCCATGACTGCCTAAGGCTAAACAAAATTTTCAACAAAATCTTTCATTCCTTTCAGAAGTTATTTTAAGTAACAACTAGGCAAAATTACAGATTACGTCACCCCATCCTTATAGTATATCAGCAGTATACATGACACAGTGTCAAGATACAGGGCCTTTATTTTATCTGACAATTATCTTTTGCCATTTCTTGCCGCTACTCTGCCACGCGTGTGGACTGTCGGACGAGTTGCTTGCGTTAATACGATAAATGAGCCGTCGGAAAGTGGCAACCGATAGTTGTCAGATAATATAATGAGCCGATATATCTTTACACACGGGAACAGGGGAAAATAAATACCGAAGACTTACGAAGAAGGGATATTTTCTGTGCGACTACTTCAGAATAACAGTATTTCCCCTCTCTCACGGACATAATTAAATAGGACCTTAGTTACAGTGTAGCCAACTTGTAAAATAAAACTATCCGTCAGATTCTGGATGTCAAGAGACGAGAGGGAGGGAACAACCCTTAATGAGAAATCCAACGAGGGGTGAAGATAAAGCAGCACGACCCCTTCCTTGCTGTAGCCCGTTCAGTTATATCTCTTAGTATTTTTCTACAGTCACTTGTAAAACAATTATTTCTTTTTTCGTTGCCGAAAAACAAGCTCACAGTAGCAAGTAGTGACGATAACTCCACTTCGGAGAGGAAGCAGATAAAATTAAAATTAAAACCGTCTCTTCCATTACACAGTACACTAGCTTTACTATTCAGTGCGAAAGTGGTATATATCGCAGGGGAATTTTTCAAATGTTCATACAGTGCGTCAGAAATGGGGAAGGAAATCCCACGGTGGAATGATCGAGTATTGAATTACTTAATAAGGAGGAAAATAAAGAGATGGAACAAGAGGAAAATAAGGAAGGGAAGGGAAAGATAAAAATGAAGGGAAGCAGGAAGAAGAGGAGAATTAATAAGAGGGAGGGAAATAGGAAGAAGAGCGGAAAAAATGAAATAATCTGACGTCATGATTTTAAATACAAGATAAAAATCACTCTGTTATATTATCATAAATTAGAGATCAATTTAAAAAGGCTGGATTTCTATTCCAGGTCAGTGCGTGTGGGATTTGTGGTGGATAAAGCGGCACTAATTTTCTTATCCGAGTACTTTGGTTTTCCCCTGTCAGTATCATTCCACTAATGTTCAATACTCATTCATTTTTCTATCATCGACGCTGTATTACCTTAAGAGCTGACAGATTTGTTAAATGATACACATAACATGTGTAGGAATGGAAATGGGGCAATATGCAATTATCAGAGGTGAACTGCATTGTGCACATTTGTTTTGTTATGTGGCGCAACAGGCTAAATTGGGCCCAGGCCGTCTCACTGTTGAGGTTTCTAGATCACACACAATTATACACACACACACCCAGTAGGACTCCTCTGTACGAGTGATCAGCTCGTCGCAGAGGCCGCTACCTACACAACACACAACAAACACAAGAGATGAACATCCACGCCCTCAGGGGGAATCGAACCCGTGATCCAAGAAATGAAACGGCTGCAGACCTATGTCAATGTTAACATATATATATTGTAACACCCAAATACTGAGATCTTAATCTAACGGTAAAGGTTAAGGTCACCCTAGAACAGGCCATGAGGCCCAGAGGTGGAGTAGAGGTATAGCTCTACTCTTTCTTTAACCCTTGCACTAGATGAGGGTGGGTGGTCAACTCCACGCCCCGGCCGCTTTACCCCCGGGAAAGAGACCCGGTACCCATTATATAGGAGGCTGGGTGGGCCCCAGGGTCAGTCTGGACGGCTGCACAAAACCTCGCCCTCACCGGGATTCGATCCCCGGACCGTCCAGCCCGTAGCGAGCCGCTATACCGACTGAGGTACCCATACAAAAATGAACTTGCAATTATGATTTTAATTTCGTGTTTAATGGCCTGAAGATGTACACCGGTAGTCGAAACATGTAGCGTGTTATCGTCTGATGTAACGCAATAAATGGTTGTGTTGATAGTGAGTGATAACATGACAAAGAACTGTAGGTAAGCTGTGCCATATAGCAGCTTCTGTACTTCACACAATCTTCGGGAACTCCTCTCTGTCCGCACATGTGACCATGACAATCATAGCATAGTAAGAGTAGTGAAAAATTATGAACAGCTGAAAAAACACTACCTATCGAGCTGCTCTACTTAGAGCAAGCTGTGCTTCGGACGTTTATGCTTGTATCGTTTATACATATGAATCAAATCTAGGAGAGTATATTGTCCGATGGCCCCGATGAGGGGATTTGTCATGTTATGTATGTAATGAAAGTTGTAATAAAGCTCTCTTCTTAAAAAAAAAAAAAGTGAGTGATAGCTACCTTGTAATAAGTTATTTATCTGTTTATTTATTTATGGTGTGTTTAAAGACGCTGCTAGTAGCTTAGACGCTCTGAATGGGGTGAAAATTAATAGCGAATTTGAAATAATATGGAAGGAAACAGCCGTCAGCGTGTGTCTGGACTAACTAACTAACTAACTAACTAACTCCATGGAGCAGAGTCCTTCTTGAGAAGCTAACAGGTCGTCAGCTAGTCAAGAAATTCCCCACGTTTTATGGAACCCGAAGGTTCATTACCGCACTCACAACAGCCCGCCAACTGTCCCTATCCTGAGGCATATCAATCCAGTCCATGCTCCCCATCCCACTTCTTGAAGATCAATTTTAATATTATCCTCCCATCTACACCTGGGTCTTCAAAGTGGTCTCCTTCCCTCAGGTCTCCCCACCAAAACCCTGTATGCACCTCTCCCCTCACCCATAAGTGCTACATACCCCGCCCACCTCATTCTTCTTGATTTGATCACCCAAATAATATTTGGTGATCAGTACAGATCATTAAGTTCCTCGTTATGTAGTCTTCTCCACTCCCCTGTTACCCCGTCCCTCTTAGACCCAAATATCCCCCTCAGCACCATATTCTCGAACACCCTCAGCCTATGTTCCTCCCTTAATGTGAGAGACTGAAGAAGATGTGGAAGTCCTCAATAGGTTTACCTCGTATCTGGACCGATGCTTGAACCCAGAATCTGCCGCATAAAAAGTATGATTGTTACCCTCTCTTTTAGTCTTGCCACAAATAATGTGTTTTTGCCAATGGCCGTGCCATGGATCGGGCGGTTAGTCGTCGGCCTCTCACCGCGGAGGCCCGGGGTTCGGTCCCAGGTCAAGTCCATGTGAGATTTGTGGTGGACAAAGTGGCACTGGGACAGGTTTTTCTCCGAGTTGTCGGTTTTCCCCTGTCGATTTCATTCCACTGGTGCTCCATTAATTGTAAAAATTGGTGAAAAACTGCTCATCTTCATCACAGGGTTGCACAAAAAGCCTTAAGGTTGTGGTGCGAGGGCCCTTCATCTAGCAAAAATAAATAAATAAATAAAATGTTTTTTGCCAGAACTTGCAGAAGAGGGAACGATGACCTTTTTCCTAATATATAGTTAAGAGATAAACCGGGACTTGAACCACGCACCTCCCAGACGTTTTCCATACAGCAGCTCCGCATAACCTTACGTAGTCTTTGTGTTACGATCTGCCACAGTGAACATTCAAGGACTGTGCGACAGATACTTGGAGAGTGCTGTGGGAGCAAGAGCGACACAGGTACATACATCACTTTGTGACGTCAAATGAGGGCAAGGTGATTCTGACGGTTACAGGGATAATCGGCTGTCGTTTGTGGAGGAGTAGTTAGTTTTGAGTACCGTATTTGCACAAATTTTGTGTTCCACAGGACGCAGCTGGTAGTATAAGAGGCTAGAAATTATGGTGCCGATCCCAGTGGCCGTGCGGTCTAAGGCGTGGGTCTGCGGCCGCTCGCTTACTAGGATCGTGGGTTCGAATCCCACCGGTGGCATGGATGTCTGTCTCTTGTGAGTGCTGTGTGTTGTCAGGTAGAGGTCTCTGCGACGGGCTGATCCCTCGTCCAGAGGAGTCCTACCGAGTGTGGTGTGTCTAAAAAGTGTGACCGTGAAGCCTCGAACAATGAGGCGGCCTAGGCCCCCAAGGGGCTGTCGAGCCATTGGAAAAGAAAATTATGGTAAAAGTAAATTTTTAAATATTAGTTATACAAGATTTAACGCGTCCGTCCGTGATGGAACAACACGCGTCCCACTGAACGGATTTTCATGAAATTTGATATTTGAAGATTTTTTTTCGAAAGTCTGTCGAGAAAATTCAAAATTCATTAAAATCTGACAATAATAACCGTTACTTTACATGAAGACCTAAGTACATTTATGACAATATCTCACTGAATTATTCTTAGAATGAGAAATGTTTCAGATGAGAATTGTAGAGAAAATCAAAACACATTTTATGTTCAGTAACTTTTTTCCCCCCCGAAAACCGTGCCGTCTATGAGATAATATTGTAAAATATGGTACAGCCAGACAGGCCACAGGTGACAATATAATACGGCGCATGCGCTTTGCATGTTGGATAACTAAGGCTACAGACACACTCTCAGAATATGTAATACTTATTGCTTTTCCACGGCTAAGATATTTACACAAATGCTTCTCAATATTACGTTTATACATGCATTGCCTGTCTGTTTACACTTTTAAACACATTGATGAAGATATTTCGGGCCTACTCTAGCAACGAACTACTCTGCACTGTATTCACATAGTGCATTTCGTCTTTAATATTATTGTCACAACAATCAGGTACTGTTCCTCTAAACAACATTTAACCATTTGGTATTTATCATGAAGCAACAGCATTTAGATTTATGCAGTAAATACATTTTTATACTACGTACGAATTTCAACCCTTAAAATGTTTCTTCAGCCTATCCTTGATATGTCGTGCTGAATTATGCAAGAAACCTTGATTTCAGGCTTCCGCCGCGATGTTGATGAAATCTATGGTCTTCTGGGTAATTACACGGCGTCGTGTGGTAATTATTTACCGACGTTTCGGGACAACGTATCGGTCCCATCTTCACGGGTCAAGATTTCATCTCTTGGAATCTTGACCCGTGAAGATGGGAACGGATACGTTGTCCCGAAACGTCGGTAAATAATTACCACACGACGCCGTGTAATTACCCAAAAGACCACAGATTTTATGTATGAAATATTTTACGCTGATTGTATAGATGAGATCCGAACCGACGGCCTATGGAATAAGAGTATTCATGGAGTGGGCCATGGTGGAAACAAACTCGAACGTAATTATATCAGTGCTGTGCTTGTTTTATTGGTATCGGTCTGAGCGGCGGGGGGGGGGGGGGGGCACACTTGGATCGGGGCCAATCCAAGACAAACACGGCCATAAATACGCCTCGGCGACCGTTATTGTCGGGGGAGGTGGCGCTGAGACACCTCGCCACTTGTGCGTCGGGACAAGTGATTGCAAGGGTTGGCCAGACTGTTCCGTGTTCTTGGGAGCAGCGGAAAGGAAGAGACATCTAGCGGGAAGTTAGCATAACATACAGGTAAATGTAAAATTTTCCCTCTAGACATTTTAAAGCATATAGTGGAAGTGGAGCTACAGCTCCACTTATTCTTAACCTCGGTACTAGATAGAGGTGAGTGGTTAACTTCACGCCCCAGCCGCTTTACTCCCTGGAACGAAGTCCGGTACCCAGTGAAGAGGAGTTCTGGTGGTGAATTTAACGACATTACGTCCTGAATTCTTTTCTATTAGATCCTCTTCAGTGCGATGGTTATTGTTACAGGATTTATCCTTTAACATGCTCCAGAAAGAAAAATCAAACTGGTTCAAATCTGACGGATGAGGAGGTCAAAACACCTGCCCCTGTTTTTCTGTCACCAAAGCAATATCTGACAAAGCATGGGCCGTTTTAGTTCCTAAAATGAAAGTATTATATTTTCTCTTAAAAGGATAGGAGTACAGAGTCGTTGCATAATGCATGTAACATATCGCTGTAAATTTATGCTATCAGAAAAAACGGACCTATTAATCCAAGTCGCACTTATAGCACACCACACTCCAAACGTAGCGTCATGTAATGGCAGTTCGTGGATAAACATGGGTCCAAGTCGCACTTATAGCACACCACACTCCAAACTTAGCGTCATGTAATGGCAGTTCGTGGATAAACATGGGTCCAAGTTGCACTTATAGCACACCACACTCCAAACTAAGCGTCATGTAATGGCAGTTCGTGGATAAATATGGGTCCAAGTCGCACTTATAGCACACCACACTCCAAACTTAGCGTCATGTAATGGCAGTTCGTGGATAAACATGGGTCCAAGTCGCACTTATAGCACACCACACTCCAAACTTAGCGTCATGTAATGGCAGTTCGTGGATAAACATGGGTCCAAGTCGCACTTATAGCACACCACACTCCAAACGTAGCGTCATGTAATGGCAGTTCGTGGATAAACATGGGTCCAAGTCGCACTTATAGCACACCACACTCCAAACTTAGCGTCATGTAATGGCAGTTCGTGGATAAACATGGGTCCAAGTCGCACTTATAGCACACCACACTCCATGGATAAACATAGGTCTTGCTGCAGACAAGTACAGCTACTCTGAGTGTCCAAGTAATCACTGAGATTAAACAAAGCTTAATCGTTAAACAGAACGACTTGCAGCCTTATTTCGCCATCACACATCCCTTAGAGATACCAGTTAGCAGAATTTACTACATGGATGTACTGAAATTAGTATTCATATATATATATCACACAGAAACACACAAACTTCAAACGGGATGCGCGTTAAGGCTAATGACACCTGCAGACCAGAGAAGTACGAGGTACGATAACGCTTGCGTAGGCATACTGCTCAGAGCACTAAGCGAGCCGACAGGAAGTAACGAAAATTAAGGCGGAGATGTTTCTAAACAGCAAATCTATAGAACAGAAATGAAATTGTTAACAATGTGACCTATAGTTAAGGCGTTTTATGATTAAAGATGAAACAGCAAAATTGTAAAAAGTGAATATAATACCATGACTTAATTAACTGATTATCATTCACCAACAAATGCACAAAGATGATTTTTTTCACTAATTACTTTATTACAGGATTTCCCCTATACGTATTTCGGCAAACTATATTGCCATCTTCAGGGGGTCATTTTTGGTTTGTACATAGACCAATGTACAATAGGGGACCAATAGGGGAAATCCTGTAATAAAGTAATTAGTGAAAAAATTATCTTTGTGCATTTGTTGGTGAATGATAATCAGTTATATAACGATGCACGGTGAATACAACGTGAAATTCATGACTTAATTAGTTTCAAAATATAATTCGATTTGTACGTTTCCTTTCGAGAATAAGTGCACTGCTTTATAACATGTGGCAACTGATGTAGCTGTTATTCGATAAAAGCACAGTTTCCATTTTACATCTTATAAACGCATATAAATATCTGACGTTATGGAATAAGCACTGAATACAGTTAAAACTAAAGAAATGTGGAGCAGAATCTTTCTTAGGAAACTTATAGTTAATTTAGTGGTTACCATCTCATTGTGTTATATTACCAGTATTGATAAATACTTAGACTTCCGTTAAAAATAACCTTTTATTGTCATACAGCTACATGTATCGAGTCGCTTATAGGTCCATTATCAGGCTGTCACATAAAAAATGTTAGAAGCTGTTGACAGCCTGATGATGGACATGCAGGTTGACCGAAACATGTAGTTGTATTACAATAAATGAATAGTGGTGTTGGACGGGAAATCTATTAATGAAACTTATATTAATGATACTTGTATTAATGATACTTATATTAATGATACTTGTATTAATGATACTTATATTAATGATACTTATATTAATGATACTTGTATTAATGATACTTATATTAATGATACTTGTATTAATGATACTTATATTAATGATACTTGTATTAATGATACTTATATTAATGATACTTGTATTAATGATACTTATATTAATGATACTTGTATTAATGATACTTATATTAATGATACTTGTATTAATGATACTTATATTAATGATACTTGTATTAATGATACTTATATTAATGATACTTGTATTAATGATACTTATATTAATGATACTTGTATTAATGATACTTATATTAATGATACTTGTATTAATGATACTTTCTTAGAACTAACTAACTCCATGCAGCACAGTCCTTCTTGAGAAGCTAACAGGTCGTCAGCTAGTCAAGAAATTCCCAACGTTTTATGGAACCCGAAGGTTCATTACCGCACTCACAAGAGCCCGCCACCTGTCCCTATCCTGAGCTTAAGTCGTACCAAATAATCAGTCCAGGTCCGAGGCTCTGTATAGTGTTTCGTAACATGGTAATTTTTTACGGTGAGGAGTTGTTAGCACCTCGCCCAACCCCCAAGCTGGAGGACCACCCCTTGTCGGCTATCCGCGACTGCATATTCACAGCTACCCTCCATATCCGTAGGCCGTTCCTCTATCCGCAACCCGAGGACGCGCCATGCCGTGGTGACAGGGACCGACTTATCGTGGTGACAGGGACCGACTTATCGTGGTGACAGGGACCGACTTATCGTGGTGACAGGGACCGACTTATCGTGGTGACAGGGACCGACTTATCGTGGTGACAGGTACCGACTTATAGTGGTGACAGGGACCGACTTATCGTGGTGACATGGACCGACTTATCGTGGTGACATGGACCGACTTATCGTGGTGACAGGGACCGACTTATCGTGGTGACAGGGACCGACTTATGGTGGTGACAGGGACCGACTTATCGTGGTGACAGGGACCGACTTATCGTGGTGACAGGGACCGACTTATCGTGGTGACAGGGACCGACTTATCGTGGTGACAGGGACCGACTTATCGTGGTGACAGGGACCGACTTATCGTGGTGACAGAGACCGACTTATCGTGGTGACAGAGACCGACTTATCGTGGTGACAGGGACCGACTTATCGTGGTGACAGGGACCGACTTATGGTGGTGACATGGACCGACTTATGGTGGTGACAGGGACCGACTTATCGTGGTGACAGGGACCGACTTATCGTGGTGACAGGGACCGACTTATCGTGGTGACAGGGACCGACTTATCGTGGTGACAGGGACCGACTTATCTTGGTGACAGGGACCGACTTATCGTGGTGACAGAGACCGACTTATCGTGGTGACAGAGACCGACTAATCATGATACTTTCTTAGTCAAGCAACAAATATTTACCTTGTAGATAATTCGAGGATCTGTTACGGTGTCGTTAATTGTCACCACTGTTACATGTTCTGTCAAGTGAATCAGCTCACAACGCCCTACACTGATTAAGATATAGTTTAACATTATCCTCCCATCTACGACTAGGTCTTCTAGATGGTCATACTCCTTCAGGATTTACTTCAATACCTTGTAAGCTTTTATCATTTCACTCAGGGATGTTACATAACTTTCCTCATCATAATAATAAATCGTACAAACTCTAAAGCTCCTCATTATGTAGTTTTCTCCAGTTTTTTTGCTCCTCGATCCATCTTCGAATGAGTACTCGTTTCAGTACCTCTTCACAAACATACATTCAATTTTAGCCCCAGAATTCGAGAGACCAAGTTCCACACCCGTATAGAGAATATAAACAATTAACTCGTATTTTAATCTTTGTAAGAATGCAAATTACGTACCTTCAAACACAACTAGTACACGTTGTATACTTTATTGTGGCAACATGTTTCGACCTAATATGGTAATCTTAAGGCTAGTAATATAAAATTTGTAAAAGAACTGTTTACAATTGTATTAAATTATATTAATAATTGAGATCTAAATTTTACGTTCAAACCAATACGTGTTGCTGTGTCAATTTTGTATGATAATGATTAAAATTTTTGAAACATGATTAAAAGAGGACTTGTATGATATTTTTCTATATTTCGGTGGGGTAGAAGAATATTTTTCGGGGCCTTGTTGGTATTTTTTTACGTTTGTAGCTGTTTATCCGTATTCTTTATAATTTCTTGGTTTTGAATTGGTGGTTAATTATGTTGAATTATCATAGTCTGTAAGAAGTGTTGTGTCCGGTGCACTAATGCACTGTCTGTGCATTTATAGAGCGTAGTTGGGAACATAAAGGCGTAGATGTGAGGATAATATTAAAATGGATCTTCAAGAAGTGGGATGGGAGGGCATGGACTGGATTGATATGGCTCAGGATAGGGACAGATGGCGGGCTGTTGTGAGTGCGGTAATGAACCTTCGGGTTGCACAAAACGCGGGGAATTTCTTGACTATCTGACGACCTGTTAGCTTCTCAAGAAGGAATCTGCTCCATGGAGTTAGTTAGTTTAGTTTGGAACCTAAACACGTTCCGTATTGAAGCCTTAGCACATTCGTTCGTCGCTAAATGATCTGAATGTAGATATACCAAGTCACAGTTGTGTCGTGTTCTGACTTGGCCAGAACACGCTTCGTATGTGAAAAGCACAGTAGATTGGCCGTGCGTCAGGCGATGACTATAACCAAATAATGAAAAGCTGGTTTCCATTACTCCGCTGCCAGGGATAGTACTATTACCATCGCTGTTGGTAGGGCTGCAGGTAACCGTACTGTAGCCTCTTCACTTGCTTGAATGAAGAGTAAAGGCACGCTGGTGCATTATCGCTTTAAACACAGTCACATTGTTTAAAATAAAAAAAAAATTTGCAAGAATATTTATGTGTTTCATTAGATATGTCTTTATGAGAATCGTATAAAGGTAAAGGTCACACCGTAACACGCCAACGCAGACTATGAGGGTAGGTAGAGTTATAGCTCAACTCTTTGTTTAACCTTGGTGATGGAAGGGGTTGTTGTTCAAGGCCACGCCCCGGCAGTTTTACGCCTGAAATGACCCGGTACCCATTTTACAAGAGGCTGGGTGGGCCTCGGGGACGGTCTTGATGGGTACGGAAAAATCTCGCCCCCCACCGGGATTCGATCCCCGGACCGTCCATTCCATAGCGAGTCGCTGTATCGTCTTTGAGTATCTATGTTACACATGAACATGTTATGGGAACATGTACGAGTTTTCAGCATAATGCAATTGTTACATATACTAACTACTGTGCTGTAGAGGGTCAATGCTAACCTGTCAGGCATCAAGCAAGGATGGGAAGTGACGCGAAGCACAATTCGACGTTTCTTTACTCCTTGTAGCCATTCCTGCGTAATGAATTCATCACTTGGATTGTGAAAGTGTTGTAAATCTAACTGGGACTGTGCTTACGCTAACGGGTTACCCTTCGTGGCAGAGGCCCTTGATGTGGTCAAACTAAGGTCGTTTCTTTCAAAGTAACGAACAGGAAGATAAGTGATACTAAGTGATAGCGACTTACAATAAGTATAAGTGATACTAAGTGATAGTGACTTACAATAAGTATAAGACGTGAAAATGAATTGGATGCGTTGAAGATTATGAACTCTCGACGACACCCCTGAAGATGGCACTATAAGTGCCGAAACATATGTAGGGACAAGAAAACACTAAAATAGTGTAGTGCATTTGTTGGAATAAATAATTAATTAATTACAAGGTCTATTTTGGGGGTGGGAGTTAAATATATTTACATGGCTTTCTGGGGCGAAGGTGATTCACACTTGGAGACTGGGAAGCCTTTTCACTTTGGTAAGGCCTCTGTGATTTTGGAGCATACGTATCCTGCCAGTCTTTAAATTTTGCTCTGATATTTATTTTAGAACTGAGAAAAATCACGGAAAACGTCAGAGAATTTAACCGAAAATTGGTGATATGTGGCTTAATATTCGGTAAGACTTACAGAAAGGCACACGCACATTGCCGCTGTTTACCGCGAACCCTTGGCTGAGAAACAAAACCATAAATGTTTATACGTCTGCAATATATCCAAAAAGAATTGTTACAAAAGCAGTTTTGATTCTCCCTCGTGTATGTCCTCGTTTCGCCCCCTTTGAATTCATCGCCAGACAATAATGTGGGTTCCTTGGGGACGTAGTGCGCTCTATCGGAAACAAGGGGTACTAGTGAAACATTCCATTGGGCATCAACAATGTAACCCGTGGATTAGCGCCAATCTGCATAGCAATGCCGGCAACAGATTGAGCTATTGGTAATTTATACTGTGGTATGGCAGCAATGCTAACAGCTTTGATTTCTGAACAATGTGTAACAGCACGCCTTTATGCACTCTGCTATAAAATGTGCAAAATGTGAGCCGCGAGCCATCGTCACACAAAGACGGCAGTAGTTTATATTGATTTTTAAAAACCACAAGAAAATCCGTGTTAACCAAATATAAAAAATCTTAACCTTACATCACGAACCTTCGAAAAACATTACCTTCTATTGGCCAAACGGGTCGCCCTTGTCACGTGAAATGTAACGCTTTATGGACGAAACGGAAAACGCTGTCCCACTCATGTGCAGGAACGGGCATTTAAAACATTAAAAGAAAAGTGAATAAATCGGTTACGATATATAAACTGAGTGGTATGCGGTGGTGCAGTTGGTTGAGACACTGCGCTACAAGCCGGAAGGTCGCGGGTACGATTTTTAAGTGATTTAATTCTTCCGGCCGCACTATGGCCCTGGGGTCGACTCAACCTCTAACAGAAATGAGTACCAGGAATATCTCTTGGGGGGGGGGGGGGGGAGTAAAGGTGGCCGGTGCGTAGGGTTGACAACCTTGCCAGTTTGCCTGCCGATTGTTTACAAATTCTGGGAGCCTCAACCTCCTAGAGCCATCAGTGCCTGCCCAGGCCTGTATAGGGATTGCTTTACCTGGCATTTATAAAAACTGATATCTAATAAATGTCTCACATCTCCATCTTGCTCTTCCAAATAGCCGCTTTGTACATGGTTTCTATGTTCAGCTACAATATATCTCCAAATATGAGTACATTGTTTGAATATTAACTGTAATCATTGTGGTCGCATATGGAGGTGTTGCTACGAAATAACGAGACTGTTCTCGCTGCTCCTGACCTTGACCGTTCTCCGATGCGTTCACGTAGTTTCGAGCACTTAAAATATTTTCGTAAATCATTTAACACCATTCAACGTTTCGGAAATATTTATTTTCTTATTCGTATGAATTAATTGACCTGAAAATAATTACATTAAACGATTGTCAAAAATGTGTAAGATTCAATGATTTCTTTTTAAATATTTATCAAACAGCACAAATCATATTTATTGTGAGACTAGAGAAAGCTGCCGCCAATACCTTTAATTTGTTACATAAGGCGTATGGAAAACAGGGTTAAGTTAGTCTTAATTAACCGTGCATTTTTATTATTCTAGACATTCACCAACAAAATGCACAAATCACTAACAAGGTGCAATCAGCCCCTTATCATAGTCAAACCCTACACATGTTTCGGCTCTCTATGAGCCATCATCAGGGGTTTTTCAATAGTGCTTTTCAAATGCTGGATAGATCTGCTAATGACACTCGTAAAGTTTTGCACTGTTTATAATCATAAAACATTTGTTTTGTAAGTTAAAATCGTGAGTCATAAATTATAGTTAAAATGATAAAATGTTAAAACAACACTGTTCACTGTATCTTCTTATAAAGATACGTATCTTTATAAGAAGATACAGTGAGTCATAAATTATAGTTAAAATGATAAAATGTTAAAACAACACTGTTCACTGTATCTTCTTATAAAGATACGTATCTTTATAAGAAGATACAGTGAGTCATAAATTATAGTTAAAATGATAAAATGTTAAAACAACACTGTTCACTGTATCTTCTTATAAAGATACGTATCTTTATAAGAAGATACAGTGAGTCATAAATTATAGTTAAAATGATAAAATGTTAAAACAACACTGTTCACTGTATCTTCTTATAGTGCGATACATATCTTTATAAGAAGATAACAGTGAGTCATAAATTATAGTTAAAATGATAAAATGTTAAAACAACACTGTTCACTGTATCTTCTTATAGTGCGATACATATCTTTATAAGAAGATACAGTGAGTCATAAATTATAGTTAAAATGATAAAATGTTAAAACAACACTGTTCACTGTATCTTCTTATAGTGCGATACATATCTTTATAAGAAGATACAGTGAGTCATAAATTATAGTTAAAATGATAAAATGTTAAAACAACACTGTTCACTGTATCTTCTTATAGTGCGATACATATCTTTATAAGAAGATACAGTGAGTCATAAATTATAGTTAAAATGATAAAATGTTAAAAAACACTGTTCACTGTATCTTCTTATAGTGCGATACATATCTTTATAAGAAGATACAGTGAGTCATAAATTATAGTTAAAATGATAAAATGTTAAAACAACACTGTTCACTGTATCTTCTTATAAAGATACGTATCTTTATAAGAAGATACAGTGAGTCATAAATTATAGTTAAAATGATAAAATGTTAAAACAACACTGTTCACTGTATCTTCTTATAAAGATATGTATCTTTATAAGAAGATACAGTGAGTCATAAATTATAGTTAAAATGATAAAATGTTTAAAACAACACTGTTCACTGTATCTTCTTATAGTGCGATACATATCTTTATAAGAAGATACAGTGAGTCATAAATTATAGTTAAATGATAAAATTTTTAAAACAACACTGTTCACTGTATCTTCTTATAGTGCGATACATATCTTTATAAGAAGATACAGTGAGTCATAAATTATAGTTAAAATGATAAAATGTTAAAACAACACTGTTCACTGTATCTTCTTATAGTGCGATACATATCTTTATAAGAAGATACAGTGAGTCATAAATTATAGTTAAAATGATAAAATGTTAAAACAACACTGTTCACTGTATCTTCTTATAGTGCGATACATATCTTTATAAGAAGATACAGTGAGTCATAAATTATAGTTAAAATGATAAAATGTTAAAACAACACTGTTCACTGTATCTTCTTATAAAGATACGTATCTTTATAAGAAGATACAGTGAGTCATAAATTATAGTTAAAATGATAAAATGTTAAAACAACACTGTTCACTGTATCTTCTTATAAAGATACGTATCTTTATAAGAAGATACAGTGAGTCATAAATTATAGTTAAAATGATAAAAATGTTAAAACACACTGTTCACTGTATCTTCTTATAAAGATACGTACTTTATAAAAGATGCAGTGAGCATAAATTATAGTAAAATGATAAAAGTTAACAATCACTGTTCACTGTATCTTCTTATAAAGATACGTATCTTTATAGAAATGCAGTGAGTCATAATTATAGTTAAAATGATAAAATGTTAAAACAACACTGTTCACTGTATCTTCTTATAAAGATACGTATCTTTATAAGAAGATGCAGTGAGTCATAAATTATAGTTAAAATGATAAAATGTTAAAACAACACTGTTCACTGTATCTTCTTATAGTGCGATACATATCTTTATAAGAAGATACAGTGAGTCATAAATTATAGTTAAAATGATAAAATGTTAAAACAAC
Organism: Reticulitermes speratus; assembly: GCA_021186555.1. Taxonomy (NCBI): domain Eukaryota; kingdom Metazoa; phylum Arthropoda; class Insecta; order Blattodea; family Rhinotermitidae; genus Reticulitermes; species Reticulitermes speratus. The sequence continues at coordinate 4,066,699 of JAJKFL010000009.1, read as the reverse complement.
ACTGTTCACTGTATCTTCTTATAGTGCGATACATATCTTTATAAGAAGATACAGTGAGTCATAAATTATAGTTAAAATGATAAAATGTTAAAACAACACTGTTCACTGTATCTTCTTATAGTGCGATATATATCTTTATAAGAAGATACAGTGAGTCATAAATTATAGTTAAAATGATAAAATGTTAAAACAACACTGTTCACTGTATCTTCTTATAGTGCGATACATATCTTTATAAGAAGATACAGTGAGTCATAAATTATAGTTAAAATGATAAAATGTTAAAACAACACTGTTCACTGTATCTTCTTATAAAGATACGTATCTTTATAAGAAGATACAGTGAGTCATAAATTATAGTTAAAATGATAAAATGTTAAAACAACACTGTTCACTGTATCTTCTTATAAAGATACGTATCTTTATAAGAAGATACAGTGAGTCATAAATTATAGTTAAAATGATAAAATGTTAAAACAACACTGTTCACTGTATCTTCTTATAAAGATAGTATCTTTATAAGAAGATGCAGTGAGTCATAAATTATAGTTAAAATGATAAAATGTTAAAACAACACTGTTCACTGTATCTTCTTATAAAGATAGTATCTTTATAAGAAGATGCAGTGAGTCATAAATTATAGTTAAAATGATAAAATGTTAAAACAACACTGTTCACTGTATCTTCTTATAAAGATAGTATCTTTATAAGAAGATGCAGTGAGTCATAAATTATAGTTAAAATGATAAAATGTTAAAACAACACTGTTCACTGTATCTTCTTATAAAGATACGTATCTTTATAAGAAGATGCAGTGAGTCATAAATTATAGTTAAAATGATAAAATGTTAAAACAACACTGTTCACTGTATCTTCTTATAAAGATACGTATCTTTATAAGAAGATGCAGTGAGTCATAAATTATAGTTAAAATGATAAAATGTTAAAACAACACTATAATGCGATTCATATCTTCATAAGAAGTTACAGTGAACAGGTTGTTTTAAATTTATCATTTAACTATAATTTATGATCACTGTATCTTCTTATAAAGATACGTATCTTTATAAGAAGATACAGTGAACAGTGTTGTTTTAACATTTCACCATTTTAACTATAATTTATGACTCACGATTTTAACTTACAAAACAAATGTTTTATGATTATAAACAGTGCAAAACTTTACGAGTGTCATTAGCAGATCTATCCAGCATTTGAAAAGCACTATTGAAAAATCCCTGATGATGGCTCTTGGAGAGCCGAAACATGTGTAGGGTTTGACTATGATAAAGGGCTGATTGCACCTTGTTAGCGATTTGTGCATTTTGTTGGTGAATGTCTAGAAGGGTTAAGTTACTTAAATTACTGTCACAAAATTACTTCAGGGGATGCTTCGAGGCATGGAAGGTGTGTATGCAGAGGTATTTAGCTGCCTACGGAAATGGCTTTGCAGGGGATGGTGTGTAGATACAGTAATTTCATTAATGAAACACTTCTTGAAAGTAGTCTCCTTATACAATATCCACGGTTTGTATGTAGGATGCATTCAACTTTCCATTTCTGGTCTATTTTGTACTGTTAGAATAAATATTGTGAATAACACGTGTAATATAGCATACAATTTGCTGAGTATGTAGTATATATATGGTTTTTGTTACAACTTTTACTTATGATAATATTTTAAACAAGACAGGCAATGTGCGTGTAAAAGAAACATTGAGGCGCGTTCGCGTAACCATTCTTGCTGTGTAAAAGCAATAAGTATTACAAATTCTGAGTGTGTGTCTGTAGCCTTAGTTATCCAGCATTGCAAAGCGCATGCGCCGTATTATATTGTCATCTGTGGTCTGTCTGGCTGTACCATATTTTTCCACATTATCTCATAAACGGCACGGTTTTCGGAAAAAAGTTATTGCACATAAAATGTGTGTTTTGATTTTATCTACAACTTTTGTCTGAAACATTTCTCATTCCAAGAAGAATTCAGCGAGATTTCATTATAAATTTACATAGGAATTCATATTTTAATGAAACTTGAATTTTCTGGTCAGATTTTCAAAAAAATATTTTAATATCAAATTTCATGAAAATCGGTCCACTGGGAGCCGAGTTATTCCATGCCTGCAGACAGACAGACAATGACGAAGCTAATAGTCGGTTTTCGCAATTTTGGGAACGCCCCCCAAGTGACGTGTTAATCCGTGATATGTAGCACGTATCTATCGCTTATTCTTACTGTAGTATTCATGGTTATGGCGCCCCGTGGTCGAACAGGTCGTACCAACTTCGCAGAGGAAAATATTGCCCACACTTCTAATCTCAGTATGGGGACATCACGTTCCTCTGAAACATATTAACCACGTACCAGACTGCACAGGGTCATATTTCAGAAGACAAAAATACGAATATTTAACGCCACGAAAATCTCACTTTAGTTACGGAATTGGTCAATTCTATATTTTAAACACTGACGCACATAATTTTCAGTGGCGTGCTAGTATGTTTCCAGAAGTAACGAGCCGCCACTGCTGTCATTAAGTTTGCTAATTACAACGTTTTATCAACGCACGTTCTCTAAAGCTCACGGTGCCATTTTTCTCCACCTCCCTCCGCGCTGGTCGTCGCGAGGTTATTATTCCGTGCCGGGCACAGCAGACCGCAGCGTGCAAGAGTGACACATGTCTGTCATCACTCGCATATAATGTAGCAGATGGGGCGGACATTACTATTGCAAGGAGACACAAATATTAGGCGCTATTAAGTATGTTGGTACATCCCTAAGTACAGGTGTGTCCATCTGTTGTCAATAGAACGCAGGGCACAGTTATAATACAAAAATAGCTCATAAATTATTTTAAGATGTGGTAATGTTTAAATATTTGAGAACAGGGTTGCAAAAATCCTGGTCACTAGGTCACCATAACGACAAAATTTTGTACAGGGCCACCTCATTTTTGTGGGTACTCAGTGTGTTACTTTTTCTGACACCTGGAAATTTCAGGTGACTTCTATATTTTTGGAAAACTTTTACTAGCCTGTTTGAGAGAGACATCAAACAGAAGTAGCATAAGTGAAGTCACTAATAGCAGATCATATTCAGAGAATGCTTGCAGTAGTTACATTCAAAAATTTTGACGGCTGTCTGCTGCATTTAAATGGAGTGATTAAATTGCATAAAAACGTAATTTTACCTCTTGTTGTGTACGGTTTAAAAGTTGGTCTTTTGTATTATACGAAGATCACAGATGGAGGCTATATGAAAACAGGGTGCAGAAGAGAATACTGGAAGCTAAGAGAGGGAAAGTGGCAGAAGGATGGAGAAAGTTTCATGTTGAGGAATTTTAGACTTGTTATTCCAAATCTTAGAGTAATATTATGAGGACCAAATCAAGGAGGATGAGGTGGACAGAGCATGTAGTATGCAGAGGGTAGAAGGGAAACAAGTACAAAATTTTATTTGATAAACTGAAGGTGAAAGACAGCCGGGAAGACTTTGGTGTAAATTGAAATATAATATTAAAATGTTTCTCAAATATGAATATATAGGTTGAAATTGTGTAGACTTAATTTAAGTTGGTCAGGTTATGATGCAGGCGTGGCCTGCTGTAAATGCGGCAATGAATGTTTTAGGTTGCATAAAAGGCGAGTAATTTGTTGACTAGTTGAGCGAGCGTGAGGTCGAAGGAAAAGTTGCTCCGTAAAGTTATATATTTAATGATATAGTTGCTTAGGATCTGTATATGTTACACTTTTCCTGTGAAATATTATTTTAATCTTGCATCCAATAATGTCCATTTGCAAGTGCTCGGGGTTAAGCTTCCTTTAATTAGCCAACATATCCTGATTTCATAACTCGCCACACAATTTATGAAATTATGTATTATTCGAATCCCACCAAAACATTACACGACTGACATATACACAGACAATGTGAAAAGCGTGTAAAAAACGCCTACCAACAACTTTTTTTTTTTACATTACGCAGATTCCGGTAAAGGTATAAAATTAAACTACAAATTGACGCTGCTCAGTATCGCCAACTTAACACTCAGTAATTCCCTAGCTCATCCATTTTTCATAAGTTCGAACCCGACCACTTTGCAGTGAATTAAAACAAACGGGTAGCGGGAGCCGTAATGCGGGTAATTTGTCTCGTGTAAACACTAAACAACCTGGTAATTGGGACTGTTTGTACTGCAGGAACACTACAGAGGAAGTTTACCCTGCAGTCACTGTAATGGAAGTCTATACTATCCAGGCTGGGCACTTTCTTCAGAATCTAAAAGGCCATGAACACATAGAAAGCAGCAGTCATTTACATACACCAACATATGCATTCAATACAATTATATGTTATACATAAACATGAACCCTCCAACATATTTCAGAGATAATTCGCCATCCTCAGGGAGACGTAATTACAAAAGAATATATGGCATTAATACATTAATTTTACATGTTCAATGTTAAAAATATATAATAGTAGCTATAGATGTAAATATAAATATAAGCATAAATTTAAATGTAAATATATATATAAATGTAAATATATATAAATGTAAATATAAATATATATAAATGTAAATATAAATATATAAAAATAAAAATAAAAATAAAAATATAAATAAACATTTAAATGTAAATATATATAAATGTGAATATAAATATATAAAAATAAATATATAAATGTAAATATAAATATATAAAAATAAATATATAAATGTAAATATAAATATATATATGTAAATAAATATATAATGCAAATATATATAAAAATGTAAATATAAATATAGAAAAATAAATATATAAATAAATATATAAATGTAAATATAAATATATAAAAATAAATATATGAATAAATATATAATTGTAAATATAAATATACATATAAATGTAAATATAAATATATAGAATACTGGTTCCTCCGGTACTATGAAAAATATTTCACTGTAACCACTTGCCATCACACAAGAATGGAGAAATGTTTGATAGACCACCATATATAACCAGCTGGTCAGTAGCAACAGAACTGTGTGTATATATATGTATGTATACCACAAAGCTGTAGAAGTATGAGGTCTCAGAATTACATATAGGCTACATGTGTGCAGTAAAAATTTATTCTTATGCACCAGAACTGAAAATGATTGTCTAAAAATCCTCAAATATCAAATTTCATGAAAATCCTTCCACTGGAAGCCGAGGTGTTCCATGCGGACGGACAGACGGACGGGTAGACATGACGAAGCTAACAGTCACTTTTCGAAATTATTGCTAACGCGCCCGAAAATTAGATTTTCTCCGCTCAAAAAAAAAAATTTAAATTATTGAGATAAATCAAAGGAAATTCAATGAGTAACTTGATTTTTTAAAAATCAGGTTCTTCTGTTAGTGTGATTATGACTACTCGGCCCGGGCTTCAAAACTCTATAGCCGTGCCACTGATCTGAATAAATTGTTATAGGATCAGAATCTCAGTGGTTGCAATGGATAAACGTGACATTGGTGTTCTATGACCCCTCTCTGTTAGTTTAAATAATAAAATGCAGTTTATCCCTCTAAAGCACAGTGTTGAATATAAGCCTACACGTTACGTGGATTACACAAAACCTTCTTCAGAATGGATAACCTATGAAAACACTTGATGATACTGTGGAAATATTGCATACAAATGTAATGGATGCACGCCTCAAAACCATTCATTTTATAAAAAAAAAAATATGAGTCGACACAGTTGGCCTCAATGCAGTGTTTGACGTCATTACACAGGATATATCCGTATCTTCAGCGCCACCATCACCCTTCGATACCTGTTAGTAATTCGTCGATACGAATCAGTGAAATTTGTCCTCTAATATTGTGTGGTGACTGTCACCACACAACTGCTGAACGCAGCTGACACGGCGTAACACACAGCAACACATACAGAAAACCACTACATCCCTACGGTAACGAAAGGATACAAGACCAAATCTGCCACTAATTTCAGAAAACTTAAAAAATGTGTAACAATTTTAACATTTTAGTGATAATTTAAAACACATATAGTGTATGAGCTCAATCAGAACTCAAAAACAATAGACTAATATTCTAATGTTCAACATTTTACTCATATGGATGTAACATTTTATACAATTGATGTATAGTCTGTGCTTTTAACACTGTGACCCCCTGAGGATGGCATTTTGAGTGCCGAAATACGTATAGGGGTGAAGTAATAATATTGTAAAAATTGTGCATGAGTTGGTGTGATAAATAAATAACTTCCAACAGCAATATTTTAATAAGGAACAATCTAAAGAAAAGGAAAGAAAGATGAAGGAAATACAATACGCGTGATTATCATATTTAAAATCATCAAAAATTATGGTACTCATATTTTACATTAATTCACCCCATCTTTAAATGACTTACAATAAACATTTTGTCGTGACTTTTGATAACAGGTTTTATCATCTCTCGAAGGTACCTATATGACTTCTTATTATTTGTACTGTACATTTACAAAAGAGGAACTTCGACCAGGTATACAGTATAACGACCAGGTATACGGTATAACGACCAGGTATACGGTATAACGACCAGGTATACGGTATAAACGACCAGGTATACGGTATAACGACCAGGTATACGGTATAACGACCAGGTATACGGTATAACGACCAGGTATACGGTATAACGACCAGGTATACGGTATAATGACCAGGTATACGGTATAACGACTAGGTATACGGTATAACGACCAGGTATACGGTATAACGACCAGGTATACGGTATAACAGAAATGCTGCAACAACACATATTTTAATATACTTCAATATATATTAATTTTTTACTAACAGATCTTTGACTTTTATCAATAAAAGATCTGAAAACATTGCAAGTTTGAGATCTCAGCCATTTAATAATAATGTGTTTTATGTAAGTTTTATATTTTCTATCTGTGCATAGCTTATAAAGCCGAAACATGTTGCACATTAAACAGTGAACGTTGTTCAAATGCAGTTCTGACTGACGGTCTTATTATTCTCCTATCTAGACACTTCATATTTTTGTTTACATTATTTATTTATTCATGTATTTTTCACTATTCTTTAAATAATCAGTAATTATTTCCCTAAACATCACTAACTGATTATTGATTTCAGGCTTCCGCCGCGATGTTTATGTAATCTGTGGTCTTCTGGGTAATTACACGGCGTCGTGTGGTAATTATTTACCAAATAAAATAATTACCACACGACGCCGTGTAATTACCCAGAAGACCACAAATTACTAACTGATTAGTCGTATAAGGGAAACCTTATGCTTTATTCGAAACGTAAACTGAGTTTTAATCTTGTTTAGATGAAATTCATACGTCAAAAAATCAACTTGCAATATTCCACATAAATTTTTATCAATCACCCTGTTGTTTGAAACCCAATTTGAAGCATTCATATGATCTAAGTCGACTCGCTGTTGTTATATCACCCTGTGGAGAGGGAGGGGATTCGTCGGACAAACAAAACAGATGAAGTACAAATACGGGCTGTAATTAGGGCCCAAAGCACCCCGCTTCAAGAAGCCGCCGACCTGTGGGAGAATTGATCCGCAGGCTGCTGTTGGGTCCTTACTTCCAGTGTAATTTGATATGACACACTGTTGGATGGTGCTAACACTGGCATATGAAATACAAAGGGCGAGGCGCAACACGGTGGAAAGGGATTTGGAAGGCGGAAAAAGAAGGGAAAAATCTGAAATTAGGTTTTAGTGATTGGCATTGCAAAATTAACCCAATAAGCTGGTTGTATAGCTTCACCTGCTAATTCCAGTAATGTAAGAAATGTTGTATTGATTTTTATGAATCCTTAAAGTTACTTTTCGCTGAAAAATATTCAAATTGCCGTGTGAAAGCAACATAAACACAGAACAAAATTATTTCTTTGACTGAGGAAGTATTTTAATTAAATACTTTTGTTTTATTCTAAATTTATGTTTCAGAAATGATAACTATTTTTATGTCATGTGTTCCATTGTGCTAATTACGATGGAATTTGTGTCGCGATTACACTGCAGGAAAAGGCCAGGCCTGAAACGACCATCACGTTCATCTAGAGTCGAGGTCAAGAATGAGTGACCTACACCTTCTTCCTCCTATATGCCTTCATATAATGCGCAAGGACAATTTTACCTTTTATTACGTATTCAATCTAATTATGACGTATATTGTATGTATGTACAGAATACTATATAGACTTATTTGTACTGTATTGTACAGAATACATATTTACTGTATATTGTACTGTATTGTACAGAATACTATATTATGACTGTATATTGTACTGTATTGTACAGAATACTATATTACTATGACTGTATTGTACAGAATACTTTTGCTGAATTGACTGTATTGTACAGAATACTATATTATGACTGTATTTTGTACTGTATTGTACAGAATACTATATTATGACTGTATATGCCTGTATTTACAGAATACATTTATGACTGTATATTGTACTGTATTGTACAGAATACTATATTATGACTGTATATTGTACTGTATTGTACAGAATACTATATTATGACTGTATATTGTACTGTATTGTACAGAATACTATATAGACTGTATATTGTACTGTATTGTACAGAATACTATATTATGACTGTATATTGTACTGTATTGTACAGAATACTATATTATGACTGTATATTGTTATGTTGACAGGAAACCAACGAACGTGTTAAATAAGTAATTATACAGTATGTAATCCACAAATTGCACAATCGATAATAATTTGTCATTTGTTTCTCTCTTACATGTTTCGATCTCTACAAGGTCATCACCAGGCAGGTATATACAAAGGCGTACAAAGAATAGCAAATTATGTCAAAGATATGCATGTATACTTAAATACAATTAATGTCAATTAAAATTGCTAATAATGTTTAAAATATAGATCAGTTTTCAGTATTCAGTGATTTACCACGGTATATACACCAACCGGACAACACAGGGATATTCCTTTTTTTGATATAATTTTTCACCGTGCAATTTGTAACAAATCACAAATTACACACCAACGAAATGCACTATATTTTCACTTTTTATTCTGTAACCCCTACATATGTTTCAACCCTTACAAGGCCATCTTCAGGGGGCTCGTAAACTACATTTACTTTACATCCATTGTTGTCTGCTATTATATTTTGTATCACATATAGTAAAGTTTCATAATCATTTATATTACAGTTATTTACAATTTTGTCTTTAAATATAGCTTCATTTTATCTTTTTACTACGAAAACATTGACGAACTTTATTTAATGATTTTATAATCTGTGTTTTATATATTTAAAGACAAAATTGTAAATAACTGTAATATAAATTGATTATGAAACTTTACTATATGTGATACAAAATATAATAGCAGACAACAATTGATGTAAAGTAAATGTAGATTACGAGCCCCCTGAAGATGGCCTTGTAAGGGTTGAAACATATGTAGGGGTTAAAGAATAAAAAGTGAAAACATAGTGCATTTTGTTGGTGTGTAATTTGTGACAGGGATATTCCCTTTGAATGAAGATGATAAAAATTGACATATATATTTGTCGGCGATGGAAGAAAATAATAAAATGTAGAATTTTAAACTATTTGTTAACTGAATTATATTTTAAATATTTTTTAGCAATTTTAATTGACAATATTTTGTTTTAAATTTACAAATACATATCTGTGACAGAATTTGCTGTACTTGTATTCCTTCGTATGTGCCTCCCTGATGATATCCTTGTAGATGTCGAAACATGTAGGAAGGACATAAGTAACGTATTACTATTCTTTGCTCGTTGTGTAATTTATTGGATTAAATATTGTATATTCCAGGTATTGCACAGAATATGAATTGTGTTACAGTAAGTTTTCCCAGGCCATAAAATTAAACGAGAATTATTTACAAAGTTAAAAGTAGCTCATTTATTCCGCTGAAGTATCTTTATTTTTCACTGTAATCCCCAAATACGCTGAGACATTTGGACAACCTAGGCACAAGTTTAAAACTTCCGTCGCGGTAGAAATCAGGCTTATGCAGTCGCAGCCATTCACGAACAGCCATTTCCGCTTCTCGTTATGATGGAATCAACGGCTGCTTCAGTTTTGCTTCGAGTGTCAATTCCACAACTGATGTCACACGGTTCAGTTTGCAAGAGACGGGCTCGTGTTTAGCGGCTGAAAACGAGTGTGTGGGCGCCGGAGAGCGTCACAAGGCGCCGCCAGCCGCCGTATCGAGTACGGCTGCCCGCCATGCGGAATTCTCGCAAATAGCCTACTTACCTGAGATCTGCGATCTTCTGGGATATTACGCAGCGTAAAGTGGTAGTTCTTTACCGACGTTTCGGGATACCTATCGGTCCCAACTTCAAGAAGTCTAAGAAGACTTCCTTTGCGGTTTTCTTCTTGGCTCTTGAAGATGGGACCGATAGGTTGTCCCGAAAGTTCGGTACAGAATTACCACTCTACGCTGCGTAATATCTCAGAAGATCGCAGATCTCATCTACATTGCGATGGAAGTCAGAAATCACACAGCCTCTCTAACTAACTAACTAACTAACTCCATGTAGCAGAGTCCTTCTTGAGCAGCTAACAGGTCCTCAGGTAGTCAAGAAATTCCCCACGTTTTATGGAACCCGAAGGTTCATTACCGCACTCACAAGAGTCCGCCACCTGTCCCTATCCTGAGCCATATCATCCAATCAATCACACAGCCTACTTAAATAAATAAATAAATAAATAAGCCTGATTAATCCCATGAGGTCAACGGCCTCCTGATGGAACCAGGGAGACCTCGAGTGTTTTGTCACAAGGTGAGCTGTTTCTATAGATGTCGCATTTTTACTAATATGATGTTTATCTACTCCATTCGTTCCGTTTTTTTGGCTCTTCGTGACCATTGTCCTAATGCTACTCTCTTGGACGTGTCTGCCTCTCGTATCTTCTGTTGCCCGTTTTCTTTTGCCCATTTTTACGTCCCACATTTATGCAGTGTTTACCCATGCTTACCCGAATACAATGCATAATTAGACTGCATGTCATACAAACTTGACGTGATGTTACATATTTGTCCTTACCTCACCATCTGTCAAAGAAACGGAACTATTTAAACTAGGTCTTAATCAGGGGTGCACAATTCCGTGGTGCCAGATCGCCGTGTCAACTAAATTTTTGACGGTGGCACCTAATATTTGTGGAACCCCAGTAATGAACTTGCTTCATGTCACCATTCTGGCGCCTACAATTTTGAGGTAATAGGGTTAATTAAAGTCATTGCATTGGCTGTAAAGAACGGCCCCCTACATTGCGCACGACAGTGTTATGGAAAGGACAGGCCTTCCGGGATGTTACTTCCTGTCGATAAGTAAATAGCTACAGACGTATTGAACGATCATAAAGTTTACCCTATAACCTGCCGTGAAACCCCAGGTGGGGAGTAGAGATGTAGTTCTACTCTTTCTTTAACCTCGGCGCTAGATGGGCTGTGTGGCCAACACCACCCCCGGGAAAGAGACACGGTGTACATTGTACAGTAGGCTTGGTGGGCCCCAGGGCCGGTCTGGACGGGTGCGGAAAATCTCGCCTCCTACTGGGATTCGATCCCCGGACCGTCCATCCCGTAGCTACTCGCTGTACTGTCTGATCTAGTTTGACTTACACTTCAAGAAAGTCGGTCCGACTTCGAATCCCATACGAGTGCTTTATGTTCTCCGGTGGAATAAAAGTCACTTGCGTTCAGTCTACAAAAGTTATTCTCAGGTAAAATTCGAGAAAAAGTCCTCTATATCTGCTGTTGTTCTAATGGAACACCGCACTTGAAGCCTCTTGACTGTGACCACCAGTTATGGGGCTAAACCTAAGGCGAAGAGACTAGAATTTTCAAAAGCGGCTTCTTAGGATAAGAAAACCTGCGACAAAAGACAACCAAATTTATCGTATTTAGGTGAGACTTACTGTCGTGTTTGTGGGAGAACAAAGTTTTGAAGATTGTTTGATAAAATGTGATAAGTGAAATAGTGTATGTGATGACATCTGTACTGATTTGACGGATGTACGTTATTGTTAGTGTCACATGTGTGCTAGTGAAAGTTATGGAATATTGACAAGCATTTATTAATATGTATTTAATCAAATACAGTAAATACTTACGTATTACGTAATATTGAATAAAATTGTGTTTTGTGAGCAGGTCCAATTTACGTGACGCATCACAACAAATAGCACGGCAGTGGTCCGAATTAAGCGAATTTAACAAAACCAGATGATATCTGCGCTCTTCTGGGATATTACGCAACGTTGAGTGGTAGTTCCTTACCGACGTTTCGGGACAACCTATCGGTCCCATCTTCAAGGGCCAAGCAGTTTTTCTTGGACTGCTTGACCTATGAAGATTGACCGATAGATTGTCCCGAAACGTCGGTACAGAATTACGACTCTACGCTGCGTAATATCCCAGAAGGACGCAGATCTCATCTACGTCGCGGCGGAAGCTTGAGATCACGCATTGACAAAAACAGTTTTTTCAGATTTTTTGTAAGATGATATCGAAAATTATTTATATCAGAATATGACATATGATACACTTTTCCTCGTATGCAATTATTCTATTCTTCTCGTAATATAATGGCTGTTTATTTTGAGAATCCTATAGAACCCATAAATACAGTGTACTGCAAAACGTAGAGATTATAGTGTTATGCGTGACGCTATGTAAATTATCCGCCAGCCTTCAAAGACATAATTTCTTTAAAACTACGTCTCTTTAGTGAGATTTGTCTGTGTCTTGTAATCTCAGGCTACGTTTGATAACACGACTGAAGATATGTGGCATTTTTAGGAAGTACCATCCGTCAGGATTTACAGTTAGATCTCCTGAACTGTGGATCACATTAAGATAGGGGGCTGGGAAATGTCACCCCGAACAAATACTTATTACCTGTCAAAATCCCCCCTTACTGTCATACATTCTTTATTAAGTGTTTTTTACGAAGTAAAAAAAAAACTCCTTACTTGGGGATCGCAACTTTCTGTGACCTAGTATTGATAAAGCAAACTTTTACTTAAAATTATGTGGTCATTCAAACTTTAAGCCATACTGACCGACAAAAAATTTCACTTTACTTAAGACCATAATGAATCAACAGGCAGTAAATAAACCTAAAGGGCTTCAAAGAAAGTTGAGTAATTCTTTTTCCACACAATTTTTGTTGTTGTTGTTGTTTTGTTCCTGTCGCTCCAACGCGGAGCATAGGGGCCTCCTTTCGGAGGTTTCTATGGTCATGTGCGTTGATGTAGTGAGTGACCAGCCCACTGACCGCACAAGTTATACTCAATCCTGATGTGACTGCCAGAGCCATCTGGCAGGCAGTCAGGAGACTTGGGTGAGAAATGGCCGCTGAATTTTTCTTACGAGCATTACTAGTTCTATCCACACAATTTAGTGCACCGTTTCCATACGTGTTGTTACCTTGCTATGAATTACACTGAGGCTCAGTGCACACGATACGATAACCTGAGCATTACCTGCAGTAATCATTACATCAAATAATAGCGTCATGCTGCGTCTTCCTTGTAGACTCCACATTAATTCAGCTAGTAAACAAATGTTCTGTCTATAGGAACCCGAAATTACATTAAGGTATTCACAGAGTCTTTGAAGATTTTGATGCATTAAATTCCCCTGTAATGTCAGTTTATGCCGCACAGAAAACACAATCCGTCCCAATTAAAAATACCAAGATGTTTATTCTGTATAAGAATAATTCTTTGTCTTACAAGCTTGCAAAATAAACCTTTTACGCAATATTAATTTTATCAAACACGTGAAATGTAATATATATATATATATATACATATATATATATACAGGGTATACACAAAATAATGGTGCGGTTTCAATAGTTTTCACTATTAAAACCGCACCATTCTTTTGTGTATACCTTGTATAAGAACATTTAAAAAAAATAATAACAAGCCTTCTATAACCTTCATCACTGAGTTCTGACGTCACAAACTGTTATTTAGTAACTCTTAACAATTAAATAGCAATAAGTACCGTGAAGAATATGTCGACTTTCCTTTTGAGAAGCCGTACCAAACAGTCAAAAAGACCCGGAGATTTATAGTCGGCGTAGCGACTAGGCTACGTGATAGACGATCCAGTGTTCGAATCCCGGCATGTGCAATAGAGTTTTCTCTTCTTCAAACCGCCCAGACTCTCTGTGGGGCCCACACGTCCTCCTTTCCATGGGTACCGGGGGTTTTCTTTCCCAGGGGTATAGCGGCCGGGGATTGAAGGCTAGCCACTTGCCTCCATCTGGTGCCAAGGTCAAGAATAAGCGGAGCTATACCTCTACTTTTTGCCGCTATCCATCCCGTTGTGTATATAAAATTATATAAATAATACTACGTATTCCGTCTGTAACAACCTATAATAATTATTATTATAAACTCTACATGTTTCGATCAAGCCGATCGTCATCAGGTGTTTGTTTTATATAAAAAAATTACATTTCACATTTACATTTTTACCTTGAATTGTAAGTTTTTGTATAAAACAAACACCTGATGATGATTGGCCTGATCGAAACATGTAGTGTTTGAGATAATAACAAATACAGGTTTGTCAGACGGAATACATAGTTTCACACTGTTGACACCGTGCATCTTCGTCATATTAAATTAAGTTACAGACCGACTGATGCACACTAAAACCACTTTTTAAGTAGCTTTATTATTAAAATTGTTAAAATTGTACCCCTACACGTGTTTCGATTCTAGGATCATCGTCAGGGGTTTTTTTTGTTGAAAGCTACAGTAAAAACAAAAAAACCCCTGACGATGATCCTAGGATCGAAACACGTGTAGGGGTACAATTTTAACAATTTTAATAATAAAGCTACTTAAAAAGTGGTTTTAGTGTGCATCAGTCGGTCTGTAACTTAATGGAATACATAGTGTTATTTGTGTAAACTTCTACTCCAACTCTATGCTTTCATGGCCTGGACAGGGAGAAATGTATTTGGAGCACGTCAGAGAGAGAGAAATTCACAAAGTCTTAAGACGAATATTATTGTAATTCTATTAGAAAAATCATTAAAACTTTGAGAGCATGAAAGGTGCTTAAATCATATATACATGGAAATCCATTTCTGCCCCACAGAAAATACAATAATTCTCGATTTTAAAAAGAACCGGTTTTTGCCCTTTAGGGACATAATCGTTGTTTGTTTTGAGAATTCCCTGAAATCCATAACTGCAGTCAGTTCTGCTGTTAGGCGTGTTTTCGTTAACGCGAATTGGCTATAACGATATTGATGAGTATGTGAAGGCTTTATATTATATTATATATACCGTCGAGTTTGATAATTAATTTATTTTATTTCAGTCCAACAAATTCACTACACCTTCTTTAATGACTTCTTGTCCCTACATATGTTTCGGCACACCTTGTGCCATCCTCAGGGGGGGGGGGTCGTCGAGAGTTCACAATTTGGATGTATTGAAGATTGTGAACTCTCGACGACCCCCCTGAGGATGGCACAAGGTGTGCCGATACATATGTAGGGACAAGAAATCATTGAAGAAAGTTTAGTGTATTTGTTGGATTGAAATAAAATTAGTTAATATGAACGATGTTTGTGTAACGCGAACTTTGGCCTACGCGTGTTGGTTATTACACGGTTTCAGGGACCAGTGTGAAGACAGAAGGTTGGATGAAGGGCCAAATTTTTATCTGATTTGACCTTATTGTTTTACGCGATTTTCTATAACGCGAGGTCTCACAAGAACGCAACTATCACGTTGTAGCAGGACTGACTGTACACGGTGGGAACCAAATGTGTAGCAATGTTTAATGTTAAAACAATTAATTTATATGTTCGTAACTATCAGTGTGATTTGATGATCTAATTTTAATTTTTGCTGTTTTAGTGACAGTAAATATGCATTATATTCCATAAAATTTGAGGAATTTCTTGATTAACCTCGCGAGCGTTAGTTTGACATCCGTTTTTATTATCAGAACGAACACAGCGCTTTAAACACAATGCATTCATTTATCTTCTACAACATGTTTCGGCTGTTTGTATCGGTCATCACCATATAGAATCACAGTGACATAAATGGAAAAGTATGCTGAGTTAGAGGCCTCCCTTTACAGTTAAAACGCTAAAATATATAAACTGACTATTATCCTGTATAAGGAATAATATTAAGATATACGATGGTGGTTAAAAACTGGTTGAAATAAAATTCTTGAGTTTTAGATGGAAGAGATTTCTTTGTTATTGGTGGAGTATGTAGCTGACATGGTCCACATAACAGGCAATGTTAGACGCAAGCTTAGTTGATATTACGTTGAATTTCTTTAAAAATCGTAAATTTTCTTACTGGGTTGCATTAAACCTTCATAGAGCGTTGGTGTCTCTGTGTAGCTGGTTATTTAGCTTAGTTTACAAAAGTAAATACAAGTATATATCAACTGTGCTATACATATGTACATATGTACAATATGTACGCATTTTTACCTACCATTATATATATGTATTTCAGTGTACTATATTATAATTCTATGTTGGATTTTATATCTTCTAATTCTAAATCAACCATTTTTATAGTTTTATGATCCAATTATAATCTAGGTGGCCCTGGATTAGCTCAGTCGGTATAGCGACTCGCTACAGGCTGGACGGTCCGGGGATCGAATCCCTTTAGGGGCCAGATTTTTCCGCACCCGTCCAGACCGGCCCTGGGGCCCCACCCAGCCTCCTGTAAAATGGGTACCGGGTCTCTCTTTCCCGGGGGTAAAGCGGCCGGGGCATGGCTTTGACAACACACCCGCATCTATCGTCGAGGTTAAAGAAAGTGTAAAGCTGTGCGTCTGGTGTACCTCTGGGCCTTCGTGGCCTGTTCTACAATGAGCTTTAGGTTCTAACTTTACCCTCAAGATAAATTCCGTCATAATACCACAAATTATGTCACAAAGCTCGTTGTTATATATTTTGCTGTTGGTTATTTAATAATTATCTGTCATTCAACGTTACACAGTGCAGCCTGAACGTAGCAGCAGTCTATATATACAGGCTACACACGTAACATCTGGTCATCACTTTCGCCACTTTGACGTTTATTGCTCATTCTCCGCCCCAAAATGCGTCATAGCGAACATAATTTTCTTCGTTACAAAACCCAGTCGGATAATTCTGTTTAGCAGATTAATCGATGTTTATTGTGAGAATCGTAATAAATATAAATAGTCTACATGTGTGGGGAGAAAGGCGGCTACTTTGAACGTTAAGGCAGACGATACATGCAGTTACGCAGTTAGCAGACGGCTTTGGAAGTGAGAAATGCTTGGTCAGTGCAATGTGTTACGGCACAGGAGTTATGCAGAAACGGACTTCTGCCTGATTCAAAGCCCTTAGTGTGCTGACTATAAACTGTTATTTTCT
Organism: Reticulitermes speratus; assembly: GCA_021186555.1. Classification (NCBI taxonomy): domain Eukaryota; kingdom Metazoa; phylum Arthropoda; class Insecta; order Blattodea; family Rhinotermitidae; genus Reticulitermes; species Reticulitermes speratus. The sequence continues at coordinate 4,049,212 of JAJKFL010000009.1, read as the reverse complement.
TTTAATGGCGATGGTCAGTGTTACCTGATCGTCATTCATTTTTGTTTCTTGTTATTGAATTTCGTAACTCGAATGTCTTTTCGAAAGTTGACTACGGTGACCGAGATTTCCTATGATTTTAGCCTGTCTCTCTAATAAAATGGGTTGGATAATGCTTTTAATTAGATCACAAGTGCCTGATGTTTAAATACACAAGTGCCTGATGTTTAAATACACAAGTGCCTGATGTTTAAATACACAAGTGCCTGATGTTTAAATACACAAGTACCTGATGTTTAAATACACAAGTGCCTGATGTTTAAATACACAAGTGCCTGATGTTTAAATACACAAGTGCCTGATGTTTAAATACACAAGTGCCTGATGTTTAAATACACAAGTGCCTGATGTTTAAATACACAAGTGCCTGATGTTTAAATACACAAGTGCCTGATGTTTAAATACACAAGTGCCTGATGTTTAAATACACAAGTGCCTGATGTTTAAATACACAAGTGCCTGATGTTTAAATACACAAGTGCCTGATGTTTAAATACACAAGTGCCTGATGTTTAAATACACAAGTGCCTGATGTTTAAATACACACAATTCACGATCATATTTCGATATCATTCTAAGTCAGATATCCTTTGTAGATGAAGAAATGCCATTAAGTATTCTGAACAGTCGGACCGTGTAAACAGAACGTGGAAAATATGAAACACACATGAGATTATAGATTTTAATATTATGCCCTGTATTGACACGGCGCATTCTGGTAGTTATGTGTAACTTTCCTGCAGAACATACCGCCTTCTGCTTATAACCGTAAGAACTTACCGTATGCATATTCTGTACTGAAGAACTTACTGAGTCTGCTTTATGCCCTGTATTGACACTGCAAATTCTGGTAGTTATGTGTAACTTTCCTGCAGAACATACCACCTTCTGCTTATAACCTTAAGAACTCACTACCTGTATCTTCTATACTGAAGAACTTACTGCCTCTGCTTTATGCCCTGTATTGACACTACACATTCTGGTAGTTATGTGTAACTTTACTGCAGAACATACCGCCTTCTGCTTATAACCTTAAGAACTCACTGCCTGTATCTTCTATACTGAAGAACTTACTGCCTCTGCTTTATGCCCTGTATTGACACTACAAATTCTGGTAGTTATGTGTAACTTTCCTGCAGAACATACCGCCTTCTGCTTATAACCTTAAGAACTTACTACCAGCATCATATATACTGAAGAACTTACTGCCTCTGCTTTATGTCCTGAATAACACACCGTTTTCTTCTTCAAGCCTGAAGATGAAAGCGGTGTGTTCTTGCAAAAAATTTGATATCTGTCTATCGGATTACGTGGCTTTACAATACAGAAAACCGCACGCAGTGTGGATATAAAAAATATTACCACAAATATCATTTTATCTATGCCAAATAATGATTTTAAAAAATGCCGATATTATAAAGATTTATATCAAATAATGCAACCAAAAGGTACACGTTATTGGATCAGAAATACATTTATTACTGTATTTAACCTCTCCTACATGTCTCCCCTTTCTTCGCCATCCTCAGAGTTATAATTGAATACTGCAATAAAGTTATCAAGAATTGTACATTGTTTGAATTACAATAACAGGAACACGTATAAGTGTAACTTAAAGAATGTAAGATTGTTGATTAATTGGTACCCCTGAAGATGGCCCAGAAGGTCAAAACATGTAAAAGTAGTTAAACTATAAATGTGCTTGTAATCCATTGGCGTGTAACTTTTTGGATCCTTTAGTTGACAGAACTGGAGTAAAGGGAAAAAATATATTGCAAATTTAAGTGTAGCTTAATGTGTACCTAAACCAAAGGAACATAAAAGTCTACAAAGGCCCAGCGCGAGATGAAAACTCTATAAATGTTTACACAGCTTATGAGAACAATGTTCTGATGAAAAATGACAAAAAAATTACTAACTAATAATCTAAAACATCAAGGCAGTAAAAATTCTTAAGGCCGAGATCTGTTCACAGTACCACTGCGTAACTTAACAACAATAACAAGTGTTTTCTGAGAGGTACGAACCATCGACATATCCCGCGAAGACTGCGCTGCTGATCACGTGGTACCAGTAGCCACGTGGACAAGGCGACTCAGAGGAAGAACGTCGCGGCGCCGAGATCAGGCGTCTACTGAAGGCGTCGTCCAGAACCAGCGCAGACACGACGCGAGGGGAGGGGCCTGGACGCGCCTGTCCGACATCGGGGGGCGTGGATATCCGAGGAGGAGGAGCAGGATCGAATCCCGAGCAAGACATGCGTGTTCCTTACGTCGGGAGGTCCTGAGATCGAATCCGGCCAAGATATATGTCGTTATTACAGTGAGAGGTCCTCGAATTCAGTTTGGAGTAGAGTTATGTCGCTGATATTTTTCCGTAGTAAGTGGGTTTCTCATGAAAGGTCTTTATATCGAGCCCGGTCAAGCGTAATTCTGACACACGTTTTGAGGATAGAAGGCTGAGTGGCAGGCACATTATATTTGTAATTGGAGTCAGCCATCTCTGGGTGTCATGTACCATAAGGCCTAGATAGAAAACACTTGGAAAGACAAATATTTAGAAGTGGAAGATCCTAAAAGGCTCTCCCGAAGACAAAGCGAAATATTTTGTAAATTTTATTTTTTGGTGTTATTTAAGCTGTGCTACAGGGCATGATTGACAGACTGATTGAAATTAGAAGACGTTATGGAATGGAAATGAATGTGGAAATAACTAAGGTAATGAGAATCTCAAGGCAACCATCCCCAATACAGATTATGATAGACTAAAAACAGGCGGAGAATGTGGAATATTTCAACTGTGGGTAGCATGATAACAAATGATGCAAGGTGTACACGTGAAATTAAATCCAGAATTTCCATGGCAAGAGCAGCATTCAACAAGAAGAAGACACTTTTCACCAGCAAACTGGACTTAAATTTAAGGAAGAAACTAGTAAAGTGCTACATTTGGAGCATAGCTTTGTGTGGTGCTGAAACGTGGACACTTCGGAAAGTAGATCAGAAGTATCTGGAAAGTTTTGAAATGTGGTGCTGGAGAAGAATGGAGAAGATCAGTTGGACCTATCGTGTGAGAAATGAAGAAGTATTACACAGAGTCAAGGAGGAGAGGAATATCGTACATACAATAAAAAGAAGAAAGGTTAGTGGATTAGTCACATCTTGCGTAGAAACTGCCTTCTGAAACACGTGATTGAAGGAAAGATAGAGGGAAGAATATAAGTGACAGGAACACGAGGAAGAAGACGTAAGCAGCTACTGGATGACTTTAAGGAAAAGATAGGATACTGGAAATTGAAAGAGGAAGCACTAGATCGCACCCTGTGGAGAACTCGCTTTGGTAGAGGCTACGGACCTGTCGTAAGACAGACTGCAGAATGAAGAGGCTACGGACCTGTCGTAAGACAGACTGCAGAATGAAGAGGCTACGGACCTGTCGTAAGACAGACTACAGAATGAATGAATGAATTTAAGCATGTTGTCACTGTGTCAGACGACAATAATGTAACGTCGAAAGAAAGGATGAATGGTGAAGAGCAGGTAATTGTACGTCACCGCTACTATCGCTTGATTACACTGAAAGAAAATAACTTTAAATTTCAATATGATAAAAGCTGTAATAACCTGCGCAATTGTATTTTAAGTAAATTATATACACACGAGGTGTACTCAATAAGTAACGTGTCCAGATTTATGAAATTAAATTAGAAGCCTTTAGAACTTTAGTTGTAGCTAATTTATTTCACTAATTTTGGGGTGCACAAATCTAAATGTCCAGGGCGCCCGGGCAAGAACAAATTTGTATGGTGGCGCCAAATATTTTTGGGTCGTCAGTGTGGAACCTGCATTTTGTCACTCTTCCGGCGACTATAATTTTGAAACTGCTGCTAGAATTTTGGAAACATTTGTGTTCACCTGCACTAAAGTAACAATATTTTTGTACATAATCCTCTTAGCGCATTGACGGCATTCGTCCCACCTTGGCACAAGCTTAAGTGTTACATCGCAATTGAAATGGGCTTTTAAATTCGCAGCCATTCACGAAGAGCAATTTCCACTTTCTCATTTTTTTTGCGATGCGGTAGAATAGGACAAATACATGGATATTCTCGGTAACTATTTTGAAAAATGAAAGTTAAAGGGATAAATTGTCTACATTGAAATTTTAAATGGTTTCTCATTTAATTTTATGACCTATGGCGTCTTACCGAATGTGTCTTGTGTGGACACTCAAGACTACAAATTCGGGTGCAGAGAAGCTCATTTTCAATTACTGGTAACTAACAGACCGTTGACTGTATAATTTAGTAATTTAAACATGACATCATTTTGGTTGAATTACATTTATTACCATAAGATTTACAGAACAGTACATTGAATATAAAGGAAATATTTCCTTATGTTCTACTAAGTTTGTTGAAAACATTTGTCACTTAGACTAATAGGTCTATTCACAAAGTTTCGTTTGAGGCACACTAATAGGTCTCTTCACAAAGTTTCGTTTGAGACACACTAATAGGTCTCTTCACAAAGTTTCGTTTGAGACACACTGATAGGTCTCTTCACAAAGTTTCGTTTGAGACACACTAATAGGTCTCTTCACAAAGTTTCGTTTGAGACACACTAATAGGTCTATTCACAAAGTTTCGTTTGAGACACACTAATAGGTCTATTCACAAAGTTTCGTTTGAGACACACTAATAGGTCTATTCACAAAGTTTCGTTTGAGACACAGGTCTCTTCACAAAGTTTCGTTTGAGACACACCCTAATGCACGCAGCTCTGCAGGTAAATGGACTGCATAATTGATAGATTTAAACGAGGATTGAGAGAGCTCAAAAAATTTAACAAATCTCTCCAGTACCAAATTTCATGAAAATTCGTTCAACGGTTCTCAACTTATTACATTCTTCCAGGAGGAGGAAGTGACGGACAGACGGACAAACGGTACGGTTTTATTTGATAATCCACAGGGTTGCAGCAGCGCTTGAAATGAATTTAAGTGGATTTGAGAAGAAGCTTTTTTGGACTTATTTAAAATACTATATCGGCATTTGCGTGGTGGTTCTGAAAACAATAACCATTAGAAGTTAGAATTCCTTATCAGGATTGACATTTTCACCAGGGACCCATCTAATACAGAGCTTACCATTCAACGGACCGCCATGTTCAGTGTAAATATGGGACGAACATTTGGGATTTTGTGGTGAAGTACAGATTGCGATTATATGAATGGGATACTTATGTGCTTCAGTATTTTGAGTAGTTTGTGTTGAACGTGTAAAGTTCATACAGTTAGTGCAAAACACTTTCTTGGAGAGCACGCGTGACACTCGTAGAATTACGAAAAGAAAGAAAAATTATTGCTTTGCTAAAAAAAAACTCGTCTAGAATAATGGCCGGTTTATTGACTCAATAAGTTTGTTTTGAATGCGTAGAATTTATAAATTTCAAAACGCTTTCTTGGAGAGCACATAAGGAACTTGTAAATTTACCCCACGAAATTTGAATGATTTTCTCGCTAATGACCCAACTAATGTATTGTCGGGTTAATTGACACAATAAACAAGTAGCTTACAAACTAAATTACTGTTTGACTAACCTGCAGTAGTAGTAGTAGTAGTAGTAGTAGTAGTAGTAGTAGTAATAGTAGTAGTAGTAGTAGTAACAATACTACAATAGAAATAGTATTATCGAAATATGTTTTTTTCTGCAATTTGTAGCGGGCCTATGGTTTAATATGACGCATTTAAGTATAACTTATTTAACGATGCTCCCAGTGACTCACGTTATATTGTGTGAATATGCTAAGCAAGGCCACTTTACATGCGTTACATTTATATAACAGTCGCTGGATTCACGTCCGAGGCGGATTGTGTTGCTGTGTTGCTGCGACAGTGCAGTCGGAAGTTCTGGAGTCGAAGGAGTGACACCTGTCAGTCGAGGAGGGCCTGAAGATGAAGACATGTGATCGAGGTTTGAACTCGAGCCCCTGTCAATATTTGGATACGCAAATGAGTTTGCTCTGCTAATTGCAGCGTCTGTTTTATATCGCAGTAGACATATGTGTTGAGCGCGAGGGTTGCTGCGTGCAGCAAGGGAACAAGGGGTATCGTGAGTGAAAAATACGATTCTTGGGCGTTGCGAAGAGCGCAAATGAGTCCGCACTGTTTGTATCCTGTTTCTTGCTGGGCCCTCTATAAAAGGGACACGTAATGCTGATCATTGATTTAAATTTATTGCAATTCAAAGAATAAGTTGTGTCTTATTTGAAGTTCTGTGTACCCCTGTGAGAGCATGGCGCCAATTTGCTGCTCTTCGTCTTGTTTAAGGATAAGTTAATGTAAATAATATATAACGATTCGGTACGTACCTCACAGAGAACACACTGCTCTTTGTCAACACGGCATATCCTTAGATGTCAAAGGACAGCTACATGTTCCGCTACTAAAGGTAGCCGTTATTAGGTCGTATATAAAAGAAAGTAAAAGGCAAGGAGGAAGTGGGAAACGGAATGACACGAAGGAAAAGTGGAAATGAAGTAAGAACGGAAGAGATAAGAAGGATACAGACGAAGGTAGGAATTAAGACGTAATGAAGATTATTTAAGCCATCGGAACCTTGCAAGAACAAAATATCTGCTGTCAGAACTACAGGGAATATATGGAGAACTACAGGGAAGTTGTACATACCTACAGGGAAGATAGGATAACTACAGGAACGATAGAGGAACTACAGGGTAGGTAGGGAGAACTATAGGGAAGATGTGGAGAACGACAGGGAAGATATGTAGAACTGCAAGAAAGATAAGGAGAATACACGGAAGATATGAGAACTACGATGAAGATAGAGAACTACAGGGAAGATATGGAGAACAAGAAAGATAGGGAGAACTACAGGGAAGATGTGAAGAACTGCAAGAAAGATAAGGAGAATACAGGGAAGATATGAGAACTACGATGAAGATAGAGAACTACAGGGAAGATCTGGAGAACAAGAAAGATAGGGAGAACTACAGGGAAGATGTGGAGAACTGCAAGAAAGATAAGGAGAATACAGGGAAGATATGAGAACTACGATGAAGATAGAGAACTACAGGGAAGATCTGGAGAACAAGAAAGATAGGGAGAACTACAGGGAAGATGTGGAGAACTGCAAGAAAGATAAGGAGAATACAGGGAAGATATGAGAACTACGATGAAGATAGAGAACTACAGGGAAGATCTGGAGAACAAGAAAGATAGGGAGAACTACAGGGAAGATGTGGAGAACTGCAAGAAAGATAAGGAGAATACAGGGAAGATATGAGAACTACGATGAAGATAGAGAACTACAGGGAAGATCTGGAGAACAAGAAAGATAGGGAGAACTACAGGGAAGATGTGGAGAACTGCAAGAAAGATAAGGAGAATACAGGGAAGATATGAGAACTACGATGAAGATAGAGAACTACAGGGAAGATCTGGAGAACAAGAAAGATAAGGAGAATACAGGGAAGATACAGAGAACTTCCGGGAAGATATGGAAAATTGCTAGGAAGATACGGAATTTGCGGTTCTCATGGCAATGTCTTCCGGGACGTGACGCCGTGTGGGTCTGTGTAGAGACGTACGATCTTCTCCAAGAAACGTAGTGCCTCCATCTTCGGAGCAGAAGCTCGCCCTGACAGTAACTTATCTGCTGATGGTTCGTGTGTAATGACTGAAACAAATGCGAGCGAGAAGCGGACTTGTGTCACTCTCGCAATAACGCTTGCCCTTCCGAATGAGCCAAGTTCTGATTGATGCAGACTCCAACAAATATTTGTCTCAGCTCCGCGGGCGACAAAATAATTACCAAGATCGTTTTGATGACGTCACGACTCCTGCAAGTCGATAAAAACGTTACCTGCAAGTGATTGCAATGTGCTGCGAACACACAAGATACTTCGGGCTTATGGAGCCAGTTTAATCCTCCTCGGTAACCCTTTCCATCTGGATTTATTTATCGAAAGCAACATCCTTTGTTTGGGCACAGGAATGGTGAATATACTAAAAGATTTTTACGTTGTTCCGAAACGTCGGCAAACAATTACCACACGACGTCGCGTAATGTCCCAGAAGAAAGCAGATCTCATCAACATGGCGGCGGAAGCATGAAATCAAGGTTAAAAGGACTCAGTATTTTTTATTTATAGCACGCGAAGAATAAAAGGTTTACTTACGCTTGTGCTTATGTTTACATTTCCCCCTTGCTTTCCACGCAGAGTAATTCAGGGTAAGCGCGGGAAACTGTAGGGTGCATGACGTGATAAAGGTCTGGTGATTTTTAATTTAAATACGTCACTAACTTGAGTCCGGTTCAGAAAATTTAAAGTGTTTGTGACAGTTTAAATGTAACACTTAACAGAAATAAAAAAAAATTTTAATGAGAATTTACAAATTAATTTAAATTTAAAAACAAAAGAAATATCAATTTATCGCTGAGACGTATTTAAAAATAGTTACGGGAGGTTAAATTTGAGGCTTACAAGAAATGAGAAGTTTTAATAGGGACACTCACTTGAACTTCAATACAAAACTGAATATAAATATTTTCAGTGAAATGTTACTGAGACTACGAGTGTTCCTAGCCAGCGATCTTAGTATACGTTAGATTCTATATCAGTCACAGTGCTGCCAACCATTTAATAATAACCTGTGGTGAAATGTGCAAAGTAATATGCTCACTTTGTAATGTGTTTCTCTATTATACAAAGTTTATTCCAATTTTTAAATTGATGTTATTGTGAAATGTTTAATCAAAGCTCCACACTTTTCCTGCTGTGACTTTATCCTGCTGCAAAACTGTCAAAGTGTTCGAATTGGACTCATATTAATAAAAACCCCTGTATTCAAACTAACCAATGAGTGTGTCCTTAGAGTGGGGCACAGTCACTCTGGACCACTCTGTACGATACCTCAGAACTAACAAGATGTAAGCACACTGCATTACGGTACAAGGGTTACCTATAGGCGTTCTTTACACATCTCGTTGTCTTTGACATTAACTTCTTAGACTATGAGGTAAAACTACCCAATTTTGTGACATATGAAATTTTATTTTGTAGTGCTGCCCTCTAGTGGCTGAAATCAGGTGTTTTTATTTCGACAATTCTGACAGCTTCCAAAGTTAAGACAAAAAATGAAGTTTAGCTGTACACTATAGTAACTGTACACTATAGTAACTGTACACTATAGTAACTGTACACTATAGTAACTGTACATTATAGTAACTGTACACTATAGTAACTGTACACTATAGTAACTGTACACTATAGTAACTGTACATTATAGTAACTGTACACTATAGTAACTGTACACTATAGTAACTGTACACTATAGTAACTGTACACTATAGTAACTGTACATTATAGTAACTGTACACTATAGTAACTGTACACTATAGTAACTGTACACTATAGTAACTGTACATTATAGTAACTGTACACTATAGTAACTGTACAATATAGTAACTGTACACTATAGTAACTGTACACTATAGTAACTGTACATTATAGTAACTGTACACTATAGTAACTGTACACTATAGTAACTGTACACTATAGTAACTGTACATTATAGTAACTGTACACTATAGTAACTGTACATTATAGTAACTATACACTATAGTAACTGTACACTATAGTAACTGTACACTATAGTAACTGTACATTATAGTAACTGTACATTATAGTAACTGTACATTATAGTAACTGTACACTATAGTAACTGTACACTATAGTAACTGTACATTATAGTAACTGTACACTATAGTAACTGTACACTATAGTAACTGTACACTATAGTAACTGTACATTATAGTAACTGTACACTATAGTAACTGTACATTATAGTAACTATACACTATAGTAACTGTACACTATAGTAACTGTACACTATAGTAACTGTACATTATAGTAACTGTACACTATAGTAACTGTACAATATAGTAACTGTACACTATAGTAACTGTACACTATAGTAACTGTACACTATAGTAACTGTACACTATAGTAACTGTACACTATAGTAACTGTACACTATAGTAACTGTACACTATAGTAACTGTACATTATAGTAACTGTACACTATAGTAACTGTACACTATAGTAACTGTACACTATAGTAACTGTACACTATAGTAACTGTACACTATAGTAACTGTACACTATAGTAACTGTACACTATAGTAACTGTACACTATAGTAACTGTACACTATAGTAACTGTACACTATAGTAACTGTACACTATAGTAACTGTACACTATAGTAACTGTACACTATAGTAACTGTACACTATAGTAACTGTACACTATAGTAACTGCACACTATAGTAACTGTACACTACAGTGACTGTACACTACAGTGACTGTACACTACAGTGACTGTACACTACAGTAACTGTACACTACAGTAACTGTACACTACAGTAACTGTACACTACAGTAACTGTACACTATAGTAACTGTACACTATAGTAACTGTACACTTAGACAATGGTGTAACATGCAGTATATTACTAATGTGTATTTGGACTTTTTCCATTGCATCTGATTACACAAACACGACGTTTCGAAAGCAGCTCCTTTCGAAACGTCGTGTTTGTATAATCAGATGCAATGGCAAAATTCCAAATATACATCAGTGATATATCGCAAGAACTGAAGATTCGACGTTACTAAAACCAGTGACCACATAGCGCCCTCAGAACACATCTCTACATAATGGGGCTGATAGGAAGTCTTTTGTGTAGAAAGTGTGGGAGAAGTGGGAGAAACTTCAGTACACGTTTTGTGTAAGTGTGAAGTTTTGGCCACTCTTAGACATTACTGCCTGGTTCCCTTATCCCGAGGATATTAGAAGCCTGTGCCTGGGAGTAATCTGGAACGTTGTTAAACCAGAATCTGGTTTAAGGGCAACAAAGGCCCTGTTAAAAAGGACTCAGTGCATCGGGACCGATGAGGATTTTAATCCACTATCCATTCATTTATTCATTCATTCATAGCCACATTCATTCAGTCATAGACAGTGACCGCCGTCGGACACTATCCTGAAACACAGACGTCGCCCACTTTGCAATATCATAGCTTGTCTCTCAAGGCAGTCCTTTTCGGCCTTTTTTCCTCGCTTGCCTCTGTCACGAAGATAACGTGTACTTGTACCAATATGTACTGCAAATGTTAATAACATACAGTTTGTACGTTTCTAGTTTAACTTCATAAATACCTGATAATTCTTTTATTTTTGTTTAAATACATTTAAAATTGTACTAAAATTGAATTATGAAAAAACAAGACTGGCAATTTACGTAAAATGTAATATTGAGGCGCGTTCGCGTAACCATTGTTGCCGAGGAAAAGCAATAAGTATTATACATTCTCAGTGTGTGTGTGCAGCGTTAGTTATCCAGCATGCAAAGCGCATGCGCCGTATTATATTGTCTGGCTCTACCATATTTTTACACATTATCTAAAAAACTGCACGATTTTCTCAAAACGTTATTTAACATAAAATGTGTTTTTTGATTTCCTCTACAATTTTTCGTCTGAAACATTTCTCATTCTAAGCTGAATTCAGCGAGATATGATCATAAATATACATAGGTATTTTTTGTAAAGTACCCGTCATTCTTGTCAGATTTTAATGAAAATTGAATTTTGTCGACTGACATTCAAAAGAATCCTCAAATATGAAATTTCATGAAAATCTATCCAGTGAGCACCGAGTTGTTCCATGCGGGCGGACGGACGGACGGGTAGACGTTACGTAGTTAATAGTTGCTTTTCGCAGTTTTGGGAATGCGTCTAAATATTGTAATTCCCACATAATTTCGCTTCTCTTACCACGGGTTAAAGAGCGCTGTCTTAAGGAATGTCTGCATGCTGTGTTGCTGTCCATTTCTCCGTCTCTGAAGACGTTTCATCGCTATAAATATGAATTATTTTTCGTCTTTATCCCAGCGATTTCATTAACTTTACGAGATATCAGGCTCTCACACCCTTTGATTCTAAGTGTAAAATTCTTCTGGGGTGTGACAGTGTGTCACTGTGCGAGCCGTTTCGAAGGATAGTCTTGCCTTTATCTTCAAGTGTAAGCAGTCGCGAGATGTAGCTGGGGACAAAACGTCCAAGGACACACAGTGTCACATCTCGTAAGATTTAAATCTTAATTAATTTTATAACAAAGCGACTTTATATGCAAGGCCAGTGGGAATGTAAGGGTATAAAGATCTCTCTTAGAACTTATTTATATTCTGCACATTCCCACGCTTATAGACATCGAAACAGGTAGTAATTACGTCAAAAATTTCTTGCAGTCACAATCGAAATTTTTTTTTTTGCCATAAAAACCAAAATTTTATTGGAGAAATGCTGCAAGTTTTCCAGGCTTCAGCCCAAAAATTTTTTCAACCCTCTTATGTCCCTGTCTTAGTAGTCTTCGTAAGGTTACGGATTGCCAGTAGGATGGAAATGGAAACAAATTATTTTCTAACATGAGCAAAGACCAAAAAAGTAAATATGGGCTACAGGAAAATAAACGAATGTATTTAGAATTTTAAAAAAGTCAGTAAATATGTGGAAAGAGTGGATAAATTTCTCATCGCACTATGAATAATTGCCGTTCAGTGTAGCGGATCCCGATGGAAGAAGTGCTATGAAACGACCTAAACGTCGGAGGTAATGTTAAATATTTGAGGTCGGAAGAGGCGATAGCCTGAACCATGTGGAGATGAAGAAGAAGAAGAAGGAAAGAAGAATGAATGAGCTTTAGATGATTGAATGTGTAGTTTAGACAGTCCTTCTGCGAGGCTTGATTGATACCGATATTATTTAACGACACTGTTTCCATTACTGCTCTTTTGGAAGTTTTGTCTAGAAGATGGGAACTTAGAGGTTGCATCTGTAAACTTTTTTTTTTCTATGGCGCAACAGCCCCTTGGGGGGCCTGGGCCTCCTAATTTTTTCGAGGCTTCACGATCACACTCAGATACACCACACTCGGTAGGACTCCTCTGGACGAGTAATCAGCCCGTCGCAGAGACCTCTACCTGACAACACACAACACTCACAAGAGACAGACATGTATGCCTCCGTCGGGATTTGAACCCACAATCCCAGGAAGCGGGCGACCGCAGACAGACGCCTTAGAGAGCGCGGCCACTGGGATCGGCCATCTATAACCTAACTGAAGATATTATTGAAGCAATTTATTTGTAGATCCTGAGTAAAATCGTAAAAAAACAACTTGCATATAAAGTTTCAAGATTTGTACTGGTTATGTCTTAAATGGAAGTTCAGAGATAAAGTAATTATGTCGACACCACCAATTGTGTTATATCATAAAATGTGGCTACACGTTTCGACCAATTTTATGGTCATCCTCAGGTGACTCGTTGTACATAAAAACAAATTACAATTGCAAATTTAATTTTCCGGTCAGAATGGGATCTTAGTCTGTTACACAATGCACTTAATTGGTCGAAACGTGTAGCAACGTTTTATGATGTAATTCAATTACTTCTGTCGATGACATAAGTATTTATTTTATGACTTGTACAAACACAGCGGGATGTCTATGATAGAAAAGAGTAATTTCAGAAGTTTACAGCTGCACGAAGCTGCTCTGTCACTGACTGCTGCAGACTTAATGACTTGAGACCGCATCTCGTCGTGAGACTAGTACTCCTGTTTCACGCTGTAGAGGTTCAGGGTTCAAGTCCAGACTCTGACAGTCTCTATTCCGAGGTCTATTTTAGATTTTCCTGGAAAGTGACGGAATCGTGCTTTGAATAGGCCACGACAGTTTCCTTGTACGTCCGTTCGGTTCATCAGTAAATCCTACAAGATGCAGTACGTGTGTTATAGAGACTCTTTTAAATTTTATTTCCACTCCCATAATTACGAATATTAGAAACCACCAGACTTCATTTACGTATTGGTAAAGCAGCTCTATTCTGACCTATCTACTGTCGTCGCCTCAGGAGTACGACTGTGACCTTGGCAGTAGTTTTCGCAGGTGAAGTCATACCGTTAGATATTTATGGTTAGAAACTGATGCATTTGAGTTAGAAGCATATTGTGTTGTGTTTGTACGTGCGAGTTAACAATATTATTTTTTGTTGTGTTATGTCTGGTTGGAGTTGTTCGTAATTGTCAGTTGAGATTTGTTATAAAGCGACTATGCAATAAATGGAGACCAGCGGAAAGTGATAGATGCAGAGATAAAGACTTATTGTTGAATTGAACAAGTAGGTGTTCTTTGCAAGGCCAGAGAGAAGATAAGGAGACTATCCACGATGTGCAGGTCAAAGTCTCTTTTCCGAGTCGAGAATTATATATATGTGGGCATTATGGAACTCTAAGAAAATGTGTTTCTTTCCTTCATATAGACTAGACCAGGGAAAACGGAATTTCTCCTTTTGGACTATAGGAACAAAATTGTACTTTCGTTATGCCTTGCCTTCATTGGCGGCTCGTGGCACTTTATTATGGTTGGGCTGGGGCTAGGATTATTATATGATTAATGAGAAGGCCCAATAGAACGTTTTAGAACAACCACTTAACCACTTATATTTATCGTATATACCAGGGTTAAATTTTCTGCCATAAGTTCATATTTTGCTTGATGATGATTGAGAAATAAGTAAATCAGGTGTTGGCACTACGTAAATTCGTAATCTCTGTCTTTTCGGTGAGAGTTAATTAAGAAAAACATATGTCCTGTAAATACTTCACAGTGTTTTTGTTGTCTTAAAATTGCAACTACTAAAATTAAAACATTCACAAATATGGCTTTGATAACAGCTAGGCGAAAATTGTTATCAAAAAGCCATGGTTTGAAACTTTACAAATGTAAACATATACGACATCCTCCTCCTTACGCTCTCTACGCTGCACTGACTGCAGCCCGGCCCGCGACCTAGCTGGTCGTCTGTCCCGCCACGCTCCCTACCTGTGCTGAAGCCAGCACGCAAGGTCTAGATAGGGCACAGCCCACGCGATTTTCTCTCCTCCGCATCGCTTAGAGTTCCGCGAATATTTGAAATTAAAATGATTTTTTAAAGGAATATACGTATCTCCTACCGAAAAATTTTATTCAGATATTTAAATTTTCTCGAAATTTATTGGATGCCTGCAGCCGTTACTGATTGCCCGTGAAAAAGAATGAAGGTTCTTCTCTTGGCACTGCCAGGTCCTGGGACGGTTTTCACATGACACGATTTCTACAGGGGGATGCACTTATAATGCCGGGAGAAATGTATCGAAAAGTGACATAAACAGTATTAAATACTGAGGGAATGCACAGTGAAATTCGGTATAAGCAGCCTTTGTTGCAAGATGGATATCTAACGGTTAGCACAGACAATATTGTGACTGCAGTAAGGCAGTGGACACTTCGGAAAATAGACCAGAAGTATCTGGAAAGTTTTGAAATGTGGTGCTGGAGAAGGATGAAGAAGATAAGTTGGACCGAGGGGAGGCGGAGGTATAGCTCCAATCCATTCGCAATCCGGCACTAGAAGGAGCTGAGTGGTCAGCACCACTCTCCAGCCGCTTTACCCGAAGGAAAGACCCGGTACCTCTTACACACAGGGCTGGGTGGACTTCGGGGCCTCTCTGGACGAGCACGGAAAATCGCGTCCCTACCGGTATTCGATCCCCGAACCTCCCAGCCCATAAATGTTGCTATACCGGCTGCTCTATCCCGGCGGCCAATACATAAAGTACTTACGAAATATTTACTGTAAAAAAATGAGATCAAAGTACAGGATGCAGTATTTATTTTTATTTATCTGAGTTAAGGGGTATAACAAATACACACTGTGGGCCAGCATCTTCCCAGAATGTATCAAGATATCTGCGGTTTCCATTAGCCGGCTATTATAGGCGCAGCAGCAACAGGTGCTGCTGGTGGGATGAGGATAAGAGGTGCTACTGGTGGGATGACGATGGGAATTGCTATAGGCGCCGCAGTGATCGGCCTCACAGGGAAGCGAGTTGGTCTTCGTCTGTCCCCGACTATCACTCTGGGGTCGTAGGGACGTCTATAGTAGGGACCGAGAAGACGTGGCCTGCCTGTAGGACGATACACTTCAGCCCCCTGCGGATCTGCCAGCACTGCGCAGGCGAAGGCCACAAGAACGAGGAGCACCTGCAGAGCAGAGAGCATATCATTGTTCGTACACACTGTACGTTTCCTTGACTGCCAATATTCCTATATGAAAACAGAAGCAAATATAAAGATATTTACAAATGTTTCTTTTTCAGAACATAGTAGACTATATACAGTTTTTGGTGGCCTATAGATAATAAAATGAAATATATTTAAAATGCTGCTGTTTCTAATCTACCTGTCATAAATTGATATTGATTGCTTGTGATTTTTATTTTATGTTTATGTAACAACACTGTCAAATGCGTATAATATATTCAATTAAATTCAGAATTACCATGGCAAAAGCAGCATTCAACAAGACGAAGACTCTTTTCACCAGCAAACTGGACTTAAATCTAAGGAAGAAACTAGTAAAGTGCTACATTTGGAGCATAGCTTTGTGTGGTGCTGAAACTTGGACACTTCGGAAAGTAGATCAGAAGTATTTGGAAAGTTTTGAAATGTGGTGCTGGAGAAGAATGGAGAAGATCAGTTGGACCGATCGTGTGAGAAATGAAGAAGTATTACACAGAGTGAAGGAGGAGAGGAATATCGTACATACAATAAAAAGAAGAAAGGCTAATTGGATTGGTCACATCTTGCGTAGAAACTGCCTTCTGAAACACGTGATTGAAGGAAAGATAGAGGGAAGGATAGAAATGACGGGAAGACGAGGAAGAAGACGTAAGCAGCTACTGGATGACCTTAAGGAAAAGAGAAAATACTGGCAATTGAAAGAGGAAGCACTAGATCGCGCTCTATGGAGAACTCGTTTTGGAAGTGGCTACGGACCTGTCGTAAGACAGACTACGTAATTAATGATAATAAATTACTGTCAGTCAAGTATATACACTTCACAACTATCAATATATTTGCAGTGCACTGTATATAAATGTCTTCTAAGTCAGTCAAGTATATACACTTCACAACTATCAATATATTTGCAGTGCACTGTATATGAATGTCTTCTAAGTCAGTCAAGTATATACACTTCACAACTATCAATATATTTGCAGCGCACTGTATATAAATGTCTTCTAAGTCAGTCAAGTATATACACTTCACAACTGTCAATATATTTGCAGTGCACTGTATATAAATGTCTTCTAAGTCAGTCAAGTATATACACTTCACAACTGTCAATATATTTGCAGTGCACTGTATATAAATGTCTTCTAAGTCAGTCAAGTATATACACTTCACAACTATCAATATATTTGCAGTGCACTGTATATGAATGTCTTCTAAGTCAGTCAAGTATATACACTTCACAACTATCAATATATTTGCAGCGCACTGTATATAAATGTCTTCTAAGTCAGTCAAGTATATACACTTCACAACTGTCAATATATTTGCAGTGCACTGTATATAAATGTCTTCTAAGTCAGTCAAGTATATACACTTCACAACTGTCAATATATTTGCAGTGCACTGTATATAAATGTCTTCTAAGTCAGTCAAGTATATACACTTCACAACTGTCAATATATTTGCAGTGCACTGTATATAAATGTCTTCTAAGTCAGTCAAGTATATACACTTCACAACTATCAATATATTTGCAGTGCACTGTATATGAATGTCTTCTAAGTCAGTCAAGTATATACACTTCACAACTATCAATATATTTGCAGTGCACTGTATATGAATGTCTTCTAAGTCAGTCAAGTATATACACTTCACAACTATCAATATATTTGCAGTGCACTGTATATAAATGTCTTCTAAGTCAGTCAAGTATATACACTTCACAACTATCAATATATTTGCAGTGCACTGTATATGAATGTCTTCTAAGTCAGTCAAGTATATACACTTCACAACTATCAATATATTTGCAGTGCACTGTATATGAATGTCTTCTAAGTCAGTCAAGTATATACACTTCACAACTATCAATATATTTGCAGTGCACTGTATATAAATGTCTTCTAAGTCAGTCAAGTATATACACTTCACAACTATCAATATATTTGCAGTGCACTGTATATGAATGTCTTCTAAGTCAGTCAAGTATATACACTTCACAACTATCAATATATTTGCAGTGCACTGTATATGAATGTCTTCTAAGTCAGTCAAGTATATACACTTCACAACTATCAATATATTTGCAGTGCACTGTATATGAATGTCTTCTAAGTCAGTCAAGTATATACACTTCACAACTATCAATATATTTGCAGTGCACTGTATATGAATGTCTTCTAAGTCTCCCTCACGCATTCTATCTGTTTTCACAGTACCAAGATGACTGTGGCTCTATTAATTATATAAATTTATAGTTTTCGTTGTGCAATTTGTATTTTTGTTGCATAATTTTTACGTTTATTCCTTAATTTTTATTGTCTATCGTACCACGTCAACAATAGTTCGAAAAGTAATTTTGCCTGTAAATGATGAGGTTTAAAGTTAAATTTCTTTAATAAATTTCTCTTTGTATAACAAAGAAATTCCATAGAGAATCGACAAGGAGAGAGATGATAAGTTAATTATAATAAGTAATTAGTAAGCTTATGAAACAAGCTTAATATTTGTGTATTTAAGAGATATGCGGCCCTCTGCAAATGAAAGTAACCGGTGTTTGTCCTTCAGCTTCACTTTTCTTTGAAGATTTTTAATGGTCACAACAAGTTTTATGAAAATAATAAGATTTTGAACGATATTGTCTCTCATATCCCAGAACATGCACGAATGGGACAAATACAGTAATGAAACTGAGAATATTTCCCTTACAAGGGGATGTAATTTTCCTTGAAATTTGAAACAAAATATCTTATTTTGTTACCTAAACTATTGTTGTTCCTAGAATAAATACATTTTAATCACTTTAAAAAGTCTTCATAAACACGTTGTTAAAGGAGAACAACAATGAAAAATATCAGCCGTGCTAATTAGCACGTTATTTTTACGCTCTCTATGAGGTCCGTGCCTTCAGTGAGAAAAAGGCAACATACACGTACTAACTAACTAACTAACTAACTAACTCCATGGAGCAGAGACGTTCTTGAGAAGCTAACAGTTCGTCAGCTAGTCAAGAAATTGCCCGCATTTTATGGAACCCGAAGGTTCATTACCGCACTCACAACAGCCCGCCACCTGTCCCTATCACATACACGTACATTAGACTTTATAATTGTAAATTTATGTTTTATGACAGAAAAGGAGAAATTCTTGAGCCGAGGAAGTATATTTGTGCTAGTTGAAAAATGCTGAACTGTTTGAGGGAATTTCCGAAACGATCGCACTATAGAACGGGAAAACGGATTGTTGCAAAGATATGACACATTCAGTTTGTTACTTTCCAATCAAATTATGTAGGTCTGTTTCGCGCAGCTGTCAAAAAATTATTCCTTTTGGGTGCTGAATTTAGTATGAATGGTATTTAATTAATTTAGTGTCTACCTGGTTCAAGTCACTTCGTCCTAATTTGCAGCACCGAACGTTAATGTGCTTTAGGTAAATAATTACTCTTTATTGGGAGACTCATAAAGAACTTATAAATCCACTAAGAGGGGAAACTGTACAAATTTGAGGGCCTTTAAGACTTTTCGGAGCGTCTATTAAATTTCTGTCTGCCTGTAGACATAAAACACCCCTATCGGACGGATCTTATTTAAGTGTTATATTTGCAGATTTTACGAAACTTTGTTTAGCTGACTTAATTTTTTTAAGAAAATGCTAAAAAATTATCAGAATCTTTATACGTAGTCTTATATAAATTTTGGGATACACAAACCTACCTCATCATTCCACGTTAAAAAACTAATTTCCTAGGAATAAACTAAATGTATTATTTTATTTCTCTTAATACTGGTTCTATTCAAATAGGTAGTCAAAACGTCACACGCCCTTCTTATCATACACGATATAATTTATCATCCAATCCTAACAATAAAAAAAATAGCACGTGATCATTGCTGTTGCTAGGATAGGGGGAAACCCCATGGCGTGTATTGTGTACAAAAATGGAAAGAGGCACGTGACACACTCTCATTTATCAGTGTTCTCCTTAAAATTAGCAGTTTTACGTTCTGTGTAATAGAAAACCGTCGACCTCGGTGGACTAGTGGTTAGCGTGCTCGCCACTGGACCCAAGGTTCGCGGGTTCGATCCCGACCGAGGTCGATGGATTTTTAAGGATGATAAAAATCCGGAGCACCACTTCCTTCGGAGGGGAAGTAAAGCCATCGGTCCCATGTCGTAGATTTACGGCATGTAAAAGAACCTTACGGGCATGAATAAAAATGTTGCGTAAGCCAAATTGCCTCCATTTCTCATCCAAGTCTCCTGACTGCCTGCCAGATGGCTCTGGCGTGCACATCAGGATCGATAGAACACTAAGCGCGGCTAGCTGGCCGGTCACCAGCTGCCATGAATGCGCATGACTTAGTAACCTCGACAAGAGGAGGCAAGAGGAGGCCCAGGCCCATACAGGGCTGTTGAGCCAAGAATTATTATTATAATAGAAAACCAAACGTTACCTTTTACCAATATAAACTATGTAACTAATAAGACAGAGAAGGGACAAGAAGTGTCAGCTGTGCGAACATTTCCTAACTTGTTCAATACAGCAGTAGGTAGTACATAGAATAACCACACTTTTAATGAGTTAAAGATAAGAAATGGCAACTCAAAATAAAATTTAACTTCACACATGTTTCTGAAATAAATTTTACCTACACGTAACAGTTTCTCATGCAGCCGTCCTGAGCACAGGAGTCCTCAGGGGATGTCCTGAAGGATGCAAGCTTTCTATGCGACAGTGCTGCTATTTTGGATGCGGCGATAAAATAAACCCTTATAAGTATCACGATGCCATGACTCGACGGACAGAGCCTCAGTTATCGTGACAAAATACATCAGGTTTTAGGTAACTTTAGCATTACATTTTATATGACTTCACTTATAACAGTTAGAAAACTATGCTCTAGAGAGAGACAATGTACTTACCACAAGCTTTGCCATTGGAAGTATGCCAGCACTGGGTCGTTACCGTGTCTTATATGCAGCTCCTTCTGCTACCATCACGTGGTCCTCGCGTTCGCGAAGCTATTGTGAAGATGTCAGACACAAGAATTGAAACCCATGAGTCATCAAAATTTCTTCGGGTGTATAAAGACACGCAGTCGCCATTATTCCGGTGAAGTCTTCATATCGAAATTTCAGCATCTGATCAAACATTTCGTCTTTGTGTTGCTGTGCACACGAGCTGTGTCACGCCTGCAGGAAGTACGTAAATTTGCGAGTAGTTTTTCCTACTCTTGTCATAAATAATATGTATGTGCAATTCTATGTGTATTGTTTCCCTCCTCATTGTGCATATGTAACTGTGTATTGCGCGGGCACCAATGTCAGTTTGTGTAGAGACAACATTTTTAATCCTCCGCTATGAGGGCGCAGAAGGAAGCGAAGTTTTGTCTCCACTCATTCTTAAACTCGGCACGGCATTGATTTGAATAGTTAGATTCAGGCCGTGGCTGATTTAGGCCCAAGGAAAGTGACCATGACACTAATTAAACAGGAGGTTGGGTGGACCCAGAGACAGTTTGGGCGCTTAGGAAAAGAGGTAAAGTTGTTACGTTTACTGCGAATGAACTATGACTTCTGTGTTGCCCAAAATATAGCTTAAACATTTACCGACTGAGCCATCGCGATGTGTACATAAGCTTAACTTCAGTTGTTCTACAAGACGTTGGCTACACTCAGACCGTAGAAATGTCCGTGGATCGGCCATCTTTGCATTCCTCCGAGAGGTTATGCTTCCCCCTCCATCATACTACCTTGTGTATAGTGAAACATGTCTTGAAGGGAACCTGAATAGAACTGAATCCTCTCTTTAGCGGAAAACGTTCACAGTCCTAAGGATCTTTAATTTAATTGAAAGAACCTGTAATAATTGGAGTGGGCCGCTATGAGCTGGACGGTCCGGGGTTCAAATCCCGGTGGAGGCGAGATTTTCAGCACCCGTCCAGACCGGCCCTGGGACCTACCCAGCCCCCTGTACAATGGATAACCGGGTCACTCAAGGGGGTAAAGCGGCCGGGGCGTGGTGTTGACTACCCACCCCCATCTAGCGCCGAGGTTAAAGATTGAGTAGAGGTATACCTCTACTCCCCCTCTGGGCCTTCATGGCCTGTTCTAGGGAGAACTTTTACCTTTTTACCCGTATTAATCGGAACCTGCCTGCAACAGGAAAAGTATCAGTTCACTTGCGGTTCCGTTATAAACTTACTTCATTTTATTCCTCTCCTGCCTGTAGCCATTCTGTTCACAGAAGTGTTGGTAGTTACAATCATGTGACAAATTTTGAAAGCGACAAGCACTTTGGGCTCGTTAACATAAATTGGAAAGGACTGCAGGGACATATTCGAAGGCAGTTATTCTGTTGAAAATTATTTTATTTACCAACTTATGCACAGTATCTTACAATAGTATCAATTCACCCCTATACGTATTTCGACTTGTTTATAGCCATCCTCAGGGGGTCAAGTGTTAAAGCACAGACAATACATCTATTATATAAGTTGTTACATCCATGTGAGTTAAACATTAAAATATTAGCTATTGTTTCCCACTTTGAGCTCTTAAACCGTATGTGTATTGAGAGATTAAAATGTCGTTAAAATTGTTACATTTTAAAGTTTTTTAAATTAATGGCAGATTGGTCTTGTAAGATATAAGTTTTAAAACTTTCGCGGCGACATGATTCAATATATTCTTCTCGGGCGCACAGCCGCGTCAATTTGTTTGAATACAACGTTTCGGGGACTAGCTCCGTCCCCATCCTCAGGCAAAACTGATTTAACATACAACTCGTCTGTCCCATGTTTTTCTACCTGCCGCGGCAGGGAGAATCAGACCGGTTTTGTAGTACCCACAAAGAGTTAAGTTGGTGGGCGGGCTGTTGACTGTTGTGCTCCCACGCCTCGCTGCGAGGTCCTTATCTGACGTATTGCAGGCTGCCAGGCTCTGCTGAGTATGAAACCGCCATCCTTGTTGATGTTTTCCGGATGTAATTTTATTTCAATGGCTTCCTTTATTATGCGGTCCATGTATCCTTTTGTCCTGGCTAGTCTGCAGGTGTTGTTGAATTCTTTCTTGTGGCCTGTTTCCAGGGCATGTTGAGCAATTGCTGATTTTTCTGGTTGCCCCAGTCTAAGGTGCCGTATGTGCTCTTTACGCCTCGTCTCGATCGTTCTTTTTGTCTGGCCAATATACGTCTTTCCGCATTCACATGGGATGCCGTATACGCCGGGTATCTTTAAACCAGGGTCATCCTTCACTGGTCTGAGCATGTGGCAGGTTTTCTTTGCTGGGACGTGTGTGGTTCTGATGTCGTACTTGGATAGAAGTCTGCTGATTTTATTGGAAGTGGATTGTTGGTATGGCAGAAGTGCTGTAGAAGTTGGTTTTTCGTTGTTTTCTTTTTGTTTCCTTTTTGAGTTAAGGGCGTGACTGATATCCCGATCGCTGTAACCATTTTTACTGAAGGTCTTTTTTAAATGTTGTAGCTCTTCTCCTATGCTTTCCGTATCGCAGATCGTCTTTGACCGGTGTACCTGAGTTCGCAAAACCCCATTTTTCTGTGCCGGATGGTGTGCTGATTCCGCATGTAGATGGAGATCTGTGTGTGTAGGTTTTCTGTATACTGAGTGTCCTAGTGAACCATCCGGTTTCTTCTTTACAAGGACATCGAGAAATGCCAGTCTGTTGTCTATCCCTGTCTCCATGGTGAACTTGATGTTTGAGTGTAAACTGTTCAGATGTTGAAAGAAGATCTGCAGTTCTTCCTCTCCATGGGGCCAGATTGCAAAAGTGTCATCTATGTATCTGTACCATATGGAAGGTTCTTTTTTGCCGTGTCTAGAGCCTGTTGTTCAAAGAACTCCATGTATATATTGGCCATTACAGGTGCTAGTGGCGAGCCCATTGCTAGTCCATCTGTCTGCTCGTAGGTAGTACCGTCATACACAAAGTATGTGGTAGAGAGGGTGTATCTGATGAGATCGGCGAGTTTGTCATCCAGACGTTGTGAGAGAATTTGGATGGTTTCATCCAGCGGTACTTTAATGAATAGCGATATGACATCGAAACTTATTAGAATGTCTGTTTCGCGTACTTGTATGTCTTTTAGCTTCTGAACAAACATCCCAGAGTTCGTGATATGATGTTCTGATTGTCCCACCAGAGGTTTCAATTGTTTTGCCAGATATTTTGCCAGGTCATATGTCGGTGATCCTATGCAGTTAACTATCGGTCTCAGCGGTGTTCCTTCTTTGTGGATTTTTGGTAAACCGTAAATCCGGGGTGGTGTTGCAGCATGAGGTATTAGTCTCTTCTTTATGTCATCTGGTATGCCTGACATCTTGACGAGCGAGGTGATTTTTCTTTCCACTTTGTTGGTCGGGTCTACAGTTAGTTGTCTGTAGACCGACTCGCTTAATATTGCTTTCATTTTGGTATTGTAGTCTTCGGTCAGCATAACCACAGTGGCGTTCCCTTTGTCTGCCGGAAGTATTACTATGTCCTTGTTATTTCGCAGTGCCCTTAGCGCATCCTTCTCAGTTTTGGAGATATTCCTCCTGTTTGGTTTAGAATGTCTCAGGATGTGGCATATCTCTTGACGTATTTCTTCTGCAGTATCCTTTTTTAGGTGTTGTATTGCTTGCTCTATACCACTGATGGTCTCTTTTAGATTGGATGCTTGACTGGACGTTTGGGAGAAGTTTAAGCCTTTCCGTAGGATAGATAACGCTGGTTCTTCAAGTTCTCTGTTGGTAAGATTAACTACGAGTTTCCCGTTGTCCTTGTTATCTTCTGGGTGCTTTCTCCTGTACAGCCGTTCAAACTTCCGTATCTGTGTTGTTGCTGTGGAAACCTGGGTGAGATGTGCTTGTGCCATGGTGGATGTGTCCACCATGTCCCAATCATGTTCGTTTAGTGTGCGAGATAACGACAGGTGCAGCTCCAGCAACTTCTTGTACGACTTGCTTGTCGCAGAGATGTAGTGGTTTTCTGTTTACGTTGTTATGTGTTACGCCGTGTCAGCTGCGTCAGGTGGTTGTGACGGAGCTGACAAGGCGTAACATGGTGCTGAAAATTGGACACTTCGGAAAGTAGATGAAAAATACCTGGAGAGTTTCTAAATGTGGTGCTGGAGAAGAATGGAGAAGATCTTGTGAGAAATAAAGAAGTATTACACAGAGCCAAGGAGGAGAGGAATATCGTACATACAATAAAAAGAAGAAAGGCTAACTGGATTGGTCACATCTTGTGTAGAAACTGCCTTCTGAAACAGGTGATTGAAGGAAAGTTAGAGGGAAGGATAGAAATGACGGGAAGAGGAGGAAGAAGACGTAAGCAGCTACTGGATGACCTTAAGGAAAAGAGAAGATACTGGAAATTGAAAGAGGAAGCACTAGATCGCACCCTGTGGAGAACTCGCTTTGGAAGAGGCTACGGACCTGTCGTAAGACAGACTACAGAAGAAAAAAGGCAGTGAAGCGAGGGATTTATATTTATAAAAAATTAATGTATTGTTGTCTGGGTAGATAGATTTATAAAAGTGTCGGTGTCTGGGCGAATAGACGGACGGATGGACATGCTGCAAAAGTTTTAAAGCGTCATAACACTACCAATTAATCGATTGGTACAAATGATGCACGGGGAATCCCGGCTAATGTCGAGCCATCTGGTGCCAGACGGCCGTCACTACTGCCGCGGCCCACACTGACTCTCAGTGGGACATAACAGTTTGTTACGTCTGTGATTCCATGAGGTTGTCACACACTATGTCGAAACGGGAAATGTCTAAGACGTTTCGGAGGAACCTGATGTAAGTTTTTTAGTGTTCGAATTAGCTGACCAGAAACATAAATATTTCCTCTGCAACGTCTGTTTTTATAAGCACAAGACTGCAATTAATTTCGAGATAGTCCGAATGTTTAATGCTGCCCCATTTTTTACAAATTTGTACAAAGACCTTTTGGTTTTAGGTCATGTGTAAAATTTCTTTCCATGAGAAAGACAGAAAGAGCAAAAGTCCAAAGCAATCTTATGGACCACTGCAAGATATTGAAATAATATAGTTAAAGGTGTGCTTGAGCTGACTTGAATATGTGTTGCCGTACAGTTAAATACACCAAAGTTTTTAATTTTTTAAATTGATTAATATTTGAATTATGTATTATTCGACTATGGGCCGGGATAGCTCAGTCGGTTTAGCGACTCGCTACGGCCTGGTCGGTCCGGGGATCGAATCCCAGTGGGGGGCGAGATTTTCAGCAGCCGTCCAGACCGGCCCTGGGGCCCACCCAGCCTCCTATACAATGGGTAACGGGTCTCTTTCCCGGGGGTAAAGCGGCCGGGGCGTGGAGTTGACCACCCACCCTCATCTAGTGCTAGGGTTAAAGAAAGAATAGAGCTATACCTCTACTCCCCCTCTGGGCCTTCGTGGCCTGTTATAGGGTGAGCTTTACCTTTACCTTTATGGATTATGTTGCAATGCATGCTTCACATGCGACCAATCCTATGTTAACACTAAAATCCGGTTATGACGCAGTAAGTATCCGGATAATTCTCTTTCCTCTACTGCATAACCACGAGACAGTCAATTTGCTATCACTGTGAGGTTTTAATTACCCTGTTTTTACGAGAAGGACGAGCGGGCATGCCTGGTAACTTTAATGGCGTCGAAAATTTTCTATTTATTTTTTCTTCTGTTGTATGTTTATGATTTGTTTAACCACGCGGTTAATGGCTCAACGATATAATGTCTGATGATAGGATGATAAGTGTGTAATGAAGTGGAAAGGATATGGAAGGAAGAGGTTGTCGCCTACTTTGGTTACTCTTTTAGTTTTTCTTAAAAAATGCGGAAATCAACAAACAAACACAGAAAAGCCGGCATCTTGGGTCGAACACAGGCCTTCCGAATAAGAAGTTGGAATGTTGACTTCACGACCCGGATTTTGGTAAAGATATTTTCCCTTAATTCTTATGGGAGTGAAACTTGGACTGTCACAGTGGGAGAGAAACTTGGACTGTCACAGTGGGAGAGAAACTTGGACTGTCACAGTGGGAGAGAAACTTGGACTGTCACAGTGGGAGAGAAACATGGGCTGAGGAAGATATTTGGGCCTAAGAGGGACGAGGTAACAGGGCAGTGGAGAAGACGAGGAACTTTATAATTTTTACACCTCATCAATATTATTCGGTTGATCAAATCAAGAAGAATGTGGGCGGGGCATGTAGCACGTATGGGTGAGGGGAGAGGTGCATACAGGATTTTGGTGGGGAGACCTGAGGGAAGGAGACCACTTGGAAGATCCAGGCGTAGATGCGATGATGATATTAAAATGGATCTTCAAGAAGTGGGATGGGGAGGCATGGACTTGCTTGATATGGCTCAGGATAGGGACAGGTGGCGAGCTGTTGTGAATGCGGTAATGAACCTTCGGGTTCCATAAAATACGGGGAATTTCTTGACTAGCTGAGGAACTGTTAGCTTCTCAAGAAGGACTCTGCTCCATGGAGTTAGTTAATTTTCCCTCATTACGTCCTGCAATTATGTGTGGAATTTCTTTTGCTATCCTCTCCACTTTCTCTGCTGTTTCTCCTATCCCTGATATTCAAGGTGTTACTGCAGGTTCAACCAAAGCTTGTCTGGCGTTGAAAAGCGTCAGTTTCACAACAGCGTCAGTTTCACTACAGCGTCAGTTTCACAACAGCGTCAGTTTCACTACAGCGTCAGTTTCACAACAGCGTCAGTTTCACTACAGCGTCAGTTTCACAACAGCGTCAGTTTCACTACAGCGTCAGTTTCACTACAGCGTCAGTTTCACAAACGCGTCAGTTTCACAACAGCGTCAGTTTCACTACAGCGTCAGTTTCACAAAAGCGTCAGTTTCACTACAGCGTCAGTTTCACAACAGCGTCAGTTTCACTACATCGTCAGTTTCACAACAGCGTCAGTTTCATTACAGCGTCAGTTTCACTACAGCGTCAGTTTCACAACAGCGTCAGTTTCACAACAGCTTCAGTTTCACAACAGCGTCAGTTTCGCAACACCTTCAGTTTCACAACAGCGTCAGTTTCACAATAGCGTCAGTTTCACAACAGCTTCAGTTTCACAACAGCGTCAGTTTCACAACAGCGTCAGTTTCACAACAGCGTCAGTTTCACAACACGTCATTTCACACAGCTTCAGTTTCACAACAGCGTCAGTTCACAACAGCGTCAGTTTCACAACAGCTTCAGTTTCACAACAGCGTCAGTTTCACAACATCTCCAGTTTCACAACAGCGTCAGTTTCACAACAGCGTCAGTTTCACAACAGCTTCAGTTTCACAACAGCGTCAGTTTCACAACAGCGTCAGTTTCACTACCGCGTCAGTTTCACAACAGCTTCAGTTTCACAACATCATCAGTTTCACAACAGCGTCAGTTTCACAACAGCTTCAGTTTTACAACAGCGTCAGTTTTACAACAGCATCAGTTTCACAACAGCGTGAGTTTCACAACAGCGTCAGTTTCACAACAGCTTCAGTTTTACAACAGCGTCAGTTTCACAACAGCTTCAGTTTTACAACAGCGTCAGTTTCCCAACAGCATCAGTTTCACAACAGCGTGAGTTTCACAACAGCGTGAGTTTCACAACAGCGTCAGTTTCACAACAGCGTCAGTTTCACAACAGCGTCAGTTTCACAACAGCGTCAGTCGGTTTTATTGCGAGCTTGATGATGAGATTAGGCAGGCGGGTGGTGCAGGACTGGACACTGGGCACTGATGCGCCCCCTGGGGGATGGGAGAGGAGAGGTGTCTTGTACTAGCGACTAACATATTAATTTTCAAACTAATTGAATTTTGTGGCGGGCGGCAAATCAGTCACACAGCTGACGCCTGGTGCACCACTGGCTTGCGAGCAAGAATGTCGTAATTCGTGCGTGGTCAACGGAATTGAAGGGAATCAACACATGTGTCACTGACAGTAACAGGGGACGAGAGGGACGTAGAAGGTTAGAGGAAGAAATAGCCCTTTCGAGCAAAGTGGTCACTATATGTACCAACTTCCCCACATTTTTTTTTCTGTTCTTTTCAGGGTTCAGAAACTGCAATTGAAGGAAGTAGCCCATTGTTAGGGCAAAAGGAATACGAAAATGTGAGGAAATGAACAGATATTAGATGGAACCGGAGTTTGGGTAATGCGCTACAGAACGGAAATTATTTGTAGTGACAAAATCTAGGAAAAAACGGGTTAGAGAAAACAGGTGCGCACCCAGAATTTTTCACTTGGGGGGGGGGGGCTGACCCTGAGGCTATATATAATTTGTATTTTATTTAAAAAAAAATATGTTATAAAAATCATGTCGTAAGTATAACATAACAACTACATGTTACATGAATCAATTATAGTGTCCTACCTTCTTGTTTTTTTTAAATTTTATTAATTTATTTTTCAAAATTCTAATTTACTAGTCATCAGATGATTTCAGTTGCTGATTTCGGCTGAAGGGGAAATCACGTAAAACTTTTGATATAATATCTACAAAATTTTTATTTTTTTTTTTTTACTTTTCAATTTTGGGGGTTTGGGGGGTTGCAGCCCGGCGGCCCCCCGCCCTTGGGTGCGACCCTGAGAGAAACTAAAAGGCACGAACATGAGTAAAATTTATATAACAGCAGGAAGTGACAGAAGATCGTGCTGAAAGAATATAGTAAACGAAGACACAAAAATTTGTGGTAAAAGAAAAAAAAAAAAGGGATAGAAACAAAATGAAAAAAAAACCACGAACAACAGCTAATAAAGATGCGCCATTTCAGTGTCTTACGTAATTTAATACCTTATACACACTTGTTTAGTGCGCGGCAGCGCCATATTTTCGCGGCAGGTGCACTCTTGTTACAAATGGCGGCCATAACTCGTCCGTCCCCGTCTCTCTACAGTTATGAACAGTTCGATAAGCTCCGAGCAATAAAGAAATACAACCTGTCTCTTGCCTTTCGTTTGTGTATCAATACAGTGCAGAGGAAACGACCAACACCTGTTAACGGTCCATATTTTGTGTAGTTTCCGTCAAACAACGCTGCTTGAACGATTAACAATGTTAAAGAAAACATGAACAAAATGGAGGTAACAAATTTTTCCAAGCTTCACGTTCGTATCATATATACGGGGGTTCAGTTTTTGTCTCACAATAAAACACACTGTAATTCATTACAAGGAACAACCGGTTAATACTGGTCAAGGAAGTACAGTGGACCCTCGGAACTTCGAACGGTTTGATGTTCGAACAACTTGAAACTCGAACAAAAAATTCGAGGAAAATCCGGTTTTGAAACTCGAACAAAAACTCGAAAGTCGAACAAAGAATCAGGTCGTCAGTGTCGCCTTCTCTCTCTGCTTGGTCCAGATGAAAGAAGGGTAATTCACCTTCCAGTGAACAGTAATATCCCTCCTACTATTTTATTGATTGATTATTATAAAATATTTTTATGTATGTACTATTATAAATAAAAATTTTCAATTATTGAAATTAAATATACTTGTTTTATCATTATGATTTTTGAAATGGCACTTAAAATGTTTTATATTGGGTAAATTTTGGGGTCTGGAACGGATTAATTCAATTTACATTATTTCTTATGGGAGAACTTGAAAGTCGAACCGTCTCCTGGAACGGATTGTGTTCGAAGTTCGAGGTTCCACTGTATTAGGTCCATGTATGTAATTTATTACATCAACCAAATGCACATTGTTAGTTACATATGATTTTTAAACACGTAGCTGCGACATGTTTCGGTACAAGTGTACCATATTCAGGGAGCACAATGTGACAGGTTTTAAAAATGTCGTCGCTACGTGTTTGAAAATAATATGTAACTAATATCGTGCATTTGGTTGGTACAATAAATTGAATACATTGATCTAAAATATGCACGGATTGGACAACTTGAACATAAATGAAGTATTTGGTGTTTATGGTGACAATCGTCAGAAACCCGAAAATATTCTCTATGAGCAAAATTCCGAATATTTTAATGTTATATCGGGGGGGGGGGGGGGTAATTATAGTAAATACCGCGCTTAACCCCCCCTGTAATGTGCTGGTTAGTATATATACCGCCCACATTAACATTAACGGTCTCTACATTTAGCCCAAAAAGTTTATTTATGTGTTTTGTATGACTGTTAGAATAAGAGAATCATTTCCAAAAACAGCCTTAGCTTATTAGTCTTTGTAATGTAATTGCTGTGTAGGACGAACTTGAAGCTTTAAATTGTCTAGCAGTCACAATGTGCTGAGACTGCCGAAGGTATGACTGTTCTTCTTCAGTCGCTGGGGAGACAGTTTTTTAAAATTGTCCGTGTTTTATTTAAAGATCCCCCCCCCCTTCTTAGAAAACAGTAGGCCCCTAAGTTGTTTGTAAAGTCGATTCTTTCTTTTTTTGTAAGAAGATAAATTACAAATTCAGAAAAGTAATTGCATATTCAGGGTTTCAATGTGTGCAGGTAATTTTTTTCGGCGAATGTGGGAATTGCTGTACTGACTAAATCAGGGCTGCACAAATCCTAGGCGTCAGGTTGCCGGGACACAACATCTTCTACTGTGGTGCATACCAGTTGTGGGTATTCAACATGGAACCTGCTTCATATCACACTTCTGGCGTCTAGAATTTTGGGCGTTTTCTAAGATTTAGTAATATTTGTGTACCCCTGGACTAAAGCGTAAATACCTGCCACTGCGGTTATGTGTCCTTCTTGTTCTCCTCTGCGTAACTACTATAAACCAGTTCAAGTAACAAAAAGCGCATAAACATAATTAGCAAAACGTTAGACTGCTGAAATTTCATAAAATTTATAGCTACGGTTCCAATAAATAATCATTCTATTACCTCTGTTACAAAATAGCACTTCCGGGGTACCGTGGAATCAAAATCTCATTGAATATGTACGTCAGGATCCTGCGAAAAATTCTGTGGATTCAGCTTCGTAGAATAAATGATGCTACTGCATAGGAATACCATTTTGTTGACAAAGGTCGAGGCTGCGTTACGAACTGAAGCGTACATTTATGTCTACATAGCGACTGCTTTATAAGGACAGATCTATTCAGCAAACACTGCCGTCTGGCCTATAGCAGAATTAATTCCACAAAGTCCACAAAAAAAATTCCAAGCATCGAACCTGTACCACAGAGCACGTGAGGCGTGACCTAGGATACAGGGGACAGGGCTTCATTTACTGACATTGACATGCGTTGAAATGATGGGGGTACCTCTTTAACACAAAGCTTCTGGCATAGACCACGAATTAAAAAAAAACTATAAATGAACATCAGGAGGGGGGGGGGGGCGAGGTTGGAGGCAAAACATTGACTAATATTAAAAAGGTTATTGTTTACAGAGCGTGGGGCGAATCTTGTTTGGCTTCTTGTTTACAGTTGATATTGCTAATTGGCAGTCTGGCCTTCAGGGGACCATGCAAGAGATAACAGTTGAAATCTCAAATATGCAATGTTTGTATTTCATTTACAGCCCCTACCCGCGGGTCAAGTTGCATCACGATGGCTGCAGGCGCCGGTTTGACCTGTGTGACGCCCCCAGATTTTGTTTCCGTCAGCGCGATGCCTCCACGTCCTCGCACTTACCACTTCCACTGTACCGCCATGGTAAGCCTTAAAGACTAAAGCCTTCTGCAGTGTTATGCACAGTAATTTGCTAGATACATTCCGGCGTTTCGGAGGATATGCTCTTTATTCACGGTATAAGAATATATAAACAACAGTTTCTTCCGAAACGTCGGCACTATTTTTGTGTACTGAGGAAAATTACTTACTTAAATAATACATTCATCAGTGATGTGACCCTTTATAGTGTGGTAGATACGTACCATTGTTTCGGCGGAACCCAGTGCCTCCATTTATTTATAAGAAAACGTCGGTAGATTTCTCTGAAAATTTGTACCTTTACTGTATATTAATTTACAATATTTATACTATACTATTAAGGCTTTCAAAAAGTGATGCCATGTAGTTGATAGAAGTGTAACGCAGTTTTGGAGAAAAATGAAGATGGAAATATTAAGATCTACGAAACTTCGGTTACTATCTACATACTGCATGACGTCACTTCCAGGAAGAAAATAAGCGCTGTCCTGAGAAATCACATGTTAAAATATTATTTTTGTCACACTGCTTCCATATTGCATTTTGGAAACGGTACAAAAAAAAAAGGCAAAATTTTCTTTCGTCGCCCTGTTTTTTGGGTGCGGGCGCAAAATTTCGAAAAGCAACTGTTAGCTTCGTCATGTCCGTCTGTCTGTCCGCATGGAACAAATCGGCTCGTACTGGACGGATTTTCATGAAGTTTGATATTTGAGTATTTTTCTAAAATCTGTGGAGAAAATTCAGTTTCATTAAAATCTGACAAAAGAATAACGGTACTTTACATGAAAACCTATGTACGTTTGTGATAATATCTCGCTGAATTCATCTTACAATGAAAAATTTTTCGGATAAAAGTTGTAGAGAAAATCAAAACACACATTTTATGTTCAATAACTTTTTTCCGAAAATCGTGCCGTTTATGAGATAATGTGGAAAAATATGGTAGAGCCAGAGAGTCCACATGACAATATAATACGGCGCATGCGCTTTGCGTGCTGGATAACT
The DNA here is from genome assembly GCA_021186555.1 of Reticulitermes speratus. Lineage (NCBI taxonomy): Eukaryota > Metazoa > Arthropoda > Insecta > Blattodea > Rhinotermitidae > Reticulitermes > Reticulitermes speratus. Next base: position 4,015,321 of record JAJKFL010000009.1, on the reverse strand, counting down.
AAGGCTACAGAACACACACAATATGTAATACTTATTGCTTTTCCACGGCAACAATGGTTACGCGAACGCCCCTTAATATTACTTTATGTGTACATTGTCTCTCTTCTTAATAATGCTGCAGACAGGAAAGTTTACACTGAGACAGTCTGCTTATTCGGGTAAAGTTTCAGAATTTCTTAACATTCGACGCTAAATGAAGGTGAATAGAAGTTACTTCGATGCCCATGCCCAAATTTTCCCCTTGTGGTGAGTCCAAGATACTCACTGGCCGGTGTAGACGCAGTTGGAGCTTCTTTCAGCCAGCGGCCTGACTCAGCCAACTTTTGGAATGAAATACAGTGAAAAATTAAATGGCTGATATCTTGGACCTGGTATCTGTAGTGCACTAACACGATACATGCAAGTATGCATGCGATGTCAGATTAACCGAATATTGTACGTGAAAATTTATAAATTCCATAAACAGTGTAAACGAGAAAGACGGAAATATTATTTTAACTCAGCGCACGAAACAAAGAGGTCAGCGGTTTATTCAATTTATAAAACTGTAGAGTGTGAATTCATGTTTTCTTTAGAGTATTTAACATGGATACCGCGCGGTGAATGGACATACGTACAGACATACAATGCCTCCACCTGCATCAATTTTTACCCTGAAGAAGGAATAATTATGCTCCTCCGAAACGTTATCCAACTATCCAAACACACGATGTCGTAACTCGGAAGATTGTACTTTGAATCTACGTCGCAGCGAGGATTGCGATTGGGAGATAATCAAGATTTAATTATTTGGGATGATGACAATAATAAGTCAATTCTATTCAATTCAATTCTAGTATATTAATGTGCCGAATCAACAGCCAGATGGCCAATTACAGAAACAGCACATCATACAAACACAAATAACAATGGACAATAAACAGGACAAAATAAAAATAAAAAAATAATAATAATAATGAAAACAGAAACAGACAGCGAAAGCAGATTGTGCCAACAATTTACGACACAGTAGGCCACATTATATCAGCAGGCCCATTAGTGGCAGAAGAACAATACAAGAGACACGATAGTGTGTGCTCAACTACACTTTAACATGTGCAAGGGAACAGAGGTACAGTTAGACAACGAACACTGGTATGAGCAGGTAGCAAAATTAGTAGAAACAAGTCACAAAGGTAAGCTAACCACATTATGGAATGAACAGTGCAAACCTTGCAAGAAAGTGTAAGAAAGAAGCCGAAAAGGTTTTGAAATATAAAGACCTTACAGCAGAAATACAGTGCAGTCAGAGGGTCAATTAATTAATTAATTAATTAGTCTGTGGTTGATTAGTTAGTCAATTAGTCAGTCGGTTGGTTGGTTAGTCAATTAGTCAGTCAGTCGGTTGGTTGGTTAGTTAATTAGTCAGTCAGTTGGTAAGTTAGTATGTTAGTCAGTTAGTTAGTTACGTAGGCCGTTGTTTCCTCTAAGCCTGCATGAATGCAGTAACAGTTAACAACAGTTAACACTTGAAAATTCATTACCAAGCATCGCGTCTTGTTTGTCAAATGACAGTTATTCTGTCATGTTGGTTAATTCATTTTTCCCTAAGTTTTATGCAACCGGCAGCGTAGAATGTGTCCATAAAAACAATTGGGCCGTCTTGTGGAATAAAGCCGCGCCACTCAGATAACTAAATCTGAACGCTCAGATTTACAAAACTTTGTTATGAGGTATAAAACCTTTCTTGCGCATGATAATACCTCAGTTTCTCTCCAGAGGCCCTTCTTATCGGCCGCACAACGCGATAATTATCTTTCGCCTTCAACTGTTTCCCGCAGTGTCATGGCCGCTCTGCTGAAGACAACATTCAGGTTATGGTCGGTTCTTATTACAACAATAGGAGATAAAGCGGTGGAGCAAGAAGTGACAAGCTGGGGGGGAGGAGATGGTACAGCGCCTTGGCCTCTACAGGGTGATCCATAATAAGGAACTACAATCAAATTTCAGGATATATTGTTTATGAAAGTAATTGCACTTCCTACCCAGAGACTTATGGTAGGTTGGGTTAACTTAGGTTCATTTACATGATTTCGGCAAACTAAATGAACTTACACAGCCTCTGTGACATGCTGATCACTCGGTCAGAGGAGGCCGACCGGGTGCGTGCGTGTTTGTGATTTAGAAACCTGAACAATGAGGCGACCAAGGTCCGATATGGGCTGTTGCGCCACAGAAAAGAAAACTGAGCTCATAGGCGTAACTTGGGGGGGGGGGGGGAATTCGGGGGCAAAAGCCTCTCCAAATACTTTTTCTAACTAAGGCTAGATTAATGAGTCAACAATTTGTGCATTTGGGGTGGAAGTGGGAGAAAGGGGTGTGTGTATATTAAGGACTGGTGTCCGTACCGTACTGAGGCTGTTGGTTGCGATCTGCGAGCAATATTGTGGTAATATTGTCGTATGCACTTCCTGAACACGTGCCGACCAGGCAATAGATAACGCGCAGAAGTGGAGTTCAGACAGCAGATTCAATACTAAGTCTTACTGGTTGTATTAACACCGACTTCTGGAGATCTCCATCAAGGTTTCTGTGTCAGAAATGACCCGGTGATAGCCACAGTTGCTTGGCAAATTGTTGACGCTGCCACTAGTGACCAGACGGCCGTATATTTTGATATGATTTTTTTTGTGGCACAACAGCCCAAAATGGGCCCAGGCCGCCTCATTTTTTGAGGTTTCTAGATCACACACAATTAGACACACACACACACACCCAGTAGGACTCCTATGAACGAGTGATCAGCTCGTCGCAGAGGCCGCTACCTACACAACACACAACAAACACAAGAGACGAACATCTATGCCCTCAGCGGGATTCGAACCCGCGATCCCAGCAGTCAGGTGGCTGCAGACTTAGGCGTTGGACCACACGGCCACCGGGATCGGCCGACTGCTGCTTACTCATTAATGTTATCAGTGCCTTTTTTTATGAAATTGAATTTATTCAATGCGTTGTATAGTTCATTGATACATATCGAGCAGGTAATTGTAGGAAAGAGATAGAAGGAAGTGTAAACGGAAGAAATAAGAAAGAGTGAGTAAAGAATGAATAGAAGAAATAAGAGTATGGAAAGAAGATATGAAAAAGGAGACGAAAGGAAGGAATAACAAAGGAAGATTTAGAGAAATAGAAAAGGAAATAAGATTGAATGGAAGAAATAAGCAATGAAAATTGAAACGAATGAATAAGAAAGGAAGGCCTAAAGGAAGAAATAAGGAAAGAAACATGGAAGTCATAAATACGAAACAAAACACACAAAGACGGAAACATTGAAACAGCGAAATAAGCAAGAAAGATTGAATAAATAATGAAGAAGAAAGCTTGAAAAGAACGTATATAAGAAATGGATGATGCAATAATGAAAATTAAAAAAAAGAAAAAGGAAAGAAAGGGATTAGAGGAACGACTTAATGAGCGTAGAACAGAAGGAATAAAAGAACGTAAGACATAAAGTTAGTAAGTGCAGAAAGAATCGCGGCGAACATGAAAAGGAAGAGAGCGTAGAAATGGAAGCGAAGAAAGTGTAAAAGAAATGTAGAATGGAAGAAAAGAAGGCATGGGAAAAATACGAGATGGAATCAAATAAGACGAAGACACAGTGAGGAATATAGTGCAGAGCAACGGAAAAACTGGAAGCATATAAAAGGACACAAGCAACAAAGAAAGAAACAGAATAAGAGTATCACCCCACAGAAGGCTTTGTTTTGTTAAGTTGTGAACATATTCCACTGGCGGTCGGTTCCATTAGCTGCAGTATTTCTGAGATGTTCATACAAGTTGTTCAGTTGTAGGAAGCAGCTCACTGCCGCCAGATAGCGCGCAAGTTCCTGTAACAGCCCCCGGAAGGGCCATCACAGATAATAGCACGAGTCGAGTCTCTCTTGTTTGTTTTCCAAACTCTATAATAATGTGATTCTTCGTGAGTCCTTAATATAAATTATCAGGACTCCCTCCCTAATTATTCGCTAGTTTCGTCCTGTTTTATTCCGTGACGTTCCACAACTCAGAGACCCGGTGCCTCCCAAAAGCATTTCCCACAACACGGCGTTCAACAAGTTGTAATATGCGATTTTGCTTATGTTTAGACTGTGAATATTAATACTACGGTGTTATAGGATGTGACACCGTGTTTTGTGGTAGAGAGTTAACAGTGATTATCAAGATATTTCCGTCTCTAACCGTACATAAAAAAGTGCATGAAAATTTTGAAAGGAAGTATTCCGTTGTTTTATTTATAACAGATATCAAGATAAAATCCGTCTAAACACTCTTACGTACTATTTATTACACAGAACAACATGTTTCGACTATGTTAGGTCATCTTCAGGTTCACAATTCCTATTTTCGAAATATATTGAGGAAAGAGTAAAAATCTTTTTATTCTTTCCTGAATGTGTTTTGAAAATAAGAATTGTGAACCTGACGATGACCTAACTTAGTCGAAACATGTTATTCTGTGTAATAAATAGAACATAGTAGTGTTTACACGGATTTTGTCTTGATATATGTTATGAGGCAGTAAGTTAAGACTTGGTAGTTGTATCATTGGCCGATCCCAGTGGCCGTGCGGTCTAAGGCGTGGGTCTGCAGCCGCTCGCTTACTGGGATCGTGGGTTCGAATCCCACCGGGGGCATGGATGTTTGTGTTGTTGTGTTTGTTGTAAGGACGGTAGCATGGAACGTAAAGTGACATGAAGGACGAAAGGATTTAAACAGTACAAAATGGATCAAAGGGGAAAGAAACCCCGGACAGAAAAAAAAAATCCCGCCGGGGGCATGGATGTTTTGTGTTGCGTTTGTTGTATAAGGACAGTATTATGGAACATAAGTGACATGAAGGAAGGATTTAAAAGTACAAGGAAAGGATTAAACAAAGGGGCAGATAAAAAAATCCCACCGGGGGCATGGATGTCTGTCTCTTGTGAGTGTTGTGTGTTGTCAGGTAGAGGTCTCTGCGTCGGGCTGGTCACTCGTCCAGAGGAGTCCTACCGAGTGTGTGTGTGTCTGAGTGTGATCGTGAAGCCTCGATATTGAGGAGACCTAGGCACCCGAAAAGGGGCTGTTGAGCCATAGAAAAAAAAATTGTATGATTGAATGACACGTTGTCATATCTCGAAACATCTTAATAAAAATAATTACGAAAGAAGAATTAATATGCAAGTTGCGTTCAATCATCAGTTGCCTCCCCTTCTGCTGTCTATAAACGCAATAAATGAAATCTGACTAAATAACTGCTCTTGAGAAGTTAATAGTTTAAAGTATGTTACCTGTAGTAATGTGATACTGTCCTGCAGTCTGTTCACTAGACATGAAGGTCCGCTTTGTTTTCTCAGCATTTGCTTCTAGATAAATCCCCTTACAAGTGACCAATAAAGTTTCTTTTATATATATATATATATATATTATATATATAATATGTATGTCTTAGTCCAATAAATTAACGTTATCAGGGTAAACTAGCAGCTGATGTGACCCATTCAGTTGCAATCTTTCCATGCCTACTTGGACCGTTCTAACTTCATACTATAAGCAAAGTTGAAAAACACTGGCCATAAAGCATCTCCTTGTTCCAGAATATTCTGAATGCGGAATTGTCAGACAGGTATTTACCTATTTTGGGCCTTAATATAAGTTTTATTTAAACACAATTTTAGGCGCATGAACAAAATTGCGAAAAGCGACTAGTAACTTTGTCATGTGTCTGTCAGCATGGAACAAAATCGGCTCCCACTGAACGGATTTTCATGAAATGTGATACTTGAGGATTTTTTTCGGAAATCTGTCGAGGAACTTCAAGTTTCATTAAAATCTGACAATAACGGGTACTTTACATGAAGACCAATATACGTTTATGGTAATATCTCTTTAAAGTCTTCTTAGAATGAGAAATTTTTCAGACAAAATTTGTAGTGAAAATCAAAACACACATTTTATGTTCAATAACTTTTTCCGAAAATCGTGCCATTCATGAGATAATGTGGAAAAATATGGTAGAGGTAGGCCACAGATGACAATATAATACGGCGCATGCGCTTTGCATGCTGGATAACTAAGGCTACAGACACACACTCAGAATATGTAATACTTATTGCTCAGTGCTCAGTGAAGCCCTACACACATATGAAGCATGTATCGCTATCACCCTAAGACCGCATTTCATATATTCAGTCAACGTACTTAGTAACTGTAGAGACATTATGCACAATCTCCGTTTTCTGTCTCCATAAAATGCCGTGCTTTTCGTAACGTTATCTTTTTTTGGTTCATAAAAGATACACTTTTCACATAAAGGGTGCTCTAAAATTTAAATGTCCAGATCCGTGGCCAAAGGGTTAACTTCGACTGCACTAGTGGCTGTGCTGTATGCATCTCAGTCTGCCTAATATCATTAGCCCCATATATATCAATACCCGACACATGTGATTCTTCCACATATTCGCAGTACTGTAGGAATCTGCAAGCAACTCTCACTGCTCATCCTGTGCCAATTTATTTCTAAGCTGCTGTTGGTTGTTACATTTATTTATGCACTTGCAGAAGTCTGTAATACAGGGCATACACAAAAGAATGGTGCGGTTTCAAAAGTGAATAAATAATTTATGTCTCACATTACACGGGCACAACATACACCATCAGCGGCGGCAACTGTCCAACTTTCTCATGCGCTACCAGCAGTTCGCATTCTACAAATAACGGAGCTCCCCCCCATTTTCACAGGAATGTACGAGTGCTTCTCAATCGTGTTCTTCCACAGCGCTGGATCGGACGTGCTGCTGCAAATGGAGACAAGAACCTTCTCCCTTGGCCACCCCGTTCGCCTGATCTTACACCGTGCGATTTCTTTCTTTGGGGGTTCGTTAAAGACAGCGTTTATGTACCACCATTGCCCACGTCCATCCATGAAATTCGTGATCGGATAACGCATGCACTGCAGGCCATTACAGCGGACATGCTACACCGGGTCTGGGATGAGTTTGATTACCGTGTGGATGTGTGTCGTGTGACCCAGGGTGCATACATTGAAGGATTGTAATTACCAAATGAGAAACTTGGACAGTTGCCGCCGCTGACGGTGTATGTTGTGCCCGTGTAAGGTGAGAAATAAATTTGTTATTCACTTTTCAAACCGCACCATTCTTTTGTGTATGCCCTGTATTCTTAAACTTGCTGTTGATTAAAACATCCAAACATTTTACTTTTCAATGGGCATGAAATTATGTCTTTCCGACTATACGAAGTGTTGATCTGAGAATGTGATAATGAATATAATATTTGCAATGATAAAGGAATGTATGAAGGAGGATGGAAAATAACTGGATAATGTGGAGCCTCATTGTCTGTATCCTCACCAAATATTACCAGGTTACATAAATCTAGGAGGACTTTACAGTACAGACGTATTAATTTTTCTAATACCCATCACATTTTAACGTAATGTGATATTCGGGTAAAAAAAAGTAACACAGCAGTATAGTCATATTGATATTTTATCACTGCTGAATAATTTATTGAGCACTAAATGACTAAATGAATCTAGTACATTCATTCATCATTCTGTAGTCTGTCTTACGACAGGTCCGTAGCCTCTTCAAAAGCGAGTTCTCCACAGGGTGCGATCTAGTGCTTCCTCTTTCAATTTTCAGTATCCTGTCGTTTCCTTAAGGTCATCCAGTAGCTGCTTACGTCTTCTTCCTCGTCTTCCCGTAATTTCTATCGTTCCTTCTAACTGTCCTTCAATCACATGTTTCAGAAGGCAGTTTCTACGCAAGATGTGACCAATCCAGTTAGTCTTTCTTCTTTTTATTGTATGTACGATATTCCTCTCCTCCTTGACTCTATGTAATACTTCTTCATTTCTCACACGATCGGTCCAAATGATCTTCTCCATTCTTCTCCAGCACCACATTTCAAAACTCTCCAGGTATTTCTGATCTACTTTCCGAAGTGTCCAATTTTCAGCACCATACAAAGCTGTGCTCCAAATGTAACTCTTACAGTATTTAAAAATTAAAAGTCCTCGCATATAAAGCTCCGTCATAATTTTCTGTAGGTATAGATGTATAGAGAGCGTTGTATTGCATTATACAGCTCAGTTGTTTGGCATCTTCAACTATGTGGTTCTCAATAATGAAATCTAATTTATTTAAGATAATAAATATTTTAAATAGCACCTAAGTCTACTACAGAGTTTGTTGAAATTTGGTATTGGAGATATAAATATAAGTTTATATATACCTAGTACATAACACCAATTCTATATATTCATTGTATATGCTCCTACATGTTTCGGCTGACATTCTCAGCCATCTTCAGGGTGTCCATCTTATATAGACTTAAACAAGGTGTAGCGTGTCACTGAATGATAAAATGCACATATATGACACAGTACAGAGATATCACGTAGTGTGTAATTTCAGATACCACAGCCAGGGGTCTCCGCCTTCCAAACCTGCAAGTGGTTACGAGACGATGTTTGAAAGCAGACATTTATATACATGTTTTATATCTAAATATTTTATGTAACAACACACCGGGTTTTGTTGTGTTTTATAACTACGGCTCTAATATATGTGTATTTTTACCACTCAGTGACACGCTGCACGCTGCGTAAGTCTATAGAAGATGACTCCTTGTTGATGGCCGAGAATGTCAGCCGAAACATGTAGGAGCATATAGAATGAGTATATAGAATTGGTGTGCAGTAGTTGGTATAAATAAACTTATATATGTAACCTTGATTTCAGACTTCCGCCGCGATGTTGATTAAATCTGCGGTCTTCTGGGGTATTATGCGGCGTCGTGTCCTGGTTCTACCCTATTGACTGTCATCACATCACACAGTTTGCTACCCCGCCGCACTTTCCAGAATCTACGTTATAGGCTGGCTTTCTTTCCTACTCGTGACCCGTGAGGATGGGACCGATACGTTATCCCAAAACGTCGGTAAACAATTACCACACGATTCGGCGTAATACCCCAGAAGACCACAGATTTGATATATGTAAAATTGGTATTGGAGACTTTCACTACTTAGAATTTCATTCTTCCTAATCGTAAATAAATTTAATAAACCTTGAAGCATGCCATAATTAATTATATATACTGGTTTTATGAGACTGTAATTTCAAATTTTATTAAATATAATTTCGGTGAACTTCAGACATCAGATGTTAATGCTACAGTTACCCTGCTAGACCACAATACAGAACACATGCATATAAAACTTCTCAGTATCCCTACAAAAACAATAATATTTTAACAAAGTTAAAAACCACAGGCTCTATACGCTTTCGCATTCCCGTGAGATGAAGTCTAGAAGCAAAATAAACATTCCATTTGTCTGCAAGTCCGCCTAATTCTTCATTCATATACAGCTCACCGCCGGACTGCCTTCACTTGCGCGATAAGAGCGCCAGCAAACCAGATTTACTGTGGGATTTAGATAACGAGGAATCACATACGTATTACTTATTCCACAATCTGCCGGCAGAGGGCTTGTGGTCGCTCTGCACACAGAGAAGCGAAAGGATTTGGACTTCAAAAGCTATTAGACTGAATACCTATGTTTTGTCCACTTGCAAAGCTCAACGGTTTCGAATAAATCAGAAGCAATGATGATAAAGTCAACATAACACAGGGTGTTTCGCAAGTCGTGACATCTTTCATATGAACTTTATTTTCTGACACTGTATTCATTGGTGAGGTTAAGTGGCATTCAGTGACTCATGACGTGTTTACAATTTAGAGGTCAGAAAACTCTGGTTATTATCAGTAAGTTAATCATATTAAAGGGAAACCTGTAAAATCATACTTGTTTTGAAGTCTGTGCTTACAGATGAGTTCAGAAAAGCGGAAAACATTTTTCTCCATAATTTAGTCTTAAAATTCCCAAATTGCGGGAAATTACGGAAATTATTCTCTTACGTTACAAAAATCTTTGATAAAGATACGAGCGTATATCAGTCATTCAAGTGACGTGGCATTGAAGGAAGTGACATCTGTTGTCACGTCTAGGTACAGGGTGACCCTGGGACCAATTTAGCCATTGGTCCATTATGTTTTACACAGTAGTGTCAGGTGGTTGTCTTTAAAATAGCATTTAGTGTAGGCTACATATTTCTCTAATTAAAAGACATATTAGAATAGCATTTATATAAAAATTGACATATTCTATTGCTGTTGATAATTGTGTTTGTCCCCCTGTAAAGTACTGTCGTGGACACTGACGTTACAGATGTTAGTTAAACTGAATATTATTCATTCCGTACATTTTCTTTATATTTTATAGTGTGACAAATGTACACTTTATTCACATTAATTGTGTAACACGGTCCTACATGTTTCGAGCCTCAATTCTGGCTCATCTTCAGGGACTCAGTTTTTACTATTTTAACAATTGCACCAATTGATGTAAAATGTGTAATATAAAATACTGAGTCCCTGAAGATGAGCCAGAGTTGAGGCTCGAAACATGTAAGACCGTATAAATGGACATGTCGACCAACAACTGCACTAATTAAGTTTTAATTTAACACTTTACAATTGCCCTACATATGTTTCGGTCACAAAGTGACCATCATCAGGGGCTTCGTACGCACGTGTGTGCACTTCACTTCACGTTGTCCATTGCTTCTTAAGTTATGCGTTGGGGTTATTTTTTGTACACTGTTCCACGATAGAGGGTACCATTGATATTGTGTATTGTGATCGTAAGTTGACGTACTTTGTGTTCATTTGTATGAATGTTATGAAATATGAAACTTTCCACTTGGTTGTGTATGTATGGCAATTGTAAAGTGTTAAATTATAACTTAATTAGTGCAGTTGTCGGTTGACATATCCATTTATATATTACCATAATGCACGGTGAACAAAAAGTCAAAATGTAAGACCTTGTTACACAATTAATGTGAATAAAGTGTACATTTGTCAGACTATAAATATATAGATGTTAGTTAGTTGGTTTCTTAGTTAGTTACAAAGTGAATAATGTACTCAAGGGAGAAGGATTTTCTCCTTGTGTAAGAGAGGCCACGGATTCACGGATCAGTGACTCTCTACCGCCACTGATTTTTCGCGTGATTTGGTAAAGCCTGAAGAATACATCAACATAGTCTACAACCGCTTCCTTCCTCATCCTTAACCAATTCAGTGTTCGTCAATCATCATAATATTTGACTTTACGTAATATCCTGTACTGACTGCGCAGGTAAATAAACCGTAACTAAAGAATTCAAGTTTAAGCTAATGTTGGAAGGTGGTATAGCATATGTCTCATCTACGTGTGACTGTGGGAATAGAAGCATTAGTGAGGCAAACCTCTGCCGGTCAGGTTGAGATGGAGTGGTCGTTTCTAATTAGCTGATATCAATTAGCCATACAAACATATATTTAGCTTACTGATCATTCGCTGTTAATTTAATTAGAATGAACTGAAACTCTACACAAGCAATCAAGAAAATACCAGCGACCACAACGCAGTGCATATACACCCTCCTCTTAGCTTATTGGTAAGATATCATTCAGCACTGATTAAGGCACAGGAGAGATAGTATCATTGTGTAAAAATATATTTTGTGGTTCTTTGAAACCACAGTAGTTAATATATATATATATATATATAGAATTTGAGTTAATATTTAATAACTTCGCATTTTGCCCACACAACCCATTTTGTTTTTCATCTAATTATCAAAATAAACACTCGTCATTTCACTGAAAAATATTAACAGATTGGTCTTTATAATGAAAAATCAAGTTTTCTGTGAGGTAAAAACAAAATTTTGCTTATTATTTAGATGAAATTCAGGCGTCTTTTAACCCTTTAATACCGGTCTCGGTGCACCGTACGGGTATAATTACATGTAAGTGTATTATAATTTTGAAAACCCTTCCGTCCTTGGAATTAAAACCACAGTCACCGAAGGATTAATCTCAAAGTACAAGTGACACGCAGAAGACACTGTTGGCTCTTCAACGCAGTAAAGACACTGTGTGGCTCTTCCAACGCAGTAAAGACACTGTGTGGCTCTTCCAACGCAGTAAAGACACTGTGTGGCTCTTTGCCTGAAAGCAGTAAAGACACTGTGTGCTCTTCAAGCAGTAAAGACACTGTGTGGCTCTCAACGCAGTAAAGACACTGTGTGGTCTTTAACGCGTAAGACATGTGTGGCTCTTCGAACGCAGTAAACATGAAGTACACTGTGTGGCTCTTCCAACGCAGTAAAGACACTGTGTGGCTCTTCGAACGCAGTAAAGACACTGTGTGGCTCTTCAACGCAGTAAAGACACTGTGTGGCTCTTCGAACGCAGTAAAGACACTGTGTGGCTCTTCCAACGCAGTAAAGCACTGTGTGGCTCTTCCTGCAGTAAGACATGTGTGGCTCTTCAACGCCAAGTAAGACACTGATGTGCTCTCCCACGCAGATAAAGACATCTGTTGCTACAACGCGGAAAGACATGTGGTGGGTCTTCGAAACGCAGTCATTGTTCTTTACGGGAATAAATGACTGCTGTGGCTCTTCGTATCCAGTAAGTGTTGGTGCTATGTGTCTATCAAGCAGTAAAGACACTGTGTGGCTCTTCCAACGCAGTAAAGACACTGTGTGGCTCTTCCTACACTGCACAATCAAGGCACTCCACTTACCATCGCTCTCCCTCCGTCATGACCCAAAGACATGACTTTGTAAAAGCGGAAAGAATGTTGAGATCTGCGCTCTTCTGGGATATTACGCAGCGTCGAGTTGTAATCCTTTACGGATATTGCAAATTGCGCGCTGCTTTAGCGGTTTATTTCCAGAGTTAGTTTGGATCTAATGTGTCTAAATCAGCGGTTCTCAGTATCTCTGTGACCTCAGCCCTCTATGACATTAGCTTTGTGGTTCAGAATCGCCAGTACCCATGGAGCGCGCTCCGTTTAAACCATCAGTTTCTGTCGATTATTGTAGGAGTTCTCGACCCCTTACATAAGGTCCTCCGCATCCAAGTTTAAATCGCAACACTGAGTATGATAATTCAGATGTTTCGTAAGCAAAATTCAGCGGTCATTTCTCACCCAAGTCTCCTGACTGACTGCTAGATGGCTCTGGCAGTCACATCAGGATGAGTAGAACTTGTGCAGTCAGTGGATTGGTCACTCACTACAGAATGCACACTTCCAGACTAAGAAACCTCTGTAAAAAGAGGAGGGCTAGGCCCGTATAGGGCTGTCGAGCCATAGAAGAAGAAGGAGTATGATAATTTCTGATTTAAAGCAGTGGTTCTCGAGTTTCTTGTATCACTGACCTCTTACATATTCTCACTATTTCTGCGGACCCCCTTCCCCACAATGTTCACTCGTAGACCCCTTAGTCACATATCGCAGTAACATGTAAAATTCCAGTCATTGTAAACAAGGGACTTAGTTAAGTCGAAAATATTTTATGACGTCAATCTAAAACTTTATTACAAAGTCTGTAATAATCCTGGCATTAATGACATTAAGATTAGGAAGAACCTAAGGAAATAAACTTTTCTTTGCTGAACAGAATTTGCACTGTTTTATATCATTATTCTGGGTAAAAGTTTATAAAAATAATGCAGTTATTTAACTTCTAACATATACCAGGAAACAAAAAAAATATATAATCTTTCAAAGTCCTTGGAGAGGAGTCGCGAATACGTAGGAGTTTGCAGACAATAATTTCAGCACCAAAGATCTGTTATAGATCCACTCAGAACTTTTGCTACGCCTCCAATGAGGAGCCTAAAAGTTTCAGTCGGTATAGTGATTCAGTTATGGGCTTCAAAGTCAGGGGTTCTGTTCCTGAGAGGCGTCTACTATTCTTTGGATACCAGGAACCCCTTCCCCTGTGTTAAAGTGGCTGAGGCGTGAAGTTGGCCACTTCGATCTGGTGTCCACTACATAATTTTATAGCGTGCACAGATATAAGTATTACACATAAATACACTCTGTATCAGAAGGCAGACATGCAATGTTCAGGTGGTACATATATTTACCACTGGGCTCTGAAGGGTTAAACTGACGTCTTAAACACACGTCTTGAGCCTTAAATGCACATTTAACTTCAAGCAGCAGTTAAAATTATTCAATTGTAACTCGATAAGGCCTAACGAACGGAGCCATTATTAGATTGCCATTGCAGATTGTGTCTAAAGAAAGAGTAATGACTCTGGATTTGCATGCAATGTTTAGGGGGGACCCTTAATTGCAAATCGCTGTAACAAGGGATTCCCCGTCCCCCAGACTCCAGTGGCGGCTCGATCTTGTGACGTCACAAGTGACGTAAGAAAAAATTGAGAAAAAATATGTCGTATTGGTCAAATTCAGTACAAGAATTGCAGTGTTTAAAGCCTTTAATCTTGAAATATATGCAAATAAAATATAAACATTCAGTTGCTGCTTTTAAAAACACAGCTTTTTCCTTACAGAATCCTGTGTTTTAATTCTTTTAATGAAATACGAGTATTTACTGCTTTTATCATTGATACCTCACTGTGCTTCTATTATCATCCAATACAAATCAAGGTACTTTCTATGTTAACGAGTGTTAAGAGAACGTGAGGTGTACGAGCATTAAAGAATACACAAAAAAATACCAAATGAACAAAAACACTGTAGTTCAAAAATAGGAACAATACGATGAATGAGATATCGGAAAGATCATATAGAAAATAAGATAGTGGAATCAAAACATTGACATAATCTACCAATACAAGTTTCCACACTACTCGTATCTGTCAGATAATTATTCAATAGAAAATCAACACACAACCGGAATTGAATTAAAATAGTTTTAACTGGAAAAACAAAATAAAAGACACAATAATAACTACTGTAACTATACTCTTAAAATGAAATTTAGTATATAAAAACGGTAAAGTATGAGATCCCATAATATACTGTATAACATAATGTGAAATTTCTATTTTTAACTCATTGTTTTTATGCAAGCCTGTTGAAGATCTGGGTATAGGATAGAAACATGTAGGTGCTTAATAATTTGATGATTTGATGATTTAATGATTTGATTTAATAAAAGGTTGTGTTTAGACTGACCTTTAATTGTATTGATGAAGTATTTAATGCTCGCTCAGAGTCACATGACGCACACCACACTCCATTTGCACTTAGTTTTTTTTATGTACTTACTATTGTTTTAAAGAGTCCAATGTCTTACGATCTGCAGCAAATTTACAACCCCACCGCTTGGCCCCAAAATACATACAACCATTTTACTTGGCCTTAAGTTATAACTAGGAATTTACAATCAATTTTTCTGCCCTATATAATACTCGTAGTATATATTTTTGACAGGAAGATATATATCAAAAGAGACATTGATTATTCAACAATAATATAGTGAACTTGTTATTAAAAATATAATTTTAAATAAATAAGTATGGTTTTAATTTTATTTGCAAATAACAGCGTTTATAGTTTAAATTTAATGTTTAATTTGAACAAATATTTTACTTACTTTGCAATGGTAAAATGTTCGAATACATACATTATAAAATTTGACAAATAAAGTAATTATATTTGCGCTGAATATATACGCTTCACCTTCTCGTTACGTATTATCATGGTTTATCATACGTATTAAATGACAAAACACGTAACATATCTGCTGTTTAACATATCTATGTTACTATTTATGTGTTACCATGAGATCATTACTAATGGGTATGGCGAATCGCTATGGGCTGGACGGTATGGGGATCGAGTCTCAGTAAGGGTGAATTTTCCTCACCCGTCCAGACCGGCCCTGGGCCCACCCAGCCTCCTATACAAAGGGTACCGGGTCATTCCCGAGGGTAAAACGGCAATTCATTAAAATCTGACATGAATAGCAGTACTTTACATGAAGACCTATGTATATATATGATAATATCTTGCCAAATTCTTCTTAGAATAAAAAATGTTTCATACATAAGTTGTAGAGGAAATTAAAACACACATTTATGTTCAATAAGTATTTTCCGAAAATGGTGCTGTTTTTTAGATAATGTGGAAAAATATGGTACAGCCAGACAGGCCACAGATGACAATATAATACGGCGCATGCGCTTTGCATGCTGGATAACTAAGGCTACAGACACACAATCACAATATGTAATACTTATTGCTTCTCCACGGCAACAGTGGCTACGCGAACGCGCCTCAATGTTACGTTATACGCACTTTGCCTGTCTTTTATTTATATTAAGATTTATTATACAGGGTATACACAAAAGAATAGTGCGGTTTCAATAGTGAATACTATTGAAACCGCACCATTCTTTTGTGTATACCATGTATATGCAGATGATGTGGATATAATAGGTCGAACTGAAAGGGCTGTCTGTGAAGCATTTATTAAATTAGAAGAGGCTGCAAAGAGGATGGGACTCATAATTAACCAAGATAAAACTAAGTATTTGGAAGCTGTCAATACTCCTTCACACAGAGACTTTATTATCATCAACAGTTACAAATTTGAATGTGTTACAGACTTTAAGTATCTTGGAACAATAATCACAAAGGACAATAATATAACAACAGAAATAAACTCAAGAATACAGATGGCAAATAAAAGTTATTATGGCTTAAAGAAACAACTTCAGTCCCATTTTCTTAGTAGAAAAACAAATGCAAACTATATAAATCATTAGTTAGACCGGTCCTTACATATGGATCGAAAGTTGGACCTTGAACAAAGGAAATATAGAAAAACTTATGACTTTTGAAAAAAAGTTTTGAGAAAAATATATGGGGCCGTGAATGATAGAGGCATCTGGCGTATAAGATATAATACAGAAATTTACAACCTGTATAAAGAGCCAGATGTAATTAAAGTGGTAAAAACCAACCGATTGAGATGGATATGACATCTATTTATTACAGATGATAACAACCCCTGTAAAAAGGTCACTTTTAATGATCCATTTTATGTAAAAAGGAAAGTAGGAAGACCAGCTACACGATGGCTTGATGATGTAGAAAACGACCTCAAGACTCTTAAAGTAAGCCAATGGAAAAGGAAAGCCCAGGAAATGAAACAATGGAAGAAGATCATTGGGGCAGTCTTGGCCTAAAAAGGCTGTTGCACCAAAGAAGAAGAAGAAGAATTTATATATATTTATATATAAATATATTTATGAGTTGTGTCAGACCGACATACAGTAGTTTTGTTATTTTAACCAAGCATACAAAGATGTCTGCTTGTCAGAATACCGGAAAACGAATGGATTCTTCCAAAGTGTGGCGAAGTTTAACTTATTTTGAGAAAAAAAAAACAATCCAAATTTGCATTCATGAACAAATTAACAGCGGATTAAATTTTAGTAATGCCTAACGCCTTTCCTTTGATATCCTGTGAATCCCATTCTGCTTTCTGTAAAGCTGCTTCATTTATTTTAAAAAAATTTATTCATGAATATAATATTAAAATGTTGGATTTTTTTTTTGTTCTTACAGCGATGATGCTGAAGATTCTTCTTGGATTTTTCGATGTTTTTGTCTTGAAAATATTAATATTCTAGAGCTTTATAAAACTCCAATTTTTCTGCTGTTTTATTTAGCTGTGCAACTTTGTTCGGTTATCTAAGGGAAGGTCAAAAGGAGACTGTTTGAGAACAGAACTCTGAGAACCTGTAGATTAACTGATAATGAAATGAAAAAGTTACCATTAGAGCCCCATTTTTGTGGTCTTCAATTAGCTCTCGTATTATTTTTTTTATTAAATTAGGATACAGAGATTGTAGAAAGATTGATAACGCAGAGGAAAATGAAGAATGCATACAAAATATTTGATAGGAAATCATAAAGTAAGGTAGCCATCATTTCTTCTTGCACGGTTAGGTATTATTGAATTGTGTAATAATGAAATACTATGTGGAATTGTGTGCTGTGTTTAAGTATTGGAGGAAGGAATTCGTTGTTGGCTTTGTGCACGGTGTCATTAATATTTCGTTTTACATAAAGGTAAGGGATGCTTTGACCAGATGTATACCCCTGTCTGTCGACTGCTGAAAAAAATTCCTGCATTTTGGTGTTCTTATAATGAAGAAATAAGTTCGGTTTTCAAGCGGTGTGGGCTGTAGCCAGTGAGTCACTGAACTCAGAAAACGCGTTTTTTGATATCGTTAATTAAGAGTCGTGAAGCTAATGAAGCACCCAGTCGATATCATCCACGCAATGCTCGCTCTTGTAATGCAGAATACCGTAACAAAGACATTTGTAAGACACCTAATGTGATATACATTGCAGAGAGTGACGCATTCGCACCTGTGTTACTGAGGAGTCAGGTCTTCTGTTTCTTTGGGTTAATGGTTTCAGACTTTTTGAATGAACGCGATGGCTTCATCTTCAACGATTGAATATAAAGGCTATCTTCTTTCTTTCTTTATCGTGTCCGGACCATTAAGTTAATGAATTTTTGCCCAGTATTGGGCTACGTCAAATCCTTTTTTTTTGCAAGCCATAAATCCTCGAGGGTGCATTTCTGGGGGCAGTCCCTGCATGACAGGAGATGTCCCATATCTTGTACCTCTCCACAGCCACAAGGCAGTCCCTGCATGACAGGAGATGTCCCATATCTTGTACCTCTCCACAGCCACAAGGCAGTCCCTGCATGACAGGAGATGTCCCATATCTTGTACCTCTCCACAGCCACAAGGCAGTCCTGCATGACAGAGATGTCCCACATCTTGTACTCTCCACAGCCACAAGGCATCCTTGCATGACAGAGATGTCCCATATCTTGTACCTCTCCACAGCCACAAGGCAGTCCCTGCATGACAGGAGATGTCCCATATCTTGTACCTCTCCACAGCCACAAGGCAGTCCCTGCATGACAGGAGATGTCCCATATCTTGTACCTCTCCACAGCCACAAGCAATCCCTGCATGACAGGAGAGTCCCATATCTTGTACCTCTCCACAGCCACAATATAGGTCGTCGGAGTTTGTTTTGCCCATTTCACCATATTTGTTTTTACTGGTGCCACCCAGTTCTAATGCGGTTAAGATATTCCAAGTATTGAAATCAAGGAGGTGGCTACCAGGCAAATCTGGGTAAGGGGAAGTCTTCAGTGGTTCAACTTGCACTGTTCCGAGGAAGCTATTCCGCGATTTTAATCTTCTCTGTGGTGTTCTGGCTCCGTAGAGTGCATGTCGCTCATCGACGGTTTGCTTGATCTTCTCTATGTGTCCCGCTGCCTTCCGACGAGATGTAGGAGCTGCGAAGCCTGCCGCTCTATAGAGGTTTGGCAATGGCGTTGGTTTCATACATCCTGTCACAAGGAAGGAGCCTCCACGTGTGCAATGATACTGTGACCGTGCCATCTGGAAAGTACCATTGATGGCGTCCCCTGGAAACGTCTGTTAATAGACGGCTAATCCTTCCAACACCGGATAAAGGTTATAATTAAATTACTAGTAATATTTAGCAATAAAGTGCAAGTTATGTAGAACACGACTGTTTTATTGCCTAGCTGCAACATATTTCAGCGTGAATTGGCCATCCCCAGGGACAGTTTTCAAGGCGCGTTAGCAAAATCACGAAAAGCGACTATTAGCTTCGTCGTGTCTGTCTATCCGCATAGAACAATTAGGCTCGCACTAGACGGATTTTCATGAAACTTGATATTTGAGTATTTTTCGAAAATGTGTCATAAAATTCAAGTTTCATTAAAATCTGACAAAAATAACGGTACTTTACATGAAGACCTATGTACATTTATGGTAATATGTAGCTGAATTCTTCTCAGAATGAGAAATGTTGCAAATAAAAGTTGTAAAAAGTCAAAACACACATTTTATGTTCAATAACTTTTTTCCGAAAATCGTGCCGTTTATGAGATAATGTGGAAATATATGGTACAGCCAGACAGACCACAGATGACAATATAATACGGCGCATGCGCTTTGCACGCCGGATAACTAAGGCTACAGACACACACTCACAATTTGTAATACTTATTGCTTTTCCACGGCAACAATGGTTAGGCGAACGCGCATGAATATTACGTTTGTATGTATATTGTCTGTCTTGTTTGAATATTAATAGAAGGCAGTTAATACTTTACAATTATTTGTATATACGTTAAATGTATTTATTTTTGTGCTTTAATAAGTGTGCACGTTTAGTTAACCTAAAACGTATTTAGACGCCTCTTACACATTCGTACGACTGTTACCGCTAATATGATTCACATGTAAACGCTAAGGAATAAATGTAGTTGTGTTGCATACAATGCGTGGAGTTGTTGGTAAGTGTGTTAGCTACTAATTTGAAGTACCCGGTAAAAGGTGCACTACTTACTAATGTTATATACACAGATGTTTCTCCCTGTGTTAAATTATTCACCACGCCATGACAACAAAGTGGGAACTATAGGTGTAGTTCCATGAATTGTTACACTTAGGGTTGAATGTTTAGGTTCAGGTCACGGCTGCCTTACCACTTTGGAAGGAGCCCCGGGTACTTACTCAGTATGTGGCAAAGTGACTCCTAGATCCTGTCTAGACCATTGGGAAAAAAGGCAAATTTTTTTGCCCTTTCCGAGAATTGAACCCCTATTCCTCGATCATTCAACCCATAGCCTAGTCATTATACCGACTGAGCTATCCAGGTTCCGAAATTTGTAGACGTATGTACAAACTTTGCTTCTATACACTTGTACTCTTTCCATGCGTTCATTATAAGAATGCACAGAGATTTTGAAACCCCCGTTGCAGGTGTCATGGATAATCGTCTTTGTATTTTAAGATATCTAATAGTCACTTTTCTATTATACTTTTCATTTTCATTTCGTGATAATCTGTGCCAACCGTCTTCAAATTCTTAATACCTGTGAAACCTTTGTAATGAAATCTGAATTGTTGTGGAAACCCTGTAAAGTATAAGTGCACTTTCGGGCGCACAAATAAAAAAAAAACTTTCTTAAAAACATGTTTTAAAAATAAAAATTAATCATATTTACGAAAGACAAATGTGTTATTGAAGATTTCCAAAGAAAATAAACCCAACGCCCTTTATGCTTTAAGATGCGAAGTAAAATAAAGAACAGTTGAACCTTTTTTAAACTTTATTTACAATTTTTTTTCAAGGTCACATGCTTGTGAATTTTCTGTGTTCCACGTAACTGAGTTTAAGTGTCTTTGATCTACGATATAGTATTGTCAGTACAGAGTCTTTCGGTAGGTAGAACTTTGTATGTTAAAGTCACTACAGTGAACAGGCTACGGGATGAACGACCGGGAAGTCAGGGTTTGATCCCCGTTACAGGCAGATCTTTTTATCTTCTCTTTTGCGTCCAGACCGATTCTGGGCCTCACCCAAGAATTTATTAATGTTCCGCGAGTGTTGGAAGCCTTTGCTTCAGGTCACGCATTGTAGCTCAGTAGAATAGTGTATAACGCCATTGGTGATGTAATTAACAATGTATTAGACAAGTGTGATTATGTTTGTAATACATATATAGATGCGACTCTGTCCAGACCTCCCCGTGGGGCCCACTCAGCCTCCTACAAAGTTGGAACTAAAGACCCTTCCTCTAGGCGTAAAACGACTGGAGCCCGAAGTTCCATCAAGTGGTGAGATTAGGAACGCATGATACTGCGCCTCCACTCTTCAATACGTGTCCACGACGCGATGTTTGACTAAATGCAGAGACAGTTTACCCTAAACAGGTTTTAAAGAAGTTTTTGAGAAACTGCAATACTGTATATAGGGAGATAAGTAAAATCAAGATACTGCAAGTTTGTGTTCTGCAGTACACAGTGTCAGTCATTATGACGTCAAACAAAGGAGAGGCGTTCATGTGGACACAAAACTTTAACTTTAAACTTAACGTGTACACAAATGAGCACAATCAGAGCGTGCACAGTGCTTCTACTACGAACTGCCTTACGAGGGAGTTGCTCTTGGTATTTTAACAATGACATGCAGTTAATAATCAAAACAACCCATAATTAACTCTTGAACTCTAGCACCACGCAGCCGTCTTTGTAACCAGCGAAGCACCGGTCAAGTGCTGCACTTGCAGTTTGACACTAATGTAAGTGTTCCACTGCTAAACTGCCCTACATCAAAACATTCTAAATATTACTTCAAACACAAGCGAATTTTTTCCACTATGAAACGTTTATGGTGTAGGAAGGAAGCAATAACTAAAACTATGGTGCGGAGTCCTTGAGGGCTAGTACTAGCATGGTGCGGAGTCCTTGAGGGCTAGTACTAGTATGGTGCGGAGTCCTTGAGGGGCTAGTACTAGCATGGTGCGGAGTCCTTGAGGGGCTAGTACTAGCATGGTGCGGAGTCCTTGAGGGGCTAGTACTAGCATGGTGCGGAGTCCTTGAGGGGCTAGTACTAGCATGGTGCGGAGTCCTTGAGGGGCTAGTACTAGCATGGTGCGGAGTCCTTGAGGGACTAGTACTAGTATGGTGCGGAGTCCTTGAGGGGCTAGTACTAGCATGGTGCGGAGTCCTTGAGGGGGCTAGTACTAGCATGGTGCGGAGTCCTTGAGGGGCTAGTACTAGCATGGTGCGGAGTCCTTGAGGGGCTAGTACTAGCATGGTGCGGAGTCCTTGAGGGGCTAGTACTAGCATGGTGCGGAGTCCTTGAGGGCTAGTACTAGCATGGTGCGGAGTCCTTGAGGGGCTAGTACTAGCATGGTGCGGAGTCCTTGAGGGGCTAGTACTAGCATGGTGCGGAGTCCTTGAGGGGCTAGTACTAGCATGGTGCGGAGTCCTTGAGGGGCTAGTACTAGCATGGTGCGGAGTCCTTGAGGGACTAGTACTAGTATGGTGCGGAGTCCTTGAGGGGCTAGTACTAGCATGGTGCGGAGTCCTTGAGGGGGCTAGTACTAGCATGGTGCGGAGTCCTTGAGGGGCTAGTACTAGCATGGTGCGGAGTCCTTGAGGGGCTAGTACTAGCATGGTGCGGAGTCCTTGAGGGGCTAGTACTAGCATGGTGCGGAGTTCTTGAGGGGCTAGTACTAGCATGGTGCGGAGTCCTTGAGGGGCTAGTACTAGCATGGTGCGGAGTCCTTGAGGGGCTAGTACTAGCATGGTGCGGAGTCCTTGAGGGGCTAGTACTAGCATGGTGCGGAGTCCTTGAGGGGCTAGTACTAGTATGGTGCGGAGTCCTTTAGGGGCTAGTACTAGCATGGTGCGGAGTCAATGAGGGGTTAGTACAAGCGTGGTGCGGAGTCCTTGAGGGGCTAGTACTAGCATGGTGCGGAGTCCTTGAGGGGCTAGTACTAGCATGGTGCGGAGTCCTTAAGGGGCTAGTACTAGCATGGTGCGGAGTCCTTGAGGGGCTAGTACTAGCATGGTGCGGAGTCCTTGAGGGGCTAGTACTAGCATGGTGCGGAGTCCTTGAGGGGCTAGTACTAGCATGGTGCGGAGTCCTTGAGGGGCTAGTACTAGTATGGTGCGGAGTCCTTTAGGGGCTAGTACTAGCATGGTGCGGAGTCAATGAGGGGTTAGTACAAGCGTGGTGCGGAGTCCTTGAGGGGCTAGTACTAGCATGGTGCGGAGTCCTTGAGGGGCTAGTACTAGCATGGTGCGGAGTCCTTGAGGGTTAGTACTAGAATGGTGCGGAGTCCTTGAGGGGTTAGTACTAGCATGGTGCGGAGTCAATGAGGGGTTAGTACAAGCGTGGTGCGGAGTCCTTGAGGGGCTAGTACTAGCATGGTGCAGAGTCCTTGAGGGGCTAGTACTAGCATGGTGCGGAGTCCTTGAGGGTTAGTACTAGAATGGTGCGGAGTCCTTGAGGGGTTAGTACTAGCATGGTGCGGAGTCCTTGAGGGGCTAGTACTAGCATGGTGCGGAGTCCTTGAGGGGCTAGTACTAGCATGGTGCGGAGTCAGTGAGGGGCTAGTACTAGCGTGGTGCGGAGTCCTTGAGGGGCTAGTACTAGCATGGTGCGGAGTCCTTGAGGGGCTAGTACTAGCATGGTGCGGAGTCCTTGAGGGGTTAGTACTAGAATGGTGCTGAGTCCTTGAGGGGCTAGTACTAGCATGGTGCGGAGTCCTTGAGGGGCTAGTACTAGCATGGTGCGGAGTCCTTGAGGGGCTAGTACTAGCATGGTGCGGAGTCCTTGAGGGGCTAGTACTAGCATGGTGCGGAGTCCTTGAGGGGCTAGTACTAGCATGGTGCGGAGTCCTTAAGGGGCTAGTACTAGCATGGTGCGGAGTCCTTGAGGGGCTAGTACTAGCATGGTGCGGAGTCCTTGAGGGGTTAGTACTAGCATGGTGCGGAGTCCTTGAGGGGCTAGTACTAGCATGGTGCGGAGTCCTTGAGGGGCTAGTACTAGCATGGTGCGGAGTCCTTGAGGGGCTAGTACTAGCATGGTGCGGAGTCCTTGAGGGGCTAGTACTAGTATGGTGCGGAGTCCTTTAGGGGCTAGTACTAGCATGGTGCGGAGTCAATGAGGGGTTAGTACAAGCGTGGTGCGGAGTCCTTGAGGGGCTAGTACTAGCATGGTGCGGAGTCCTTGAGGGGCTAGTACTAGCATGGTGCGGAGTCCTTCAGGGGCTAGTACTAGCATGGTGCGGAGTCCTTGAGGGGCTAGTACTAGCATGGTGCGGAGTCCTTGAGGGGTTAGTACTAGAATGGTGCGGAGTCCTTAAGGGGCTAGTACTAGCATGGTGCGGAGTCCTTGAGGGGCTAGTACTAGCATGGTGCGGAGTCCTTGAGGGGTTAGTACTAGAATGGTGCGGAGTACTTAAGGGGCTAGTA
This sequence comes from Reticulitermes speratus, assembly GCA_021186555.1. Classification (NCBI taxonomy): domain Eukaryota; kingdom Metazoa; phylum Arthropoda; class Insecta; order Blattodea; family Rhinotermitidae; genus Reticulitermes; species Reticulitermes speratus. The sequence goes on along the minus strand of JAJKFL010000009.1, from coordinate 3,990,550 downwards.
CTAGCATGGTGCGGAGTCCTTGAGGGGCTAGTACTAGCATGGTGCGGAGTCCTTGAGGGGTTAGTACTAGAATGGTGCGGAGTCCTTGAGGGGTTAGTACTAGAATGGTGCGGAGTCCTTGAGGGGCTAGTACTAGCATGGTGCGGAGTCCTTGAGGGGCTAGTACTAGCATGGTGCGGAGTCAGTGAGGGGCTAGTACTAGCGTGGTGCGGAGTCCTTGAGGGGCTAGTACTAGCATGGTGCGGAGTCCTTGAGGGGCTAGTACTAGCATGGTGCGGAGTCCTTGAGGGGTTAGTACTAGAATGGTGCGGAGTCCTTGAGGGGTTAGTACTAGAATGGTGCGGAGTCCTTGAGGGCCTAGTACTAGCATGGTGCGGAGTCCTTGAGGGGCTAGTACTAGCATGGTGCGGAGTCAATGAGGGGCTAGTACTAGCGTGGTGCGGAGTCCTTGAGGGGCTAGTACTAGCATGGTGCGGAGTCCTTTAGGGGCTAGTACTAGCATGGTGCGGAGTCAATGAGGGGCTAGTACTAGCGTGGTGCGGAGTCCTTGAGGGGCTAGTACTAGCATGGTGCGGAGTCCTTGAGGGGTTAGTACTAGAATGGTGCTGAGTCCTTGAGGGGCTAGTACTAGCATGGTGCGGAGTCCTTGAGGGGCTAGTACTAGCATGGTGCGGAGTCCTTGAGGGGCTAGTACTAGCATGGTGCGGAGTCCTTGAGGGGCTAATACTAGTATGGTGCGGAGTCCTTGAGGGGCTAGTACTGGCATGGTGCGGAGTCCTTGAGGGGCTAGTACTAGTATGGTGCGGAGTCCTTGAGGGGCTAGTACTAGTATGGTGCGGAGTCCTTGAGGGGCTAGTACTAGTATGGTGCGGAGTCCTTGAGGGGCTAGTACTAGCATGGTGCGGAGTCCTTGAGGGGCTAGTACTAGTATGGTGCGGAGTCCTTGAGGGGCTAGTACTAGTATGGTGCGGAGTCCTTGAGGGGCTAGTACTAATATGGTGCGGAGTCCTTGAGGGGCTAGTACTAGTATGGTGCGGAGTCCTTGAGGGGCTAGTACTGGCATGGTGCGGAGTCCTTGAGGGGCTAGTACTAGTATGGTGCGGAGTCCTTGAGGGGCTAGTACTAGTATGGTGCGGAGTCCTTGAGGGGCTAGTACTGGCATGGTGCGGAGTCCTTGAGAGGCTAGTACTAGTATGGTGCGGAGTCCTTGAGGGGCTAGTACTAGCATGGTGCGGAGTCCTTGAGGGGCTAGTACTAGTATGGTGCGGAGTCCTTGAGGGGCTAGTACTAGTATGGTGCGGAGTCCTTGAGGGGCTAGTACTAGTATGGTGCGGAGTCCTTGAGGGGCTAGTACTAATATGGTGCGGAGTCCTTGAGGGGCTAGTACTAGTATGGTGCGGAGTCCTTGAGGGGCTAGTACTAGCATGGTGCGGAGTCAATGATGTGCTAGTACTAGCATGGTGCGGAGTCCTTGAGGGGCTGGTTGGGCCTCAGGGTCAGTCTGGACGGGTGCGGAAAATCTCGCCGCTACTTATATTCGATCTCTGGACCGTCCAGCCCGTAGCCAGTCGCTATACCGACTGCGCTATCGCGGCCCATAACGGCATAAAATGAAAGTGTATATTATTAAAGTGGCTGTAAGGATAGAAGTGTGTGTAATTAGTTAAGAAAGATCATCATTTTAATTTGTTGTATCAAATATGGCTACAGGTTTCGGCTTGACATTAAGCCATCTTCAGACATTTGTAACAAACTTATTTGTGCTGACGGTCCATCTTAACCCAGTATATTGTCCTATACACAACACAGTGAGATATCTCACATCAAGGTATAAGACAAATCGATCTACCTCTGAATTTTGTTCAGTGGACGAAATTTGTATTATCGATCAAAAAACTTCCGAATTTCAATACCAGAATCTTTGTTATTGAATCTCGTAACAACTTAATGTCGTCTTAAGCACTTAAAACGAGCGGGAAAAATATGCACTGAAAGCTTTGACATTAAAAGCTCTGAATTTTGCTAACACCCTATATTTAAGTGTTTTGTAGGATTCTAAAGTAAATAATGTTTATACCTACAGAACATTATGCTATTTGTCTTTGTAATGATAAGCAGTGTGTTTTCCGTGAGGTTAGAAATGAATTTTGAAATATTCTTTAGGTGAATTTCGAATTTTAATGGAATAAGCTTCAAGCAGACATCCTGCAAATTCTTATGGAAAAAAATATTCCAATCACTTTAAAATAATCCAACTATTTCCGTGGTTTATTATATTTACTAACGAAATGCATTTTATTTTGTGTATTTGTATGTTAATTTGTAATTTCTACAAATACAGAAACATCGGTATATTTGCGTTTCGAGAAATTCCAGTAGAGTATATCTTTTCTAGTTACAGAGGCAGATTATAATTTAGCTGGGATTTCTGACAGAAGTGTGTCGTTTGTAGCAAACAAACGTCTATAGCTTAACCATTGAGGTTAGAATTTTTAGAGTCCAAGTTCTTGTCTGTAATTTAGGGTGCTCAAAATTGTGCCCTAAAGCACAATTTTGTTTTTCTTCAGCCACCGCTATTATGACTCCAAGGTCACACAAAACGCATAAATTTTAAATATTTGAAGTTGGTGAGTTCTGCCATATATAAAACTGCTATTTATACGTAGTATAAGGTCAAAATAATTTAAGGGACTAAATTTGTATAACATTTTTGTTGATATTATCCATAACAAAATATCATCACACTTAATTTCGTTCATATATTTTATATTATCGGCCATTATGACAAGAAACTTCCAATATTATTGACTCCACCCATAATAGTGTAAGGCTTGTGAGTATATCTGTTACCTGACTATGTGTATATGTCTCTATCAGGCCGTATTATTTATCAGTTACTTACACAGATGGCAGCTCTGTTTTCGAAACTGCCTCCTGAAGGCCATTTAACTCACATATCTAACATAGAAAGACGTATGAGCTGGAACGGATTTTCATTAAAATAACGATAGAATTTTTTTTTTTCAGTATCAGGTCAAAATTCTTGCCGAAGAAACTTGATTTGATGGTCATAAGACATAGAGAAACGACAAATATTTTCTCTTGAATTTCAAATAGTCCTTTCAGTAATATGAAAACACAACTAAGTCAACCGCCAAGAATAAGAATCCGTGCCGCAACACCTCCACTCCCCCCACACACCTTGAATAAATAAGGGGAAATTTATTTTTTATTTTCTGTCCTTTATTTCCACTAGTAAGGAAACAACTTGGAATACCAAGACATAGATGGACAGATAATATTGAGTTTATGTTGAAAGATGTAGCACATTTGTTCCCAGCCGGTGTTCTGTGAGAAAGCGTGAAATGAACGGTTAGAAATTTTGATATACCACTTAACATCCCCCAGTATACCGCGAAATATCACGGGAGTTTCTTTTTCCGGCAATTGGCAATTCTGGACTAATATCCGTATGTCTCTTTATTTTGTTTTCATTTAGGTTTACTCGGGATACGAAGAGTTGTTTTAGTGTTTCCTCCATTGGATGAGTGTTGTCAAATGGATTTATTTGAATCACGCAACGGTCCACAGGCGGGCTCTTGTATGCACGGTGATGAACTATCAGCTTCTGTAGAAATGGGGAAATTATTGAGCAGCTAATCGACAAGTAGTTTGTAACAGGATTTCTACGTCATTGAGTTATAGATACGTGTATTTAAAATGTCAGATATTGAGCCTGGCCTGCTTGTATTGAACACAATTAATTGGATTTGGTATAATTGCTGATACACACAAAATTGATGAATGTATATGCAAGTAGAGTTCTTGGATGTTTCACTGCCCTTGAAATTGTAATCTCTGTGATGGTGTTTAAGTTAGAATTGAAATATTTTGCAGAATATATGATTTAAAATAATAGGTATGCACATTTACACGATAAGTGTATTTTGTTGGTGCTTAATGAACGTTATAATAAGCCTCATCACTATCACATTTACAAGAAATTGCGTCTGGCTTTAATCTCGAGCCAGATTAAACCATTACACACCCTTCAATACTTTGTCTGTAAGATCAATTTCAATATTGTCCATTCTCATCTGATCTTACAATAAATTATGTATTTTGCACGTCATTCTTAAGGAAATCAGAAGCAGATAAGTCGCGAGCGCCTCTCGCGCCTCTGACAAGAAACACTGCTCACACTACTGTGATTCCCCTTACTTTCCATGCGGGAACGCCCTGTTTCGATTTGTCTGTCTCATTTTTGGCATTGTCTCCCGCAGTGCTGCCCTCTACGTCCGTGTTTTGTTAATTAAGAGAGGGGGTTAATTAAGCTTAACAAGTTACTCAACAAAGTTTGGGTGGCATATCAAGGCACCCCGGCTAATATTCGCAAGGGAACTCCTGCGGGCGGGGGACTGCTACCCGCAGTTACGGGCGTCGGGTCGCTAGGCGACGGCTGCATATACATCTCTGTGACTTGCAAGATGGGAGGTTCTCACAGCGGTTCATATGAACGTTCTGTTTTGTGGTAAATGACGCCGTGCACGTTGATACGTAGGTGGCGAGGTTTCGGGGTGGTTCCTTCCTTACCTCGAACTTTGGGGGTATATAAATTTAGTGCATAATGCCCCCGAAAATGAAATATTCATCTACATATACTTCTGTGTCTTGACAATGAACCGAACTTTAAAGATGGCTATATACAGTAAAACCCGGTTATAACGACATCGGTTTATATGACACCTCACTTATAGAGTCAGATATTCTGTGGTACCAATTTATACGTCACTGTTAACCATAACATTATTCTTCTCGGATATAACAACACTCGTTTATAACGACACAAAGTATTCAGTACCTTTCATGTCGTTATAACCGAGTTCGAATCTATTTGAAATTATTTTTTCTTTACCAAACTTTACATTTCATAAAGACATAAACTGGGTTCCGTAATATTAAGAAAATAGGAGGGTGGGTTGGCAACAGAACCGGTCTGGGTGTTCTGAAGAAGGGAAATATCTCTTGGCCCCACCGAGATTCGAACCCCGGACCGTCCAACCTGCAGAGTAGTGGCCAGGATAATCCGGCTGGATGATAAAGTTTTACGAAAGTAAAAAAAAGCAGACGAAAAAAGGTATAAAGAGAATGTTAGTTAGCAATCGACGAGTGGCCGATCTCAGTGGCCGCGCGGTCTAAGGCGTGGGTCTGCGGCCTCTCGCTTACTGGGATTGTGGGTTCGAATCCCACCGGGGGCATGGATGTCTGTTTCTTGTGAGTGTTGTGTGTTGTCACGTAGAGGTCTCTGCGACGAGCTGGTCCCTCGTCAAGAAGAGTCCTACTGAGTGTGGTGTGTCTGAGTGTGATCGTGAAGCCTCGAAAAATGAGGCGACCTAGGCCCCCAAGGGGCTGTTGAGCCATTGGAAAAAAAATCGACGAGTGAGAGAAGAGGGTTAGCAAGTTAGGGAAATTAATAGGAAATAAGGTAAATTTAAAAGCTGTATTTGTCTCTGGGCACGATATAAATGCATATGTAGGAGTGGAGGTACGTCTCCACTCATTCCTAACCAGAGCTGTACATGGAGGTGGTAATGAGCTTCACTGCTCTGATGCTCTAACATTCGGAATTGAGCTCCTAATACACATTGAATATGAGGCTGATTGGGCCCCAGGACTCGTCACTAGGTTTTGTAGATGCTATAAGGCACTGGCCCCATTTGGGGAATCGAAATATGTTTATTTGGTCGTCGAGCCTGTAGAATAGGCTACCCCCGCTACCTAGGAGGATATGTGAAGAAGAATTAGTGGAGAAGAAGTAAATATATAGAGAGAAGAGGCAATGAGGTAAAAAACGGAAACTAGAAACGAAATATTATTTGAACACAAATTGTGGGGCTCAGTTCCCTGCAAGAGGCCGCTCCAAATGAACCTCCATGATGAGGGCTTCGTAGTGAGGCAGGGGTCTTAGCAGGGAACAAACTTTATGGAGTAAAATCCGGTAGAGAGAGGAGCTGCCCAATTATCTCGCAGAGCAGCGGTATTAGCTCGCACTTACGTCACTAGCACTATGCTCCGTCGCAGTTACAGCTGTTCCGTCTACAGCCATGTCAGTTGAGTAACTGATTTAAATTCAATACTGTTTCATGAGCACCAGACCGAGTCACAGATTGCTGGCCCTTACTGTAAGAATATTTATGATTTCTGTCAGAAATTTACAAACTTTTTTTTTTTTTTTTACTTCGCGGAGCAAATAAACGTCATGGTGTTCAGAGCGAAACACCATAAACATTGGTTTCTTGTGTCATCATTACAAATAGGACTGTTACGGGCATGGCTTTTATAAAAGAAATTGCCAGAAATAAATCTAAATTTGAGGAAATATTATCCATTAATTTTGCTTTTGCACAGAATGCGACCTTCACTGGATTTTAGTATCGAGGCACCTCGAATCGCTTCCCGAACTGGCAGATATGTGACGTTAAACACAGAACTGAGAGACAATTGCCTTGTCTATTTGCACATACAATCATATTTCTTTGATACAGCATTAAAATTTTATAATTCCAAAAATTTAATTTTAAACTTACAGGTGGTGCGTGGGTGGGAGAATGGATTGATGGATGCATGAATAGGTAGGTAGGTAGGTAGTTAGGTTGACAGGCAGGTAGGTAGGTAGGTAGGTAGTTAGTTAGGTTGGCAGGCAGGTAGGTAGGTAGGTAGGTAGTTAGTTAGGTTGGCAGGCAGGTAGGTAGGTAGGTAGTTAGTTAGGTTGGCAGGCAGGTAGGTAGGTAGGTAGGTAGTTAGTTAGGTTGGCAGGCAGGTAGGTAGGTAGGTAGTTAGTTAGGTTGGCAGGCAGGTAGTAGGTAGTTAGTTAGGTTGGCAGCAGTAGGTAGGGAGTTAGTTAGGTTGGCAGGCAGGGAGTAGGTAGGTAGTTAGTTGCAGCAGGTAAGGTTAGTTAGGTTGACAGGCAGGTAGGTAGGTATTAGGTTGCGAGTAGTAGGTAGTTAGTTAGGTTGGCAGGCAGGTAGGTAGGTAGGTAGTTAGTTAGGTTGCAGGCAGGTAGGTAGGTAGGTAGGTAGTTAGTTAGGTTGGCAGGCAGGTAGGTAGGTAGGTAGTTAGTTAGGTTGGCAGGCAGGTAGGTAGGTATAGGTGCAGGAGGTAGTAGGTAGTTAGGTTGCAGCAGGTAGGTAGTAGTTAGGTGACAGGTAGGTAGATTAGTTAGGTTGACAGGCAGGTAGGTAGGTAGTAGGTAGTTAGTTAGGTTGGCAGGCAGGTAGGTAGTAGGTAGTTAGTTAGGTTGGCAGGCAGTAGGTAGGTAGTAGTTAGGTTGCAGCAGTAGGTAGTAGTTAGTTAGGTTGACAGGCAGGTAGGTAGGTAGGTAGTTAGTTAGGCTGACAGGCAGGTAGGTAGGTAGGTAGGTAGTTAGTTAGGTTGACAGGCAGGTAGGTAGGTAGGTAGGTAGTTAGTTAGGTTGACAGGCAGGTAGGTAGGTAGGTAGGTAGTTAGTTAGGTTGGCAGGCAGGTAGGTAGGTAGGTAGGTAGTTAGGTTGGCAGGCAGGTAGGTAGGTAGGTAGGTAGGTAGTTAGGTTGCAGGCAGGTAGGTAGGTAGTAAGTTAGTAGGTTGCAGGCAGGTAGGAGTAGTAGTAGGTTAGGTAGGAGTAGGTAGTTAGGTTGGCAGGCAGGTAGGTAGGTAGGTAGTTAGTTAGGTTGGCAGGCAGGTAGGTAGGTAGGTAGTTAGTTAGGTTGGCAGGCAGGTAGGTAGGTAGTTAGTTAGTTAGGAGGCAGGTAGGTAGGTAGGTAGTAGTTAGGTTGGCAGGCAGGAGTAGGTAGTAGGTAGTTAGTTAGGTTGGCAGGCAGGTAGGTAGGATAGTTAGTTAGGTTGGCAGGCAGGAGTAGGTAGGTAGGTAGGTAGGTTAGTTAGGGGCGGTAGTAGGTGTAGAGGTGCAGGCAGGTAGGTAGGTAGTTAGTTAGGTTGGCAGGCAGGTAGGTAGGTAGGTAGTTAGTTAGGTTGGCAGGCAGGTAGGTAGGTAGGAGGTAGTTAGTTAGGTTGGCAGGCAGGTAGGTAGGTAGGTAGGTTAGTTAGTTAGGTTGGCAGGCAGGTAGGTAGGTAGTTAGTTAGGTTGGCAGGCAGGTAGGTAGGTAGTAGTATAGTTAGGTTGGCAGCAGCAGGTAGGTAGGTAGTAGTTAGTTAGGTTGGCAGGCAGGTAGGTAGGTAGGTAGGTAGGTAGTTAGGTTGGCAGGCAGGTAGGTAGGTAGGTAGGTAGTTAGTTAGGTTGGCAGGCAGGTAGGTAGGTAGGTAGGTAGGTAGGAAAGTAGGTAGATCGAGCAAGATATAAAATTTGTAAGAGAGATATCTTGCCTTCAGAAAAAAGAAAAAACCGGGATAAAGTGAGATCCACAAAACCGCCTGCCAACACTTTGCAGTCCGTATAGCGACTTGGTTCTGGGCGGACGGCCGGGCAATCGTCAGGGTAAGATATTTTTTCTCTTTATAATTTCGAGCCAGATGGGCGGGGCATGTGGCACGTATAGTAGACAGGAGAGGTGCATACAGGGTTTTGGTGGGGGAGACCTGAGGGAAAGAGACCACTTGGAAGACCTAGGCGTAGATGGGAGGATGATATTAAAATGGATCTTCAAGAAGGGGGATGGGGAGACATGGACTGGCTTGGTCTGGCTCAGGATAGGGACAGGTGACGGGCTGTTGTGAACGCGGAAATGAACCTTCGGGTTCCATAAAATGCGGGGAATTTCTTGACTAGCTGAGGAACTGTTAGCTTCTCAGGAAGGAATTTGCTCCATGGAGTTTTAACTGCTTCGAGAGTTGCTGAGGGGCCGACTGAGTCTCTATTTAATGGGTACGGCGTTTTTTTCTCAGCGATATAACGGCCGAGGCGTTAACCTGACCACTAACCTCAATCTATTGCCGAAGTTAAGTTGTATTTAAACTATACCTCCGCGCCCCCATGCGCTATCATAGCGTGCACAGGTACTACCTTGCTCTGTCGTTGTGCATCCAGTACCTCCTGCTAAGTTCTGAACTAACGCTCGTTTTGAATGCCATAAATCGGAATTAGTGTTATCCCCCCACTCGCCATAATTGGCTAATACTCGACGGACACACGTAATGGAACTACTTATCAATATGACACAGGACTGCCAACCTGAGACAAGTAACTGAAAGTCACTAGATGTAAACTTAGGTGATTCGTAATATATAACAAGAATCATAGGTGTAAAAGGGCGTGATGGTAACGCTCCTCGTGGGCTAAAACCTCGAAACTAGAAAGAAATAATTGATTGACTTGATTCTGCGACCGTCTTTACTCCTAGACCGATTACCTGTAGTCTTATGCTCTGCGGCAATTTGGAAGTTAGGAATTATATACAGCTTACAATCATGGCGTATTATCCCACTTCTTTTAACCCTTTATTGCTGGACTCGGTGCAGTGTACGGACGTTTAATTCTTCGCACGCTATCGGCCTTGGTGCACTGTACGGTGATGAATACAGTTCAATAAATTCAAACCCCTCCGTTACGTGCAGTGGTTGGAATTTAAACCCCAGGGCCATTGAAGGGTTACATTTCTTTAAAACTCTAGGAGTTACGGGGAGAACTATTATAATTTTCTGTACAATTTATGTACAATACTTATTTATTTTTTGCTCCCTAAATGAACGTACTTAGTAAGCTAAAACACATCATGCGCTTAGAAGTGTGTATAAGGCTAATGTGACATGTGCGTTACGTCTGTCCAATGCCAATCAATACCGCAATATCTAGACAAAATTTGATAAAATTTCTGAATCGGATTTCACGAAATCCCATCAGCGGTTCTGAAGTTGTGACAGAGAGACAGACATGGTGATGAAAATGAGCAGCTTATTGTAACTGTGTCACGAAGGCACTTAAAAGCAAACTTGTTTTTGTGGCTAAGTACCTCTATGAAGACGTAAAGAAGAAGCGAAATTTATGACCCCCACGATTTTTATTTCGGAACTGTATGGAAGTAAATTATTATAGCAGGATTAATTCCACAAAGTCTCCAGCTTCAGGCACAGGTACCGTTAGCGAGCCTAGGCTGATGTATCGAGTAGGGGGGAGTGCGCGAAGTCGTGTGCGCGTAGATCAGTGTGTTTCTGCAGTCAGAGCGGTGGAGGTGCCAGTATTCGTCTGCTTACGTAGCAGCTACAGTCACGTGACTGAGGTAGTAGGACCGTAAGCTTTGTGAGACTCGCGCTGAAGGTTGTCACGCAAAATGACGGGGACTTTGTGGAAGTAATCCTGCTATACCCGCATACGCTTTTCCCTTCATATCCAGCTAAGAAGCCGACGTTAGCCGCCGCCTAAGAGACTGTGGGCGTAGCAGTTCTGTGGATGTCTCAATTTCTTCACTCGCCGGCAACTCCGAATTACTATCCCTTGCCAGGCAGATCTTCTGACCCACATTGCTAAAGAGATATGCATGTCTATATATATCTAAGTGCCACGACACAAAGGCGAATAGAGGACATAAAAGCTACACTCCTTTTGTTCTAAAAAGGGTAATTTGTTTGATAATATTCACTATTCGGTTGTTTTTCCCCATTGACTTCAGATAATTTTTGAATATGATATTACGGGGCCTTGGACATGACATTGAAGGGACAAATTCCCATCCCTTCTTTCGGAAATTGAATTTCGGGCATGAATACTAAGCAGGTCACATTTCTAGTCCAGCAGCTAAATGTCATTTGTTTATAGATAGTAATAGATCACAGCCACCTTAATGTAACACGGCTAGCTTCTCTTCTTCGTCGGTTTTAAACTAATTAAGGACCCAAGTGTGTAATCAGTTGATCAGTTTAATGAAAAGCAACGCTGCAGAAGTTTGGAAGTCGATATCGAATGGTTGTTGTTAAAATTCAGTTAAATTCTTGCCCTAATTAAGTGCAATTTTGTAGTAAATTTGAAGCCTGTGTGTGCCATTAGTATAGTGCAATAGAGCCAAAGACGATTGCGGTTAAAGAAAACGCATTGATTAGCCTACTGATCTGTGCTGAGTATACTAATGCATTAGACGAAAACAGTCACTATAAAAGTAACAAGATAAGCAATGTACATATAAAGTAATATACAGGCGCCTTCGCATAACAACTCTTGCTATGAAAAAGTAACAAGTATTACAATATTCTGAGTGTGTGTCTGTAGTCTTAGTTATCCAGCATGCAAAGCGCATGCGCCGTATTATATTTTCATCTGTGGCCTGTCTGGCTCTACCATATTTTTCCACATTATCTCATAAACGGCACGATTTTCGGAAAAAGCTTATTGACCATAAAACGTGTGTTTTGATTTTCTCTACAACTTTTGTCTGAAACATTTCTCATTCTAAGAAGAATTCAGCGAGATATTATCATAAATGTACATAGGTCTTCATGTAAAGTTCCAGTTATTTTTGTCAGATTTTAATGAAACTTGGATTTTCTCGACGGATTTTCGATAAATACTCAAATATCAAATTTCACGAAAATCCGTCCAGTGGGAGCCGAGTTGTCCCATGCAGACAGACGGACAGACAGACAGAACGCGCCCAAAAAGTTAGGAAATATAAGGATGTGTGACATTACGCCACGACTGTGCGGATTCGTGACATGGTGTTCACGCACTGCAGTAGCCATTTTTCCTACATTATCCAGTCCAGTGTCCCTTTATGAAGCCGAAATCTCATTCCTGGCTTGTCCATGTGTCACTGTTGTGCTGTCAAATTTCGCTCTCTCCCCCGTTCACAGTCCCCCTGTCTTTCTAACCTCTAACTCTTCTTTTTCCTGTTTCATTATAAAAAGGACTTTCTTCTAAAAAACCACTTGAACCTTCCAAAGCATCCATCATGATTTTATTCATTCCACTGCACACAAATTCGGCATCTTATAGCAGTCGCGATGGCTCAGTCGGTACAGTAGCCTGGCAGGATTCCTGGCAACATGATGCTCCATACTGATTTTGTATTTATGACCGCAACAGCCTAGCTGCTGGTAGGACATGGCACTTCAGGTTGGGGCTGTTCGTGGGGCAAACATCCTCACCTCGTAAAATGTCAGTTGTCCCTAGACCCCGGCAACGAGGAAGCCATGGCCCGAAAAAGGGCCGAAGCACCATATAATAATAATAATAAATTACAAAGCTCTTTCAATATAAATACAGCTCATGTGGAATGTAAAAACAAAAGTGATACCAGTAATAATAGTGGCAACTGGAACCATCTCAATAACATTCAGAAAATACCTGAGCAACGTACCGGGAAAGCACAACGTCAAGGCACTACAGAAGACAGCCATCAAGGCACTACAGAAGACAGCCATCAAGGCACTACAGAAGACAGCCATCAAGGCACTACAGAAGACAGCCATCAAGGCACTACGAAGACAGCCATCAAGGCACACGGAAGACAGCCATCAAGGCACTACGGAAGACAGCCATCAAGGCACTACAGAAGACAGCCATCAAGGCACTACAGAAGACAGCCATCAAGGCACTACAGAAGACAGCCATCAAGGCACTAAAGAAGACAGCCATCAAGGCACTACGAAGACAGCCATCAAGGCACTACAGAAGACAGCCATCAAGGCACTACAGAAGACAGCCATCAAGGCACTACAGAAGACAGCCATCAAGGCACTACGAAGACAGCCATCAAGGCACTACAGAAGACAGCCATCAAGGCACTACAGAAGACAGCCATCAAGGCACTACAGAAGACAGCCATCAAGGCACTACAGAAGACAGCCATCAAGGCACTACAGAAGACAGCCATCAAGGCACTACAGAAGACAGCCATCAAGGCACTACAGAAGACAGCCATCAAGGCACTACAGAAGACAGCCATCAAGGCACTACAGAAGACAGCCATCAAGGCACTACAGAAGACAGCCATCAAGGCACTACAGAAGACAGCCATCAAGGCACTACAGAAGACAGCCATCAAGGCACTACAGAAGACAGCCATCAAGGCACTACAGAAGACAGCCATCAAGGCACTACAGAAGACAGCCATCAAGGCACTACAGAAGACAGCCATCAAGGCACTACAGAAGACAGCCATCAAGGCACTACAGAAGACAGCCATCAAGGCACTACAGAAGACAGCCATCAAGGCACTACAGAAGACAGCCATCAAGGCACTACAGAAGACAGCCATCAAGGCACTACAGAAGACAGCCATCAAGGCACTACAGAAGACAGCCATCAAGGCACTACGAAGACAGCCATCAAGGCACTACAGAAGACAGCCATCAAGGCACTACAGAAGACAGCCATCAAGGCACTACGGAAGACAGCCATCAAGGCACTACGGAAGACAGCCATCAAGGCACTACAGAAGACAGCCATCAAGGCACTACAGAAGACAGCCATCAAGGCACTACAGAAGACAGCCATCAAGGCACTACAGAAGACAGCCATCAAGGCACTACGGAAGACAGCCATCAAGGCACTACGGAAGACAGCCATCAAGGCACTACAGAAGACAGCCATCAAGGCACTACAGAAGACAGCCATCAAGGCACTACAGAAGACAGCCATCAAGGCACTACAGAAGACAGCCATCAAGGCACTACGGAAGACAGCCATCAAGGCACTACAGAAGACAGCCATCAAGGCACTACAGAAGACAGCCATCAAGGCACTACAGAAGACAGCCATCAAGGCACTACAGAAGACAGCCATCAAGGCACTACAGAAGACAGCCATCAAGGCACTACAGAAGACAGCCATCAAGGCACTACAGAAGACAGCCATCAAGGCACTACAGAAGACAGCCATCAAGGACTACAGAAGACAGCCATCAAGGCACTACAGAAGACAGCCATCAAGGCACTACAGAAGACAGCCATCAAGGCACTACAGAAGACAGCCATCAAGGCACTACAGAAGACAGCCATCAAGGCACTACAGAAGACAGCCATCAAGGCACTACAGAAGACAGCCATCAAGGCACTACAGAAGACAGCCATCAAGGCACTACAGAAGACAGCCATCAAGGAACTACAGAAGACAGCCATCAAGGCACTACAGAAGACAGCCATCAAGGCACTACAGAAGACAGCCATCAAGGCACTACAGAAGACAGCCATCAAGGCACTACAGAAGACAGCCATCAAGGCACTACAGAAGACAGCCATCAAGGCACTACAGAAGACAGCCATCAAGGCACTACAGAAGACAGCCATCAAGGAACTACAGAAGACAGCCATCAAGGCACTACAGAAGACAGCCATCAAGGCACTACGGAAGACAGCCATCAAGGCACTACGAAGACAGCCATCAAGGCACTACAGAAGACAGCCATCAAGGCACTACAGAAGACAGCCATCAAGGCACTACAGAAGACAGCCATCAAGGCACTACAGAAGACAGCCATCAAGGCACTACAGAAGACAGCCATCAAGGCACTACGGAAGACAGCCATCAAGGCACTACAGAAGACAGCCATCAAGGCACTACAGAAGACAGCCATCAAGGCACTACAGAAGACAGCCATCAAGGCACTACAGAAGACAGCCATCAAGGCACTACAGAAGACAGCCATCAAGGCACTACGAAGACAGCCATCAAGGCACTACAGAAGACAGCCATCAAGGCACTACAGAAGACAGCCATCAAGGCACTACGGAAGACAGCCATCAAGGCACTACGGAAGACAGCCATCAAGGCACTACAGAAGACAGCCATCAAGGCACTACAGAAGACAGCCATCAAGGCACTACAGAAGACAGCCATCAAGGCACTACAGAAGACAGCCATCAAGGCACTACGGAAGACAGCCATCAAGGCACTACAGAAGACAGCCATCAAGGCACTACAGAAGACAGCCATCAAGGCACTACAGAAGACAGCCATCAAGGCACTACAGAAGACAGCCATCAAGGCACTACGAAGACAGCCATCAAGGCACTACAGAAGACAGCCATCAAGGCACTACAGAAGACAGCCATCAAGGCACTACAGAAGACAGCCATCAAGGCACTACAGAAGACAGCCATCAAGGCACTACAGAAGACAGCCATCAAGGCACTACAGAAGACAGCCATCAAGGCACTACAGAAGACAGCCATCAAGGCACTACAGAAGACAGCCATCAAGGCACTACAGAAGACAGCCATCAAGGCACTACAGAAGACAGCCATCAAGGCACTACAGAAGACAGCCATCAAGGCACTACAGAAGACAGCCATCAAGGCACTACAGAAGACAGGCCATCAAGGCACTACAGAAGACAGCCATCAAGGCACTACAGAAGACAGCCATCAAGGCACTACAGAAGACAGCCATCAAGGCACTACAGAAGACAGCCATCAAGGAAACTACAGAAGACAGCCATCAAGGCACTACAGAAGACAGCCATCAAGGCACTACAGAAGACAGCCATCAAGGCACTACAGAAGACAGCCATCAAGGCACTACAGAAGACAGCCATCAAGGCACTACGAACACCACAGGCATACAGAAGACAGCCATCAAGGCACTACAGAAGACAGCCATCAAGGAACTACAGAAGACAGCCATCAAGGAACTACAGAAGACAGCCATCAAGGCACTACGGAAGACAGCCATCAAGGCACTACGGAAGACAGTCCATCAAGGCACTACGGAAGACAGCCATCAAGGCACTACAGAAGACAGCCATCAAGGCACTACAGAAGACAGCCATCAAGGCACTACAGAAGACAGCCATCAAGGCACTACAGAAGACAGCCATCAAGTCACTACAGAAGACAGCCATCAAGGCACTACGGAAGACAGCCATCAAGGCACTACAGAAGACAGCCATCAAGGCACTACAGAAGACAGCCATCAAGGCACTACGGAAGACAGCCATCAAGGCACTACAGAAGACAGCCATCAAGGAACTACAGAAGACAGCCATCAAGGAACTACAGAAGACAGCCATCAAGGCACTACGGAAGACAGCCATCAAGGCACTACGGAAGACAGGCATCAAGGCACTACAGAAGACAGCCATCAAGGCACTACAGAAGACAGCCATCAAGGCACTACAGAAGACAGCCATCAAGGCACTACAGAAGACAGCCATCAAGGCACTACAGAAGACAGTCATCAAGGCACTACAGAAGACAGCCATCAAGGCACTACAGCAAACAGCCATACTGGCACTGCACACATACTGCGGGAAGTGCTGATGTAAATGTACAGAACATTGAGCGTGGGTAATAGCATTACGTGTAGCATATATTGTAACTACAAAATAGCTGCAACATTATGTACCGTAGGAACATGGTTTGTTTCAGGTATATAATTTTAAACACCCTGCATAGAAGTGATAATGAATAATAATAATAATGTATTACTATTATCTTTTATTATTTAGTTTCAAGTTCATGTTAACAATAGCTGTGGCCGCTACCACATTGTTGTCTGCAGTACACGTAGCTTATATTAAATCCTACTTAAAGTGCAGTATATAAATTATCGGTTCCTATTTCAGTGTATTTATCACCCTGAGAATAAACAACGATTATTTGCTTAATCAATAATAAGTAAGTGGTCTTTGTAATGGACTCGCAGGTTTTTCTGTTAGATAGAAACCGAACTGTTATGTACCTAGTTCAGATTTCAAACGGCCGAATGAGCCACAATGCGACCGCAGTATTGACCAGCCAATACAACATTTTACCTTTCACCCCATTAACAAGTTTGGGCTGCGAGTCCCATTCTTCAACTCCCTCCCTCAGTTTTATATACGAGCTGCAGGATTACTCTCTTGCAATCCCAATTGATGGGAGGATTAAAGTGCGGCTTATGGCGCAAGATGTGCGCGAATTACAAGTTGACAGCGCCGACGGGATCAGCGCCCATATATTACAGGACTAAACTGATCCCTGTTTACCTGCTGCTGTGTTTACACACAGAGTAAAAGCGGTCCTGATAACGCACGCGTCCAAGTGGCCGAGCTTCCGGTCAGTGGCGTGATATTTCCGGTCACTGTGGGCGTCTACTCAGTGGCGGAAACTGAAGTTAGTCGCCAGAAAGACAGGCAATGTAAGTATAACGTAATATTGAGGCGCGTTCGCGTAACAATTTTTGCTGTAGAAAAGCAGTAAGTATTACATATTCTGAGTGTGTGTCTGTAGCCTTAGTTATCCAGCACGCAAAGCGCATGCGCCGTATTATATTGTCATCTGTGGCCTGTCTGGCTCTACAATATTTTTCCACATTATCTCATAAACGGCACGATTTTCGGAAAATAGTTATTATACATAAAATGTGTGTTTTGATTTTATCTACAACTTTTGTCTGAAATATTTCACTTCTAAGAAGAATTCAGGGAGATATCATAAACATACATAGGTCTTCATGTAAAGTACCGTTATTCTTGTGAGATTTTAATGAAATTTGAATTTGCTCGACAGATTTTCGTAATATCCTCAAACATCAAGTTTCATGAAAATCTATCCAGTGGGAGCTGAATTGTTCCATACGGACGGACAGACAGACAACCTGACATGACGAAGCTAATAGTCGCTTTTCGCAATTTTACGAAAGCGCCTAAACACTGAATGAAAGCATACGTTTAGCCATTGCTCGGTTGATATCACAGATAGGCTAGATGTGTAAGGATATGCTGCAGCAGCTGGTAGTAGCTCAGCTCGTCAACAAACACTTTAAATTCCTATGCCTATTGCGCTAAGTAACTTGGGTTTAGGATACATCGTTAAGTTAGAATATATGAATAAATACATTAATAAATGTATGAAACTGGAAAGACTGCATAAAACCCTGAAAGCTGGCTTGACGGAGGCAAAAATCAAGGAACCGCGCAGGTCCGTTCAAGGTCCGAAAGGCATTTACGGTCCATGACACGGAAACCTTAAAATGGGGAACGCGATTACGCTGAAGGCCTTCCCGTGATGGCTGCAGTCCATGATGTGGCATGCTGAAGACTTGGGCTGCAATTGGCAGTATGTCCTTTGTGGGGAGGGGCGGGAAATTCGTCTGTTTGTCCATTTGACTGTCTGTCCGCCATGTATCAGCACGGCTCACACCGTACAGATATCTGCCTAATTTGAAATTTTGGACTTTTCATCAAAATCAGTCGAGAAAATTTAAGTTCGCTTAAAATCGGAAAAAAACATCGGGCAATTTTCATGAAGACCTAAGTACGTTTTAGTTTTGCCGGCGACATAAATTCGCCGTAAATCACTTTTGCCCAGCAATCATTATTTTCGTATTGATGACGGTGACACATATTTCAACAATACACAGATTATGCATTGTTACATTTCTATTGCAACAGTGGTTACGCTATACGTACGTTTCTTATCTGATTGTACTTGAGCTCGTTTTAGGCGCGTTGGCGACACTGCGAAAAGCGACTGTTAGCTTCGTCATATCTTTCATGTCTGTCCGTCTACATGGAACAACTCGGCTGCCACTGGACGGATTTTTATTGAACTTGGTATTTGAATATTTTTCTACAATATGTCGAGAAAATTCAAATTTGATTAAAATCTGACAAGAAGAACGGGTACTTTACATGAAGACCTAAGTACATTTATGATAATATCTCGCTGAATTCTTCTTAAAATGGGAAATACTTCAGACAAAAGTTCTAGAGAAAATCAAAACACACATTTTATATTCAATAACTATTTTCCGAAAATCGTGCCGTTTATGAGATAATGTGGAAAAATATGGTAGAGCCAGACAGGCCACAGATGACAATATAATACGGCGCATGCGCTTTGCATGCTGGATAACTAAGGCTACAGACACACACTCAGAATATGTAATACTTATTGCTTTACCACGGCAAGAATTGTTACGCGAACGCGCCACGTTGTTACGTTATACGCACATTGCCTGTCTTTTTTTAATTGGTCACTCTGCTGCTGATTCAGCACGTAAATAAACAGTATTGGCACTGCATTATTTGTTCCCTCAGTCACTTTTTGTTCTTGTCATGGAAGTTAACGCCATTTTCAGTGGCCATGAAGTGACTGAGGAAGAACGCCTGACTGTGGTATAGTCCAATTAGTGGCTTCACACGCGCTGCGGTCTGCCGGCTGCGTCATCAACCGCAGCTAACAGCGCTGTCTATGATCCGTTCTGTCATACTACGTTACAGTGGGAACTAATTGAACTGGCTGGCCACCCCGTGGGTAAAGCACGTAACAGCCTCTTATACCAAACTGTCTGCATGTACTGAGGGTTAACGCTGTGAAAGACAGCGGTAACTATACGCACCACGTAGTGTAAACATCAGAAACTCTGCATTATGCTTACAGGGTGAATTAACTTCATGAAGCAGAATTCTTAGTTAGTCAAGAAATTCCCCGCATTTTATGGAACCCGAAGGTTCATTACCGTGTTCACAACAGGCCGCCACTTTTTCCTGCCATGAGCCACTTTAATCCAGTCCACGGCATCATCCTAGTCCTTTATGATCCGTTTTAATACTATCCTTTCATCTGTGTATTTTTCTTTAAAGTCGTCTCTATTTTTCTGGTTTTCCCACCAAACCATCTATTCATGTCTCCCCCATACGTGCTACATGCCCCGCGCATCTCATTCTTGATTTTATCATCCGAATAATATTTGGTGATCAGTACAGATCATTAAGTTCCTCGTTATGTATCTTCTCAACTCCCCTGTTACCCCGTCCCCCTTAGCCCAAATATCCTCCTCAGCACCCTATTCCCGAACACCCTCAGCCTATGTTCCTCCCTCAGTGTGACAGACCGAGTTTCACACCCACAACCTTCCATGAACACATACCTAACACAGAAGTATTTAAAAAAAACTAGTTTTTGTAAATACTTTTGTGTTATTTTCCATGAATGTTTTCTAATGATGTATTTATGGATGGTTGTTTGGTTTGTGGTTAGTTTTAATTTACCTGAAGAAGGAAACTCTTTCCGAAGCGTATAGAGTGGTGTTGTGTGTCAAGGAAAATATCCTAATAGATATTAGTGATAACAGCTCCGCTAAATCATAGTCAAAAATGTGTATGATTCAACAAGTATATACGTATTTCTGTTTAAAGGAACAGAAAAACTTTACAGGCTTATGATCCAAGTGTTTCAATATACTTTCAAAGTATTTATAATGCTGCGTGCTACATGGTTATCCAACTGACACACCTTGCCGCTGACTTAAGCTAAGAGTGCAGCAGGTTTTCAAGCCATCACTAGTTCCCAGTTCTGCCACTTCAAGCAGTCCTATCGGAAAGACGAATCAGTCCCGTTCTGCCAACAATGAAGACAGTCTCTATTTGCCAGGTATCGCACGCTCCTGCGGGCAACACTCCAACTAACGACCCTGAAAGGCACTCAATTACTTGCTATCTCAGTGCCTGGGGCACTCAGTAGGGACCACTAACGTCTGAGTCTTGGCACCGTCCACAGAGGTCGCATGAAGCAGATCAAACACTCCTAGCGCTCGACCGATTCTGTATTCATGGACACGTTAAGTGCCTAATGGTTGAACAGAGTTGGCTGCTACAAGGACTCAGTCATGAAGGAGAATACGACCATATGACAGCTATACACGTGAATAAGTTATTATTATTATTATTATTATTATTATTATTCTGATAACATTTATCCAACAAATTAGGAGATCTAAAAATTAACTCTTAGAATAGGAAGGTAAAGATAAAGGTCACCCTAGAACAGGCCATGAAGGTCCAGAGGGGGAGTAGAGGTATAGCTCTACTCTTTCCTTATCCTCGGCGCTAGATGGGGTGGGTGGTCAACGCCACGCCCCGGCCGCTTTGCCCCCGGGATTGACCCGGTACCCATTGTACAAGAGGCTGGGTAGGCCTCAGGGCGAGACTGGACAGGTGCTGAATATCTCGGATTCGATCCCCGGACCGCCCAGCTCGTAGCGAGTCGCTATACAGACTGAGCTATCCCGGCCTCCTTAGAAGTAGGAAGTTCATTTAAAACTAATTTTCTGTGTCTCATAGAGTGCACTGTCTGTATTACAAAGACGAAGTGGTGAATGCTGGTTTAGGAAGAAATGATGGGTTTTGTGACATTCACACGAAACAAATAAATACGCTCTGTAATCAAAGCTCACAGTTCCTTGATGTTAAAACAACAGTTTATTGATGTTAAAACAGGAGGTACATATAGAAACCAATTTGTTTAAAGAGTTAACCAATTAGATAACAAATATACAAGCAACTGTCAACACATCAGTCACACGGCCATCAAACAACTGAAGGTGTCTATAGAGTAGCTCCACTACTTGGTGTTTGGGAGATTCAGGTTTTAAATCTTGCCCCTTATGACGGCTTTCCTGGGGCTGGGTGTTCATATACAGGGTATACATAAAAGAATGGTGCGGTTTCAATAGACATTTCTATTTAAACCGCACCATTCTTTTATGTATACCCTGTATTGTCCTCAGACTCTACAGACAAATGAGAAACTTCGCTTGAGAGGTAAATATTCTGATTATGGTGGCGAGATATCCGATATTTCTTGGTGTTTTACAGTCGGTCCCTTAAGTCAAATTTTGGGATTATTCGCATTCATTAAAGTAGGCCACGGCGGCCTCCTTTCTTTTCCAAATATTTACTGAGTAGGCACATCTTACGTTTCAAAGGTAAATATCCTCAGCTACTGACAGCATCGTTAAATAAATCATAATTAGAAATGTAACCAGCCAATGGAGAAACTCTCTTATTGATTAAATAACCGAGGCCTGATCAATTAGTCTATATGTAGGAGGATAAGAAAAATGATAAACTTAACCTTTATCTTCTGACTTTTAAATTTCTGTGTAGCTGATGACGGCCGGAATTACTTTCATTTTGAATGTCCATCCCTGCACCTGAGTAGAATCGTTTGTCCTTTAGTCCGTTAAGAGTTACATTTAACGGGACGTGAGCGACCCGTTTGGCCAATGGAGGTTAAACGTGCAAAAAAATCGAGGCCCTGCTGTGTGCACATGTAGGCACAAAACTTCTTCAGCATTAGTTAGAAACATCTACTGTGTATGACATATGTAATGTGGATGATCATGACAGTCAGCACAAAATCCCGCAATTTAAACCTCTTTCGAATCAGTTATTATATAGGGTTTGAAGTTTTTACAACGATTGGAAGGGTTAAAATTCTCTGTGGTGAATATCAGCATTACTTACGTTTGTCAAGACGTTTCGGAATATTTCTCTGTGTCCGTGCCAAGGTGCTGATACACAAATACTGTTTAAACTTGGATGACGTATGTGACCAATGATGATTACACACAAAATAATTCCCAGATGATGGAAATGAAGAAGATCTCCTGAACTGGTTTATTTCTACCCAAATTTCATTTGTTTGGTCTCCAGAAAAGATTTGATCTTATTTCACACTTCCAAACATTTTCCCAAAGACCTCTAGTTTTATGCACCACATTTTATTCTCAAAATTTATTTTTCGGTACTCCAACTTTCACGAATGTCCTTCCTGAAAATTTTAAAATTCGTTTCTTTTCTTCTTTTTCACCCCCCTCAGTTCCTGCGGAAAAATGTTGATATAATTACGTGCCTTAATTACAGTAGTGGAGACATCTCCTTACCTAATTTTCACACCTAATTCTCCTCTGCTATGAATTGTCACAAAAATAAAACAACCTTCCCCCCCCCCCCCCCCCGGGCACGGAGTCGCTAAAGAAATGAGTGCATCATTCTGCTTCAGATTCGCAGCTGTTTTATGGCGGCGATTAGGGAAACGATAAGAAACTCGGGGAGTTTTATAAGCCGCCACATTAACAGGCGAAAAGTGCAGGAAATTATAGAGATAGCGCGCTGGGAGGGGCAATTTTTTATTCTGAAGAGACCGTTTCTTGTGAGGAGAGTTAATCGCATTGTTTTGTTTAGAAACTTGCTAATGTGCTCACACCTTGATTAAAAGCTACTGCCTACTCAGTGGAGAAGCATAAAGAAGACGCATTATATGCAGTATTTAGGTGGTGGTTGTGGGGGGCAAGAGTGACCCAAGTGGCAGGAGAG
Organism: Reticulitermes speratus; assembly: GCA_021186555.1. Lineage (NCBI taxonomy): Eukaryota > Metazoa > Arthropoda > Insecta > Blattodea > Rhinotermitidae > Reticulitermes > Reticulitermes speratus. The sequence goes on along the minus strand of JAJKFL010000009.1, from coordinate 3,967,546 downwards.
AAGTGTTTCATTGAACAGCGCTATCAATTGTATTATATATCGTTGGCGGTAAATTAATGGATATGGATTGGTGGAATGATTCTAAAAAGGAAAAACATAAATACTGGGAGAAAATCCTGTCCCAGTGTTAAGTTTGTCCGCCACAAATCCCACGTGGACTTCTCGGAGAGAGTGGAAAATGTATTATTACTGTAAATACGATTCCAAAAAAAAAGTATTTGAAGTACTCGTACTTTTTCAACCGCTTTTCCGATTACAGTCAAGCCCGGTTATAACGACATCGGTTTATGCGTCACCTCGTCTATAACGTCAGATATACTGTGGTACCAATTAATTCCTCACTGTTAACCATAACATTATACTACTCTTTTATTTTAACCAACACATGCACTACACCTTTGTCGTCATATATACCCTACATATGTTTCGACTACTTATTAGTCATCATCAGGGTGATCAAAGTATATAAACACAGACTACACATCCACTATAATAGTTGGTTCACATTCAATGTTAAAATAAGATGAACTGTGTTCACTATAAAAACATGTAGCATTTTTGTTTGTGCGTTTGTTTCCTTTTTGGATTAAAACGTTTAAAATTTATTTAAAATTATTGGCAGCAAATTTTAAACGTTTTAATCCAAGAAGGATATATACACGATATATTTAATATAATACCGAGTCGTTTATACTCATTTCTGAGTGTCGTGACCCTACTGGTACGAAGCCATAGGTTGTCATGGGAGAATTTACCAGCGGTGGTTTCCCGTTGCCTTCCGCCGTGTACGATTCTATTCATCCTGATATGACCGCTAGAGCCCTCTAGCAGCCGATCAGGAGACTTAGGCGAGAAATGGCCGCTAAATTTTGCTTACGAACATCTATATGCCCGTAAGGTTCTTTTACATGCCGTAAATCTACGACGGCTTTACTTCCCCTCCGAAGGAAGTGGTGCTACGGATTTTTATCACCTCGGCCGGGATTGAACCCGCAACCTTGGGTCCAGTGACGAGCACGCTAACCACTAGTCCACCGAGGCAGATACACGATATATTTACACAGTCCTTAATGTAGGCATCAGTTACATCCCTAAACGACATTATTTGTTTGGTCTTTGAAATTGTGACAGACTGTGTTTTCTGTGAGGTAGGATCTTAGTTTTTAAATATTATTGAAATACATTTTATCCTACCAGCCTGAGAAGTCTTCCTTGTCCTTAGATAATGTAGTGTTCTTTATCAATGTATTCAATTTATTGTACCAACCAAATGAACATTATTAGTTACATACGAATGTTAAACACGTAGATCCGACGTTTCGGTACAAGCGTACCATCTTCAGGCAGCACAATATGCCAAGTTTAAAACCAGCTGCCAGTGACAAGCCACTATTTACACGTTCCACAGTCTGCAGTGGGCTGCGTTGTTGATGTAATTTGTGTATAAATGGTACAGTGTGTACTGTTTTTAAAATTTTATGGTTAAATGTGATTAAAATGTTTCTTATATAATAAATATGATTCATGCAGATTAAAAGTATTGTTGCAGCTGGTAGTGGAAGTCGTGTAACGGAGCCAGCAGCATGCTGCTAGCTCCGTTACACGACACAGCATAACACAGCGGCACGATCCACCTTGTACTGAGATACGCACTACAGACCTGAACATATAATGACACAAACTGGAAGTTTCCACTACTAGCCGCAACAATAATTTTAATTTCTATAAATCATATTTGTTATGTAATAAATATTTAATAATATTTTCATCTTAAGATTTTAAAAACAGTACACGCTGTACCATTTATACACAAATTACATCACCAACGCAGCCTACTGCAGACTGTGGAACCGTGTAAATAGTGGCTTGTCACTGGCAGCTGGTTTTAAACCTAGCATATTGCGCTGCCTGAAGATGGTACACTTGTGCCGAAACGTCGGAGCTACGTGTTTAACACTCATATGTAACTAATAATGTGCATTTGGTTGGTACAATAAATTGAATACATTGATTTATTTGAGAATTCATATTGTGGAGTCTGACGCTCATCTTCAAGGGTGAGGAGGTCCAGCTGTCTTCGAAACGTCGGGGAACACTAACCTAGGGACACAGCTTCACATCCCAGAAGACCTGAATCATCAACAACATTACTGGAGAAATCTCAATTCTCGCACAGATTTGATTTATTTGGAGGCTTCCCCGCTTGTCCTTCTGACAAAAGTAGTATTCAGATGAGTATGGAGCATTGGTGGAGTGACATGGTAAAAGCTAAAGCAATCCCATTACAGGGCTGGACAGGCCATTAGGGTTCCAGGAGGTTGAGGCTCCCAGATTTCAAGATAGCCGATCCCAGTGGCCGTGCGGTCTAAGGCGTGGGTATTCGGCCGCTCGTTCACTAGGATCGTGGGTTCGAATCCCACCGGGGGCATGGATGTTTGTGTTGTGTTATACGGTAGTATGGAACATAAATGACATGAAGGACGAAAAGGATTTAATACAGTACAAAAATGGATCAAAGGAGAAAAACCCCGGACAAAAAAAAAAAAGACAGTCGGAGCTACGTGTTTAACATTGATATGTAACTTATAATGTTCATTTAGGTGTGTAATAAATTGAATATATTTATCTAAAAATTTCACGCAATGGACAACTTTGAAATAGTTTCTTTATGTCCAAAATATTTTAAGATCTCGAATTATGTCCCTCAAAATTAACAGGTAGGCCTACTGGGCAGGCTTAAAATTAATTATTTGTATGGAGCTCAGTTTTTTTTGTAAGTTATTGCCAACATGTATGGTAAACTCCTAACTGTGAGACATGTAAATTCGTGCTTAAAACAAAATAATATAATAACATATAACCATGGCTCAACAGCCCTATATGGGCTTGGGCCTCCTCTTGCCTCCTCTTTTCGAGGTTACTAAGTCGTGCGCATTCGTGGCAGTTGGTGACTGGACAACTGGCCGCGCTACTGTTCTATCGATCCTGATGGAGGCAATTTGGCTTACGTAACATTTTTATAACCCGTAAGGTTCTTTTACATGCCGTAAATCTACGACGTGGGACCGACGGCTTTACTTCCCCTCCGAAGGAAGTGGTGCTCCGGATTTTTATCACCCTTAAAAATCCATCGACCTCGGTCGGGATCGAACCCGCGAACCTTGGGTCCAGTGGCGAGCACGCTAACCACTAGTCCACCGAGGTCGACTAAAACAAAATATCGTAAAGCGAAATAACGTGCATAAATGTAGGTTGATATACCCTCTGTCACTGTGTTAAATATATCTGCTTATAAATAAAATACTTGCTTGTTACGTTGACAAATGTATACACATATTACAGCAAAACACCGCTATGCCCGCTTCATGGTATTGGTGAAATCATAACCACTCCCTTTGCCGTATAAATTCTGCGGTCAACACATCGTATCTGCGGGGTGGTTACCCCAACCTGGCTGGCTTGAGGGCACACAGACACGCGCATACAGTGAAAATTCTGCTACAACTGAGAACTGGGTGTTTTAACCGAGTGTCAGAATATGGAAACGAGAGAGCTGAATAGAAATAATAGGTTTCATATGATTTTGAGTTTGTTTTTTCCTATGGCTCGACAGCCCCTTGGGGGCCTAGGCCGCCTCATTTTTCGAGCTTTCGCGATCACACACTTTAGACACGCCACATTTGGTAGGACTCCTCTGGACGAGTGATCAGCCCGTCGCAGAGACCTCTACCTGACAACACACAACACTCACAAGAGACAGACATCCATGCTCCCGGCGGGATTCAAACCCACAATCCCAGAAAAGCGAGCGGCCGTAGACCCACGCCTTAGACCGCGCGGCTACTGGGATCGGCTCTGAGTTTATTGCTGATATGAAATAGACCTTAACAGAATTTCAAATGTATGTACTGCAAATTGAGAATAAGTATATAGGTATAGGTACTACGAATTAAAATTTTCAGGAATATATACATAAGGTGCAACTTAGCAGGCTGCCAAATTAGCGTGTTTATACATTGAAACCTGCCTATAATGCAACCGCAAGGAACCGAAATTTTTTCCGTTGCAGGCAGGTTTCCTTTGATACAGGTACTGTAAGTTTGGATCCTCGGGACTGTCAAACTTTCCACCGAAGACAGTTTTTCTGTCACTGTTTCACTGTAGGTTCCCAAAGGAAAATGATACGTAAAAAGAGTAATAGGTAGATGGAATGAAGAGTTTTGAATTTCTGGACATCGAATTCCTTATAAACAACGCAAATGTTGAGTTACAAACGAAGGAGAAAATGACGAAGAAGATATAAAGAGGAGAAGAGGAAGAAGTGTCAGCTTGTAACGTAAGAAATAAGAGAAAATCCAGGACTGGGAATATGTGTGGATTTTATTGCTCAATATGTCATTCATCATATGCAGGATATTGCCTTAAATAAGACTGGAATGATGACATGTAATGATTCTGACGTCACATTTTGTGCTAAATAACCTAGTAATGTCACTAAATATTGCTAACTCTTTTCTTTTAACGAACAGACTTGCCGTCAAGGAAAAAGATTTATATGTGGCTGATACTGATATCTCACACTTATTATAAAAGCCTTACTTTAGTAATAAGATAAAATCTAGGACAATGAGGTGGGAGATGCATATAGCACGCATTGAAAAATTCAGACATGAGTACCTACTTAAGATGGTCAGGGAAGTTGTGGTAAATGGGATCATAATATTAAAATGGATATTAAACAAATACAAGGGCAGTGTGTAGACTAGGTTTATGTGGATCAGGATAGAATGCAGTCGATGGCTGTTGTGAATACGGTAACGAATTCTTGCGTTTCGTAGAAAGTGGGAGATATCTAGAGGTGCTTTTTATTCTTAGCTTCCCAGAGATTGTTGCTTCATGCAGAAATTTTGACGTAAAACGTCTTCCATTTCGGTACACATAGGTGGGTCACCTCGGCGCTCGCGGTGTCAGACTTTCGCGTTACCTACGTTTCTTCACAGTGCTCCGCGCCTACTTCGACTACAGCAGTGAACGATACACAGTTTGAAAGGTAAGGAATATGCCTACACGCTGAAATAAGAATCATCGAAAAATCTTGAAATCTACCAAAATGGCGGCCATGTCAAAATCACCTACGATTTTCACACTCTCACCATCTAACGTCTTATTACATTTCGGTACACATAGGACCTACTTCTCATACCACAAGCCACGGCTAACCATTACAGAGACATAAACACATACATATAACAACTTGTAAAAATTTCTGAAAAAATACAAACTCCAATACAGTCAACTTCTTTCTTTCTTTCTTTCTTTCTTTCGTCCTTCCCTCACTCAAGTAGTTAAAACATTTTAACACCCGCCAAAAAAAGATCGCCAACATTCAACTTGTCGGCGTGACGTTTTACGTATAATTTGCGGTTCAGTCGTAGCTTGAAACACCGAAGAATTTTTTTTTTTTACTTTGTTTTAACGGATACAAGTGATAATTGTCCAACAGAAATCGCCCACATACAAATTATTCCTTCTGCACTTAATTCAACGTACAAAGACTTCAGTTGATCTAGCATTGGCTGTATTCGCTAGATACAAGCATTAGCCTTTGTACAAGACTTGGGTCCTTTTAGGACCAAGCAGGAATGAATCACTGTTTGCCTAATGCACAGGCGGCAATATAATGGGATAAGTTGTTTATTTGCATAGCGATAAGACATAACTAATATCTGTTACTGAATTAAAGAGGCCCACCACAATTTCTTGCACTAGAGAACATCGCTGTTGCGCGGTAGGTATAAATACAGGCGAGGAAATCAGCAAGGTACACGGTTGCCAAATGCATACCCAGCAAGACACATTAAAGAAAGTGGTGCGTATTTTTACCACTATCGTATAAAGATTTAAATTCTTAAAGACGCTCCTGTCTTACAGCGTTGGATATTACCGTGTGTTTTTTTTTACAAATCACAGCAGTTAAAACCCACAAAATACACTTTATATAAGGAGGAACCCCCAATTGCCTATAATTAATCTCCTACATGTTTCGACCCCTCTAGGTTCGTTATCAGGGAGCTTCAAGAAATTGCAAAGAGAAGTGTATAAACTACAATACTGCATATGTCAAAAGGCCAATTATGCATATACAAATACAAAAATATATAAAGTTAAAAATATTAAAATAATCAATAATTGATTAAAATTTTTGTGCCTGTAGCTTCCAGAATTAAATTCAGTCCACATTTCATAGAACACTTAATATTTTAAAGTGGACTGAATTTAATTCTGGCGTCTATAGGTATAGATCTTTTAATCAAATATTGGCCATTTTAAATTTTTAAATTTTTACATCTTTAGCTTTTCATATTTTTGTATTTTGCCTTGCGTAAGTCGTTTTGTTGATATATGCAGTGTTGTGTCTTTATTCACGTCTGTTTGTAATTATATGGAGTTCCTTGATAATGGCCGAAGGGGGCCGAAACTTGTAGGAGACTAATTATGGACAATTAGGCATTTCTGCATATATAAATTGTACTGTGTTTTTTTAATTTCCGTGACATTTCAGTCTGTTTATGTATGTATGTATGTATATATGTATGTATGTATGTATGTATGTATATATGTATGTATGTATATATGTATGTATGTATATATGTATGTATGTATATATGTATGTATGTATATATGTATGTATGTATATATGTATGTATGTATGTATGTATATATGTATGTATGTATATATTGTATGTATTATATGTATGTAATGTATGTATGTATATAATGTATGTATTATATATGTATGTATGTATATATAGTATGTATGTATATATGTATGTATGTATGTATATATGTAGTATGTTATGTATGTATGTATGTATATTATGTACGTATGTATATATGTATGTATGTATATATGTATGTATGTATGTATGTATATATGTATGTATGTATATATGTATGTATGTATATAGTTGTATGTATGTATGTATGTATATATGTATGTATGTATATATGTATGTATGTATAATATGTATTAGTATGTATTATGTATGTATGTATATATGTATGTATGTATATATGTATGTATGTATGTATATATGTATGTATGTATGTATGTAAGTAAGACCTCCGTCAGTACCACGGGACATAAACCGACAATGTTGAAGTGTTCCGATGAAATTGAATGGGTGTTGAAAGAAACGGCCGTGGCCTGACATGAAGCACTGTATTTGCTTTGAGGAACTGAGGAAGTCCCGAAACAGATACTCGTGTCATGAGTTGGAAATAAGTTTTTGGTTGCTTCCATGTGATTTAGAAGTCATGACGTAATGGAAAAGGATCAAAGGAGCAGGATGCCACGGAGGAGAAAGATAAATTATGAAATAAAACCGCGAAACATGCAAAAGAGAAATACACGATGAAGATAAAAGATAAAAAGAAATCAGTGGAGGTATCAGCTTGGAATAAAGTAACACGTAAGTGGTGGTGGTGGCGGGGGCGGGGCGGGGCGGTGGCGGCGGCAGAACGAGAATGAGAAGAAGGAAGAGAAGGAAATGGAATAAGAACAAAGAAGACGATATTGATAATGAAATAAAGAAGATATGGAATGTAAAGACAAATATTTATATAAGCAACTTAATGCACAAGTTACAAACACATTTAAAAGTATGGTCTTTCACCACTACTACATGTTTCGGCACGTCTGTACCATCCTAAGGGAGTTTATACACCAAATTTCAAACTTGCTGTTATATGACAGATTACATTCATAGTAGGGTTTACTTGTTAAATACAGCATTCTGCAGCTAAATTCTAGGTTCAGGGTGGTTAAGCTGCTAAATGCTGTATTTAATGAGTATTACGGATATAATTAGTCTGTTACGTACCAGGAAATTTAAAATTTGATGTATGAACTCCCTGAGGATGGCACAGACGTGCCGAAACATGTAGTAGTGGTTTAATACCATACTTTCAAATGTGTTTGTAACATGCGCATTAAGTTTGTTTTATAAATGAATAGTAAGCAAAATTCAAGGAATGAAAATTTTCAAAATTGTAAAGAAAAATTCGAGAATTGGATATAAAAGTTAGGTTATGAAGGAATACGAAAATTATTTCTTGCCTGAAGAAGGCAATATTGACGAGAAGGCTAGAGAGTATTTGTATGAAGTGTGATTAGGCAGTGAGGTTGATTGATATTGGGCAGTGTGAGAAGATAGCAGTTTAATGGAGTCGTAATCAGAGGTAATTGTGAAGGAAAATTAGCTCACCACAATGTGGCCACCCTCCCAGCGCCCTGCACTCGGCCTGTGCAGTCTATTCCACACGTCAGGAGACATAGTGGTATATTTGGGGGCTCCGAACAATGACGGTCTCAAAATAATATTCGGGTCGCAAAATACAAACTGAATTGAATAATTTCTGGTCTTTAGTTTGCATTTAACGACAATTGCTGGACCTGTCCAATGTGTTAGGCTAGTAAGCTATCTGTAACATTGCAAGGGCAGTGATAAATAAATGTAGTCAGTTTTAACGTCTAACAAACTGCCTTTTGCCCACGAAGTGTTTATTTATGTTCCGAGTGAATTTCGGATAAAAACCAATTATTCCCCTAAACAGATACAATCCTTTGTTTTGCTATGAATCCAAGCAGTGGCGTAGCTAGGTGTTTTGGCACCTTGGGCGAGTAAAAAAAATGCCTGCCACTAAAAGATGTTATGAACTTTTTTAAAAAAGTTGTTTTAAAACCTCAACATTGGTTATTAAATTTCCTTTTATTTGGCTCAATATTTTGTAAATGTTGAGCACAGAAAGTAATTATTTATTTATAACATTCATTTTGCCGCCCCTTGAACTCTGTCGCCCGGGGCGGCCGCACAACTCCCCCCTGCCCCCCTCGTACCCTAGCTACGCCCCTCAGTTCAAATGTGTTTCTGTGATACAGAAAATGACTGCTTTAAATGTCATGTAGTCTAGATGTAGCTAAAATTGAATTGGCGTCACACACAACACACACACACACACATACGCAGAGAACCTGGTGGTCCCAAAATTCTATGTGTTTTTTGGGGGGAGGGGAAGGGAAACAACCTAAAATATGCCGAATTTTTATATCTATATGTGTGAAAAGTGAAGAATATTGTCATTTACGTAATGAAAAAAAATACATTTTTCTCTTCTCCCAAAAATCTATAGCGACCCCGGGTGGCCCACCCAGACTCCAATTAATTGGAAACAGATGGCTCATTCTCAAGGGTAAAGCTGTCGAGGCGTGAGGCTGACCACTCACCTTAATTAGCGCCGAGATTAAGAATGGGTGGAGCTATGACTCCACTCCCTTCATATGCATTCGTGTCGTGGACAGGGACAACTTTACATTTTGTGTCTGAAGAGAGACAACAGGCGGAAATTTTTACTGACAATAAGCCTGTTTCGTCTAGAAGTCACGTGACGTCACGTGTGTCATACGGAAAGGCTTAAGGCATCACATGTCGCTGAGTTAGAAGACCGGGACAGACAGACAGACAGACAGACACCGGCACATCACTAATATTCTGAAGATAAGAGGAATGGAGATAATACTAATTTAGTACTTCAGAGGAAAAGACACAAGGGCAATACAGTGAGTTTCTAAACAGCGCAACCGTGAAGCGAATTCACGCGTCACGATCTGTCCCATTTGACGGCAGAAATACCCGGCATTCCTGCCTGATAATGGGCTAGCGCGGAAATAAAATCGCGGTAGACTTACACCGAAATGGAAATTGTTTCATGCCTTTAATAATAGTTTTTTTTTATATAAAAGACAGGCAATGTAGATGTAACGTAATATTGCGTCGCGTTCGCATAACCATTGTTGTCGTGGAAAAGCAATAAGTATTACATATTGTGAGTGTGTGTCTGTAGCATTAGTTATCCAGCAACAAATGCACTTAACAACACCTCCATAGCCTCCATACGCTGTCTAAGTCTACTGGTATCTACATCGCAACTGTCGTTCTTTATTTTTGTAATTATTTGTAATTTTCTCAATTCAGCCTATTAGGGAATTTACAATTTATGTAGGTAATCATTTTATAGACAAACAAATACCAACATTTTATATTTCACATTTTATTTTCCAGTGTAAACAGATCTGCACTCAAATAATTACCAGCAGATCTACATGTAAGACATACCAAATATTATTATGTAATTATTTTTATGCAATAACGTCTGATATTCTCCCTGATGATGGGCTGAAAGGGCCCGAAACATGTAGCAGTGGAATGTTTTTAAATATATTATTATGAACCTGTGACAATTATTGCATTTGTTGGATAATATTAATAGAAATATTTGCAGTAAATGTATATTTTAGTGATATTTGATGTTCGTAACAACGATAAATTGTAAAGGCAGTAAAATGTAAATCCAGTGCCTTCTATAGCGCAGTTCTTAAATCTTAAAGTTTATCTAGTGCCAATCGCGTACCAGCCAGCTTCAGAGTTCCCATGACGATGTACAGCGCGGAACTGTTGCAGTATTGTGAAACTACTTTTCTCCCACCCGAGGGCTTGTTCTGTCTCTCTTGAGGGCCATTCTCATAAACGGAAATGTCGCCACCCCCACAGTTGAAGCCTGTATCCAGCTTCTTCGCAAAGCACATTACAAGCACTAATACATCTTGAGATACAAGCGAGTATGGAAAGTTCTCTTACGGTGTTATTTTTATGAATTCGTGTTTCGAAACGGCAGGACCTGAAGGTTGTAACGCAGCCGTAACAAACGCCTGTAAATTGACACATTTCTGAACCTTTCTGGCCACTCATCCACAAGCTACTTCCTTTAGAACCATATTAACGCTTAACGGTCCAGTGTCGAGTTAGACTCGACAGCACTTTCCCGCTGTACCAGATTCAACCTCGAGCTTAAATCGACATGTTATTTTGCAGTGTTTTATGTTGGTTTTCCCCAAGCTGTTGTTATATAGCGGTTCCTTTTGGACTTTGAAGATAGAAATTTTCTGGAAAATTGATTTGGGCCAAACTTGGAATTCGCAACGATAATTTGGATCAAGGTTAATATTATCAACCTTTCTCCTTCTTAGTTTCACAAGTGGCCGTTTTCCAGGAGGCTTTTCCGCGGAAATTCTTTATGCATGCTTTTATCATCATGCCAGATGGATTATATTTTTATATTATTATTATTATTCGCAGAATTGCGGAAAGCAACTTTTAGGTTTTGTGATTTCTGTCCGTCTGGCCGTCCGCATGGAACAACTCGGCACCAACTGGACGGATTTTCTTTAAATTTGAAATTAAGGATTTTTCGAAAATCTGTCGAGAAATTAAAGTTTCATTAAAATCTGACAACAATAACGGGTACTTTACGTGAAGACCTATGTACATTTGTGATAATATCTCGCTGAATTATTCTTAGAATGAGAAATGTTTCGGACAAAGTTGTAAAGAAAATCAAAACACACATTTTAAGTTCAGTAACTTTTTTTTTTTTTTTTTTCTTTTTTTTTTTTTTTTTTTTTTCTTTTTTCGAAAATCGTGCCGTTTATGAGCTAATGTTGAAAAATATGGTAGAGCCAGACAGACCACATATGACAATATAATACGGCGCATGCGCTTTGCATGCTGGATAACTAAAGCTACAGACACACACACTCAGAATATTCAATAATTACTTATTTTCCACGGCCACAATGGTTACGCGAACGCGCCTCAATGTTACGTTATACGTACGTTTCCTGTCTTGTTCAACTTGTACCCATTAGCGGTAAATCCCATACATGAAAAGAAACACCGCGGTTTGCAAAACTGTATATTTAATGGAAGATAGCGGATTGTTGAAACCCGCTGTTTGCGAGGGACTTTTGTACTTATATAGGATTAGTTTGGTTGAAGAGGGAAACAGAGGAAGGGAACAATAAGAAATAGAGAAGAAACGCTGAGAGAAAGGCGCGATTCAGAAGTTAATAAACAGTCAAATAAATGGATAGTCGTAAATAATAAATAAATCCACAAAGAAGTAAACAAACGCCGCCATGCCGGAGCGGATTATGAGCTCGTCTCGCCAACAATTACCATGGTGGTGTGGTAGTATCGTAATCAGCCGCAGCACCGCGCTAATGTCTCCCTGGCCGCTCATCTTCCTTATCGCGCACTCCTTACAGCACTTGATTGCTCTGTATCCGACAGCAGGGGAAGGGGATTCCCCTGCCTCAACAGTATAATATTACGTTGGAATTTGGCGATCTCTTTCGGTGTAGAACACAGCTCCACGTCGGACCGCGCAGTAAATATTGCTGCGTCATATACGATTAAGCCGCGTTGAATTACATTGTGAGGAGTGTCATGTTTTATGCGCAGCATTCGTCTAGAGCAGTATCTCTCTTGAGTCGTCATGCAGGGCCCAATTTTGACAGAAGATCTGCATATTTATATCGTCGCTTCACGTTTTCTCTCATTTATGTTAATCATTTTTGTTTTCTTTTTTACTTAATTTGATGGACATTGGTTTACGAACTACAAACCGAAGGTCAAGTTGCAAAAATCAAATGATTTGTCAGTCGTTTTGTATGGTTTTAAAATTTGAACTCTTCAATTTTGACGGAGAAAATGAATTGATACTTAAGGACAGCGTAGAATGTATAGTAAATAGGGTATGGACAGGACGACAAAGAAACTGAGGTTCGATTCCTTGTGCGGGCAAGATATTTTTTTCTCTTAAAAGCTTCCTAACTGGCCCTGTAACCCACCTAGCCCCCTCTTCAACCTGTACCGGAAAGTATTTCACAAGGTGTAAAGGGCCGGGTCTTGAAGATGACTCAGATCCGTCTATTGCCGAGGTTATGAACTAGTGGAGCTATACCACCATTCCCACATTTCTTCATAGTGCTCAGAGGAATAACTTTCAGTTTTCGTAATGGGAAGTCAATAAGGGAGCCTTCACCCGAAAACTTACACGCGTTTGTTCTCTTATCGCAGTGGTAAAAGCCTAAAGGTAAATATGTAGAGGAATGTTACGTGTTTCGAGCGAAGTACGACACACGGACTTCGTGTAAAGTACCGTTATTTGGAAAGACGCGGTTTTCACGATAAATATATTTACAAAATGAAGGAAGGCACCAGAATTAGGCTATGAAATCCATTCAAATGTTCCCAAACTGAACATTCAAGCTTTCTGTGATGTTATGCCGTTTCGACTTGTACGCATTTACCGACGTTTCGGCTGTGCGTATTTCCATCATCAGGGCCAAGCAGTCCAAATGTTATTGAAACGTCGGTAACTGTTTAAAACATCGCAGAAGACGTGAAACTTCACCGACGCGGATACGGTTACCTCAATTGTCGCAGGTAACTAAGCTACGCAAGACAAGTCGCAGAACACTTCGTGGGCGTTTTCAGTGCTTTTGTATAGTGTACCGGAGAGATGCAAACGTAAGTTTCAATTTCTGTGTAAAGGACGCCTATTATAAATTGTGACATGAAATGCGATTCTTGGCTATATACCATTTGTATCAATTTTTTTTTAAATATCTGATAGACGTTTTCAAATTTTGATTGGCACGCTACACAAAAAAAGGGAGTTGAGAACCTCACTCTTCTGGGATCTTACGCAACATAGATTGGTAGTCAGTTACGGACGTTTTGGGACAACATATCAGTCCCATCTTCACGAGTAAAGCAGTCTTTCTTCTTGGACTGTTCGACCAGCGAAGATGGGACCGATAGGTTGTCCCGAAACGTCCGTAACTAACTTCCAGAGTACGCTGCGTAACATCCCAGAAGAGCGAAGTGTCGTTTACAGTGCGGCCGAAGCTCGAAATCACGCAGAGGGGGGCTGATTTTGACAGATGTGCAGTTCAAATTTGTAATTGATTTTATACTCAACAGAGGTCACTAGACACTGCGTGAAGTCAATGAACAATACCATAAGGGGTTGTAAACGACATTCCGAAGGTTTTCTTAACCCTTTAGGGACGCAGTGGCGCCATTACAGCTTGATGTCTGGTCCATTCAAATGCGATGTTCTGCTGACTAAACTTGTAGTTTCCAAATTATCCTACAGAGGGTGAAATGGCAGAATGAGCATCGTGGGAGCCGTTTAGTGGTCACTGCCACTTAGATTGTGACCCAGAATGGAGCGCTTGTGGCGGAAGGCCCTGAAGTCATCACCAGAAAAGAAACAGTTTTTTTAAAACTTGTTGAATTTATTACCACTATGTATCACTACTTTCGAATTTCATTTTTCTAGATAGAGTTTATGATTAAAATAACTGTTCTCCTCTGGAATCCATAATTATTTCTTATGTAAAAAATGACCTTCGTTGGAAAATTTGTGACATAACAGAATTATACAGGTTGGAGCAAAGTCTCTTGACAATAGAGGCAACACGTGTGTTGAAATTTACTGAACAATGTTTACATTTATTGACTATTTTAAATTGTTCTAAGTGTCTTCCTTCTACATTGACACTGTGCCTAAAACTTTCGTCTTTGTAACGTTGGTAATCGAAAATAAGACGGAATTATTTCAGGTACATTGAGTGTCAAGTGACTGTTGCACCATTCTGTATGTAGGCCTAAGGTTTGGGGTTCTCACACAGGTTAGGTCATAGTCTTGCGGAATGTTATGACGGGTGGTATTGTAAATAGGTACAAAGGCTTCGGAGGAAACTACTGCCTCCATCTTCAGAGTCGAAAATAAAGGAAGCTTGTTTCTCTGGCTTATGGTACCCACAAAAGAGATAATAAAATTAATTCTCCCCTATATTTAATAAACTTGACACAATTTTGTGTACCTTTATACTCATCTTGCTAACATTTTCCTACTTTCATTTTGTTCCGCCTTCTTTAATTTCTGTTTGTGTTTCATTTTTACATCACAGCATATATTTATTTACACGTTAAATTTCTTCTTTCCTTCTCATCCTTGTGTTCTTCCGTTTCTTTTTTATCTTACGTCTTCCCGCATTAATTCCAGCATATATTTCTTTTTTTAGTCGCTGAAAAGTCTCTTTCTGGTGAATGCGACCCAAATTTAATAGGAAATGTCATATACAATTATATATACTGAGATCCTGCACCCTACACAAATGATAACACAACACTCAATCACTTTATACAAACCGACTGTTTCGATGCCCTAGTGCATCACCTTCAGGGAGGAACCACATTCAAAAACCCTTAAAGACACACAAGCACACTTTTTAAATTACGTATTAATTAATTACTTTATTAATTACAATTAAAAATTAAAAATAATTAATTACAATTTAAAAATTAAATATAATATTAATTAATTACAATTTAAAAATTAAAATTAATATAATTAATTAATCACAATTTAAAAATTAAATTAAATAATTAATTACAATTTAAAAATTAAATATTAATTAAATTAATCACAATTAAAATTAAATTAATTATTAATTACAATTTAAAAATTAAATTAAAATTACAATTTAAAAATTTTAATTAATTTAAATTGATTTTAATTAATTATTTACAATTTAAAAACTGTGCTTGTGTGTCTTTAAGTGTTTTTAAATGTTTCTCCTGAGGTGATGCACTAGGGATCGAACACGTCTGGGGTTTGTATAAATTGATTCATGTTGTGTATCACTGTGTACGGAGCTGGGTTCATAATATCACAATGTTAAACACTACACGTACTGACGTGTTAATTCGACATGTTAAAATCGTATACTTTGTTACATTTAGCCCTCTGAAATGTGTAATCGAAGTGACTGTAAATATTTCACTTGCTCGGCACAAGACAATCGCTTTTTTCTTTGTGAAAATTATACGAAACACATAAAGATGTTTTTTAGTCGAAACTTGGAGATTTCTTGTTAAAATCGAAACCTGTATATGTATATAGTTATATTAATAATCACTGAGCTTTATGGGCCGGGATAGCTCAGTCGGTATAGCGACTTACAACGGGCTGCAGGGTCCAGGGATCGAATCCTGGTTGGGAGAGATTTTCCGCACCCATCCTGACCAGCCCTGGGGCCACCCAACCTTCTGTAAATTGGGTACCGTGTCTCTCTCCCAGGAGTAAAGCGGCCGGGGCGTGGCGTTCACCACCCACCTTCATCTAGCACCGAGGTTAAAGAAATGGTAAAGCTATACGTCTTTCTCCGAGGACTGATCATTGTGGGCCGTGACAGTTCAGTCGGTATAGCGACTCGCTACCCTGTGGACTGTCCAGGGATCGAATCCTGGTGGGGGAGAAATTTTGCTCACCCGTCCAGACCGTCCCTGGGGCCTCCCAACCTCCTGTACATTGGGTACCGGGTCTCTTTCTTGGTGGTAAAGCGGCCGGGGCGTGGCGTTTATCACCCATCTTCGTCTAGCGCCGAGGTTGAAGAAAGAGAAGAGCTATGCGTATACTCTACCTTTGTGCCTTCATAGGTTATATGGCGAAACACTGAGCTGTAAGGAGTTAGCAGAAAATCCTACGTTTTTACGGAGCCGGTCCCTTCCATTTGTCTACATCAGTGCCAGTATTGTAGCGTACAGTTTAAATCAAACTGCGTCACGTAGAATGGAAAGCAGTTTGGAATGGAACTCCGCCAACTGCGAATGACTGGGCCGTTCCAGTAAAGTGTCGCTGAGCTGGCCCCACAGTTACCGTGCTGTTTCACGCTCTGGGTGTGTGTGTGAGCTTCGGACGTTACACGCGTGAGGGCAGTGTAGTCATTATTAGCGGAAGTCAGCAGCAAAGTGAATTAAAATCGACAGGCAGGAAAGGAAAACGAACCATAAAGGATTTGGTGTTAACCCACTGTATGTTAATGGTGGTAATCAGATGGGCACCCAGAATTTTTCATTGGAGGGGGGGTTTCTGACCCTGAGGCTATATATAATTTGTTTGGTTTTTAAAAGCTCTGTTATAAAAATCATGTCACAAATATAACTGTAACATAACACCGTTTGCAACTGCATTTACATACATACAAATATAACTACATGTTCCATGACTCAATCACAGTGTCCTACCTTATTTTTTTTAATTTTCTTAATTTATTTTTCAAAATTCTAATGTGCTAGTCATCAGCCGATTTCAGTGGCTGATTTCAGCTGTAGGGTAAATCACGTAAAGCTTTTGATATAATATGTACAAAATATGCACTTTTTTAATTTGTTTTGTGGGGTTTGGGGGGACTGAAGCCAGTCAGCCCCCCCCCCCCCTTGGGGGCGCCCTTGGTGGTAAGTTACGTGGCGTGTATCAGAAATATGTAGATATGTTTTTGTAATCACA
This sequence comes from Reticulitermes speratus, assembly GCA_021186555.1. Lineage (NCBI taxonomy): Eukaryota > Metazoa > Arthropoda > Insecta > Blattodea > Rhinotermitidae > Reticulitermes > Reticulitermes speratus. The sequence continues at coordinate 3,950,284 of JAJKFL010000009.1, read as the reverse complement.
CAACATGTTACTTATGTTCTTAAATGACACTGATCACTGTCTGCTTATAGTAATAGTCAGGAATTCAAAGTTCAAGTACCTGGGCACCACACTAACAAATCAAAATTGTTTGGATTAAGAAATTTAAAAGGAAGGATCAAATTCTGGGAATGCCTGCTACCATTCGGTCCAGAATCTTTCATCTTTGCGTTTGTTGTCCAAGAGTATGAAGATTAAAATACACAAAACTGTAACTTTGCCTGTTCTGTGTTGGTGTGAAACTTGTTCACTTAACTTAGAGAAGGATATAGGGTAAGGGTCTTTGAAAAAAGGGTGCTGAGGAAGCTATTTGAGCCTACGAAGGAGGAAATGACAGTCCTGGTTGGGATTACATAAGGAGGAGCTTCATGACATACAGGTTGTTTACCATAAGATATGCCAAACTTCACGATGTTACTTTATGGGTAATTTTTATTAAAAAAAATTTATATCAACATATGTATGATTATCAACCGTTACATCGCTGTGAGCATATTTTGTATCATACTGTACAAATAATATGAAACGTATGTGTCCGATAACACCACTAAGTAAAGGCAACAATTAAGTCTTACACTACTGTATGCACATTGATTCGACATCAAAGAAGGTTAATTTTCAGTTATGTTACCCTGATTAGTCTTCAAAGTGGCTTCCATCTTTCTGTATGCACAATTCTGAGCGTCTATAAAAATAATGCATTGTCTTTCTGATAATTTTATCATTTCCCTTAATCGCTGCGAGGGCTCTTCTATTGTCTGCGATCTCTGCCGCTCTGCCGTGACCTTTTTGTGCCTCCACAAGAAGTAGTCTAGGGGCCTGCGATGTGGTGACTTCGCAGAACAGGCCTGTCGGCGAAAACAAGTACAAGACATGAGGGAGTAGTGTTTGCCAGAGATTGGATTAAGCGTGAAGGTGGCTAATAAGAACTGATACCATACAGTAAAATTCGTTGTCTTAAAATATTAAAATACTCATAGTGACGTAACGGTTGATAACCGAACATACGTTCAAAATAATTACACCCTGAAGTTTCTCACGTCTTATTCCTTACCAGTCTTTGTAATTGGTCAAATTGTATTCTTGGTGGTGTCATTAAACAAATGACACATCACCAAGATCACAAGTCGACTGTAATTTATTATTATTGTATTTATTTTTATTATTTTTATATATTTGTGAATGATTCGCAAATTTTAACTTTTTTATTAACCTTGAGTTTTTAAGTTTTGTATAAAACAAACACCTGATGACGATCGGCTTGATCGAAACATGTAGTGTTTGAGATAATTACAAATGCAGGTTGTGTCAACGCAATACGTAGTGTTATTTATGTAATTTTACATACATAACGGGATGAATAGCGTCACATTATCGTATTTATATACTTTTAAATCATATGTTTACGTGATGGTAAATAGAGCTTTGCATTGGCTCATCGTAGTTTAATTATGATTTTATGTCTCGTACTTGTTTAATTTAGATTATGTGTCTAACCTTTGTATTTTATGTCCTTCAAGATGGCCACATTGTTTGGCCGAAACATTTAGGAGTTCAATTGTTTTGTATAAACCTAATTTTTAGTATACTTCTTTGTGCATTTGCTGCTGGCATTATTGTATATGTAGGTATTTCTAACGATTACAAAGTTCGGGACGGTTCGGTATTTTGATTCCAGCAGTCGAGGAAACACTCCCTCAATCACAACCCCGTGTATTGAAAGATCCCTAAGATACGACATTAAACCTAACATAACTCATTTGTTTCAAAACGTTTCCAATTCCACTCACAAGATAGCAGTGGTTACCAATGCACTAGAGGGAATTATATCCCGCTGAAGATATATGTTGGCAACAACCTTGGTTCACGCCTCTAGGCAGGCATTTGTTTGTCGTTCGCCATAACTCAGTAGCCGTCTACAGAGCACCCTGTCGTACAAACTAACCCTACCGCCCCCTACAAAGTGCAGTTGATTAAAATTCCAACACAGGAAACAATTCGCCCCATTCTTTTCCCTAGCTGAACATATCACAAATCCATCCTCTGTCCACCCCAACCCTCAAGTTGCTCTAGAGCTGTAACTTTTTACAATAAAAATTAAAAATAAAACAAGCTCTTTACAAAAAAAACGGAGGTCGGACAGGTCATCCTGTAATGTGAAAAGCGGTCACCCATTTTTCCACGCCGAAGAACTTGGAAATTGGAATCAGTAATCTGTAAACCGAAGGGGATACTATGTCTATCGTCACTGCGATGGCTGTGCCTCGTGAAAAATGTCCCAAAACGAAATACAAGCTCTCGAAAACGTTTGACTGTCGCCATCGAACTGGCCTGAGCGTTTGTCCGGATTCACTAAACAAACGTCGAGGCTATCATTTTGTCATTTAACAAAAACTTCTCAACTGCTGACTAATGATGACCAGAGATGCAGTGGAAGATTTTAGACTGAAGGCGACCCATTTATTTTATTTATTTATATTTTATGTAATCATATTTTTTCTATTATTATTATTAGTACGTCATTTTATGTATACGTGTTTGATTTCTTGTATGTATTTGGTATATTTGTCTTCTTATCCTGTTTGTTTTCATTTCCAGTACCTTCGAATAAAGCCTCGGGCGACTGTGATCTGCTCTGTGTCGGTCAAACTGCCTTCCAAGGTGTCGAAATGGATACTTCGTGCCGTTGGTCTTCCGTTTGCAGCATCAGGCCGGACCATGGGGTGCAGGGTGGACCCTGGAGGCACAGCACCGGTAAGTGAACTTAAATACTACTACTACTAATAATAATTTTTTTTTCCTATGGCTCGACAGCCCCCAGGGGCTTAAGCCTCCTCGTTTTTCGAGGCTTCACGATCACACAACATAACACACACACTCGGTAGGACTCCTCTGGACGAGTGACCAGCCCGTCACAGAGACCTCTACCTGACAACACACAACACTCACAACAGACAACATCCATGCCCCCGGTGGGATTCGAACCCACAATCCTAGTAAGCGAGCGGCCGAAGACCCACGCCTTAGACCGCACGGCCACTGGGATCGGCATACATACTACTACTACTACTACTACTACTACTACACTACTACAATAATAATAATAATAAAATAATACTACTTCATTCTGTAGTCTGTCTTACGACAGGTCCGTAGCCTCTTCCAAAGCGAGTTCTCCACAGGGTGCGATCTATGCTCCTCTTTCAATTTCCAGTGTCTTTTCTTTTCCTTAAGGTCATCCAGTAGCTGCTTACGTCTTCTCCTCGTCTTCCCGTCATTTCTATCCTTCCTTCTAACTTTCCTTCAATCACATGTTTCAGAAGGCAGTTTCTACGCAAGATGTGACCAATCCAGTTAGCCTTTCTTCTTTTTATTGTACTACTACTACTATAATAATAATAATAATAATAATAATAATAAACAATTAATTTGTACATATCATTTTCTCCGGACTCGTGATAAGGACCCTGGCTCTGTGCAAATACAATGGCCACTGCTGCCCCCCCCCCCCCCACAATTTATGAATGGTAATTTTTTATCTCTGTCCCTCTCTAGTCCAGGAGCTAATACTTGGTTGTCTTTTCCGCCCCGGGACGTAGTAGATGGCTGTCTGGGCCTGACCGCTGATAACGGCCGCTTTAGGGGCACGGGGTGTACCCGGCACCACGGCTCCAGACCAACCCCCTTTCCTGCACCTGGCAGTGGCTTCATATTCCCGGACCGCTTTCCCTCAGAGCACCCACTATACAACCCTACTTCCTCTCTCTCCTTCCTCGTTTCGAGTCCTTCACGCTCCACTAACCTCATCGGCTAGCATTACGTTCTCTGAGAACCAATCACTGCCCACACCATATAACTGTGTAAGTGTTCTCGGCATTCTTTTTGGGCTGCTTGACCCTTGAAGATGGGACGGATAGGTTGTCCCGAAACGCCGGTAACTACAAATCTGCGCTACGTAACATCCCAGAAGAGCAAATATCTCCCAGAAACACATTCGTCAATTTTTGGTCGCAGTACGGTGCTGTCTGATCGCAAAATAAGCCTACATCAGGTGGAGAGTGTGGGTTGAGGATCAATGGACGACGGCACTCAGAAGAGATCAGTGCGATATCAGACGCAAGTTGTTACTGCGAGTTAAGTCGTGGAGGCAGCGACCTCATGTCGTAAGCCCACCACAGCACTTAGACTCTGTAGTTACACTGCCGATCGTTGTCTCTTTACCTGCTGGCTTGTTGTCAGCAAATGTAATGTTTGTGCTTACGTTCGCGTTAAAATTTCTTCAAGTCAATTAGATTCTGCTGCAGAAATTCTAGATTGCTGGTCAGCAGCGGTATGGTTCGAACCTCGGACGAAACACCGCATGTCGTGACTGAGGTTCATCGTGGTTTATCCCAGTTCCTCCAGACAAATGACGATTTTTTTGAAGAGCCCCGCAGCAGATGCTACGGGCGCACCGCAGCCTTGAGGCATATTGTGCAACCCTGTGATGAAGATGGTTAACTATTTTTTTTTCCTTGTAATGGAGCATCGGTGGAATGAAATTGATAAGGGAAACCCGAAGTACTCGGGGAAAAACCTGTCCCAGTGCCACTTTGTCCACCACAAATCCACACATGGACTGACCCGGGATCGAAATCGGGCCTCCGCGGTGAGAGGCCGGTGACCAACCGCCTGAGCCATGGCACGGCCAAATGCCCGGTTGTAAAAATGTTTTCCAATTTATTAGTCATCGATATTTATGTCATCGATATGTACAGCCCAAAATACTGACGGCCTCTTTAAACAACACTTACCTTGCTACACCGGTACACTAATTATCAATTACAAATTAAATGTCACAGTTCGCATTGTTATCTCTGCACAAATTAACCCCCTACTCTTCACATACGTTTCATTTCCAACCACTGCACAAAGTATTTTTTGATCCTACATGTTTCGGCTGCGTTTTTTAGCCGTCATCAAGGAGCCACATTACACAGACATGAGCAGCATATGTTACTTCGATGAATGATAATACAGTTGAACTCGGTTATAACGTCGTGAAAGGGACTGAAGGCTGCGGTGCGTCCGTAGCATCTGCTGCGGTGCCCTTCTCCAAAAGAAAAAAGTTTCTACGCTCAAAATTACAAGGTGGACCATGAAGTTTTTTTTTCCAATCCCCGTATTTACCCTTGTCTCTTTTGGTTATTATTCCATTCAAAGAAACTATATATATATATATATAATATTTATATATATAGTTGAACTCGGTTATAACGTCATGGAGGGGACTAAATACTTTGTGTCGTTATAAACGAGGCGTTGTTATAACCGAGGAGTATAATGTTATGATTAACAGTGAGGAATTAATTGGTACCATAGAATATCTGACGTTATAGACGAGGTGTTGTATAAACCGATGTCGTTATAACCGGGTTCGATTGTATGTACATTAACCTTTTACACACACTCTATATAATACGAGTAAAATTATTTAGATTGAAATTACATATAATTTATTAAAACGTATAATGTTAATATATAAAATATAATGACTGTCTCCAAACATCTTGCATTGTATAATAACTTATCTTTTTGGTGCGGTGGAGACCGAAGGCTTTGGTACAGTGTTTACTGCATGAGTGACCGTTTGCATCGTACAAGGTAACTGCACGGAATATGTACAATATTAAGTGCCCTGATTTTCATTTTCCAATGTCTGATTAGACTCCATATCGTGCCTACACAATTTTAGTATTTCCTCCTTTTTTGGGGAGTCGGGGTAGCTCAGTCAATATAGTGACTAGCCTACGGGCTGACCAACAGAGGGACAGTGGTTTCCTAAGGCCGCGTTCTCACGGGGCGTGAACCACGCGCGTGAATCACACTTTCGTGGGCCACTACCCGTGTGAACGCGGAGTCGTGGACCTTGCGTGTGACATCAGCAGTCCACGATCCTGTCGTGGCAGGATCAAACCATGTTTGATTTTCAGTCGTGGTGCTGGCGTTCGTGAGGTAAGATGTCGTCACAAATGCTAAGACTCAGTGACAGCGAAACATTACGTTTCTTAACTCTGCTTAACAAGTATTCAAACTGTATTTCTGTCATTCGCAGTAAATTTTTGAAGTCATCTGGATAGCGATGTTTAAGTTCGGTATCAATAAATCTGGGTGCTCCCACAAGTGGGCGCCGTGTTATCCACTCCTTAACCCACCAACGCTTTCTCCGACGTTTTTCTTGTCTTTTGTGGAGTGCGCGAACAATTTGATATGCTAAAATTCCACAAAACACAGAGCACACTACGGCACAGCCCTCAGCAACTGTCCCGTCCATGGTCACGGTTGTACTGAAACCTTTTGTCCGTGTGAACAGCTCACGCTTTCCACCAAGCGTGGAGGCAACACGAGTGAGCACGCCAGTGTGATTCACGCGCGTGGTTCACGCCCCGTGAGAACGCGGCCTAACCGTCAGAGGCGAGACATTTCTCTCGTCTCCAAAACCTGCACACAAGCACTGAGGTCCTGGAGCCCACCTAGCCTCTTTTGGGTACAGCGAGCTCGTTCTTTGGGGGGTAAGCGGCCGGGGCGTGAAGTTCACTACTCACCTGTATCTACTGTTGAGGTTAAGAATGAGTGGACCTCTACTCCCCTTATACCTTTATGGCGTGGTCAAAAGGAACTTAAAATTTACATGCTTTTAGGGATGTATGTAGCTAACTAACTCCATGCAGCAAAGTCCTTCTTGAGAAGCTAACAGTTCCTCAGCTAGTCAAGAAATTCCCCACATTTTATGGAACCCTAAGGTTTATTACCGCCTTCCGACACCTGTCCCTATATCTGAGCCAGATCAATCCAGTCCATGCCTCCCCATGCCACTTCTTGAAAATTTATTTTAATATTATCCTCCCATCTACTTCTTGGTCTTCCAATTGGTCCCTTTCCCTCAGGTCGCCCCACCAAAACCCTCTGTGTACCTGTACAGTCTCCCATGCGTGCTACTTGTCTTCATTTTATCACGCGCTTAATTCTGTATGTAGCTAGATCTTCTAAATAGACTAAGATCAAGTCCAAATACATGATTCAAAATTCTGCTCTTATATAAGTAAACATTTACAGTTCGACCACACATTAGTTAGTAATTCCAAGTAAAGATATGCATTATGTTAAATCGCCTATTGACAATATTAGACTTAGTACACTTCCTGCTTTTATGACAACCACAAGATTCATCATCGTATTCACAAAAGCCCATCCTCGTATAATAACTGATTTATTTTTCACTTTATATTCACCGTGCATCTTTTTATAATTGAATTATTTGTACCAACAAATGCACTAAGACAGTTTTTTCACTGTTTTCTTTATTATAAGGATGCCCCAATACGCATTTCGGCAGTTATTCTGCCATCATCAGGGGGTATTTTAAGTGAGATTTTACATAGACCAATTATTTGGTTACGCCATAACAGTGAGTCAGTATTTGTTACCACATCGTATACCACAAATTTTATAAAAATTTTATACGATGTGGTAAATACTGACTCACTGTTATGACGTAACCAAAGAATTGGTCTATGTAAAAACTCACTTAAAATACCCCCTGATGATGGCAGAATAACTGCCGAAATGCGTATTGGGGCATCGTAATAATAAAGTAAACAGTGGAAAAACTGTCTTAGTGCATTTTTTTGGTACAAATAATTCAATAACTGATTTAGTTTAACCCTCTAATGCACAGTGATAATTATATATATATATATATATATATATATATATATATATACCAAGTATTTTTAATATTAAAACACTGTATTTTCGTAGAGTTCACTTACGTAAAGGTAAGAAGTTAAAGCAAAAATAAAGTTGTTCATTTCCACGCCAGGTGTCGCTCTGCTCATTCTTAAACTCTGAGCTAGATGGAGCTGAGTACAATGAACTGACGTGTTCCATATAATTCTCACAAAACAAAATAATAGCAATCGTTTCTATAAACATCATTAACAGGTTAATCTTTGTAAATGAAGTAGAGTGTACTGTCTGTGATGTGTGAAAAAAATATTGAAATATTATTCAGGTGAACTTCGTTCTTCACACAGTTAATCCAGTTCGCGTTTTTATATCCCATTCAGTTGACGTCTCGTTCTGTTAAAGCTCCCTGGAGCTACAAACTGACCGGTCATCCTTTTCAGGTTTCGTCTTGTGCCTCACAGCTGTCACAGTTGTCCGTTGTCAGTCCACTGTTTTAATAAATCCTCGCTAGACAGGCAGCGAGCCGTGACAGAGTCTGAAATCTTCTGCTGTCAGGTTCCTGAATTAGCCGCGTGGTGGCGACTAAAAATTCCATGGTAACAAGACATCTGTGACACCTCTCAAGTCAGATGCTAATTGTCGCTTCGACGGTATTCTTTGTACAGGAACAACCACAAATGTTTCACTCATTCTCATGTTATGTGATTGTCTTTCAGCTATTATATCGTGAGAAAATCTTCTATTATTTTTCTTTTCGTTATAACATATAACAGTGGACCGATCGTGTGAGAAATGAAGAAGTATTACACAGAGTGAAGGAGGAGAGGAATATCGTACATGCAATAAAAAGAAGAAAGGCTAACTGGATTGGTCACATCTTGCGTAGAAACTGCCTTCTGAAACACGTGATTGAAGGAAAGTTAGAGGGAAGGATAGAAATGACGGGACGACGAGTGAGAAGACGTAAGCAGCTACTGGATGACCTTAAGGAAAAGAAAAGATACTGGAAATTGAAAGAGGAAGCACTAGATCGCACCCTGTGGAGAACTCGCTTTGGAAGAGGCTACGGACCTGTCGTAAGACAGACTACAGAATGAATGAATGAATAACATATGATAAACTTTTTACGTCGGATTGTTTAAATATTTTAATTTAATACGCAGGATATATCCCGTTTATAAACATTTTCAATTTTTAGGCGCGTTCGCAAAATTGCGGAAAGCGGCAATCAGCTCCGTCATATCTGTCTGTCTGTCCGTCCGTCCTTCCGTACGCATGCAACAACTCGGCTCCCATTGGAGGGATTTTCATGAAATTTGATATTTGAGTATTTATCGAAACTCTGTGGAGAAAATTCAAGTTTTATTAAAATTTGACCAGAATAACGGGTACTTTACTTAAAGACCTATGTACGTTTATGATAATATCTCGCTGAATTCTTCTTACAATGAGAAATGTTTCAGACAAAAGTTGTAGAGAAAATCAAAACACACATTTTATGTTCAATAACTTTTTTCCGAAAATCGTGACAGTTATGAGATAATGTGGAAAAATACGGTACAGCCAGACAGGCCACAGATGACAATATAATACGGCGCATGCGCTTTGCATGCTGGATAACTAAGGCTACAGACACACACTCAGAATATGTAATACTGCTTTTCTACATCAACAATGGTTACGTGAACGCGCGTCAACGTTACGTTATACGTACATTGCCTGTCTGTTTTAAGTGTAGCTTATAGGATTTTGGGGGATATCCGACCACGAACATATCCCATATTTCAACAGTTCTAAGTGACAGTGACTTTTCGTTAAGGTAAGTTATATGTTACCGTAGCAACGTACTGACAGAAGAGCAACAACAATATAGCAGACTCTTTCTTGCAATTTACGGAACTCGATGTTCTAATTTGCCTTGTTAAGAAGACCCTGCCATTTTAACATATCCAAACAATCTGTCCAAATCCGAGGCCGTGTATAAAATTTTGTGAACTACTTGTGTTTATGATGATGACTTCAGTTTTAAGTGGGACATCCCGTCGTGATGAAGATATACAGATGTCAGGATAGCAGCCATCAATCACGACAATTCTTTATATAAATTCCAAAAGGCTCTGACGACGCTGTATAACATGAGAACCAATTGTCTTCTGGACTTCGTCCATCGTCAGGATAAAATATAAAAATGTAATTTAAAATCACGACGTTTCGGAAGCTCGTTCGTCTCCCGTCTTCAGGTGATGGGAGGAGAGACACCTACTTAGATGGGTCCTTTAGACTGAGCTAATCTCAATCATCTGAGTAGGTGTCTCCCCTCCCATCACCTGAAGACGGGAGACGAACGAGCTTCCGAAACGTCGTCATATTTATATTATATTTTAATATATTATCCGGACGATGGAGAAAGTCCAGAAGACAATTGGTTCTCGATTCATTATATGTTGTAAAGTTTTACTGAGTCGATCCCAGTGGCCGCCCGGTCTAAGGCGTAGGTCTGCGGTCGATCGCGTGCTGGGATTGTGGGTTCGAATCCCTCCGGGAGCATGGATGTCTGTCTCTTGTGAATGTTGTATATTGTTAGGTAGAGGTCTCTGCGTCTGGCTGATCTCTCATCCAGAGGAGTCCTAACGAGTGTTTTGTGTCTAAAATGAGTGTGATCGTGAAGCCTCGACAATGAGGAGGCCCAGGCCCACCAAGGGCTGTTGCGCCATTGGAAAAGAAAGTTTTACTGCAATATGTTTCGGCTCAGTTATAAAGAGCCGTCATCAGGCTGACAAGGTTGCAAAGAAAACTTGTTACGTACAGCAACTTAATGACTTTACATTGTCCTTGTGTAGGTTGAGATCGCAACTTACAGCGTTATAAAAACGTATGGTAAGACAAAACTATAATTTTTTTTATTTATGTTGTGTAGACATAAAACCATGACACGTCAAAAAGGCTTTAACACTATTGGGATTAAAAGTGAATGTCACATTAGTACTTCCAAAAAATAAATAGACCTAGGTCAGTGAAGTCGAGGTTCAAGGGTTGTTATATTTTGCTTTCCTTGATATATGTGTGTTTACTTCGAGGAATTTTTCTGACGTCATTTCCGTATTTTTATTTTTTATATCTTAGTCGGTTATATACTCTCCGTGAAGGTATATAAGCAAATGTACATAATCATTGCAAATTTGTTTTGTTGCTAGCTTTTGTACACTGACGCTGCTTTGGTACCCTCTCAGCCTGATAATGGCTGTTTATAATGAGCCGAAACATGTTGCAGTAAAACGTCTACAACATATAAAGAATTGCTGTAACTGACGGCTGCTAACCTTATTCCTCTGAGGCGTTTTAGCCTCCGCCAAACCCCCTAGCTAGATTACCAGTCATTTTTTCTTTTCCGTGATTGTCTATATCATATTTCGTTTCTGGAAGTAATGCCCTGTTAACAAGGCCTATACTTGAAATGGACTCACAAAAGGTTTCTTTAAAAACGGTCCCTTAGACAGGTTTATAATAAGTCTTCTTCAGGGACAGAAATATTGAATCTAGGTAGAATTATGCAAATCGAACAATATTTTTGGGGGAATCTCTAACAGTTTTAGTTTTGGTAAATCGAAGAAAGTTTTACATCAACTCATGCACTGAATAAAATATATTCGTAAACTATTACAAAAAAAACCCTACATGTTTCAGCACCGAGGTGTCATCATCAGGGGGCCATTCAACACAAATGAATGTACATCCAACACACCAATGTTGTTATTATGTCGCCTGTACAGAAGTGATTAAAATATTAGACAATATTTTGATCATTTAAGATAAAACACCAACAAATGCACACATTATAAGGTGCAAATTTTGCTCCCTATATCATGATTTACCCTACGCGTTTCAGCTCCTCATGAGCCATCATCAGGGGTTATTTTCTCTATTATAAAAGGTGCTTTACAAATGCTGCATCTGTGGATGGCACTTTTGATTATGCACTATTTTGGGCATAAGACACTTGTTCATAAGTTAAAAAACACACGAGTCATAAATCAAAGTTAAAATGATGGTTTGTTAAAAAATCTTGTTAAAAGCACTGTTCACTGCGTCTATTGCATAAAAAATTGTTTGCACTTCTAAAAGTTACAGTAGATCACACACTGCACCGTGCTGGTTGCGATGGACTTTGACGTGTACCGGCAATAGCTTTCGTTGTTGTCATCCTGCTTAATATGTCGTAGTGCAGTCCTCTCGATGTTTTGGTATAAATTAATAGGAAGAAGAAGTGGTTCTGGTGCTGTAAATTCAGGGTTATGTAATTAAGTATTAAAAGCGGAATAAAAAGGGGGGGTTTTAAAGGATAATAATAGAATAATAAAAATAATAAGAAAAATAATAGTATATAGGTAGTATATAAGTATAGTATATAGTATATAAGTAATATAGGGAGCAAAATTTGCACCTTATAATTTGTGCATTTGTTGGTGTTTTATCTTAAATAATAAAATGCACGGTGAATTAAAACTTAAAATATTTTGATCACTTCTGTAAAGACGACATAATAACAACATTGGTGTGTTGGATATACATTTATTTGTATTGAACAGCCCCCTGATGATGGCACGTCGGTGCTCAAACATGTAGGGGTTCTTATAATAGCTCATGAATGTATTTTATTCAGTGCATGAGTTGATGTAATGATTGTAAGAAGATGCGAGGTATGAATAATATACAATTCGAAGAAATTTGTCCATAAAATTTCGGGACTCCTCCTCGCAACATTTTTATTAAACTCTCATAATCTAATGTAGAAATTGTAAGATTAACACAAGCATGTCATTATATAACTAATGTTAAGTTTTCAGTTTATGTAAAATTCTTATATAATTTTGCTACTCTCTTCATGGAATTTGTGACTTAATCGTTTCTAATACTAAAAGCGGAGAGATATTCAAGATAAATGCGAATAAAAGCCATAAAATATTCGAAAAATCAACATTTTTGGATATACATGCAATCTGTTTACAATCATATATCTTCTAAAAGTTTCGCTGATTTGTTTCTGTAGAAAGCCAGTGGTTCCCAGTCTTCCTAGGTACCCAGTGTGTAAACCCACTTCCAGTTTAAATTTTTACGTCGTGTCTTAAGTTTTTCAATAGAGGGACACGACCGAATGTGACGGACTTCATTAAAAGTAGCGGCGGAAGCAAAAAAACTGCCACATTAATGGTTTAATGGTCCGTGGCTAAGTTTTAAATGACATTCAGCCGCTGTCCGCCAGAGGGCAGAGCGACAGGATACTTTACCGCGTGCTGCATAATTTAGAACTGCACGACCGACCTGCCATCTGCGGGACCAATAAGTAACCAAAACAAATGTATGGAAAAAACAGATGAGAGTTGCAACGATTCGTTTGTGACACGCCCTGATATATCTGTGTTAATGAGAGTCAGCTACGTGGCAGCATGAATGTTTATGGTCGTTTGCTCAAAAAGAGTTCGCTCTGAAAAGAAAATATGAGATTTATTTGCAGTTAACAAGTTTTTTTTTTTTTTTTCTCTGAAACAATTCTGAAATTTTCGAATAAAACTCTTTGTACAGGTTAATATTGTTTGCTATCAAGAAGTCGTTTGCAATTTTGGTTTGAAAACTATCAAAAATTAATTTACTGAAAAAAAACATCGAATTTCAATGGTATGAAAAGTTCTTACATGATATCTGCGGTCACAGTAAGACACTAAACTTAATACGTAGAAAAACAATAAGCATTAAGCAGTACTGCTAACTAGAGAACGGTTTTGTCAAAGTTGGACACTGCAATACCGACTCAAGCATGTTTTCCACTAGTATCCTCTCTCTTCTGGATTTTGCGCGTCGTTGGGCTGGTAGTTGGGTGTCGACATTTCGGGATAACATCTCAAGAGAAGCGTAGGCCTCAACTACACCACGCCGGAAGCCTGAAACCTCACGTGCCTTCTGCTGCTGCCACCTTCTGTTCATATTTGTAACAACTACCAAATCTGAATGTAAAATACTTAATGGTGGAACGACTAGCAATAGGCCTTTGTTGATGGTCAGGACAAAGGAAGGTCGATGTCTCTATTTATCAAGGTAATGGACCTTTCCAGTAAAAGGCGAAAGAGTTTGTTAACTAATTAAGCATCTGTTAGATTCTCATGTATTTATTTAGCATATTTGTTTGTTGACATAAAGTAAGCATTTCTTTGTGACACAAATCATGTGCACTTGCTCATCAGTCAAGAAAGTGTCTGGGTTCGATTCTAAACGCAGGTTAGGCGGGGCATACTGATTTCCATTTGATGCCAAGTTTGCGAAAGTTGGATCTTTAATTTGACTATCTATTATGCTGATACTGGGTCTATCTGGTGCTTAAATTCAGGAATACATAAAGTCGAGATAATTACATCACACAGTTGATACATTCAGGGAAAGAAACAACACAGATACATAGATAATATATAACACGAGCAGAGTCCTTCTTGAAATGCTAACAGGTCGTCAGCTAGTCAAGAAATTCCCCGCATTTTATGGAACCCAAAGGTTCATTACCGCACTCACAACAGCCCTCCACCTGTCCCTATCCTCAGCAAGATCAATCTAGTCCATGCTTCGCAATCCCACTCCTTGAAGATCCTTTTTAATATTGTCTTCCCACCCACGTCTAGGATTTCCATATAGTCTCTTTCCCTCAGGTCTCCCACCAAAATCCTGTATGTACCTCTCCTGCCTCCCTTACGTGTCACATGCCCCACCCATCTCATTCTTCTTGATTTTATCACCCGAATAATATTTGGTGATGAGTACAGATCATTAAGTTCCTCGTTATGTAGTCTTCTCCACTCCCCTGTTACCTCGTCCCTCTTAGGCCCAAATATCCTCCTCAGCACCCTATTCTCGAACACCCTCAGCCTATGTTCCTCCCTCAGTGTGAGAGACCAAGTTTCACACCCATACGTATATATTTCCTATATATAATTTTGTTACTGTAATGACGGCTCCTCTGGTGTACTTCACCTTTCCTCATAGAGTGACCGAAGGAAATAAAAGCAATGAAGAATACAAGCATTTCAGTTTAGAGCTCTACGCCAAAGATCATACAAAATATGTCTCACGCTGCGGTTTCACGTAGGTTACTAGCAGATACTGACAGATGTGATTCACTGACAGCTCCTTTTCTTCCCAATTCTTTTCCTATTCCTACAGCTTTCTCTATAATTTTTCTTGTATGATGCTTGTTAAAACAGCGATGGCATCCTCCAGATTGATATCAACTCTGTCCTGATTGCAGACGCCGCCACTTTGCATGTCTGTAGGATGTGTGTGGTGGAGCTGAACTGTAGCGCTTGTAGAAGAGCGTCGGCCGTGTAACGTACTGCATACTGCAGTCTGTCTTACGACAGGTCCGTAGCCTCTTAATTCTGCAGTCTGTCTTACGACAGGTCCGTAGCCTCTTCATTCTGTAGTCTGTCTTACGACAGGTCTGTAGCATCTCCATTCTGCAGTCTGTCTTACGACAGGTCCGTAGCATCTTCATTCTGCAGTCTGTCTTACGACAGGTCTGTAGCATCTTCATTCTGTAGTCTGTCTTACGACAGGTCTGTAGCATCTTCATTCTGCAGTCTGTCTTACGACAGGTCCGTAGCATCTTCATTCTGTAGTCTGTCTTACGTCAGGTCTGTAGCATCTTCATTCTGTAGTCTGTCTTACGACAGGTCTGTAGCATCTCCATTCTGCAGTCTGTCTTACGACAGGTCTGTAGCATCTTCATTCTGCAGTCTGTCTTACGACAGGTCCGTAGCATCTTCAATCTGCAGTCTGTCTTACGACAGGTCCGTAGCCTCTTCTTCTGTAGTCTGTCTTACGACAGGTTCGTAGCATCTTCATTCTGCAGTCTGTCTTACGACAGGTCCGTAGTAGCATCTTCATTCTGCAGTCTGTCTTACGACAGGTCCGTAGCCTCTTCATTCTGCAGTCTGTCTTACGACAGGTCCGTAGTAGCATCTTCATTCTGCAGTCTGTCTTACGACAGGTCCGTAGCCTCTTCATTCTGCAGTCTGTCTTACGACAGGTCCGTAGTAGCATCTTCATTCTGCAGTCTGTCTTACGACAGGTCCGTAGTAGCATCTTCATTCTGCAGTCTGTCTTACGACAGGTTCGTAGCCTCTTCATTCTGCAGTCCGTCTTACGACAGGTCCGTAGCGTCTTCATTCTGCAGTCTGTCTTACGACAGGTCCGTAACCTCTTCCAAAGCGAGTTCTCCACAGGGTGCGATCTAGTGCTTCCTCTTTCAATTTCCAGTATCTTCTCTTTTCCTTAAGGTCATCCAGGAGCTGCATACGCCTTCTTCCTCGTCTTCCCGTGTACATAAATTGGCTTTTAAAAATATAAGACCGCATATATCACATGCAAACGCAATTTCGTGCCAAGTAAAAAATGCAATATCATTTATTTGTTTGTGTATTTATTTATTTATTTTTTGGTCTGACCTCTTCTACCTACTCACTGTAGGTGTAGAGGGTTATTGTTGCACCTGATCAAACTCAGTAACACAGACACACCACAGTCGGTAGGACTCCTCTGGACGAGTGATCAGCCCGTCGCAGAGACCTCTACCTGACAACACACAACACTCACAAGAGACAGACATCAATGCCTCCGGCGGGATTCGAACCCGCATTTCCAACAAGCGATCCCCCGCAGACGTACGCAACCAGGATCGACAAATGTAATATCATTACTGTTACTTGGGTAAGACGTGTAATAAAGTAGCTGTTACCTGCTTCACGGCCTATGTCGGTGTTGTGCTGGAAGGTATGGGAGGTTAAACCACGACAGAATCTCTGGGTTTCCTGTCTTCTGGCCCTAAATTTTACGCAATCTTTCTTTTATCCATTTCATGCCTTCATTTTATTCCCTTCTTCCTTCCGTATTCCTTCATCATCCATTTTATTTGTCAGCCCCATCGACATTCTTCTATTCCTCTCCCCCCACCCCCCCCATTTACGTTACAATTCTCTCTCGCCACATCCTAATACGACACTGAATACCGCAGTCCATATAGCGACTAGGCTACGGTCAAAGCCATCCGGGATTCGAATCCCGGTAGGGGCAGGAGTTTTTCGTCTTCTCCAAACGTCAACCCCGGCTGTGGGACCCAACAAGCCTCCTGTTCAATGGGTACCGGGGGCTTTTTTTACGGATTCAAAGCGGCCGGGGTGTGAAGCTGACCACTCCCATCTAGTGCCAAGGTTAAGAATGAGTGGATCTATTCTTCTGATCCCCCTATACGCCTTTATGTTGTAAACAGGTACAACTTTGCCTTTCACCTTTATATGTTAATACCATTTCGCTATCTTTTACGAGGCCTGCTGTCCGTTAGTACACGCAGGCAAGCTTACATAAACGGGCTGGTTTTGGTACAGTGTGTACTTTGTCATTATTTATGCCCAGAGCTACAACGTGACGTCTCGTAGGTGTGGAAACGATAACAAAGTTTTCACAAAGCGGTTGTGTTGCGCCGCAGAGGGCCGGTGTGTTTCGGTGTCACCACAAAGAGTGGCGTCACCCTGTGCAAATCTGCTGTCAACCCAGATTCAATTACGATTTTATCTGTAAAATAGATGACAGTTATTTCCAGGGACTCTATGAACAGCAGAGGGGTGGCAAGCGATTTTCGACTTTATGCACCCGGAACCTTTGTGCGCGCGGCCCAGCGGTTTTGCAACACTCTTCTGGCTAATTCATTTGTCGCGCCATCTTCAGCGTAACATCGTTTAAAAATTCCGTGTCCACTCCAGGGTTCTTGCGTCGACTCCCCGGGCAATTTGTGGTTAGTTTGGCTTCCTGTAGTGAAGACACGATGTTACAAAATCAGGTAGGCTGGGTGTTATTTGTCGGGTTTTAGCAGGTGCGCACCCAGAATTGTTCATTTGGGGGGGGGGGGGCTGACCCTGAGGCTATATATAATTTATTTTTGATTTTAAAAATTATGTTATAAGAATCATGTAAGTACAACATAACACTGCCTGCAACTACATTTATATACATACAAACATAACTACATGTTACATGACTCAATCACAGTGTCCTATCTTATTGTTTTTTAAAATTGTATTAATTTATTTTTCAAAATTATAACGTACCGGTCATCAGCCGATTTCAGTGGCTATTTTCGGCTGAAGTGTAAATCACTTAAAACCTTTGATATCATCGTGTCTATAAAATGTGTGTTTTTGTAATTTCAGTTTTGGGGGGGTTGGGGGGGCTGCAGTCCGGCAGCGCCCCCCCCCCCCTCGTGGGTGCACCCTTGGCATGTAGTCAATTCAGAGCTAGAAACGCTGGACCTCTGGTGTTTTCTTATGTGTTCGGACATTATTTTATGTAAAGACAACAAGCTCCGCTTTTAAGTCCGGAATTCATTGCAATCTGTCCGTAGAAGTCTAAGATCTGGATTTCTATCGTCGTTTTTTTCCCCATATATGAAGGCATTTTTATATCTTTCTTCTTCTTATACAGGCACCACAGCCTCATCCTTCGTAGGTTTTGGCCTTCTCAACTATATCCTTCCATTTCTTCCTATCCTGGATGCAGTTTCTCCAGTTTTTGACATTTTGAATCCTCAAGTCTGCCATAACATCATCTTCCCATCTATTCTTCGGTCTTTCACGCATTCGTATAGATATAGGCTTCCAGTTATAGATTATTTTAACCAATCTGTCATTTTCCATTCGGTACACATGCCCAAACCACCCTAATCTTTGTGCTTTGATATGATTTACTATGTTCTTATACTTTATTAGTTTATTAAGCTCTTCATTTGTTTTAATTCTCCATGAGCCATCCATGTTTTTACTTGGTCCAAAAATCCTTCTTAGTATCTTCCTTTCATATATGAGCATATATATATATATATATTTTTATATACTATTATTTAAAACAGGCGGTTGTGATATCCGAAAAAAACCTGTTTTATGAAGCAGTCGAGAAGTGTCTGCGTCTCTGTCGGTATTGCAGTCTGTCTCCAGCGATAAATATGTTTATCTGCAGATAGCAGCATCGATTATTACATTATTGGTATGAAGCCCGTTGAAATGTCAACGGGAAATTTTACGATTCCTTTCTCAGCCATCATTTCCAATCTAATCCTTTATTTTAAGCTTCCATGCATATTATAGTGACAGAGGCATGCTATGAAGTAACAATTTCACTGAATATATATGCCTTGTAAGACAAAATTTCTTAACAGGTTGTTTGGTGTTATCGGCAAAGTGACGCTGCAATGCCGACCGAAGCGTAGTTACCACGAATTTGATCATATTTGTCTCGGCACATGTCATAATTATCCTAAAATTACTGCTAAAATTTCAAGCCCCTCGCTTTGCTTTTTGAGGTGCTATGTCCAGCGCAGGCAGATACAAGGCACGTTCTTACATTACACAGAAAATTCCTTCCAAAAATTGTTCCAGTTTATGGCGTGCATAGCCTGTGAAACTGCGATTACATCATATTTCTCAAGGGACTGTATATACAGGGTGATTCACCAGGAAAGGTCAATATTGTGGGAGGTTATAATATCGGTCATTATGAAAAATAGTCCATATGAATATGTGTCTAATTTTGAATGGTTACAGAGATAGAGCTGTTTGAATCTGCAAACACAAAAGCATTGTGAATGGTAATAAACAAAGAGACATTACATACTGTTAATTTTATTTAAATTTCAATCTGTTGTTAAAATTTCAAATTACGTAGCGCGTTTCAGCGCCCATCTCGAGAGCCAGTCGCTAAATATGATGGAGATGGACGAAGCCTAAGGCATTTATGAGGAAGAAGAGAGGTGAATACAGAGTTGTGGTGGGGTGACCTGAGGAAAGGAGACAACTTGTAAGACCTAGGCGTAGATGGAGGATAATATTAAAAATGATTTTCAACAAGTAGGAAGGGCGAGGTGGATTAAATTAATCTGGCTCAGGATAGAGACAGGTGGCGGGCTGTTGTGAATGCGGTGATGAACTTTCGGGTTCCATAAAATACAGGGTATTTTTTGACTAGCTGAGGGCCTGTTAGCTTCTCAGGAAGGACTCTGCTGCATGGGGTTAATTTATTATTATTATTATTATTATTATTATTATTATTATTATTATTATTATTATTATTATTATCAACGTTAGAGCCATTATTTGCCCATTGGATTCTTGTCATATTGGTTGTAGAAGGATTGTGTAAGAATTATCGTGAGCAGAAGAATGGGCGAAGGCAGCAGAAGGACGCAAGGCGCTAAGCGTTCTTGTTGAAAAATTCGTGCTTCAAGGATATGATATTCGGAAGTGCGGGGAATTTACGTGTCCTTCCTCAGGAATTTGAAAAGAGAAATGGGGACTCCCTGCTTTATGTTTTTTTTTTGTCCTGTAGGATGAACTGTATGGGAGGGGGAAGTAGGAATTTATTACAAGGTTATAAATCAATATGAAATAAAATTGTAATTGTGATAAACACCTAACATCCCAGAAGAAGACAGATCTCACGTAAAACCGACGTTTCGGGGAGTACATATTTCCGCCTTCACAGTTAATATAGCAATCGTAACACATATATTCTCAGCGTATTTTACGATTTTCTTTATCAGCTACAGATTTGGAATTAAATGTAACGGGAAGTGGCCATGTCTAGTCGATATTATTTTACACTTTACACTTTCTTAACGAGAAAGTGTAAAGTATTGATTAAACGTTTCGATGTATGAGGAAAACAAAGTAAAATAGTCAGGGTAACCATTATGCTTACAGAATTCCGAGTTATGGAACTTTACAATATGAATCTGAGCTTCTAGAAGCTTTGCTGTTGATAGCATTGCCAGGCAACGATGATTGTCGGTCTGATTTTGCACGAAGCTTAGTGTCAGTAGAGGACTGCGACATGGCGCAATTTCTTCATGTCGCTGCTTGACTGCACCTCTAGCCGGAAGATCAGGGCGACACGCCCAGTGATTCAGTCCACCGTCATAAAGTGACCATGCTGTAATTCTGGCTCAAGTGGGGCATAGCCCTAGCGGTAATTTCATTTTAAAACGCTGGACCTCGTATCTCTAATCTGCTAACCGGCCAAGCGCGCTATCTCGCGGCCACAATGAGAAGCCTAATTTCATTGTGAACCCATTAGGTAGGCGTTATGTTGTACTGAAGAACTGGGACAGTGCAGAAGGCTGAAGACACACGAATTATCTCTTCGGGGGGTAGGTGCGCACCCAAAATGGGGGGGAGGAGGCTGTCTGGATGTAGTTCCCCCCAAAATCGAAATTTAAAATAAAACACTGTTTGTAGACACGATGGTATCAAACGCTTTACGTGATTTACCCTTCAACCGAAATTAGCCACAGAAATCGGCTGATGACAGTACATTAGAATTTTGAAAAATAAAAAATAAAAACACTTAGGATGTCTTAGATGAAATTAAATAAACCAATAGGATTATGCCGATCCCAGTGGCAGCGCGGTCTAAGGCGTGGGTCTGCGGTCGCTCGCTTACTGGGATCGTGGGTTCGAATTCCGCCTAGGGCATGGATGTCTGTCTCTTGTCAGTGTTGTATGTTGTCAGGTAGAGGTCTCTGCGACGGGCTGATCACTCGTCCAGAGAAGTCCTACCGAGTGTGGTATGTCTGAGTGTGTGATCGTGAAGCCTCGAAAAATGAGGCGGCCTAGGCCCCCAAGGGGCTCTCGAGCCATTGGGGGGAAAAAAATAGTCAGATTAGACCTTGTGATTCAAATTAGCTGGTTGAGTCACGTAACATGTAGTTATATTTGTATGTATATAAATGCAAATGCAAAAGTTTTGTGTTACAGTTATATTAATGACATGATTTTTGTAACATAATTTCTAAATCAAACATAAATTATGTATAGCCTCAGGGTCACCTCCCCCCCCCCCCAAATGAAAAATTTTGGGTGCGCGCCTGACCGTGGGCAAAGAATGTGTTGGTTAATGTTAAAATGGATAGCTTTTGAAGATAATTTAGTGATGTTTACAGCAAGGGGATCAAATTTTATGGATTCAAGTTGGAAGGGATGCAAGATGCATGAGAAGCAGCAGTAGCAATTTGGAACTTGGTAATCATCTCAGCATTCGCTTGACGACAGAGGAAAGCTAACAAAACTTGTGTCCAAATGGCCGATCGTAGAACTTGGTAATCATCTCAGCATTTGCTTGACGACAGAGGAAAGCTAACAAAACTTGTGTCCAAATGGCCGATCGTAGAACCTCCTCTATAGGTACTGACTTCCGGCCAGAAAATATGGAAATCCACCAACGTTACCCAAACGTGTGTGCCATTGCTTTGTTAGTAACATAAATTACAGCTCATATGGCATACACAAAGGCCTGATTGAATTGCATGTCAAAACAAACGTACATGCGTTATTGGTTGGTTCTGATTGCATCGTATCTTCTTTCCTATCCTGGCAGTCTTCAGTTTATCATATCGACCCTTGATTTGGTCAGCGGTAGTCTGTTGGAGAGGATGGAGTAGATCAGTTGGACCGACCGTGTGAAAAATGAAGAAGTATTACACAGAGTCAAGGAGGAGAGGAATATCGTACATAAAATAAAAAGATGAAAGGCTAACTGGATTGGTCACATCTTGCGTAGAAACTGCCTTCTGAAACACGTGATTGAAGGAAAGATAGAGGGAAGGATAGAAATGACGGGAAGACGAGGGAGAAGACGTAAGCAGCTACTGGATGAACATAAGGAAAAGAGAAGATACTGCAAATTGAAAGAGGAAGCACTAGATCGCACTCTGTAGAGAAATCGTTTTGGAAGAGGCTACAGACCTGTCGTAAGACAGACTGCAGACTGATGATGATAGGTTTGCTAGGTTCTGCCTAAGGATTTGGTCCTCTGGAATGCCTCCTGATGATTAGCCAGCTAATCTAAGGAATATTTTAGTCTTGCCTGGCTTTAACTGATTTGGAAGAACGAATACTATTATAGCATAGGATGCTACTTGCGGAAACCTCAGTGTCATGTGAGAGATAGCTCAGTAGGTATAGCGACTCGCTACGGGCTGGACGGTCCGGGTATCGAATCCCGGTGGGGGCGAGATTTTCCGCACCCGTCCAGACCTGCTCTTGGGACCCACACAACCTGTACAATGGGTACCGGGTAATTCCTGAGGGTAAAGCAGCCGGGGCGTGGCGTTGACCACCCACCCCCGTCTAGCACCGAAGTTAAAGAAAGAGTAGAGCTATACCTCTACTCCCCCCTTGTTTATCGTCAAATCACACACAGCACATAAATATACTGCTTGTAAAAAATGCGGAACATTTTACCATTAGACAGTGTGGTTCGTATAATTACAACTATCCTCTGAAATGTTAAACCCGCCTTTTCTCATTATAAATAAATTATGTTTTATAGAGCAACTCATAAATTCCTTGCAAGGAAATGGAGAGGCATGTACAAATAACAGCTAATTGCATAGAGAAAGTTCGTTGGTACACGATTTTACACAGTGACACATGTAACATTTAACAAGGTATCGCCTTACTATGGAATACGTCGCAGGCTCTCGTCTTGCTGTTTTCCACTGTGAACAAAATTTACTGCCATCATCCCTTGGATAGAAAATAACAAAGAATATCTGCCACTTTGAAAGCAAAACGATATTTGTACCAAGGCTGTAACTTTAAGAGGCTTTGCATACACTGTGTATTTATTTATTTTGTGGGTTTATAAAAATAAACAGCGATTATTTTCTTAAACATAATTAAACCGATTGGCTTCTGTAATGAAAATGTCGACTGTTTAGTGTGAGGTTGGTATTGGGTGTTATTGTTTAGAATGGCGTCAAATTTCAAGGTCAAATCAATTTCATTTACGTTTGCCATCCCGTTGTGTTAGATATGGCAACAAGAGAAATAAATTACCGTCAAAACAACTGGTAAGTGTTATATCTTTAATTTGGCAACATGTTTCGACCTCAGAAGGTCGTCTTCAGGGCAATAGCATAAAATACATAAAAGGAATTATGTACAATTGTGTACAGTTGTATTATTTAATAACTGTAAACAATTCCTTTTTATGTATTTTATACAACTGGCCTGAATATGATCCTCTGAGGCCGAAACATATTGCCAAATTAAAGATATAACACCAGTTATGTTGATGGCAATTTATTTCTCTTGCTAACAGTAAAATTTACTGTCATCAAGCAATGGATAGGTCCTAGGAAACGAAATGCTGCTATGTGTTTCTAGCCACCTCCCCTTCTAATTTCAACATACGTTAATCTTTCTGTAAATGCCACAAATTGTGTTTTCAAATTATGCATTTCACCCTTAAATTGAGCTCTCCTTTCCATTGCTTTTTAACTTCTTTTTCATGTTACTTATCGGAAGGTGGAGCGGGCAAAGCTTCGGGACTTTTAAATGCAATGATGCTATTCCTCCCCCTGAAATAAAATTTCTTTCACTTTCCCCATGACTTTACCATTGCATGTACTCTGATACTATCCATTCTTACCTCTCTCTCTCGCTCCCATTTACCCTTATTGTTTATTGCTTAATGCTGGGTTCTGTCCGCCCGCACGCCCGGATGCTGCACTGGACCAAAATTTGCGAAGTTACTGGAGAGGAGGAGCCAATGTCCAGGTCTAAAACTTTCTCCGGACGTGATGACGATAATTTCTGTCGCTACTGGCCCGCGGCATCCTTGTCGCCAGCGCGCAAAACGGGCACAATTCCTGTCACAGGATGTGATGACAGCCTCTCCTGGACCACGTCTCATTTCTCAGCATTAAATTAAATCAACTCTTTGAAGTGGTGAAGGCAGAGAAATCGGAAGTAGCGACACTTCATGTATTACAGGACGAAACTGAAGAAGAAATGTAGCCCTGAATGTTTCTAGGCAGTGCCCACTCGTCCTTCTTGTAAAGGTGTATTGCGGGCAACGTACGTGTTTGGGAAGTGAAGAAGCTAAGGCTTTGGGAAGTGGACTGCTTTGGAGTATGAAGCAAAGGAAGAAAAGTACATAATTTGGGCTGAATTTTAAATGTTGTATTTGGAGGGATGCATTATGATTAAATTTGATAAAGTTGGTACTATGACTTTTGGGCGGAAAGTTTGAAGTTAAAGATGGTAGGGCTGCTTAAGAAACTCGTTAAAAACAAATTGAAAAGTAGATTTCTGTCAAATTATCTCCGGTAACCGAAAGAACATCGCTTTCAAGATAAGAAGGTTTCGCCCGCTTGTCCTTCTGAAGCCTCAAGTTCGTATAAATAATGTACAAAATGTTAGTTGTTCATTACAGGAAGCACAGAGCGTCTGTATTACAAAATTATAGTTGATGTAAAGTTAACAGAAAACCTTGCATTACCAATATGGCGACCTGAAAGTTTACCATACACGCAGGACACAATGGGCAAAATTATGACTTCACTAATTACAATATAAGTAACTGATTTATGTGACATATACAGGGTATACACAAAAGAATGGTGCGGTTTCAATAGTGAAAACTATTGAAACCGCACCATTCTTTTGTGTATGCTCTGTATATACCGCCCGCCTTAACATTAAATAAGCACTTCTGATCAGAATCAGTGGCATTATTTCCTCTCGCACAGATTTCTAATCCTGCATATCAATTATTATTATTATTATTGATGTTGACTTTCATTGTTGTGAAGAAGTTATTAGTTGCGGATTAATTATACTTTAAATTTGTTGGATTTAAATTTTACATTATCTGACATTTGTAATTAACTTACAGATGGTATTTCAATTTGTGATCTGTCTGCGTATGTAATTTTACATACCTTACTTCGATCAGGCATTCTTTATCTCCAGGAAACGAAAGCCAAAGCGAATTTTCTCACGTCCGCCATGTTCTTATTTTACCTTCAATAAAAACGCCATCTTAAAAAATATGTTTATCTTATCCCAATGCCTCAGAGGCTTCACAACGCATCATTTCAGGGTGTAAGGGCAAATGGCCCTGAGTCCATACTGCCCCATATATTGCGAATTTGCCATGCTTTTATTACTTAATTTAGGAAATTAAAAAGTAAGACTTTACGTTGTCTTCCAGTGATAGAACGTTCATACCAAATTTTGTGTAAATTAGTCAGCTGCTTCAGAAATTGAAATGGCAGCCACACAAAGGCACACTCAACGAGACGTACAGGCAGCATGGAGCTCTGAAATACGTCTATCAATTTTAAAAAGGAAAGTAATCTGAAAAAAAAATTTTCGATTATTCTACAGG
Source organism: Reticulitermes speratus (assembly GCA_021186555.1). Taxonomy (NCBI): domain Eukaryota; kingdom Metazoa; phylum Arthropoda; class Insecta; order Blattodea; family Rhinotermitidae; genus Reticulitermes; species Reticulitermes speratus. The sequence goes on along the minus strand of JAJKFL010000009.1, from coordinate 3,924,280 downwards.
GTGTATTTACAGTATTTATATCATGACTCAGACGTACAGGCAGCATGGAGCTCTTAAATACGTCTATCAATTATAAAAAGGAAAGTAATCTGAAAAAAAAATTTTCGATTATTCTACAGGGTGTATTTACAGTATTTATATCATGACTCAGACGTACAGGCAGCATGGAGCTCTTAAATACGTCTATCAATTTTAAAAAGGAAAGTAATCTGAAAAAGAAATTTTCGATTATTCTACAGGGTGTATTTACAGTATTTATATCATGACTCAACTGATCTGTGTAATGAAGCAGAGTTTTCTGTGAAGTAGGAAGCGGATATTTAAATAGTAAGATATGCAACGTATGCAAAATGTTTTCACGTGTAACCTGTTATGTTTCTCTCCTCGCAGTGACTTTTTTTTGGGGGGGGGGGCTTATTCGCATCTTATGCCACTTTTGCATTTTTCGTGTCGTCACTCTGTGGCCGGATTCCGGAAGTAAGCGGCCATCTTAATAATGTGGGGTTGTTTGGGGTGGGGGGGGGGCAACTTACGCCGCTGGACCCAACACAGTATGTTCGTGTCGATATTAAAAGCATTATATTGCGATGTATGTTACGTATGTTACGTAAGCCGTACCAGTTTGCTGTCACTCGAGAAGCGTTTCCAGTCAGACGCGAACCTCAAATTATACAGAGTATACACAAAAGAATGGTGCGGTTTCAATAGTGAAAACTATTGAAACCGCACCATTCTTTTGTGCATACCCTGTACTTGGCGCAAGGTTTCTTCAATAACGAGGCTGTGGAAAGCGAGCCACGGCAGTATAAGCATTGAATTAGACTTGGGAGAAAAATTAACTTACTGAATAGAGCACATTTTATGTTATTCATACCGTACATATTGTTAACTAACTAACTCCATGGAGCAGAGTCCTTTCTGAGAAGCTAACAGGTCATCAGCTAGTCAAGAAATTCCCCGCGTTTTATGCAACCCGAAGGTTCATTACCGCATTCACAAAAGCCCGCCACCTGTCCCTATCCTGAGCCATATCAATCCAGTCCACGCCCCCCCATCCCACATTGAAGATCCATTTTAATATTATCTTCCCATCTACGCCTGGGTACCGTGCATATTTTACAGTTAATATATCAACCAACTTGAACACTTAATAAAACACAATTAATGAGAAGTATAAAACTGCTACATGTTTCGGCACAGTGTGAATAATATAAAATCTGCAAATGCTCAAGAAGCCAAAACTGTTTATAACTTATCAACTTCATGTATTTTAGAATTGTAATATCTTAATCATTCCAATAATGGCGATACATTATCTAGATTGACGTTTTGGGTTTGTACTCCATTGTTATGAATAACTCCCTGATGATGGCACCCCGGTGCCGAAACATGTAGCAGTTTTATACTTTCTTCTAAATGTATTTTATTAAGTACATATAATGGTTTATGTATTAATTCCATACAACAGAGTTCGTAGAGATCTGTGACCTGAGCTAAAACTGAGTGTTATGGAACCAGACGTTTCGTAATCACAGTGTCCAAAACAGTGCACTATTGGTCATTGATTGGTGGATGTAGCTACCTAGTTGCCTAACTAACTAACAAACACCATGCAGGAGAGCTGTTTTTGAAAACCTAACGTTTGTTTAAAGCTTAAAATTTCCCAAATTGTAAGGAAACCAGTGGTTCTTTGTCTATTCAAAAGCCAGTCAATTTGGGGGCCATGCCACAGCTTGCACTGTCCAAAAAATAGCTGAACACATCCCCCCTTCTACAGGAATCGCCGCCCTTATCCAGCAACAAATTAGCAGAACAAAATCTTTTTCCACTTTTCACGAAAACTGTAGGGTAGAAAACTGCTTTTATTTACGAGTTTTTAAGTAAAGTCCAATAAGAAGACGACAATTCTTGCATAATTCCCTCAATTTCAAGTTCAATTTTCCTCCTTTCAGTTTCCTTTCAATTGAAATTATTTTCTGAACTGTAGCTTGCAACATAGTGAATCACCCTGTAGGCGGAATTCTAGGACAATCAACCGTGACTAGAAACTGAAGATATGCTCAATTGAACATCCTGTATATTTATTCTTATTAGCCTTAATCTGGGTAAATAATACAAAAATACAAACAATACCTCACAGAAAACACTGCGTCCACGTTACAAACAATGGCCGGTTAGTCAGAGATGCTTCCAGCATCCAGATTATACCGTCGAATTACGTAATAATCAGTGACTAATAAACTGGAAGGAATTTGGAAGGAAGCGGGTTTAGGTTAGTTAATAATATTGTTCTATATATCTGTGGATTTAAAAGTTATTTAAACGAAATCAGGCTTCGATCACTTGTCAGTCCATGTGAGATTGTGGTGATCACAGTGGTAATGGGACAGGTTTTTCTCCGATACTTCCTTATTTCCTTGTCAGTATCGTTCCACCAATGTTCCATACTCATCTTCATCTACGTGTTACTTTTACCAGGACAAACGAGCGAAGCCTGGGAACCTTCCAAAAATCAACGCTCTTTCGGAAATCGGTGAGCATTGGATAGCAAATAACTTGCACTTTAGACTTCGGAGACCGTAACATGGCTCAGGAATTTATTCTCCGGTCTGTCACCGCGGTAAATCTTGAGTTCAATGATAGGTCCATCCGTGTGAGGTTTGTGGCTGTGAAAGTAGCACTGTGACAGCTTTTTTTCCCAGTACTTGAGCTTTCTTCCCCTGTCAGTATCATTCCACTACTGCTCCATACTTACTCGTATCTTTCTATTTAACTACTTTTATCAGAAGGACAAGCGGGCGAAGCGTGGGAAACGTGAAACAAAGCAATGCTGTTTCGGATATCTAGGAATACTGGACTGGAACAGTACTTTCATATTTCGTTCAGATTTCGATGGGGTAGACAAAATATCAGAGTGATTAAAGCTAAAAACAAATTTCGATTAATGCTTAAAGGGGGTCAATATTATAATTTGAGCATTCTGCCGTGTTAGTGAAGATATTAGTCTAAAACTTGCAACAGGAGGTACCGCAGAGGAACACAACAGATACACACCAAAAGTGCTCCAGTTTTAATGGGAGCGACCGTCCCGTCGAAGGATATTAGCCGGGCGGGGTGCTACAAAGTTTGGGAAAGAGAATGGAGTGTAAGAGGCTAGTAAGGGGAGGAATTAAAGCGAGCAGAGGGAGGGTGAGAGGGTGTCTTCTGCACCAGATTTACATAGGATTATTTACTTGATACGCCCTGCGCCTCTCAGTTTTTTTTTTTTCCTCTTCCCAAAACTTCACGTCGCAAGACAACAGCTTGTAATTGGGAACTGTTTGTACACTGACAGGGATTAAAGACTTCTGCATCCACTAACTCATCTTTTTTTTTCCTTCCTTCTACTCTCCTCCTGCTAACTTACTTTTCTACTTTTTCCTCAGTCCCTCCAAACAAAAAAATAACCAAATGTTTTGAAATGATTTATTCCGCGAATTTAATTAAATTGTTTCATTTATAAAACTAAAAGCACTTATTACATATTACATTTTTATTTCATTACTCCTACACATTTCGGCGTATAACTTTGCCATCATCAGAAAGTTCACACATAACAGTTTTTGAAACAGTTGTATTCCAAATAATTTGCTTTCTTCGCACGCGTTACATATAAACGCTGCATTGAAACAAAAGAACGTTCTTTTAATCATGGTCGTCTTTAGCGTACAGTTTGGCTAATCAAATCTTAATGACATCAGTCGTTGTGCAGTTTCTCAGTTTTTATAAGTGTTGAAGTTAAACATTTTACGGGATAGGAAGGAATTAATTAATTATGAAGCAGTAAGTGTTCAAGAATTCTGCGAGATTTTATCATAAATGTACATAGGTCTTCATGTAAAGTACCCGTTATTCTTGTCAGATCTTAATAAATTGAGTTTCTTCGACAGGTTTTCGAGAAATACTCAAATATCAAATTTCATGAAAATCCGTTCAGCAGGAGCCGAGTTGTTCCATGCGGACGGACAGACAGACATGACGAAGCTAATAGTCGCTTTTCGTAATTTTGCAAACGCGCCTAAAAGCTGAGGGAACTAAAAGTTGCTAACGAACACAGTGCTTTGTGCGAATTACAAAATTCTCATAGCTGTGTCTGTGAGTATTACTGTTTTCTGGGATGTGACGCCGTGTAGTTTGGCAAAAATTTACTTTATCTTTCACCCTGAAAATGGAGGCAGTGTGTTCCTCTGAAACGTCTGGATTTTTCTACCAGCCTACACGGCGTCTCGTTCCGGATTACATTAATCCTATATATATAGTTTGTTGATTTAAAAATGGCGACTCATGTATTCTGTATTTACTTAAAGAGGAACCCAGCACTTCAGAACTGCATTTTATTCCTTCGAATAGTGGGATTGTTTGTGGACAATCAATTTGAAAGTATCCTATGTGAAATAAAGTGGTCGTGGCCTGATATAAAATATTCCGGCGTCTGCCTGCGAAATATAACGAAGTACGCCCCCCCTGGAAAGCGACCTTCAAAAATAATACAAAACAAATTGATCCTGATTTTTGAGGTGTTCACTTATGATTTCAGTTCCCCTCGGTTATGACTCTGCGAAGCAGAATTACTGATTCAAGCCCTAGTAACATTTTTTCTAGGACTCCTCCACCCTTGAATATGACGGCGGTACGTTCCTCCGAAACGTCGGTAACCATTAGCTCTGCTACTCAGCGTAAAAACCCAGAACATAGGATTTAGGACTTCATACACTTCGCTAGACATACCTGCAGTTGATACTTTGCACATCAAATTTGTCGGTTGGCTGGTTGGTTAAGTCAGTCAGTCGGTTATTTAGTTTGTCAGTCAGTCAGTTAGTTATTTAGTTAGTTAGTCAGTCAATTTGTTAGTTAGTCAGTTACTTAATCATTTAGTTTTTCGGTCAGTTAGTCAGTTAAGTTAGTTTTTGCTTTTGCGTGGTGAAGGGCCCCGCAGCAGATGCTACGGACGCACCGCAGCCTTAAGGCTTCTTGTGCAACCCCTGTGATGAAGATGAGCAGTTTCTTTTACCAAGTTTTACAATTAATGGAGCACCAGTGGAATGAAATTGACAGGGGAAAACCGACAACTCGGAGAAAAACCTGTCCCAGTGCCACTTTGTCCACCACAAACCCAACATGGACTGACCCGGGATCGAATCCGGGCCTCCGCGGTGAGAGGCCAAGTTAGATTTTAGTTAGTTAGTCAGTCAGTTTGTCAGTTAGTTAGTTGGTCAGTCAGTTAGCCAGTCAGTAAGTTAGTTAGTCAGTCAGTCAGTTAGTCAGTTTGTTTGTCCGTTAGTCAGTTAGTCAGTCAGTTAGTTAATTAGTTAGCTAGTTAGTTAGTTAGATGTTCTGCGGTGAGACAGAATTCTTAATTAGCCAGTAACGCCGATACTTAGATAACCGTCCTGTGTTCGTCAGTAAGGCAATTCCTTAATTCATTGGTCCAAGTCTGAATGTTTCTGATAGTGAAACGTGTGCTAGACAAAAGTTACACATTGTCTGTGCTAAGCAGCCCAGTACAGAATGGTCCTTACTTTGTCAAGTTCCCTGAAGAAGGAAAGAGAAACAGTTTGCGAAACGTTACTTACAAAGAAGAAGCAGGGAGCACGGACAATGTCCAAAATATCTGTCAGACGTATTTGTGACTTTGTTTCTTCGTTACGCAGCATGAGAAATGTTTGTTACAGAACACTTCCGAGACCCAAATCAACACACAACAATCATTGTATTGTCGGGGTCGAAGTTTGGCCTGCAGGTAGTCAGCGCCCCTAGCGGGAAGGGACTGTACGCGATGAAGGACGGTAATGGAGGATTAACGGGGAATCCCGTGGGCTTTATCCGAGACAGAAGAGGGTTTAAACAAACGGGCGATTAGTAGACTCAGGAGGCGGTGAGCGGATCGAAGATTTATGGTCTCTGTAAGCCGGCATTTTTCTGTATTAAACGACATTACAGAACTCTACAATATCGCGCCGGAAGAAGAAGTGGCAGCTTTTTGCTGTCTGAGTCTGGTGTGAGTGTAGATAGTGGAGCTCTTCTGGCCATGTGAGTGGTATCGACAGACGTTGATCTCATCAACTACGAAATAAAGATTTAGAGAAAGGAAGACAAAATAAAGACAAAGAGAAAGAAATTAGATAGAGCAAACAGACGTAATTGAGTAGGAGAGGAACAAGAGAGGCAAAATACGTATAAAGTAATATTGAGGCGCGTTCGCATAACCAGTTTCCTAAGAGAAACAGTAAGTATTATACATTCGGAGTGTTTGTGTAGCCTTAGTTATCCAGCATGCAAAGCGCATGCGCCGTATTATATTGTCATCTGTGGCCTGTCTGGCTGTACCATATTTTTCCACATTATCTCATAAACGGCATGATTTTCGGGAAAAAAAGTTATTGAACATAAAATGTGTGTTTTGATTTTCTCTACATTTTTGTCTGCGCGAGATATTATCATAAGTGTTCATAGGGCTTCGTGTAAAGTACCCGTTATTCTTGTCAGATTTTAATGAAACTTGAATTTGCTCGAGAATTTTAGAAAAATCCTCAAATATCAAATTTCATAAAATCCGTCCAGTGGGAGCCGAGTTGCGGACGGACACACAGACAAACAGGCGTGACGAAGCTAATATTCGCTTGTCGCAATTTGCGATAAGCGTCTAATATCTAATAAAATTCATATCTTTGGGTAACAAATTTCGACTTCCTCCTTTACTTCTTGAAATATATTTTGTGTCTACATATAGTGTGAGCAAATAATGTCTAGGGTGGAAACAAGAATTGCGTATGAAGTAGATTTTTACATAAATAAGCACTACAGCTTTAATATTTGTGTCTATTCAATTCTGTTTCCTGCAATGCACACACCCTGTACACAAAATGTAATAGTAAAACGTGGAAGCAAAAATAGGGTCATAAAAGTTATCAGCTTTATTTTTCATAGCACTGTGCAGTAGATATCGGAAATATACACTTATACAGGGTTATTCAAAATGATTGTCGGGGTTTTAACAACTTGTCATACACAATACACTTGAGATAGCAGTATATGTATTTTTTTATTTAATAGAACAACACTCCAAGTTTTTGTGACATACCTTACAGGTGCTCTATATGTGCACCATTTGTGATTCTACAAACATCAACACGATAATCGAGTTTGTTCCAAACTTTTTCTAGCATGTCAGCGGTGATGGTTTCAATAGCGGTTCTGATTCGTACCTTCAGTTCAGAGAAATGCATAACTACTGCACACCGTACATCATAAAAAAAACTTTGAAAATTTCTTGATCCATCGGTGCAACTATATATACTCCTATCTCAAGTGTATTGTGTATGACAAGTTGTTAAAACCCCGACAATCATTTTGAATAACCCTGTATTTACTGGGGTTTAAAGTATTTCTTTTGGTTTATTACTTCAGTCACGTGTCTGGAGATTTCCCATCAAGCTACCAGCATATGTGAATTCCATTGACCCTGTCAGCTTTCCCTGGTGGAATATATTACCATGCCTGTCGTTGATGTCTCTAATATTGTTGAAAAACCACAAATGACAGTGGTGACCGTACATTGTCAGCGACATATTGCACCTCACAATTCTGTGCGCTTTAAGCATTTCCTCTAACAAGAGTCTGCAGTTCGGCTCTTTGTGGCAACCCAGATGTTGGCCAATAACAATTCTGTTTTCCACACTGTCATCAGAATTCCTCTGATTTAAAACAATGGAATGATCTCTTTTATATTCTTATGGCTAATTCTTAGAACTTTCGCTTGCAAATACCGGCAGGTTTGATATTCCGGCTGATAGCCTTCTGAAAATTTTTTTATCAGCCCATGTTTGATGTGGTATGTGAAGTGAAGATATACGAGTACTTATTTCTGTGAATCAGCAAGCAGATCGTCTTGTCTTATAGCCCAGTAATGAATTTCTTACCATATGGCCAGCTCCTCCTGGTGTGTATGAGTTTCATTCGCATAAGAAAGCAGCAATATTTTGTATAACCAAGCTGCATGCCAAGTGGAGGTAATATGACTTTCGGATCTGTACAAGTCTTCTAACACTGCGTGCAACTGAGCAGTTGTTTCTATCTTTATATGACTATTTAATTGGCACTGCTGGCAACTACTGGCAAGATTCTGAATAAAGTAATAGTATAAGTAATAAAGGCACCTACCAATTCATTCTGCAGTTTGCAAGTAAGTGCAAAAGAGCAGGTAAATTTCAAGCAAGCGGAATTGTCTATGTCAGTAACTTCCAAACTGCGTTACCCGCTGCTGAATGCTATATATATATATATATAATGAATATGCCAGATGTAATTAATTATATTTTAACAAGTTTTAAATTTGGTGTGCGAACTCCCTGAGGATGGCACGGGCGTGCCGAAACATGTAGGAGTTGTGAAAGACCAAATATTTAAATGTGTTTGTAACTTGTGCGTTGAGTTGGGTTTATAAATAGGTACTGTTCCCTAGCGTTTAAATGGCACCGAATTAAATAATGGATTTTAATTTTACAAATTTCTCAGTAATTGACATTTTCTTAAGGGAAAAATTAATTTGTCTAATCAATTTGTTACTGCAGTTAGGAAAGTGCATTTTTGAAATGACTTCTAGGGTAACAATTCAAAAAGATAAATAAAAAAACTGATAGGTTCCAATACGAAACGTGCACAGTAAGCCATTTCAAACCAACGAGTTAAATTCGATTACCTCATGTTAGAATGTTCGCAGTGAGACATTCCTTTGACTGCGGATTTTCATAAATACGTTCCACCACATTTAATTTGTAATACGTTCATTTTGTTGGCCTCGTGATCCATGAAGTTTCATCAAAACCTAAATTGATACGCATAAAATTCTAGGAAACAGTGGTCTAAGTACTTTTCTTAAGTCAATATAGATTTCTCCAGGTCAGTTATTTCAGGTTCCGGCTGTCATTGCCCGACTCCGGCAGATGGAACCCCGTTTCTTGACTGACTGTCTCTGGTTTGATGCCAGGCCATTCCATGTGCGATTTATATTGGATAAGGTAGCACCTGGACAGGTTTTTTCTCGCGGCACATTGGCTTTTCCCTGACAGTTTTAAACGCACTAATATTTCCTATTTTTGAACCTGTTACCAAGGGATGGAAGACTTTTCCCATTAAAGCCGCGGTTTCAGGAAACATCGTCTCACCCACAAGGGAAATGAAAACATAATACTATGACAATAACTATAATATTGTTCATTCCGTGATTTATTTAATGAAGTATCTTATAATAACCAACCAAATGCACAATAAGTCAATTTAATCATTACATCAACCAAATCATGCACTAGATAAAATATATTTGTAAGCTATTATGAAAACTCCTACAAGTTTCGGCACTAAAGTGCCATCCTCAGGTTGGCGTCCGATACAAAGGAATGCAAATCCAACAAATCAACCTAAAAAAAAAAGAATATTTTACTCTTTTCAATAAAGACAGAGTAATTAAAATACACTTTTGCATGTACAGGGCATACACAAAAGAATGGTGCGATTTCTTCGCTGAAGCCGCTGATACCGCACCATTCTTTTGTGTATGCCCTGTACATACCAACGGGGATGTCCTATATTTAAAAAAACGAATCTAGTTATTTAGTCGCATTGACAGAAGTGCTTAAAATATTGAACATTAAAACTTTAAAATACAGAAAATTAACAAGCATGTCACAGTGCTATAACGTTAAATGTATTAAAACTGATTATCATTCACCAACAAATGCACAAAGATAATTTTTTCACTAATTACTTTATTAAAGGATTTCCTCTATACGTATTTCGGCAATCTATATTGCCATCTTCAGGGGGTCATTTTTGGTTTATACATAGACCAATGTACATGTGTCAATATTGGTTATTGTACCATCTATAAAATTGTATAAAAATTGTGTAAAGTTGTGTTATAGTATTAAAATAGTACTAAAATAGCTTGTTAAAATTGATAGTAAGATAGTATTAAATTACATTTGCGGTAAAATTCGTAATTATTGGCAGTGTGGTCCGGTATGCTGTTCCTTGCCGGATATCTGTTAAAATATTACATGTAATTAGAGTCATAATTACGTTGCTTATATTAGTGTGTTTGTTTTCGTAAGCTTTTAAGTTGCGTGTGGACATACCTGTAGTGTTGTTGTGTGGAAGCTGTTAAAACTAAATCTTTCCAGGTGTGGCAATTGTTCAAAACTGCATGAAATATACACACAGACATCTGCGTCCATCGTATATAAAGATCTCGTCTTGTAAATATAATATCACTATGAATTTGAGACACCTGAATATATATTAACAATATATAGAAGGTTACTTCAAGTTATGTTATGTAAGGTGGTGTATATATCATAGTACATACCTGGTGGAGATGATATTGTGTATTAGTACTGAAACATGTAGGGTTTTTTTTATAAAAGCTTACAAATGTGTTTTATCCAGTGCGTGAGTTGGTTTTTGTAATGATTGTAACAACATGCACGGTATGAACAATATAATAAAGTCAATTTAAGTTTATATTAAAAAATTTAAAACATGTTATCTTCAACATGTTTCGACTCTTTATGAGTCATCATCAGGGAGATATACCTGTCTCCGTTTCACAAACAAGATGTCGTGAAAGACTGAATAATCAGAATTCCATATTACTGTATGATCACATCTGCTTTATACAAGATAATCTACGTTCTACATTTAATGCTACTGTAGGCTGATCAAGACAGCAAGATTCACTACAGCTTTCTAGTAAAATTGTTTAAAAAATCTTTGTTTTACTTCATGTTTTATACATATCTTATTGATGTATGTTCTCCCTGATGATGACACATAAAGAGTCGAAACATTTTGGAGATATGTTTTAAATTTGAAATATAAACTTGCACTGACATATTATGCATTTGGTTCGTTATTTTAAGATGGTTTACTATGGCAATGTAAGTACCTAATCCGATATTCGCCTTCAATTCTCCCGTAATTAATTGACGGACTTTCTTATGATATTTCTCCGCTTACTTATGACACTCTGACACGCATATTGATACAAATGTGTGCCAAATATTCGTTGCGCATATGAGCGTGGCAGCCATTTTGCTGTCTCGCTTCATTTGTTCCGACAGTCAACTTTTATCATGTTTCCTCCTGACTGCTGGCGCGCTTTATGCTTGCTAAATCCATTGTCACGTGGCGCCCCTATCGGATTCGTTTTTCCATGGCCTACAGTATAGATATTTTATGTTTTTACAACAGCTGGATTCCCCTTGTGCTTACACGTACGGTATTAACTACTAAAGCTGGAATTCGAATACAAGACAGAGTTACAAGTCACATTTGAAACTCATAAACAGCCATTTTACAACTTAAATTAAGTTATTTGAATGCAACAAGATCCACACGCGAAGAACTATACAGTTTTTGCCTTTCATATATGAAATTCAATGAATATCTCAATTGATACACAGGTTGTCGGATGGGTGTAAAGGCGGCCGGAACGTGGGTGTAGCCAATCACTTCCGTCTGATGCAGAAGTCCAGCCTGTATCAAAATTATCCTCAGTGCATTTTCATGTTGCGTCTCTCACCTAAAGAATATGGATAATTCTTTGAACTGTATTAAGGCAACACACACTGTACTCAAATTGACTTGTTTTAAAAAAGAAACTGTATAATCATTTTGGGCCCGAAACACACCATGCCGACGGCAAGAATATCTACTTCTTATGTAATATTACAATAATGTGCTTGACGAGGAATGTCGTTGGTAAGGTGTAACTGCATCCGAAGCACTGTTAAGCCAGTAGAGACATCCGCACACGCAGCAGTCACGTAGAATACACTATGACGGCCATTTTGATATACGGCTGCGCACTATGCCTCCGCAGAAGACGCAGAACTCCGGAATAAACATTGCGGTTACTGCAGGCGTTACTCGCAATGCCTAACAGATGGCAGTACTTGTCATAGGACCTGAATTATTTTAATATGATGCGAAGGATAGAAGGCATAGAGGAACGGTGATAGGGCTGACCAGTACAAGAGATAAAGAACGAGCAAGGTGAAATGTGGGAAGGAGATAAAGGTATAAAATAGTTACGTCAATCGTCATGATGCTGTCCGCGACGCCTGCCTATGGCGTCCGTGAGGTTATTTTTGCCTTATTGTAAGCTAGGAAAAAGAAAACATTGCACGGAATAGTTTTAATATTCTTGAAAATTCTGTTTGGAATAACGATATAACAGTGTTGCTCAACCAGCGGTCCGCGAGTTATGCATAAAGGGTCCCAAATCTCTGCTCAGTAGAAAAGAAGATTCTTTCCCTTCAATTTTACCTAATCTTAATTTTTGTATCGTTATTGCTAAGAAAACCATCTTTTTAAATACACTTTTACACTGGCCAGACAAAATCTTTTGGAGTTTACGTATTTCATCACGAATGGCGTCTTAATGGTCCGCGAGTTGAGATGATTTTAGAGATGGGGGTCGCAGAATTGAAAGATTTTGAAAGGGGTCCGTAGCACCCTGAACTTTGAGAGCTACCGAGTTAACGGAAAGGAAGTAATTGTGTTAGGGGTGAAGATACGAGAGGAAACATTTGGTCCGAAAGACGAAGCCTGCGAATGCTTTAACAAGAGAGGCAATTTACGTATAACGTAATATTGAGGCGCGTTCGCTTAACAATTTTTGCTGTAGAAAAGCAATAAGTATTACATATTCTGAGTGTGTGTCTGTAGCCTTAGTTATCCAGTATGCAAAGCGCATGCGCCGTATTATATTGTCATCTGTGGCCTGTCTGGCTGTACCATATTTTTTCACATTATCTCATAAATGGCACGATTTTCGGAAAAAAGTTACTGAACATAAAATGTGTGTTTTGATTTTCTCTACAACCTTTGTCTGAAACATTTCTCATTCTAAGAAGAATTCAGCGAGATATTATTATAAATATACATAGGTCTTCATGTAAAGTACCCGTTATTCTTGTCAGATTTTAATGAAAATTGAATTTTCTCGACAGATGTTTTAAAAATACACAAATATCAAATTTCCTGAAAATCCGTCCAGTGGGAGCCAAGTTGTTCCATTCTGACGGACAGACAGATATGACGAAGCTAATAGTCGCTTTTCGTAATTTTGCGAACGCACCTAAAAAGACGGGATACCTTAGGATTTTTAAAGAGCTGTTTATTATTCTTGTCTGATCTTGTGGTAAAAGTTGAAAGGTAAAGCAATCTAATTACAGGCCTGGACAGGCCCTTAGGGTTCCAGGAGGTTGAGGCTCCTAGAATTTTTAGACAATTTTGTGGTAACATTTAATATTTGATGTAAATTTGGGTTATAATTAAGCTGTAGGTAATAGGAAATGTTGAACTGTCACGTTACCAGGAAGACAAACTGGAGAGCATAATACGACAGCAACACTTCGCTGCGTTGCCAGGCAACAAAACTCCCCACTCCCGGCGTAACAATATTGATAGCTCGAACGTGTATTTCGACTCTCACCCTGAAATCGATAGTGAATATGATACAGGCACTCAGTATTCTGTAATTACAGTTGAGTTTCAATTGCTGGGTATACGGTGAATAACAGTGTAACGCAGCGCTCCTAGCGGCGCGTTTTTGAAAATATATGTATGTGTGTGTGTGTAATGGTTCAGAAATCCCCCGATAGAAGTAAAATACGTTTAGAGCGTGACGAAAAGTTGTTACGACAACGAGGATAGGACTTCTCGAGTTTAAATTCTTTCCTTACTAAGATGGCGTCATTTTGTGACAGAGAAGTTGTGGTGTTAAGAGTTTATACAGATACATTCACCATGTCTGCGCAGAAATACTAACCTAACATATTCTATTTAAGTCAGTATTCTTTTAAAACTTGACAGCAAACCTTTACATAAGTGGTCCATGGAGCCTGTATAAGGTAAGGTAAAGCAATCCCATTACAGGCCTGGACAGACCCTTAGGATTCCAGGAGGTTGAGGCTCCCAGACTTTCTACACAGTTGGCACATGAAGGTGGTTAAGGTTTTCAGCCCTACCCACTGGCCGCCTTTACCCCCAGTAGATATTCCTGATACTCATTTCTGTTAGAGGCTGAGTCGACCCCAGTGACCATAGTGCGGCCGGAAGGATTATGTCAATGAAAAATTGCAACGACCCCATCGAGAATCGAACCCGTAACCTTCCGGCTTGTGGCGCAGTGCCTCAACCAACTGCGCCACGAATAGGCATAAATGATACAATATTAACGAACTTTATTCTGATTTCAACGTGCATTTTTGAACATTAATTATGTTTTACACCAACCAAATGCATATGTTTATTTAAAGAATATTAAAATATTCTATAAAATGTAAAATAAAAAACCTCCTATCTAATATTTTATAGAATGTTTTAATTTTCTTTAAATAAATATATGCATTTGGTTGGTGTAAAACATAATTAAGATACAATATTACTTCTTAAAGAAGCTATAAAATTCCATCGTAGTGTAATACAGATATGAACAAAATCAATAAAAGTCGATGATTTCAATGTATTAATTTTACAGTTTAGAAACCCTTTGTGGCACTTCGCCGAATCAGTACTGTGAGTGGCCCAGGAATGAAGAAGGTCGCGTTCCACTGTTATAGAAAAATGGCGTGAAACCCGACGTCGGTGCCTGACATATGACCCGCCACGTTTTCCTCCGTGACTCTCCCGATAATTGTTTAATTACAGAATATGAATAATGTATACGCACGAAGAGCTGTTTGTAACATGTGGCAAATAACCAATGACAGAGCTTGTTATAGAGACGCTTTTCCTTCCATGCGCTTACCAAATTGATACGTGCACGCATGCGCCTACGTAAGAATTCTTATAAGGTTTAATTAGGTCGAAAACTGTGAGGTTTAAGAGAAAAACGTTTATGGCATGTGTTTTTATGGAATGTTTATGGCGTTAAATGTTTTTGCGTGGAATAAAACATTTGTGTTTTGGTATGGAATGTGTTTATGACATGAAATATGTCTTTGTGGAAAGAAAAGTGGTTTTGTGGCAAGAAATGCGTTTTTATGAAATGAAAAATGTGTTTATGAAAGAAATGTGTGTTTATGGAGAGAAAAGTATGTTTGTGGAAAGTAATGTTTGTTTAAGGAGTGAAGTGTGTTTATGGCATGAAATGTGTGTTTATGGAATGAAAAGTGTGTTTATGGAAAGAAATGTTTGTTTACGGAGTGAAAAGTGTTTATGGCATGAAATGTGTGTTTATGGAATGAAAAGTGTGTTTATGGAAAAAATGTGTGTTTGTGGAATTAAAAGTGTGTTTATGAAATGAAAAATACGTTTGTGGAAAGAAATGTTTGCTTAAGGAGTGAAATGTGTTTAAGGCATGAGATGTGTGTTTATGGAATGAAAAGTGTGTTTATGAAATGAAAAATACGTTTGTGGAAAGAAATGTTTGCTTAAGGAGTGAAATGTGTTTATGGCATGAGATGTGTGTTTATGGAATGAAAAGTGTGTTTATGAAATGAAAAATACGTTTGTGGAAAGAAATGTTTGCTTAAGGAGTGAAATGTGTTTATGGCATGGAATATGTTTGTGGAATGAAAAGTGTTTATGGGAAAAATGTGTGTTTATGGAATGAAAAGTATATTTGTGGAAATAAATGTTTGTTTAAGGAGTGAAATGTGTTTACAGCATGAAATGTGTGTTTATTTCTTGTCTGCGATGTTCAGTAACTACGCTCCAGTAAGTAGTTAGCGACGTACGTTTGAGGCTGTTAAAGAGACACATGCAGGTGCTCACACAGTGCCCCTTATTATTGCCAGACATCATCCAAAATTTCAATATGTCAACAAATTTTGAAAACCTTATACACAATTTTAACAAGTGACATTAACATCCACTGCGAGATTTCTCAGTTGTTGTTTCCTGACGGACAAACATACAGTCGAACTCGGTTATAACGTCATGAAATGGACTGGAAAATTTATGTCGTTATATAACGAGTGTTGTTATAACCGAGGAGTATAATGTTATGGTTAACGGTGAGGAATTAATTGGTACCACAGAATATCTGGCGCTATAGACGAGGTGTTGTATAAACCGATGTCGTTATAACCGGGTTCGACTGTATATTGTGTTTTGACTGGATTTGTTTTGCATCTCTGATCAGATTAATGCCTATGTCTCCCCGTTTTATTTTCTGCAAGGTTGGAGTTTAAACTGTTTATTGCTTCGCGGTACGACGGGGGGGTGGGGGGGGTGGGGGGTGTAAGCTTCTGCCGTACCCAAATCCCGGCTTAGTTGGAGATGAAGACGTTACTGCTCGATCTTGAGAACATTTTTTGTTGTGTTCATGGAGCCTAGTGTACATATTTGTGATTATTGCTGAAGCTTCTTCAGTAATCCACCTTTATACCACAATTTGAAACAGAGAAGCACCGCAAGAAATTTACTGTATTAACTCTAGTTCCTCAGTACACAGAGTGGAGGTGGAATTTGTTGTGAGGTTTGTCAGGTAAGACGGACGTATTTCGGATATGTTAATTGCTCTCTGTGTATAGAGTCAGATCGCAAACTTTTGGCACTGCGCTAAGAACTGATTTCAGTCATTCATTTTAATAAGGGCGACACAATACCTAGATGCTGTTGGCCTTGTACTTTTTTGTTATGAGTAACTGCCTGATGATGGCACCACCCTAGTGCCGAAACATGTAGGAGTTGTATACTTGCTTCTAAATACATTTTATTAATTGCATAAGTTGGTTGTTGTATTAATTATATGAATATGAACGGTGTGAATGACATAAAAAAATCTGTTTTAATTGGCACAATTTGTTTAAAACGCGGTAGCGTAGTTGGTTGAGGCACTACGCTACAAGCCGGAATGTCGCAGGCTCAATTCCCGATGGGGTCATTGGGATTGTTCGTTGAACGAAACCTTCGGCCTTGGGGTCGACTCAGACTGTAACAGAAATGAGTACCAGGAATATTTCATGGGAGTAAATGCGGTCAGTGCGTAGGGCTGACAACCTTACCACCTTCATGTGCCGATTGTCTAGGAATTCTGGGAGCCTCAACCTCTTGGAACCCTAAGGGCCTGTACAGGCCTGTAATGGGATTGCTTTAACATTTTAAGCATACAGTTGGTTTAATTGTATGGGTGGTTCTGATTCTGCAGTGTGATGATGTCAGCGTAGATATGAGTGCATTGCTTGTTATAAGATAGGACTGTGAGACAATGAAGTGGACTGCGCAGGTCCAGGAGAGACCGACAGCTTTATGTGATGAGGGCTGTGACTATTAATACTGCACAGGAACAGGCGTCCTTGAAGTCGATAAGAACTCTCGATTGTTAACATTTCAAAGACCAGAATTTCCTTTTTATACCACCAGGTTTAACAGTAACGGCATTAACAATGCACGTATAAAGTAACATTGAGGCGCGTTCGCGTAACCATTGTTGCCTTGGAAAAGCAATAAATATTACATATTCTGAGTGTGTGTGTCTGTAGCCTTAGTTATCCAGCATGGAAAGCGCATGCGCCTTATTATATTGTCATCTGTGGCCTGTCTGGCTGTACCATATTTTTTGACATTATCTCATAAACGGCACGATTTTTGGGAAAAAGTTATTGAACATAAAATGTGTGTTTTGATTTTCTCTACAACTTTTGTCTGAAACATTTATCATTATAAGAAGAAATCAGCGAGATATTATCATAAATGTACATAGGTCTTCATGTAAAGTACCCGTTATTCTTGTCGGATGTTAATGAAACTTGAATTTTCTCGACAGAGTTTACAAAAGTACTGAAATACCGAATGTCAAACGCAGAGCTTATTCCCAAGACTGACAGTTGCTACTGCATGCTTCTCACGCAGCCCTCCCGATTTAAGTTTAACAAAATTAATCCCCTTGCTTTAAAGTAAAAGATGATGACATTAAATTTGCAAAATATGCGCTTTAGCATTAATGAGAAATTAAAATTTCGCATCCCTTATCTCAAGCTTACTACTCATACCATTTTAGTGTCTTCATATATTTTCATGCTATATCTACCAGAAGGACGAGCGGGCGAAAGGACCCTTCTAACAAGTGATTCTCTCCCCCCCATATTAAAATACCTGTCATTACACATTTCTTGTTGACTTTCTTCTCTCGCTCTCCACCCCTCCCCCTTAGTCAACAGTGTTTATTACTGCCATGGCTCAGGCGGTTAGTCACCGATCTCTTAAGTGGGAGGCCCGGGTTCAATCCCAGATCAGGCCTTGTGAGATCTGTGGTGGATAAAGTGGCACTGGGACAGGTTTTTCTCCGAGTACTTCGGTTTTTCCCTGTCAGTATTATTCTACAAATGTTCTGTAATCATCTTCATCTACGTGTTGGTTTTACTAGAAGGACAAACGGACAAAACCTGGGAACCTCCCGAAAAAAAAAAAAGATGCAATTTCGGAAATCGAGAAGTATGAGATAGAAAAATACTTACACTTTTTTCCAGTCTTGAAAGTTCACAAATTTCAGCTTCCTTTCAGCGTGTAGATAACAGCGCTTCGTAATCATCAATACAGAAGACCTCCATTCGAATCTCCACTAACGCAGACTAACGACTTTCAACTCATATTTCTGGAATATGTTCACGAAGAAGACACATGTTATTGCTGTTTCGCTATGGATCTTGATGTGGGGTCTCATCACTGTAGTAATTGCTTTATCGTAGTGAGCGTCTTGTCAGGTTCGCATCAAGGTACTTGTTACAGACAACTAGTTAACCAACTCCATGGAGCAGAGTTCTTGAGAACCTGTAGCCCGCATTTCACGTAATTCGAGGATTCAATACCATGCTCACAAAGCCTGCAAATGTTCCCCATCCTCAGATAAATCCAGTCCGGAAGAATTAATTCTATATCTTCATGATCAGGTTTAATATTATTTTCCCAATTATGTTAGGTCTTGGCTCAGGATAGGGACAGGTGTCGGGCGCTTCTGAATGCGGTAATGAACTTCCGGGTTCCACAAATTGCAGAGAATTTCTTGACTAGCTGAGAAACTGTTAGCTTCTCAAAAATAACTCTGCTCCGCGATGTTATTATGCCTAAGTATTCCAAGACAGCTCTTCCATTAATAATCTCAGACATCAATTCTTTGGTCCCGTATAGCTTTGAGCTCACTCGTGTGTTCTACATAACCGCCTATCTCATTGTCCTTCATCTGATCACTCTACGAGTATATTGCGAAAGTTATAGCAGGATTAATTCCACAGAGTCTCCAGCTTCAGGTGCAGGTAACGTTAGCGAGCCTAGGCTGACGTCACAAGTCCGGAGAGTGCGCGAAGTTGTGTGCGCGTAGATCAGTGTGTTTCTGCAGTCAGAGCGGTGGAGATGCCAGTATTGGTCTGCTTACGTAGCAGCTGCAATCATGTGACTGAGGTAGTAGGACCGTAAGGTTTGTGAGACTTGTACATGTAGATCAGTGTGTTTGTGCAGTCAGAGCGGTGGAGGTGCCAGTATTGGTCTGCTTACGTAGCAGCTGTAGTTATGTGACTGAGGTAGGAGGGCCGTAAGGTTTGTGAGACTTGTACATGTAGATCAGTGTGTTTGTGCAGTCAGAGCGGTGGAGGTGCCAGTATTGGTCTGCTTACATAGCAGCTGTAGTTATGTGACTGAGGTAGGAGGGCCGTAAGGTTTGTGAGACTTGTACATGTAGATCAGTGTGTTTGTGCAGTCAGAGCGGTGGAGGTGCCAGTATTGGTCTGCTTACGTAGCAGCTGTAGTCATGTGACTGAGGTAGGAGGGATGTAAGGTTTGTGAGACTTGTACATGTAGATCAGTGTGTTTCTGCAGTCAGCGGTGGAGGTGCCAGTATCGGTCTGCTTACGTAGCAGCTGTAGTCATGTGACTGAGGTAGGAGGGCTGTAAGGTTTGTGAGACTTGTACATGTAGATCAGTGTGTTTGTGCAGTCAGAGCGGTGGAGGTGCCAGTATTGGTCTGCTTACGTAGCAGCTGTAGTCATGTGACTGAGGTAGGAGGGCCGTAAAGTTTGTGAGACTTGTACACGTAGGTCAGTGTGTTTCTGCAGTCAGAGCGGTGGAGGTGTCAGTATTGGTCTGCTTACGTAGCAGCTGTAGTCATGTGACTGAGGTAGGAGGACCGTAAAGTTTGTGAGACTTGTACACGTAGATCAGTGTGTTTCTGCAGTCAGAGCGGTGGAGGTGTCAGTATTGGTCTTCTTACGTAGCAGCTGTAGTCATGTGACTGAGGTAGGAGGGCTGTAAGGTTTGTGAGACTTGTACACGTAGATCAGTGTGTTTCTGCAGTCAGAGCGGTGGAGGTGTCAGTATTGGTCTGCTTACGTAGCAGCTGTAGTCATGTGACTGAGGTAGGAGGGCCGTAAGGTTTGTGAGACTTGTACACGTAGATCAGTGTGTTTGTGCAGTCAGAGCGGTGGAGGTGCCAGTATTGGTCTGCTTACGTAGCAGCTGTAGTCATGTGACTGAGGTAGGAGGGCCTTAAGGTTTGTGAGACTTGTACATGTAGATCAGTGTGTTTGTGCAGTCAGAGCGGTGGAGGTGCCAGTATTGGTCTGCTTACGTAGCAGCTGTAGTCATGTGACTGAGGTAGGAGGGCCGTAAGGTTTGTGAGACTTGTACACGTAGATCAGTGTGTTTGTGCAGTCAGAGCGGTGGAGGTGCCAGTATTGGTCTGCTTACGTAGCAGCTGTAGTTATGTGACTGAGGTAGGAGGGCCGTAAGGTTTGTGAGACTTGTACATGTAGATCAGTGTGTTTGTGCAGTCAGAGCGGTGGAGGTGCCAGTATTGGTCTGCTTACGTAGCAGCTGTAGTCATGTGACTGAGGTAGGAGGGCCTTAAGGTTTGTGAGACTTGTACATGTAGATCAGTGTGTTTGTGCAGTCAGAGCGGTGGAGGTGCCAGTATTGGTCTGCTTACGTAGCAGCTGTAGTCATGTGACTGAGGTAGGAGGGCCGTAAGGTTTGTGAGACTGGCGCTGAAGGTTGTCATGCAAAATGATGGGGACTTTGTGGACGTAATCCTGCTATACAACATTTGAAAATTGTCAGTAGGCGCTTTTTCTCCAGCATCCCATCACTTCCTCTCTCTCTCATGTCCAGATGTTCTTCTCAGCGTGTTGTACCCAGATATCCTCAGTACAATAAGGCTGTCTCAGTGCCATACAAATGTACGGGACATATTTAGCTTAAATTTGAATTTTACGGCATAACTCTTGCCGAAGCTTCAAGTTACCTGCTGACAATTGACGATGACATCCGCAGACGCCGACGTGGACATAGGAAGAAATTTCAAGGTGAAAAAGGAAGCGATGACTACAATTTTAACAAGAGTGTACTAAGTGGATATGCAATTTATTTATGTAACATACATTTACTTTCTTGCAGAATGAGACTGACGAAGACATAGCTAAACAAATATATTTACACTTACATTGTGCAACACTTATAACACTACACAGGTCGGTGCCACCAAGCTTATATTAATCCATTAAAGCAGTGGCTCCCAAACTGTGGGCCGCAGACCTCGTAAAGATTCACGCAGCAAAACACATCTCTTGAAACAACTCATTGAACACATTTCATTAAAATTGTACAATAATAGCATTATACAATTTGTATTATTGTATAGTGTGTGCTGTCACGTGTTTCGACTGTCTTTATCCATCTTCAGGGAGATTAGTAACACACAGGAATTCTTATTTTGATCGAAATCAGAATAATAAAATTGTATAGTGCTATTATTTTGCAATTATTTGGAATACAATAATAAGTTAATAGTCTATTGCACGGAATATGTATAATATTGAAAATAAACTCAGCGAAATTTGCAGATATAACTTACATAGCTAAATAAATCCTAGGCCCATGTCTGGGACTTAATTAGATTACAATTCATATGCGTGTATTTGTTATTGTGAGATATGAAATCTTAATTAATTTAAATTGTTACTTAGTTGCGAGGTCTGAGGCTCTCACAGCAATATTGATAAAGACTTATTGCTAGACCTTGAAGAAGGAAGCAGTATTCTCCTCCGAAATGTTTGTAGCTATTTACAAATCAACAAGGCGTAACATCCCAAGAGATTTCAATTTTCGGTTACTGAGTATACAGAGTGATTCAGGAGGAAAGGTCAATGTTTTGGGAGGTGATAATATCGGTCATTGTGAGAAAAAAATGTTCACATGAACATGTGTGTAATTCTGAATGGTTACTGAGATAGAGCTGTTTGATTCAACAAATACAAAAGCATTGTGAATGGTAATAAATAAAGAGAAATTACTTGCTTTTAATTTTATTTTAATTTAATATTTAAATGACAAATTTGTTACACAGAAATGACACATTTGTTACAGTTCACAACAAATGTTCCAAAATCCCACCGTCAACCTCAGTGCACTTTGCAACTCGTGTGCGAAGATCACGTGCTGTTCGTCTCAGTTGATCTTCACGTTTCTTTATGCAGGCAGCAGCATCCAAAATGCTAGCCTGCAATTCGTCTGTGTATCCACCTTTGTTTTGTAAACTTCGCTCTTCATCAAACGTCACAAACAAAAATCTAACGGCGTTAGGTTTGGAGATTCAAACAGCTCTATGTCAGTAACCATTCAGAATTAGACACATGTTCATAGGAACTTTTTTCACGATGCCCGATATTATCACTTCTCAAAATATTGACCTCTCCTCCTGAATCACCCTGTATAGTAGTTGTATGCCATTATGAATTTTTATCAACTTATATACGATATAAAATAATCGTTTTTGACATTTGAAAGTAAGGCATTTTTTTCGGTTAAAAGGGGATTCCCGTACTTGAAAGGTTTTGGAACCATTATTTTGAAGCACAATGGTAACTATACGTACCACTGGCTGTACCAGTTAAAAACTCTGCATTTTTTTCCCACACAGTGTATCTTGCTGTTATATTTATTTCTCAGAATAAATAAACATTGTTTTCCTAAAACAGAATAAATGAATTTGTCTTTCACAGTTTACAAACCAACAAAATGCACGTCACTTACACTTTTGTTATTTATTCATCAACCCCTACATATGTTTCGGTCGGTGAGACTAATATAGAATTTGTCTTTGTAATATAGACTCAGTATGTTTGTTGTGAGGTGGCAATTGGATTGTGAACTATCTACTATGTGTGTAAAATTCAGTCTTCTAATTGACGAATTTACAAGTCATTAACCCCGACGTTTCGAACAGCGCAATTTACTAACGACGTTTACAAGTAATCGTCAGGGCTAATTTTGTTCTGACGTCATGTCTATACATCAGAATCGGGGGTCAAAGATAACTATAGAAAAATTTGACCTTCAGCTGTGAAAAAATTGTGTTCCCCCCCCCCCCCCCCCCCCAAAAAATCAAATTTAATTTCGAAATAACACCAATACTTCAAACTTGCAAAAAGGCCTGTTCGTTTAACACGGTGTTCACTCATTAGAGTGACAGCCTGTAAACATGCGGACCGATGAGTGAATCCCCACATGTTATTTTCTTCACTGAAGCTGATCAATAAGTCTTTCAGAATGCGTGGAGTTTTCTTTCACGACATTATACGCCTTTAAAGGAGCTGAGACAAATAATAGCCACGATTCTTCTTGTTATTTCAATGCCTATGACGTGTGTAATTGGGAAAGTGTTGTAAAATAAGCTAAGTGACAAAAACAGTGAGACTGCTTAGAATTTGGGTTCAGATAACGCCTTCCG
Source organism: Reticulitermes speratus (assembly GCA_021186555.1). Classification (NCBI taxonomy): domain Eukaryota; kingdom Metazoa; phylum Arthropoda; class Insecta; order Blattodea; family Rhinotermitidae; genus Reticulitermes; species Reticulitermes speratus. The sequence goes on along the minus strand of JAJKFL010000009.1, from coordinate 3,900,516 downwards.
TGATGCCACGACCTTACAAAAACTTCTAAATTTGCGTTTGACGAAACCTACTACAGCGCTTCCATGTTAGACATCAAAGACCTCACTCAGTGTCTCACAACTAGTGCACTGATCCATCTGCCGTTCTTTGGTTTCACTGGCTAAAATATGGCACGATACATTTAAAGTTTAACCTCGGCGAAGCAGTATGTACATTCTACAAAGTGTTATCTCTATAAAAGTGTTAAAGTCTTTGAGCTGATGTCACGTATTCAACATTTCGAAACGTCAAAATATTTCCAGGTGTAAGCTGCATGTCATCTTCCATGATTTCAGGCCTCTACCGCAGTGTAAATGAGATCTTCGCTCTTCTGGGATGTTACGCAGCGTAGATTGTTAGCTATCTACCGACGTTTCGGGACAATTTATCGGTCCCATTTTCAAGGATCAAGCAGTCCCTTGATCCTTGAAGATGTGACCGATAGGGTGTTCCGAAACGTCGGTAAATACCAATATACGCGACAAACATCCCAGAAGAACGAAAATTACTTGTCATCTTACAAATATAATCTGAAAACGTGGTTAATTCTGAAATGTTGGTAGAAATACAGTGAAGATTGTGGCTTGCTTAACACTACAGGGGAGTTAGCATTTGTTTCAACAGACCGCTTACTGTGGGTAAAATGTCGAATAATTGGTTCCATGTGTGAAATAAAGTAAAATAGGAATTGATATTGTCAAAAAAACAAAGCAGAAGCATTGATACGGTACGCTGTATTTTAACAACGGCCGATTTAACGTCAGGCGTATATTGACTGCAGTATATACGACTATGTTGTCACTTAATAGGCCAACTAACTGATTTGACTCACACTTAAATTCAAACAAATTTGTGAGAATACTATTTTATGTAGTAGGGTAATATGGGGTGAACAGAATTAGAAAATAAAAAGAGGGACACAGCGTGAAGGTGAAAAAGATGCTTTAAAATTTATATTATCTTCACCGTGCAATTTCTTTTAACAACTCACAACTTACACACCAACGAAATCCACTATATTTTCACTTTTTATTCTGTAAAGAATACTGCTGGGCGATAACGCAGACGGTGGGGGAGGTCATGCTGCGGCCGATCAGGTTCCAGTGTGTTTGATTCCGGATTTCAGCTGGACTCCCTTGTACAACACACACACACACACACATATATATATATATATATATATATATATATATTGCTTTTGTTCCTTTTTGACCGATAAATGTGGGCCCAACGCTCCACCCGACGCTGTACCAGCGTTGCGTCGTACGCCGCGTGTCGAGGAGATGTAACAGTCGATGACGGGAGCTAGACAAACGATCTCAGTGATGATAACCTTTATAAAGCCTAATAAAAACACACCAGAACTTCGGACCGGCGCTTAACGGTCAAGTAGGAAAACAACACCCTGTATATTTGACCATATGTAGCCACATACTCAATTCCGACTTGGGCCAGATCTTACGGAACGTAACTGCTGCGTCAGTCAGGGAGTGTCTGTATTTGAGTTGTTGTGAGTTGTGACGACATGGTAAATTACACTGACCGGTAGATGTCGGTAAAATAGAGGGTATTTAAGGCGTTAAATCCGAGACAACACAAGCTTCATTGCCACATTTCCTTTCATTCCAAGCCCAATCGGCTATTTTATGACCGAACACAAACAAAATGCATCCACGACGCTGGTTCATTCACAGTTTATTTTCCTAATCGCCCAGTACAACGATTCCCGATGTTGGTAACCCTGCCTGTTCCAGCGATATAACGATATTTGCGTGGCCGGAAACACAACGGTCATTACGGGAAGTCCCTTAATCTCGGAACAGCCAGTCCGTGCCTGGAAATGTCATATGTCACTGCTCGTTTCACCTTCCGGCGCCAAGTTGTAAAGAAGTGGAGGATTTGATGTGGCCCGCCGGGGATAGCTGGTGGGCTACCAGGTGTCCCGAATTCGCCATGTTGTTGTTCATGTCTCCCGCCAGTGGAAGAACCGCGTTTGTTGCCCGTATACCAGTATTGGGTCCGTTCAAAAGAGGTGATGTCACAGAGGCGGGCTGCAAGAGAGACGTCAGAAGTAAGTCAAGAAGGCTGTAGATCAGTGGTATTTAACCTGGGGTACACGTACCCGCGGGGGTATGCGAAGACGTCTTATGGGGTACGTAAAATTAAAAAGAAAAGATAAATATATTATTTCATGATAAACACTGAATAGTGAGGGCCAGATTTAGGGTTAGCCACAAGAGACCCGGACGTAATGACATGCGATTTGGGAGCGCCATTTTTTCTCTCTCTCTCTCTCTCCTTTATGCGATTCTTATCTGGGCGGCTAGTTCCATTTTATTCCACATAGTGCATATAATTTTGATTTGCTAAAATACCTTTGTTCCTTTATTAATTTTTATATGATAGGCAATAATATATTTCTTATTTAATAGCTTGATTCTCCTTTTTCTCATTTAAAACTTATTATTTAATACATTATTTTGGATGTAATTTATTTAACTGATTTTAGATGTAGATTATAGACTATGTATAACTTGAATTATGCACCAACAACTTTGGGGGTACAAAGTTGAAGAGGAATTATATCTGGGGGTACGCGAACAAAAAAGGTTGAATACCGCTGCTGTAGAGGAAGACTTTTGAGTGTGGTAAACAGACTCACCGGTAGATGACTGGTCTGTCGCTTGATGTGGGCGAGGCTGGGAGGGTTGTACGCCATGTTGGCGAAAACGAGTCGTTCTTCGTAGTCGTACTCGCACAGGATCTTGTTCTCACACAGGTAGAAGCGGTCGCCGACACAGAACCTGCAACAGAACACACGCAGTCATTAGCAGTACGAACTGCCCAAGATATACCTTGCAAAAGGCTGCAGCTTCAGAAGAAGTCATTTAGTAGACTGTAAATGTAACTACTCGTGCATTTAATTATTGATACCTGAAATTTATCTTTTTTTTTTTCTTTCAATGGCTCGACAGCCCCTTGGGGCCTAGGCCTCCTCATTATCGAGACTTCACGATCACACTTTTTAGACACACCACACTCGGTAGGACTCCTCTGGACGAGGGAGCAGCTCGTCGCAGAGACATTAGCAGTACGAACTACCCACGAATATACCTTGCAAAAGGCTGCAACTTCCGAAGAATTAATTTATGAAGTTCTGTCATTCGTGGAAAGTTTTTTCCACAGATAACCTGTAGCACAAGAGAGCACTTCCTTCCGATTATAACAGGCATACAACGCGCAAAAGTACCCTGAAAACAGACACAGGACATCAATTCTTACCAGGATTCGTATTTTATATAATTCTTCTCGAAATGTTAAAGTCACTTTGTGTCGCTGCAGAATTATGTGGCGACCACTTTATTCAATTTGACTCCTGTTTCTTTTCCAATATTTTGCGATTTAATCGGTAATCGATTTCTTACTTCGAAATCCAAGCTTATGGCCCCTGATAATTTAGTATAGGCCTACGTACCGACATACCGTGAGAGGAGAAAGTATGTACGTCCCAATTTTATATAACGTTAATGAGAGAATAAGGCTAAGATGTAAGCATTTCATGCATTCGTTTCTCTAAACAGGTCCCTAATATTTCTGTTCTGTTTGTATTGAGACCATTAATTCTTTCTTATAGCTAAACCCTCTTATCTCCCTCACACTTCTTCTAGTTTTATGCCCTAGAATGGTCACAGTACTTCCATTTCACCTTGCTTAGTTAGATTCATTTTAGCCTGTTTTCCCTTTGCTAACAATTGTGAACATTTTTAAAATAAATTTATTTCTGCTGCTTTAACGCCTTTCGGCTGAAGTTCTAATATTCCAGTTTCTCTCAAGCCATAAGAATATTTACATTATCAGAATCGAAGTTCCCGAAAGCTGCAAAATTATTTTGCTGCTTAAACTAATACCTCTAATTATTTAACCTCTCAAGCTGTTTAGCTTCTTCCGATTACATCTGTCCACAGCAAATCCGTTTTTTCTCGTTTACTTACAGACAGTCTCTCCCTCGAAACTTCCAGATAGTAATATACGGATATGCTTAATAACATTAAAGTCAGGAACCCCCCCCCCCTGAAATATCGTGAATGAAGTACAATTGACTGCTGCAATGACCTCCCATTGTTCCATATTTTCAACGTCATTTTGAATGTAATCGCTGCTTTTCGTGGGATGTTTTTAATTACGGGTGTGAAATTGTAGTAACAAATGAAGGAATTCCTTGAAATTGTTTCAAGTAAGTGATCCGGTTCGCTCAGCCATTCTGCATTACGAGCCTGTCTGGTCGCGGAATACACAAATCGCTGGATGAGGTCAGGATATTGTGGAGGATAGTATGGCGGGCAGGTGTTTTTAAGAGATTTAACAAAAATTCATGGTTTCATCTTGGTTAAGCAAATCGAATTGAGAGTTTAGTATTAATCAGTCATGTTTACTGTGTTGCTGAGCACACAACACAACACAAACACAAACACACCATGGCCCTGCATCTACAGCTCTGCGACAGGCTAACGGAGGCCCAATGAGGTGTGCCTTCTGTGACTAAGTTTCGTTTCTCGGCACCTGTTCACACCTGTAGCACCGCCTTCATCAAGCAGAAGTCAATGGTGTCACAGCTGACGCCTTTCTACAGTTCTGATAGGACGAAAGGAACATCTTGGCCTAGACGTGATTGGTTGGAAGGTGGAGTGTGACTACTGTCCTTCCGTACATTCAGGTATCTGGCACAGCCACGCTGAAGAAACCTTGAACTAGTTCATTCACACCAGCCAAGTTCTGAGCTGCATGCAACGACAGACATCGAGGCGATTGTCGTTCTTTTCCAAATTCAAAAGAATATACCTTTCTTCTGCCGAGAGTTGACGTGAGGACAGTTAATTATACCCATGCAAAATCGGTTACAAAATATTCTCTGTCTAGCACGATGCCGTGTGGTTACGTCTCTTCCCATCAGAAGTCTCTAGGAGTGATTGCAACTGACAATAAAATATACTTTCTGGTGTGGCCACTCTGACTGCTCTAACACATTTGTCATTCTGCAGTCTGTCTTACGACAGGTCCGTAGCCTCTTCCAAAGCGAGTTCTCCACAGAGTGCGATCTAGTGCTTCCTCTTTCAATTTCCAGTATCTTCTCTTTTCCTTAAGGCCATCCAGTAGCTGCTTACGTCTTCTCCCTCGTGTTCCTGTCATTTCTATCCTTCCCTCTAACTTTCCTTCAATCACATGTTTCAGAAGGCAGTTTCTACGCAAGATGTGACCAATCCAGTTAGCCTTTCTTCTTTGTATTGTATGTACGATATTCCTCTCCTCCTTCACTCTGTGTAATAATTCTTCATTTCTCACACGATCGGTCCGACTGATCTTCTCCATTCTTCTCCAGCACCACATTTCAAAACTTTCCAGATACTTCTGATCTACTTTCCCAAATGTCCACGTTTCAGCACCACACAAAGCTATGCTCCAAATGTAGCACTTTACTAGTTTCTTCCTTAAATTTAAGTCCAGTTTGCTGGTGAAAAGAGTCTTCTTGTTGTTGAATGCTGCTTTTGCCATGGCAATTCTGGATTTAATTTCACGTGTACATCTTTCATTCACACCCATTATCAAATTATATACATATAGGAACAGATAATAGTCCGCTTGCTGTTTCTACCTTACTCTTACCAGTCTGTACGGTATCCTGGGCTGTTAAAGAAATGTGCAAATATCGCAGTACAGTTTTTGGATATGATTTGAATCCTCCTTCCCAACTAACTAACTATAGCAGGGTTACATCTACAAAGTACCCGTCATTTTACGTGACAACCTTCAGCGCGAGTCTCACAAACCTTACGGCCCTCCTACCTCCGTCACGTGATTGCAGCTGCTACGTAAGCAGACCAATACTGGCACCTCCACCGCTCTGACTGCACAAACACACTGATCTACATGTACAAGTCTCACAAACCGTACAGCCCTCCTACCTCAGTCACATAACTACAGCTGCTACGTAAGCAGACCAATACTGGCACCTCCACCGCTCTGACTGCACAAACACACTGATCTACATGTACAAGTCTCACAAACCTTACGGCCCTCCTACCTCAGTCACATAACTACAGCTGCTACGTAAGCAGACCAATACTGGCACCTCCACCGCTCTGACTGCACAAACACACTGATCTACATGTACAAGTCTCACAAACCTTACGGCCCTCCTACCTCAGTAACATAACTACTGATCTACATGTACAAGTCTCACAAACCTTACGGCCCTCCTACCTCAGTCACATAACTACAGCTGCTACGTAAGCAGACCAATACTGGCACCTCCACCGCTCTGACTGCACAAACACACTGATCTACATGTACAAGTCTCACAAACCTTACGGCCCTCCTACCTCAGTCACATAACTACAGCTGCTACGTAAGCAGACCAATACTGGCACCTCCACCGCTCTGACTGCACAAACACACTGATCTACATGTACAAGTCTCACAAACCTTACGGCCCTCCTACCTCAGTCACATAACTACAGCTGCTACGTAAGCAGACCAATACTGGCACCTCCACCGCTCTGACTGCACAAACACACTGATCTACATGTACAAGTCTCACAAACCTTACAGCCCTCTTACCTCAGTCACATAACTACAGATGCTACGTAAGCAGACCAATACTGGCACCTCCACCGTTCTGACTGCAGAAACACACTGATCTACGTGTACAAGTCTCACAAACCTTACAGCCCTCCTACCTCAGTCACATAACTACAGATGCTACGTAAGCAGACCAATACTAGCACCTCCACCGCTCTGACTGCACAAACACACTGATCTACATGTACAAGTCTCACAAACCTTACGGCCCTCCTACCTCAGTCACATAACTACAGCTGCTACGTAAGCAGACCAATACTGGCACCTCCACCTCTCTGACTGCACAAACACACTGATCTACATGTACAAGTCTCACAAACCTTACAGCCCTCTTACCTCAGTCACATAACTACAGCTGCTACGTAAGCAGACCAATACTGGCACCTCCACCGCTCTGACTGCAGAAACACACTGATCTACATGTACAAGTCTCACAAACCTTACAGCCCTCCTACCTCAGTCACATATCTACAGCTGCTACGTAAGCAGACCAATACTGGCACCTCCACCGCTCTGACTGCACAAACACACTGATCTACGCGCACTCTCCCGACTTGTGACATCAGCCTAGGCTCGCTAACGTTACCTGCGCCTGAAGCTGGAGACTCTGTGGAATTAATCCTGCTATAACTACGTTAATGAGAACCCTTCTCGACAACCTAACAGCTCCGTCGCTTGTTCCTATCCTGAGCCAAATTAATCCCATCCACGCCCTGCCAATCCATTTATTTTAAGATTTTTCCTTGAGGGACATGTTAAAGGATAAACCGTATACGAATAATCATGTAAATATGTGAATAAAAGAATTCTAAATATAGCGTTTTATTTGCAGCAGTTGAAGCTTCGCCGTTGTCCCAACGACATGTTTGTTAGACGTGACACATGTCTGCGAGCAGAACGGAAACCATTACCACCACCTGGTTTAAATATGGTGAGTACAAATGTAACGTCTCTGCGATCGCACAGTCAGTATACTGACTAGGCTATGGGTTGGTGAGACCGGTGTTTCGATTTTCGATTTGTGTCTTCTCCAAAACGTTCAGACTCGCTCTTGTGTGTACCCACCCTTATATTCAGTAGATACTGGTTTTTTTTTTCTCTGGGGATATATCCGCCGGGATGTGAATCTAACCACTCATCTCCATCTAGTACCTAAGTTACGAATGAGTAGAGCTATACCTCTACTTCCCCCTCCCCCCGTGTGCCTTCATAATATCTAATATCTGCAATGTATAGGTGGACCCCGACTCATGGCAAACTGGAACATTGACGATCGCTGCGATATAGCCTGTCAAGTGAAAGAGTCCGAGAGAAATGTGATGCGTGATGTCATTTTAAAAAGAACTCCCTGTATATTCCATATTACTTACAAAATGACTTCCCATCACAGTAAGTAACAGAATTAAGCTGTGTACACAATCGTAATGTCGTGGCATAATTATTAATAGGTTTCGGCGACTGAAAGGAAGAAAAATTTTGGAATTCCTTTTTGCTGATCGATTCTGTGTGTTGTGATGTTAGGAACGAAAGCTCGACGGATGTAAATGTGTCTGTCTAACATCTGTTTCTCGTTAATAAGTTTGTATTGCAAGTGTACTCTCATTTTAAAAATGCCTCTCTTGCGGGAAATACGTGCCAGATCACAGCAACACGTGTCTCCACATCTGAGGCACACGCAACGTCTCATTTCACTTCATCAAGTGACATTTTCCTCCAACAATACCTCTTATCAGCCAACATTGCAAATTTTAGTTTAAATTTTCCTTTGTTTTGTCTGTAACAAAGTTTACACAAACATCATTATGATACTTTAAAACTGCCTGCAGGTATCGAGCAAGTTTTCAAACTCCTTATCAGGACACCCCCCCCCCCCTATTCACCCCCCCCCCCTTCCAACTGTTTCGGCTTGTGTGACTTCTATTGTGAAGGTAGACTGTCCGCCTGACAAAGACGTCGTGCGGGTTTTGGCGTCTTCAAACTTTGCGTCCAGTTTGGCACTGTTACATCTCTGGTTCACAGATGAGTATACTCTGACAGCAACTGGCTGCTTTATACAGCGTGTCCCCTCAAAAAGTTAAAACTTAATTCATTCTGTATCTTCATAATAGGCTCGCAGTATGGAAGAAGACATCGAGAGAAACATTTGTCTGAAATAGAGATGGAAAACAGAAAATACAACAAAATGTAAAGATCTATAGGCAAGTATTTCGCGCTTAATCACCACGATCTGCGTGTTTTAAATATTGCATAAAGCCCATGCAGGAATGCAGGTATGACGATGTATGGCGTCAACCAACAAAAATAAAGAAATTTTGTGAAAGGCTTCTGCTAGCCCTCCAAACAGCTAGGGGCACAGCAGGTTTTTATACCAAAATTAAATAAAATTTCGCGTCAGTTACAATAAGAGTTGCTATGGCCCGTTGCATTTATTTGAAAGCTCGCATCTTGACTCTTTTGTGCCGCCGTTGAAGCATCACGGGGCCAGGGCAACACAATGTGCCCACACAGCCTTAAAACGGGCAATCACAACAATAAAAACTGCAGATAAAAGAAAAAAGGAATGCCTGTCTGTCTTTTGTTTGAATTGTAAAAGAGAATTAATCTGTTTTTGTAAAAATCCGACTGTAAAGCATTTTCGTGGAATTGTAAACAACGCATCGCGATGTGTGACACTGTCACGTGAACAATAGGTAATTGCTGGAGACGGGGAAAAAATTGGCTGCGTCCGAAGCTGCAGGCTTTAAACGGGCATCCTCCACCTTAGCACAAGCCGCGGTAGCGTCGTCAGTATAGCGACTTGGCTACGAGTTAAAGGGTCTGGGTTTCGAATCACGGCAAGGCAAGAAACTTTTCTCTTCTCCAAAACGTCTAGACCGAATTTGGTTTTTTTATTTCCCGGTAGTAAAGTGGTCGGGGCGTGAAGTTAACCACTCCCATCTAGTGCTGAGGTCAAGAAAGAGTGGAGCTATACCTCTACTCCCCCTTGTATGTCTTCATTGCGTGGACAGGGACAGCTTCACCTTTTCACCCCTAACTTAGGTGCAATTTAATCCTTAATTCCTTGAGGCATAGGCTTCATCTAAACGTTTTCCTCAGGCACGTTCGCAGAACTGTGAAAAGCGACTATTAGCTTCGTCATGTCTGTCCGTCATTCCACATGGAACAACTCGGCTGCCAGTGGACGGATTTTCTTGAAATCTGAAATTTTCGTATTTTTCAAAAGTCTGTTGAGAAAATTCGCGTTTCATTAAAATCTGACAAGAATAACGGGTACTGTAATGGGATTCGTTGACCTTGCAGAATCATTTTTCTCTATAAAACATATCAGAAATAAAAAGGTAAAGGTACAGCAATCCCATTACAGGCCTGGACAGGCCCTTAGGGTTCCAGGAGGTTGAGGCTCACAGATTTCTAGACAATCGGCACATGAAGGTGGTAAGGTTGTCAGCCCTACGCACCGGCCGCCTTCACCCCCCAGGAAATATTCCCGGTACTCATTTCTGTTAGAGGATGAGTCGACCCCAGGGCCATAGTGCGACCGAAATGATTATGTTAATGAAAAATTCCATTGAAACCATCGGGAATCGAACCCGCGACCTTCTGGTTTGTAGGGCAGTGCCTCAACCAACGGCGCCACCGCGTGCCCCCACTTCATCACAAATACCTTACCTTAATGAGTTCAAAAACTCTAGAACATTTACACAAAGATAGAATTCCACAGAGTGACAGTATCAGCTGCGATGTGCTGCCACCTAGACTGCAAGCAACAATCTGGACAAAGCTGGACACCACGTTACCAAATAAAGCAATAGCCTACCTTCCATTGCTATTTATTGCTGTCATCTTCACCTTCTATTTGTACCTATGTCCTAAATTACATACAGCCTTTATATATACTATACATACGTCCGGGATTCGAATCCCAGCAGGTGCAAAAGATTTTTTCCCACTCCGAAACAGTTCAGACTGACTTTGGGGTCCATCCATCCTCCTATTCAGTGGGTATCGGAGTTCTTTCCCGGTAGTAAAACGGACGGGGCGTTAAACTGACCTTTCACCTCCATCCGGGGCTGAGGTTAAGAATGAGTGGAGGTACACCTCTGCTTCACCTATGTGTGTTCATGGCGTGGACAGGGACAACTTTACCTTATATATATATATATATACAGGGTGTTTCATAAATCCCTCCGGGATTTCGGAGGTCTGTAGCTCAGGAGCCAAATCACACACGGGAGATGAGAGCATGTCAGTGAAAAGAGTACATATCCAAGTTTTGAACCTACCTTACAAATGTTCAATATGTCCCCCTTTGGTGACTCGACAGACGTCAATCCTGTAATCTAGCTCCGGCCTACCTGTTCGTTTTGCGACACACAAACAGCCAGTTTCCTCGAATTTTCTATACCAGTCTCTTACTGTCTTGTCCGTTGGTGGTTCTGTACGATACTTGGTTGAAAACCACGTTGCACTGTTACAATTGACTGGGTTTTAGCAAATTGCAGGACACAAAAAGCTTTCTGTTCACCTGAAAACGCCATGTTTGCACACCACTGCCTCCTAGCGGAGAAACGGGTAACTACGCCATCGCATCTGTCACGAAAAAACTTTTACATTTCCTCTATCCGTTGGCATGCTTTTATCTCTTATATGTGGGTTTGCTACTGCACGGCCAGGCCTCTAAATCCCGGATGGACTTATGAAACACGCTGTATATATATATATATATATATATATATAATTACACACACACACACAAACACAAGGTTGTACAGGGTCCTTATTTTCTTTCTCCCATATCGTTGTTCACTTCCTGTTAGCTCACATATCGCATGAAACCGTAGCAACACGCACGAGCGGTAGAACAGCGGCGGAAAAGTGACCAACGGTAATGGTCAAAAATACGTTTTTTGGCTACCAGTTTCGGCTCCTAAGAGCCATAATCAGGCCATAACAGAAATTAAAAGCTGGAAAACTCCATATGTTTTGTAAGTAGGAGCTCTCCCCATTTTACAATAGTAAATATATTACAAATGTATATGACAATGTTGTATATATATTGCCTAATTAAAGTATTAAAATTGAAATGTTGTCAATGTTGTAATATTGTCAATATTTTGCTACAACATTCTGATCAGTTGGACCGATCGTGTGAGAAATGAAGAAGTATTACACAGAGTCAAGGAGGAGAGGAATATCGTACATACAGTAAAAAGAAGAAAGGCTAACTGGATTGGTCACATCTTGCGTAGGAACTGCCTTCTGAAACACGTGATTGAAGGAAAGTTAGAAGGAAGGATAGAAATTACGGGAAGACGAGGAAGAAGACGTAAGCAGCTACTGGATGACCTTAAGGAAAAGAGAAGATACTGGAAATTGAAAGAGGAATCACTAGATCGCACCCTGTGGAGAACTCGCTTTGGAAGAGGCTACGGACCTGTCGTAAGACAGACTGCAGAATGAATGGTTATATGCATTTGTAGTGTACTTACTATTGTAGAAGGAGGAGTTCTACTTACAAAACATATGGAGTTTACCAGCTTATAGTTTCTGTTATGGCCTGATGATGGTTCTTATGAGCCGAAACTACTAGTCTAAATACGTGTTTTTAAAGAAACTAAGTGTTGGATGTGACTGTAGAATTAATAATAATAATAATAATAATAGTGGTTGATATTTCAATTGGCCTCAGCTGGCAACATCCGTTTTGCTACCTCGTTTCCATAACAACTGTAATCCTGGCTACAATTCCATACAGGACCATTAGGACGGCCCCCCACATGCACACGTACCCCTCGACCCGTGTTTAAACACCTATTCGCGTCGCAGTAGCCATTGTAGTAAAGGCAACAATGACCGCTCATTAATAACCGCCATTGTACTGCAGCAGAGTTCAGTGTGACAAGAAATAGCGACATTTGTCGCACTTTGTCTTCCGAATTGAAATGACGTCACTGTATACTGACCAATCAAATAACATCCTCTCTTACGGGATGGGGAAACTAAATACAAGGGACCTAAACGACACTAGAAGCTTTCACCGATCTCATTGTTGTCTTAATCGGATATATTGTTGATGCTAATGTTTCAAAGGACCCCCTTATATTACAGTCCTTGTTGGAAATATATTTTAAACAAGCAAAAGTTGGCTGATAATACGGACAGGACAGGCAATGTGCATCTCCTTGTTTCAAACCATTCTTAATAGGAAATGTGTCAGACAAATGTTTGCCTACCCGGACTCTGCTATAGGTTTCATTTAGACACATTTTTACGAGTCTTACTAGTTTCATAGGGATACCAAACTCCATGAGAATATTATACAAGACCTCCCTCCTAACTGAATCATAGGCTTTCTTGAAGTCTATAAATAGCTGATGCACTGCCTCATTGTATTCCCATTTTTTCTCAAGTATTTGACGAATGCACAATATATGATCAGTAGTCGACCTGTTACGTCTAAATCCACACTGATGGTCCCCAATAATTTCCTCTGCATATGGAGTTAACCTTGACAGAAGGATGTTGGATAGAATTTTGTATGTGGTTGACAAAAGTGATATGCCTCGATAATTACTGCAATCTATTTTATCACCTTCTTATAAACAGGTACAATGATTGACTCCTTCCACTGCTCAGGCAATTCCTCTTTATTCCAAATAGAATTAGTAAGTTTATGGATCTCAGAACGAATTGTCCTACCTCCTGCTTTAATCAGTTCTGATGGAATTTAATTCATTTACGCCCTTCAGTAAAGTCTGTCTCTGAGTCTATTTCATGATATTCAAATCAACTCGACAACTTTTTGCGAAGAGTGCCATACCGAATTTCATGAAAATCCACCAAACTGTATACTCGCTGATACTAAGAACTCCTAACAATAATTTATTTATTTATTTATTTATGTGATGACTGAAGGGCCTCCTGGCCAGTCTCGGTGTGAGGCTGTAGGTATCTATGGGGCACAATGGGGTCCCACTCTTCGAGAGACCCCGAAAGGTCTGGTTGAATTTCCGATTTTGTGTCAAAAACATTTTGTATGTAAATTCTTACATTGCTTTATCTACATAGTCACTTCAAGAATAGGCGTTGGTAAAGCCCCCAAATATATTTTGGTATTGGGCCCAAAAATGCGTTAAACCTGCCCAGCTAATGGCCAGTTGCAAAGACAGCACCAGTAAAAGTCACAATAATTGAAGGAACAAAATCAAGACAAGAGCAAACCCAAGACAAAGACAAATAAAGACATTGCAATTAAATTCAATTTAAAACCAAAAGTCAAAAATGAAAGCAATGAAATACAAGATAGGCAATGCACGTATAACGTGACATTGAGGCGCGTTCGCGTAACCATTGTTGCCGTGGAAAAGCAATAAGTATTACATATTCTGAGTGTGTGTCTGTAGCCTTAGTTATCCAGCACGCAAAGCGCATGCGCCGTATTATATTGTCATCTGTGGCCTGTCTGGCTGTACCATATTTTTCCACATTATCTCATAAACGGCACGATTTTCGGAAAAAAGTTATTGAACATAAATGTGTGTTTTGATGTTCTCTACAACTTTTGTCTGCAACATTTCTCATTCTAAGAAGAATTCAGCGAGATATTATCATAAATGTACATAGGTCTTCATGTAAAGTACCGTTATTGTTGTCGGATTTTAATGAAACTTGAATTTTTTCGACAGATTTTCGAAAAATACTCAAATATCAAATATCATAAAAATCTATCCAGTGGGAGCCGAGTTGTTCCATGCGGATACACACACATGAAGGACCTAATAGTCTTTTTTCGCAGTTTTGCGAACCCCCCCCCCCCCCCCCCCCCAAAAAAAAAAAAGATTAGATGTTTGTGATAACATAGTTCAATGTATAGTTATGTATCTAAATAATAAAAATTATAATTCGTAGTAGTTCCTGATATCCATAATTGTGATAATATTATGGAGATTTAAAGGAACTTAGTTCAAGAATCACACACTGCATCGGGCGTTATTCGGAAGTATGGATCGATCACAAATTTGGTTTATAAGTTTAAGGTAAATGTCAACAAAGAGAACGTGCCACGTTCCAGGTCGCTACATCAGCGACTGAAGTTATTTGAAAAGTAATTTTAAAACGTTTTTGGTCTTTGTGGGAAATGGTGACGACTGCGAGGGCGCCTTATACACAAGTTGTCTGCTCACTGTAACGACTTGAAGAGCAGACTGCTGCCAGGGTGCCGACTTTCAAACCCTTCTCCGGTACGGGACATGTCTCTTGCGTCACCTCATTTCAATCGGATTTTTCGTTTTCTTCGACTCCGTCTCTTATCACCAGTCATTCCAATGTTCAATTCCCGCTGCGTTGTCTCTCATTTGTCTTATTTCCTACTGTTTTCCTTCTGTCAATTCCTTTGAACTTTGTAAATTTTTTTCCCCCCCTTTCATGTCTCTTGCCAGACAAGTTTTAAGCTTGTCAACCCCATTACCAATACATCCATGGAAAGATTGGAGTAAGTACGAACAGTCAGAACTTGGGTCATTGCCCCTATCATGGAGTAAATGTAAGGAAGAATCTAGTACAGTCATTCATTCTGCAGTCTGTCTTACGACAGGTCCGTAGCCTCTTCCAAAGCGAGTTCTCCACAGGGTGCGATCTAGTGCTTCCTCTTTCAATTTCCAGTATCCTCTCTTTTCCTTAAGGTCATCCAGTAGCTGCTTACGTCTTCTTCCTCGTCTTCCCGTCATTTCTATCCTTCCCTCTATCTTTCCTTCAATCACGTGTTTCAGAAGGCAGTTCTACGCAAGATGTGACCAATCCAGTTAGCCTTTCTTCTTTTATTGTATGTACGATATTCCTCTCCTCCTTGACTCTGTTAATACTTCTTCATTTCTCACGCGATCGGTCCAACTGATCTTCTCCATTCTTCTCCAGCACCACATTTCAAAACTTTCCAGATACTTCTGATCTACTTACCGAAGTATCCACGTTTCAGCACCACACAAAGCTATGCTCCAAATGTACACTTTACTAGTTTCTTACTTAAATTTAAGTCCAGTTTGCTGGTGAAAAGATTTCTTCTTGTTGAATGCTGCTCCGGCCATAAAGTAATATTTAATGAAAAATACTTAGTTGAAAAACCAGCTAACTAACTCCATGAAACATAGCACTTCTTCAGAGCCCAGTAGTTCCTCAGCTCGTCAAGGAATTCCCCACATTTAAGGAACCCGCATGTTTATCACCGTGCTCACAACAGCACGTCACTTTTCCTTATATGGAGCCAAATTAATGCAGTCTATCCCAAGCTGTCTTATTTCTTTAACCCAGGGTCGTCCAGCCTTTTCATGGCAAAGGGTCTGGTTCGCGGGCCAGACGTGGAAAAATAGCAATACGTAGGTATTGCCTAAACTTTGTGTAATTTTTATAGTATATACATAATTTACAGCCGATCCCAGTGGCCGTGCGGTCTAAGGCGTGGGTCTACGACCGCTCGCTTGATGGGATTGCGGGTTCGAATCTCGCCAGTGGCATGGATGTCTGTCTCTTGTGAATGTTGTCAGGTAGAGGTCTCTGCGTCGGGCTGATCACTCGTACAGAGGAGTCCTACCGAGTGTGGTGTGTCAGAGTGTGATCGTGAAGCCTCGACAATGAGGAGGCCCTGGCGTACTAGGGGTTATCGCGCCTTGGGGGAAAATACATAATTTAATATTGTGGCCGTGGGCCTTGGCTTGGAGACCCATGTTTTACGATAATTTTAATATTATCCTCTTATTTGCGTCTAGGTCTTCCAAATGGCCTCTTGCAGGTTTCACCAAAATCCCCAACCTATTTGTTTTCCCCCATACGTGCTACATGCCTTGCCCAGCTTATCCCTCCTTGATTTGATCACTACAATTATAGTCGGTGAGGAGTAAAAACTCATGAAGCTCGGTTAAAAAACAGAGGGAAAATGGACACTTGGAAGACTCAGGCGTAGATAGAAAGATACGAAAGTCAGGTGTTATATGTCATCTAGACTGAATTAGGGCTGGCTATTCTAGTGTAATGGTCCTTTGTTAACACGCTCAATAGCCTGCGGGTTCAAAGAATCGCGGAATATCTTGTTGGGCTTTACGGTTATAAATTGTTCTCAGAATACACTTTACTACGGGTTTAGATCGTCAGTTCATTCGCAGATTAGCTCTTCATTTGATTAGCAACTGCTGTTCCCATGTTCGATTGCATGGTCCGAATTAAACGAGCGACATTCTGATTCAAAATGTCATGAATTTTAGCGTGGAAACCATAGGAGGCAGTGCTACCAACCGCCGTTGCGTCGAGCGAGCCCACAGTCTGTCAGAAAGCGGCCGGGCTCCGCGGGCAATAAAACCGTGATTAATAGCAGCAGCAGCGCCTCTGCTGGTAACAAGTGGAGAAACAGTCGCGCATCGCCACGCGACGTTCTCCACTGCTGCAGGTACTGGTGTTGACGCTGGTTGAGGGGTGGAGAGTTAGCAGCTCTTTTTATGGACGGCGGCAATCCTTACGAACATGCTGTTGCAAAGCGCGTTTTATGGACAGAGGCCTTACTTTATCTGACAACTGTCATTTGTCACTTTCATGTCGCAACTCAGCCGCGCGTGTGGGTGGTCTGCTGACAGGGCGACGTAACACGATGAACGAGTCGACAGGAAGCGGCAAACCGATAGTTGTCAGATTAAGTAACTAACTAACTCATGCATCAGAGTCCTTCCTGAGAAGGTAACAGGCCCTCAGCTAGTCGTGAAATTCCCCACATTTTATGTAACCCGAAAGTTCATTACCGCATTCACAAGAGCTCGCCACCTGTCCCTATCCTAAGCCAGATCAATCCATTCCATGCCCCCATCCCACTTCTTGAAGATCAATTTTAATATTATCCTCCCATCTACGCCTGTGTCTTCCAAGTGGTCTCTTTCCCTCAGGTCTCCCCACCAAAACCCTGTATGCGCCTCTCCTGTCTTCCATACGTGCTACATGCCCTGCCTATCTCCTTAATTTGATCACCCGGATAATATTTGGTGATGAGTACAGATAAAATGTTATCTTATAAATAAAGAGGTAAAGCAATCCCATTACAGGCCTGGACAGGCCCTTAGGGTTCCAGGAGTTTGAGGCTCCCAGATTTATAGACAATCGGCACATTAAGGTGGTACGGTTGTCAGCCCTACGCACCGACCGCCTTTACCCCTCAGGAAATACTTCTGGTACTCATTTCTGTTAGAGCTAAGTCGACCCCAGGGCCATAGTGCGACCGAAAGGATTATGTCAATGAAAAATTCCAGTGATACTATCGGGAATCGAACCCGCGACCTTCCGGCTTATAGCGCAGTGCCTCATAATGCTATATATGTGTGACGTATGTAGCAACAGTCAGTTGTTCTTGAAAAATAAGTTAATTAATGAATAATAAACTGTAAAGATTGTGGAAGGAAACGGTGGCGGCCTAATTTAAGGCAGTATCACACCATTTTCCTGGGTAAACCGAGTAAAACCACGGAAAACTTTAAGTCAGGGCAGTCGGTATCCGGACCGTGATCCGAAACCGGTGCTTCCCGGCTATGAAGCAAGAGAGCTGACATGTCTACTGACACGTTCGATAAATCGAAATGTTAAAGGTAAAGGTAAATAAGTAGTATAGGAAACAAAGACCGGAAGAAGCTGCTGCCTTATCTACAGCTGAACTACACGCTGATTGTTGTTTACATTCTTAGAAACGAGGATGGCACAGTCGAGCCATGCCGGCTTAACCATGTATCATGATAAGGAATTAAAACTGTTAGCTTATAGTTATATTAAATCATATTAAATCGATTATTTAAACAAGTTAAGAAATCTACGAGCCTCGTAACTATTGCGGCGCCATTGTCCCAGTACAACTCCTAGCAACAACGCTACAGTCGAATTATATACAGTTCCTACGAGTATTACGCTCGATTGTATAACCTTTGCTAGGATATGGGGAAAGCGATATGGAAAAACAGACTTCGGTTTTAGCACATCGAATATAAAGTATATCAAGTACAGTAGTCCCCCCGTATCCGCGGGTGATACGTTCCAAGACCTACCGCGGATGCCCGAAACCGCGGATAGTAGCGAACCCTATACAAGTAAACTTTAGATCGACTGAAGTCGACGCTGGCAAATTAAAACGTAAATACTTAAATGATCATGGTCGACTTTGGCAGTGAATGTGTTAATATTTTCGGTCCGCAGTAAACCGCGGATACGGGGGTTCTACTGTATAGCCTCAATGGATGAATCATTCACCGTACATTCTTGCAGGGGAAAAAATCATAGTATTGGGATAATCACGTATGACTGCATAATTAGAGTTTCATTATATTGTACAATAGGTCACCTGATATGAAACAAGTTTTAATGTATCATTAGAAATATCAACTACGTAGTTTGTGTGATCTCGCTGATGCCTGCCACATGTGGCCTAAATATGTAGGGTAAAAATCAGTTATTTTTAGATCCGTGCTTTGTGTAATGCGGTGGGTTTCTTTCTGCAGGGATATAAAGTGTATTTCAGCAATTTACTAAGAGATATAAAGTATAGTCCAACACAGTTACTAAGAGATATAAAGTACAGGCTAACACATTTACTAAGAGATGTAAAGTACAGTCCAACACATTTACTAAGAGATATAAAGTACAGTCCAACACATTTACTAAGATATTAAAGTACAGTCTAACACATTTACTAAGAGATGTACAGTATAGTCCCAACACATTTACCTTTGACGTCGACGAAAAAATATGATCCTTCCCACTTTGGACTGAAATAACAGAATGGCGTCTTGTTTTGTCCAATCAACAAAGCAACTACTCCACTGTCAGCGTACCACACAAATACCAACCCATAAACTCATCACATGCTAACGGTCTTACATATCTGTCTTTCTTCATGCCATATCACTTAATATATACGTAAATATACGTATAAATATACTACCACATCATAGAAACTTAATTTAAATCGTGAACAATTGCAACATATCTGTGACAGTTAGTCATCTGTGACAAACTCGTGCGACCAACTGTGGAAGCGTGAAAGTGTAGGCTAATAGTGGAGTAGAAGGGAACTCCACGTGTGATAAACCAGAATGTCCAGACAAGTGCCAGATCGCGGTGTGCTACTACAGCGCCACAACACTCGCACTGTCATACTGCAAACTTGCAAGCTTGCTGCAAACAGTAGCGACAGCTAGGCGGCTAATCCTCGCAGCTGCACCGGTTACGTCACGTACTGGCTTCGGGTTTGTTGGTGAAAACTGCTAAAGAACTGATATGCCTTTGCATGTGGGCCGGGATAGCGTAACCGGTATAGGACTAAACTGTAGTACTAGGAAAGCCATCAAAGTCACCAACAGGGATGAACAGATGAGGAAGTGAAATGAGGGTCTGATTATTATTATTTTTATATGTATGTAAAAATTTTATCTGCGTTCTCTCTGTAATAATATGAATACATTACTCCGCTTTTTTCATTGCGTGATGGGTTAAAAGTTTCGTCTTCCAATACACCCCCCCCCCTTTCAGCAACCCACCAATATGGTCTTTGGTTTTTGAAGCAAGGGATACGTAATCACAGGGAACATAATCAGGTGTTTATCAACAGCTCAGTGCGCATGCGCACACTTACCTCACGTCGCGCCTACAAACACTGCGCGTCATCTCGTGGTGTGCCCGTAATACAAACCGTTATAGGAAGTGAGCATGCGCAGATCAGCGATGCGGACGATATGCGCACAGGAAGACATATAGGAGTTAAAATTTATTGTTATTGTCCAATATAAATTAAAACTGGAATGGGTCCTGCTCCAATATCAAAGTAGCATAAAGTTGTTGATATGTACGCTATGAAGGCTTTGGGGGAAGTGGAGGTATATGTCCACTCATTCTTAACCTCAGCACAAGATGGAGGTGAGTGGTCACCTTCACGCACCAGGCCGCTTTACCCCCGTGCCCATTGAATACGAGACCGGGTGGGCACCAGGGCCGGTCTGGGTGCTCTGTAGAATATGTAAATATTGTTCAAGGTCAGGAATCGATTTATTAGTTTCCCAGCCCGTAGTGCGCTCCCGAATCCCTCTAGTATTAGAAGTAATAAAATAGTTGTTCTAGACGTAGTCATATACTATCACTAGGTAAAGCCACGTAAAAACAAAGCTCCAACGTAACACACTAACATCTTAATATTACACATCTTCCGTGCATTGAGTAATATACAGATAAGATTTCTTCCAGTGCGCAGGGCTGACAACCTTACCACCTTCATGTGCCGAGTGTCTAGAAATCTGTGAGCCTCAACCTCCTGGAACCCCAAGGGCCTCCTGTCCAGGCTTGTAATGGGATTGCTTTACCTTTACATGCACATTTTATACCATATACAAGTTACTCCAACATGTTTCGGCTAACATGTGTAGCCATCTTCAGGAAGTACAAAAATGGTCATGTTTAGTTAAAAAAGACATATAACATTCAACTGGTTTTATATTACAAAATTTTAATGTAATTTTAACACTCTATGTTAACGCTTATTATTTGAGACTTACCAGTAATACTGAAAATAAGATGCTTCGAGGCAAAAAAAAAAAATTTATTCAAAAATTTTACTAATTGTATCCTGTATCTTTCATGTCATCTTATATTTTATACGAACAAACTGTATGTAACTTTGAAACGTACATTTGACCTTAATATTCGACAATATATGTTTTTAACTGTCGTCTTTGTGTACTCCCTGAAGATGGCTACATATGTTAACCGAAACCTGTTGCAGTAACTTGTATATGGTATAAAATGTGTAATAAGGTGGGAACAAATCTTATCTGTACACTTAATAACTCTTTAAATTCATCAGAGATGGCAGCACTAACCTGTGGTTGCACTGCTGGCAAGCGAAGCACTCCAGGTGGTACACGTTGTTCCTGGCCCTCATCACCATCTCGAAGGCTGGTATCACCTTAGCGCAGGCAGCGCAGTATCCAGTTGTGCCAAACAGCCTGCAGATAGCGCAGTGTGTTAGTGTAGATCGTGCTTTAGCTTTCGTATTTAATGGCAGCCAGCCACAGAATTGATTGTTACGGTAAACTGGAAGATTGACTTGAGTTAAAGGCAATATCACGTGTACCATACCGGCCAGGCGGCGGAAGAATAACACGTGGTTGATAAGAAACCCCAACAGCGAAGTACAAAGTTGTCACTGTACACTGTACAAGTCATAAAGTCACATGGGAGTGGAGGTATAGCTCTATTCATTATTAACCTCGGCGCTAGATGGTGGTAAGTGGTCAATTTCAAGGCCCTACCGTTTTATAACCGGGTAAGGAGACTTTGACACCCACTGTGTAGGAGGTTGAGTGGGCCCCAGAGCCGGTCTGGATGTTTTGGAGTAGAGAAAAAAAAGAATGTTTGCCTTGCCAGGATTCAAAATGATCCTGAAAATGTCATAAAAACCGAGGGTCATACAGGCACCTACAGACTGCTCGTGATGCTCGCAATGACTGTTGCTCGCTGTTCACACACGGCTCGTTTTGTGTTTTGAAATATCCAAAATGCAATGCGCCTTGGGGGCCCCCTCGTCCAATTACCGCCCCTTTGCCGTGCCATTGATCGAACCTAGGGGGCCCTAGGTTCTCGTTTCTTGGGTTCGGGCTCGTGCTACCGTCCACATTTACGGACACACGACCATCAGCCCGAGCACGAATGATGTGGACGTACCTTAACAAAACACGGAAGTGATCCAAAACCGTATTAATTAGCGTCGTAGAGCTAACAAAAATCTGATTGGTTCCCGTAGCAACAGAAATAAGTAATTCCATTTATGCGTGATTTCAGGCTTCCGCAGCGTTGTGAGGTCTTCGCTCTTCTGGGATGTTACGCAGTGTTGATTTGTAGTTAGTTACTGACGTTTAGGGACGACCTATCGATCCCATCTTCAAGGGCCAAGCAGTTAAAGAAGAACTGTTCATGAACCGATAGGTCGTCCCGAAACGTCGGTAACTAACTGTAATCTACGCTGCGTAACATCCCAGAAGAGCGAATACCTAATTGCATTTAATTCATTTGCCTTATTAGAGTGTTTATCAACAGCAATTTATGCAATTAGAGGCAAGAACTGCGGAAAAGGAAGAACGAATAAAACAACAGAAATGATAAACATTATGAGAGGCGAGGTGTAGAAAAAATATGTGAAGAGACATGCAACTGAGTCTTAAGATAATAACGCTTGTGGTTGCGAATTTGATTTTAACTGGCTCATCACAAAAGACGAATTTTTTTACGCAGTCTGACAAAAAAAAATTTGTCAAAATATCAAAGGTCATATATAATAGCTTTTATTTTAACCAACACATGCACTACACCTATGTCGTCATATATACCCCTACATATGTTTCGACTACTTATTAGTCATCATCAGGGGGATTAAAGTATATAAACACAGACTACACATCCACTATAATAGTTGGTTCACATTCAATGTTAAAATAAGATGAACTGTGTTCACTATAAAAACATGTAACATTTTTTGCTTCAGTGGTTAAAATATATAAGTGCGTTTGTTTTCCTTTTTGAATTAAAACGTTTAAAATTTATTTAAAATTATTGGCAGCTGGTCTTGTTTCCTTCTCAAATGGCTGGTGAATTTATCTGTGGCGTGTTGTTGTGCCGTGTTCTGTAGGCTTCGCCTGATGGCTGCGTTGTGCATAAGTAGTCGAAACATATGTAGGGATATATATGACGACAAGGTGTAGTGCATGTGTTGGTTAAAATAAAAGCTATTATATAAGACAGAATGCACGGTGAATATAATGTGAAAAATCAAATGTCATGTCTAGTCTAGCTGACTAGTTTATGTGTCAGATATTCTAGTTCATTAATCATGAGTCTACACTGTGGTGAGGCTACAAAAAGAAATCCTATGGCTCTACCCCCTCCAATCTTCCTCCATCTGCTCCCCCTACCCCCCAGGTGTATTATGTATATTCCCCTCCACTCAACTAACAATTCTATTTACATAAATATTGATGGTAATCACCTTCGATAGCTGTAACCCTTTAGACTGGTTGACATAGGCCAGAGACTGGAGGTGAATAAAAAGTGCAAAGAGAGTTGAAAGTGACGCACTCTGTTATTCCCACCAGCACCACCCCACAGTTGGCTATAATGGGGCAGTATTGTATCGTCAGATGGGACATAACATTGGGTTTTGAAGGAAATACCCACATATGGATGCCAGAGGAGAGATTTATATTTAGAAATAAAACGAATAATTATAATGAGTTGGAACGATAACACGCCGTCTTCCCCAGTGACGTAGCTACGTTTTCTGGCGCCCGGGACGAATAATGAAAATGGCCGCTCCTAACTGAAGTTGTGAACTTTAAAAAGGAATCACAATTATATGTTGGATTTCCTTTCAGTTGGCTCAAATATTTAACATTTGTTTAGAGCAGAAAATCTAATTCATTTTGTTTAAGATGTTTATTTTGCTGCCCAATTTGGCACCTTTCGGACTCTGACGCCTGGCACGGCCGCACCATTCGCCACCCCTCCTTTCCCCTAGCTATGGCAGTGATCTGCCATAACGCAGTCTTTGACACTGCAGTACAGACAGAACACAGCAGAGGGCAGGCGCGCCCAAGGCATGCCTCTCATTGCGCTCCAATATAGACGAAATTCAGTCCGCTTCTCACTCGTTCAACTGACAACAGTGCCTCGCCTCTAGAATGCGTACACGTAACTAAATGTTCGCTAATTTATGATTCCAAGTACTCTACTGTATATACATTCATTATCTGTAATTCTTGCCTTTCTTTCTATCTTAGTCTGACCTCTTCTACCTACTCATTGTAGGTGTAGAGGGTTATTGTTAAACACACTCAGTGACACACACACTCGTTAGGACTCCTCTGGACGAGTGATCAGCTCGTCGCAGAGACCTCTACCTGACAACACACACCACTCACAAGAGACAGACATACACAGTCCGACAATTATATAATGAGACTGATTTTATTTTGACCAAGATAGAAGTGCCATCTATGAAGCAATGCATGCCATCCAAGTGCCCAACCTTCATCTGTAATCTGGCAACACCGCAACGTCCCACGCTGAGCATGACGGGAAATACGGCGCCATGTTGTGTAGGTAGTGAGAGGACGCGGTCACAGTAGCAGCATGGAGCAGAGAGCGAACATTAAATTCTGTGTTAAACTCGGGAAAACTGCAGCTGAGACTGTGAAATTGATGAGACAAGTGTATGGGGATAATTCTTTATCTCGTGCACAGATATTCAGGTGGTATGCACGATTCAAAAGTGGTGTGGAAACGATTGAAGATGAAGCCAGGCCTGGGCGTCCATTTTCTGTTCGTAACGAGGGACTCATTGTGAAAGTGAGAGAACGAATACAAGAAGAACGTTGTGTGACTGTGAGAATGATGGCTGATGAGTTTGGTGTTAACAGGGAGACGATTCGTCAAATCTTAGTGGAAGACCTGGGCAAGAGAAAGGTCGCTTCCCGGTTTGTGCCGCATTCATTGAATGATGATCAAAGACACGAGCGTGTTCAGTACGCAAAAGACATCATTAAAACTGCTCATAGAAATAAAACTTTCTTGAATTCGATTGTAGCAGAGGATGAAACTTGGTGTTTTCGCTATGATCCCACAACTAAACGCCAAAGTGCTGAATGGAAGTCACCAGCATCACCAAAAGGCAAAAAAGTTCGTTTTCAAAAGTCAAAAGTGAAGACAATGCTTGTGTGTTTCTACGACAGCAAGGGAATTATTCACCACGAGTTTGTCCCTCAGGGACAAACTGTCACTGGAAGTTTTTATTTGAGTGTTCTGGAACGCCTATGGAAGAGGATTCGCCGTGTCCGGCCCGAGTACTCAGCACCAGGCAGTTGGTTTCTTCTTCACGACAATGCACCGGTTCACCGGGCAGTTGCTGTACAAGAATTTTTAGCCCAAAAACAAGTGTGCGTGCTCAATCATCCGCCTTACTCCCCTGATTTATCCCCCTGTGATTATTTTCTGTTCCCCAAACTGAAGTTACCATTGAAAGGGCGCCTCTTTGAAGATGTTCAAGACATCCAAGGAGCTGTGACATCGAGTCTTCGGGCCATACCACAAGAAGACGTGCAGAGGTCGTTCCAGTCTTTGCTAGATCGTGCCACTCGCTGTATCGATGCAGAAGGGATGTACTTTGAATAAAATACAGATAGTACTCAAGTCTTTTGTTCCAGTTTTATTCTATAACCTCAGTCTCATTATATAATTGTCGGACTGTGTATATACCCCCGGCGGGATTCGAACCCGCAATCCCAGCAAGCGAGAGTGACGAATACCGACGCCTTAGACCGCGCGGCCACTGGGATCGGCGTATTTCGTTTCTGTTCTTTTATACAGGGTGATAGAAAAGTCGCGCAACCCAAACTTAAAAAAAAATTAAAAATATCTAAACATATTTAAATTATTTTAAGATTCTCGTTGAGATTGCACTAAATAATGTCGGATGTTTTCCACACTGACGTCATTTGATACAGTAGGGCGACCAGAAGTTTTCCGATCACTCACACTACCCGTTTCACGACAAAGGACTGCTAAACGACTTATCTGGTACTTGAGACTTCGGAAGGCACTTCTATAATCATCCTGACATTTCAGATAGCACTGAGATTGACTATAGTGTTCGACAAAAAAAAGCACGTTGCTGGAGCGAAGAAGACATATCCGTAGACGCAGTTTTAAAGCCACTGCTGAGATGGCGTCACGTCACGTGGCCTCTGATTGCCCTTACTCATCTTCTGCAGTCATACCAACATATTCATCCACCAATTCATCGCACTCATTTCTAGCTAGTAATAAATGTGAAACTTCGGTTTGCGCGAATTTTCGATCACCCTGTATTTTTAAACTCATGTAACATGTACATACAGTCACTATCAAGAATTTCACCGTCGTAGCTACCGGTATTTTATCGCCACGATCTCAGGACCACAGTGACTTTGAAATATACCTGAGGTAGTCCCTCCTGCAGAGGATGAGGTCCGCCTTCGTGTAGAGCGTGGAGCCTACCTCCCCTAGCCTACAGTCGCAACAGCCACACTTCAGACAGTCCTCGTGCCAGAAGAGGTCCAACGCCTTTAGCAGGAACCTGAAACACCAGACAAGTGAAGGCAGCACAGAACGTTTAAGTGAAAGAATCGGTCAACAGTTAAGGAAACTCAGATTGTAGCAAGACAGGCAACGTACGTATAACGTAATATTGAGGCGCGTTCGCGTAACCATTGTTGCTGTGGAAAAGCAATAAGTATTATATATTCTGGGTGTGTGTCTGTGGATTTAGTTATCCAGCATGCAAAGCGCATGCGCCGTATTATATTGTCATCTGTGGCCTGTGTGGCTGTACCATATTTTTCCACATTATCTCATAAACGGCACGATTTTCGGAAAAAAGTTATTGAACATAAAATGTGTGTTTTGATTTTCTCTACAACTTTTGTCTGAAACATTTCTCATTCTAAGAAGAATTCAGCGAGATATTATCATAAATGTACATAGGTCTTCATGTAAAGTACCGTTATTCTTGTCGGATTTTAATGAAAATTGAATTTTCTCCAAAGATTTTCGAAAAATACTCAAATATCAAATCTCATGAATATCCGTCCAGTGGGAGCTGAGTTGTTCCGTGCGGACGGACAGACAGACAACCTGACATGACGAAACTAATATTACCTTTTCGCAATTTTGCGAACGCGCCTAAAAATGGCATTACGATTCTGCAGGTTTAATTCAGTGACACTGCTGATGCAAACCGCTGACAGTTAGCCTGTCTTTATATCAGAACAGCACAAACAGCTGCTCACCTCTCTGTGATCTTCTTGCCGCAGCCAGCGCATTCTTGTGGCGAAGTGTTCTTCTGCGTCTCCGACTTCACATCCATCGTCATTCTGACGCCTGAAACATATGACGTCATCACTATTACACAAGTAGCTGACTGGTGCCACGATTGCTGTCTTCCTGGATATGCGGTTTAACCAATACCGTGATGTGATGATTACCTTGCTTCGTAATTCGAAAGTCGCGGGTTCGAAACATGGTTATACGACGAATTAACAGGAAGGAGGTCTTAGTGATGTTCCCTCAGAAACTCCGGACTAATAACTTAATGTAATAAGTTTTGTACCATCACCAGCTACGTCACTATTCCTGCGCCCATGTCGTCTGTAATTCATTGTTACATATACCATCTATGGGGGGGGGGGGCATAGCTCAGTCGGTATAGCGACTTGCTACTGGCTGAACGGTCCGGGGATCGAATTCCGATGGGGGCCAAAATTTCCGCACCCGTCCACACCGGCCCTGGGGCCCACCTAGCCTCCTATACAATGGGCACCGGGTCTCTTTCCTGGGAGTAAAGCGGCCGGGGCGTCGCGTTGACCCCCATCTAGCGCCGAAGTTAAAGAAAAGGTAGAGCTATGCCTCTACTTCCTCACTGGGCCTTCGTGCCATGTTTTACCTCTTTATAAACCTTCTGTGATCAAAGGTCGCGAAGCAGTGACCAGCACGCGTGCTTCGTATTTGGAAACTCACGGGTTTAAATCTTGGCCCTGAGACCTAATATGACGAGAGGTTTATCGTGGCCTTCCCCAGCCTCTGAACTCAGATGGGAATCTTCATTTACATTTAAGAACACGCATGTTGAACACTCAACATATCTTCAGAACACAACACTCACGTCTCGCTGACAGCAACGGAAAGACCCGTCTATGGCGGAATCAGTTTCCGGTTGGTCACTTAACGTAATGCTCCATTACATTACGATTTGGAGACATCGTCTTATATTTACATAAGTTATACATATTTACGTTTTGCGTAATACTAGGGGACATAGAGTAATTCTAGGGGACATAGAGTAATACTAGGGGACATAGAGTAATTCTAGGGGACATAGAGTAATACTAGGGGACATAGAGTAATTCTAGGGGACATAGAGTAATTCTAGGGGACATAGAGTAATTCTAGGGGACATATAGTAATTCTAGGGGACATAGAGTAATACTAGGGGACATAGAGTAATTCTAGGGGACATAGAGTAATTCTAGGGGACATAGAGTAATTCTAGGGGACATAGAGTAATACTAGGGGACATAGAGTAATTCTAGGGGACATAGAGTAATACTAGGGGACATAGAGTAATTCTAGGGGACATAGAGTAATACTAGGGGACATAGAGTAATTCTAGGGGACATAGAGTAATACTAGGGGACATAGAGTAATTCTAGGGGACATAGAGTAATTCTAGGGGACATAGAGTAATACTAGGGGACATAGAGTAATTCTAGGGGACATAGAGTAATACTAGGGGACATAGAGTAATTCTAGGGGACATAGAGTAATACTAGGGGACATAGAGTAATTCTAGGGGACATAGAGTAATACTAGGGGACATAGAGTAATTCTAGGGGACATAGAGTAATTCTAGGGGACATAGAGTAATACTAGGGGACATAGAGTAATTCTAGGGGACATAGAGTAATTCTAGGGGACATAGAGTAATTCTAGGGGACATAGAGTAATTCTAGGGGACATAGAGTAATTCTAGGGGACATAGAGTAATACTAGGGGACATAGAGTAATTCTAGGGGACATAGAGTAATACTAGGGGACATAGAGTAATTCTAGGGGACATAGAGTAATACTAGGGGACATAGAGTAATTCTAGGGGACATAGAGTAATACTAGGGGACATAGAGTAATTCTAGGGGACATAGAGTAATACTAGGGGACATAGAGTAATTCTAGGGGACATAGAGTAATACTAGGGGACATAGAGTAATTCTAGGGGACATAGAGTAATTCTAGGGGACATAGAGTAATTCTAGGGGACATAGAGTAATACTAGGGGACATAGAGTAATTCTAGGGGACATAGAGTAATTCTAGGGGACATAGAGTAATACTAGGGGACATAGAGTAATTCTAGGGGACATAGAGTAATTCTAGGGGACATAGAGTAATACTAGGGGACATAGAGTAATTCTAGGGGACATAGAGTAATACTAGGGGACATAGAGTAATTCTAGGGGACATAGAGTAATACTAGGGGACATAGAGTAATTCTAGGGGACATAGAGTAATTCTAGGGGACATAGAGTAATTCTAGGGGACATAGAGTAATACTAGGGACATAGAGTAATACTAGGGGACATAGAGTAATTCTAGGGGACATAGAGTAATACTAGGGGACATAGAGTAATTCTAGGGACATAGAGTAATACTAGGGGACATAGAGTAATTCTAGGGACATAGAGTAATACTAGGGGACATAGAGTAATTCTAGGGGACATAGAGTAATTCTAGGGGACATAGAGTAATACTAGGGGACATAGAGTAATTCTAGGGGACATAGAGTAATACTAGGGGACATAGAGTAATTCTAGGGGACATAGAGTAATACTAGGGGACATAGAGTAATTCTAGGGGACATAGAGTAATACTAGGGGACATAGAGTAATTCTAGGGGACATAGAGTAATTCTAGGGGACATAGAGTAATACTAGGGGACATAGAGTAATTCTAGGGGACATAGAGTAATACTAGGGGACATAGAGTAATTCTAGGGGACATAGAGTAATTCTAGGGGACATAGAGTAATACTAGGGGACATAGAGTAATTCTAGGGGACATAGAGTAATACTAGGGGACATAGAGTAATTCTAGGGGACATAGAGTAATACTAGGGGACATAGAGTAATTCTAGGGGACATAGAGTAATTCTAGGGGACATAGAGTAATACTAGGGGACATAGAGTAATTCTAGGGGACATAGAGTAATACTAGGGGACATAGAGTAATTCTAGGGGACATAGAGTAATTCTAGGGGACATAGAGTAATTCTAGGGGACATAGAGTAATTCTAGGGGACATAGAGTAATACTAGGGGACATAGAGTAATTCTAGGGGACATAGAGTAATACTAGGGGACATAGAGTAATTCTAGGGGACATAGAGTAATTCTAGGGGACACAGAGTAATACTAGGGGACATAGAGTAATTCTAGGGGACATAGAGTGATACTAGGGAACATAGAGTCCATAATATTGACTATTCATTTACTCAGTACATACTTCTGAAGACCATGATAAGTGTGTCCCTGTCACCACGATAAGTCGGTCCCTGTCATCACGATAAGTCGGTCCCTGTCACCACAGCATGGCGCGTCCTCAGGTTGCGGATGGAGGAACGGCCTCTGGATATGGAGGGTAGCTGCGAATACATTTAATAAGCAGTCGCGGACAGACGACAAGGGGCGGTTCTCTAGCTTGGGGATTGGGCGAGGTGCTAACAACTCCTCACCGTAAAAACTTCCCATGTTACCAGCCATTTCACAAGGCCTCGGCCTTGGTATACGATATGGATAGATGACGGGCTCTTGTGAATGCGGTAATGAACCTTCGGGTTCCATAAAATGCGGGGAATTTCTTGACTAGCTGAGAAACTGTTAGCTTCTCAGGAATGGCTCTGCTCCATGTAGTTGGTTGGTTATACTTCTGAAAATTCTGGTCATTTTCAAAAGGCCTAACTACAAACTAACAGTAAACAGGTACCTGTTATTAAATGGTGTTTCTTTACTGTGTCCCCGAGCACGGTAGTTTTATCGCACAGAAAGCTTGCATTTGCCGGCAAGTCTCGTGGCAGCTGCCGTGCTCAGGGCAGCGATAAAAGAAACACACTGTATAATACTTATTGAAGTGTTAAATAGTTAGTTTAGTATTTTGTTAACCTTTACTTTTACGCATCACTTCAATATGTCACTTACATGATATCACTTCTGTTTCTCACATTAGCTACATACACTTTTGTTATAACTACGAGGTAATTTGAAGAGCTTGGATGTTCGCGTATCGTCCTTATCATGTATATTAATATGCAAAGGGTTTTCACATTATTTCTACCGTGCATTTTTATAATAATTCACAATTATATATACATGTATTTTAAAAAACGATAATGAATACGAAATTAATACCCCCGTGTTTTCACAAGGCTTGGTCAACTACAATCTGAATAAAAAAAACACTGCCAACAATTTTTAAGGACAATCTTCAATTTCAATAACAATCTACCTGCTGAAGAGTCTAATTTTATATTTTTTACATTGCATGCCTTATATTTATGTAATTTAAACTCTAAAAATGGACACAATTCGTGTCACAGTGTAAAAGAAGTACACAACGGAATTTTATGCACTGTAGCCTGTTAATGTGACAGTAACTTGACTTTATATTGTGATGTGTATTATATATATACATTATATCATCAGATTTACTAATGGATGTAATATGAATATAACCTTGACCCTCTGAAGATAGTTCAACTGGAGCCGAAACATATGTAGGGTATATTGTCTTATTCCGACAAATGTACACACGAATTGAAGTACCTTCATATTAAAAACAGAAGCTAAACGAACAACTGTATCACCTTCATTTAATATGTGCAAAAAACTGGCAAGAGAGTTGGCTATACGAGGTCTGACACAAAAAAATCGAGACTAACCCTATAGCTCTGGAACAAAGAGTGGGGGGATGAAACAAATATACGGCTATGGAACATGATCTGTCCTGTCACAGTGTTACAAGTTTCAGCTCGATCGCTTCACTCAGTACAAGTTGGCGCATCTTCAAATATAGGCGTGTTTTTACCCTCGGACGGAAAATGTCGGACTGCAAAAGTGAACAGCGAGTTAACATCAAGTTTCTTGTTAAACTGAAGAAATCCGCGACGGAAACTTTTCAGTTATTGACTGAGGCTTATGGTGAAGATTGCATATCTCGTGCACGCGTTTTTGAGCGGCACAAACGATTTTCGGAAGTCAGAGAAAGCGTGAAAGATGATGATCGCCCAGGCCGGCCACGCACAGCTGTTAACGATGACAACATTGAAAAAGTGCGACATGTGATTCGAAAAGACAGAAGGTTGGGTGTTCGAGCAGTAGCTGAGAAAGTTAATTTGGATAGGGAAAGTGTTCGACGAATTCTAACGGAAGAATTGAACATGACAAAGGTTTGTGCAAAAATGGTTCCAAAAATTCTGTCAGATGAACAAAAAGAACGCCGCCAGGAATTGTGTTCGGACCTTTTGCAACGCATTGAGGATGAACCAGATTTGTTGAATTCGGTCATTACTTGTGATGAAACTTGGATATTTACGTATGATCCGGAAACCAAGCGACAATCAATGCAGTGGAAGTCAACATCATCTCCAAGACCAAAAAAAGCACGCATGAGTCGTTCGAGGTTCAAGGCCATGTTGATTGTTTTCTTCGATATCCAGGGTATTGTGATGGCAGAGTGGGTACCTAGCGGCCAGACGGTAAATCAACACTATTACATTGAAGTGTTGACGAAATTACGGGAACGTGTGAGAAGGAAACGACCGAAATTGTGGCAAAACGGGTGGATTTTGCATCAGGAAAACGCGCCAGCCCACAACGCTTTGTATTTGAAGCAGTTTGTAGCCAATAAAAACATCACTGTGATGGAGCACCCACCTTATTCGCCATACCTCGCTCCCTGTGACTTCTACCTCTTCCCAAAGATCAAGTCGGTGCTCAAAGGGACCCATTTTGTATCGGTAGAAGATGTGAAAGTAAAAACGACGGAGATCCTCAACATTCTGACAGAAAATGACATGCAGAATTGCTTTGAACGTTGGCAGCATCGTATGCAGCTGTGTGTTAACTCAGAAGGGAACTACTTTGAAGGCGATCGTAGTTAATTTGCTGAATTTGTCAAACAGAAATAGTTACAGACACAGTCTCGTTTTTTTTTGTGTCAGACCTCGTATATACAAGCAAATATTGATGGAAAACTACAGAAATATACCGAGAAACACTACGATAACCTCAACAAGAAACTAGATATTCTACAAAACAAGAAAAAAAGTAAAGTGTACATTTGTCGGAATAAGACTATATACATTTAAAAATGTACGGTGAAAATAACATAAAATATGTAGGGGATATTGAACAATGCTTGATAATATAGTGCACTTGTTGGTTTATTGAAATTGTGAATTACGGAAAAGTTTGTCTGCGACATCGTAGCCTACTGAACTACCAAACGGATTTTTCAAGATAGATTTTTATAAAGCTTATGATTCGGCACTGATGGCGGTCTGCTTTGTTTTTGTTAATTCCTTCTCAAAAAGTTCCATTTTAACCAAAAACGACTAAGGTTAAAAACTGACAGTGCTGCCTCGAGCGGAGGCCAAAGGAAGTTAAATGTACTTTCCTTGGCCTCCGCTTGAGACAGCACTGTCGATTATAACGTTTCGTTTGTTATTTAGACGTTGCTTATGATCCGTTTATCTCCGAAAGAAATTATCCAGCATTAAGCATTAGTAATTAAAATTATTAATGTTTATTAAGATTCACGTGCTGTAATTTTTGTTGATTAAATATTTTACTGTTTGCACGGTACAACTAGTCAGTCAGTTTTTTTAACGCATCTGTTAAGTGTTTGTTGTATAAGTTTAGATCTTGTTAAATTTAATTCAGCTTAACTCGTGACATTCGTGGAACTGAGCAGGATTTCGTATTTTTTCATGTCAGCGTTCTTTTTTCTAGGTTGTCCCTTTCAGTTGGGTTTGCAAATAAAATATTTATTGTCGCAAATCACGAATATTCTCGTGAATAAACGTGAACGTGTCAATAACACTAGATGAAGTGTACTGTCACCTGCCATATCACGCTTCTGCTAGCCTATACGACAAATACACCTGCACGCTCTTTACTTACTGATAAAACAGAGACCAGAAATCACGTATGAGTGAAACATTGGAGCGTGACAGAGCGCTCATCACGTGAAATGCGAACAAAGTTGACATTGAAATCGAGCCGCGAGCAGGTTATGAGAGAAAATAAAAATTAAAAGAGAGAGAGAGGCGCGTTATTATTAGAAGTGTAATCATTCAGAGTAATCCTGAGGGCCGTGAGTAGCTTAATGGTGGACATATACAGTAGGACCGCAACAGCTGGTGACATCTTGCGGCGAGGGAAAGAAACTTATTAAAGGCCATGACTGCACAGCAGTAACAGCATTATGCTGTGTGTAGTGCAACAGTTGACTGACACAGGTACTTGACTGTTTGGCGGGCGGGCCGTATTCACAGATACAGCATGGAACGACGACCATTTAATTTAAATATTTATGCCGTAAGCCGATCCCAGTGGCCGCACGTTCTAAGGCGTGGGTCTGCAGCCGTTCGCTTGCTGGGATTGTGGGTTCGAATCCCGCTGGGGGCACGGATGTCTGTCTCTTGTGAGTGTTGTGTGTTGTCAGGTAATGTCTCTGCGTCGGGCTGATCACTCATCCAGAGGAGTCCTACCGAGTATGGTGTGTCTGAGTGTGATCGTGAAGTCTCGAAAATGAGGAGGCCTAGGCCCCACTAGGGGCTGTTGCACCATTGGGGGAAAATAATTCTACCGTATTGAACAAAAAAAAACTGAATATTACAATAAAAATAACCCAGAATTATGTGAAATTTGAGGTTCTCTCGGCGGTGTTGCTGAGGATTCAGGTTTTCTGAGGTGTGACACTCTGTCGTTAGGTAGGTGGTTTCCGACGTTTCGAAGGAACGTAGTGACTTTGTCTTCGAGGATCAAACAATCCAAAAAGTATGCTTCTTGGACTGCCATTGAAGAAGAAGAAGAATACACTATGCCAAATAACATAACTCGTGTAAAGTTCAAAGAAATGACATTACAGGGGTTTTTTTTTTCAGTACTTCGGTTTTTCCCTGTCAGTACCATTCAGCCAATGCTCCATACTCATATTTAATTCATCTAACACCAGTGCTTTAGAAATTTACGGCGTCGTTAAATAAGACAGCTCTCTATCTCAATATCTGTGTGTCAAGGAATTGTCGCAATTGTATCGAAAAGGAAACTGAAGTGCGTAGTAATACTGCACAACCAGCAGTGCGCGTTTTATAAACATTGACACCGAATATAGTTGCAATGAAACTTTAACACAGACACGCTCTCAGTTCTGTAATATACAGGGCATACACAAAAGAATGGTGCGGTTTTAATAGTGAACACTATTAAAACCGCACCATTCTTTTGTGTATGCCCTGTACACAACTTAAAAATCTCCTTTGTATGCGGAGACCGACAACTGGACAATACATCAGAACTGAAATCTTCAACACTACCGAGCGCGTACGTGTTCTGGTGGAGAATTTGTGGATTAGTGTCAACAATTCTGTTGGAGAACTGATAGGCAAATTGGGCTTTCTGAAACCGCACGACACATGCTGAGTAATTAATTATATTTGCTCATTGCTACAGGGCGGTCACATACTGCTTGCTCTAGGGTAACTGACTGCTATGTTAGCAACTTGTTTTTAGTGACGTCACAGCCCTACCAGATAATAAAATCAGTCGTCAACAAAATACAATTAACTGAAACCACAAAATTAAACAAAAATTGTTATAAAGAATTTCGTGGCCTGGGGCTTTTACCCTGATTTACCCTGCCAAAGGAATGGCGATAGTTGTAAGCTACTTAATGACACGTTAAAAGGGGCAAGTGAAGTGATTAAATGTGCCGCATTAGATCAGCAGACCTTACGCTGAACATAAAAATTATAGAGGCTGCAGGTTCGATTTTCTTTCCAGTCTGTGGTTTTTGCAGTTTGGTCATCAGAATGTAAGATGCTCTCCATAATTATATGATTGATGACAATGTGATGTCATTGTGAGCATAGGCTAGTCAGTCTATTAATAAAACAGGTAATATAATGTACGTCTCCATAAATATATAGCTCAAAATTTTTTCAAAGTTTCTCGTGTGTTGTATCTCGGCTTTGCCAGAGAAAGGTTTATAAGTCCTTTTCTCATTTCAAATATCTTCGCAGGCAACATCCCGCGAGCTACGAGTTGAGTAGGCCGGTTTTTTTTTTTTTTACTATTCTACCCACAATAATGCTACAGAAGATCCTTACGAATCAATTATATCCTGTTAGAAAACTACACGGCGTCACATTCCATTCACATATCAAGGCTATGATGACTTAAAAACACACTTTCAGAAGTTCTGGATAGGACATACACACACAAACGGACAAGTTTCGTTTTGAAATAGTGTATTATAAATATAAATCGTGATGCATTTAGGGGGTATGATAAGTAGAGGGAATGGCCGGGATATTTACATGAGGTCTATGTCTGCTGGACAGAACAGCGACATGAATATAGGTAGAGAAGGTTCGACGGTTATTTACAGGAGACTTTTTCACTGCACAGTTACAAGAGATTTGTCTGAAAAGATTGCAAGAAGTTTTGCAGGACGCCATGTGCCGTGGACAGCATAAAAATGTGGGCAGTTAGTAACAAATGAATCAGAAACACGACGTTACTCGGGCGGGCGCCAGATGGCTCTGAGGTAACATTAATACTCACAGGGGACCGTTTATGGATTAATTGTGTGTGTGTGGCTTTGTAATGGCCACGTCTAGCAATACTCACTGCTCCGTCAGAATTCATAGCAACAATGCTGCTGAAATGATATAACCTTCAGTCTTACTCTGTTCTGTACTGTTCGTGTATAGATTAAATTTACGGATGCAATCGCAAAGTTATACAGGGCATACACAAAACAATGGTGTGGTTAACACACAAATAACCACCACACCGCACCATTCTTTTGTGTATGTCCTGTATTGTTTATTCCGTGCATTTACGATAATCAACTCACAACACTCAGTCCAACAAAATGTACCATTTGTTTACAGATATTTCATATTGCAATATTAAGATCCTTTATACAACAAACGTCTATATATTAACTGGTTGACTTTTTTACGTCTTTTTATTGTGTACATGGATTTCTGAGGTGGGCGTGACATGTAGCACGTATGGGTGAGGGGAGAGGTGCATACAGGATTTTGGTGGGGAGACCTGAGGGAAGGAGACAACTTGGAAGACCCAGGCGTAGATGGGAGGATAATATTAAAATGGATCTTCAAGAAGTGGAATGGGGGTGCATGGACTGGATTGATATGGCTCAGGATAGGGACAGGTGGCGGGCTCTTGTGAGTGCGGTAATGAACCTTCGGGTTCCATAAAACGCGGGGAATTTCTTGACTAGCTGACGACCTTTTGGATTCTCAGGAATGACTCTGCTCCATGGAGTTCGTTAGTTACATGTATTGCTAGTTCGGTTTTGTGAAGTGTTACTTTAATGTGATTCCCTGATGATGATCCCATAAGGGATCGAAACATGTAGCAGTGTTCGACGTGATATTGTAATATAAATTATCTGGGAACAATACGGTGCAAATTGTTGGATTGGGTGTTGTGAGTTGGTAATCCAAAAGATACGCGTCGTGGCCATATTTGTAGGTCAACAATGACAAATATGGCCACAATGCGTAACTGTGGGAACACATAACATGTATGCATATTTATTATTTACTCCATATCATATTTTACGTAACCAACACCAGTGGTTGATTAGTCATCGTCATCTGACTTAATGCAACACATGTATTCGCAGCTGCGCCATGTTCAAATTTTATGTTCATCAAGAGTGTTACATAAACCAGTGCGTATTATTTTTCCAAGCTCCATTACCATACATCGTTTCAGGACTCTAAAGTAACGGGGTGCTAATAGTGCTTCCACCTCAAAATTTTGCGCGCCTCCATATTGTTATTGCTGCTTGTAGTAAACTATAAACTTAGAACGTTGAGATGTCCTCCAATGTCGCAACGTTCATACCAAGTTTCGTGCAAATCGGTAAATTATTTAAAAATTTGAAATGACGAGAAACGCGATGATTTAAAAATCCTGTTTATTTTCCTTTCCGGAAAGGAAATTAGATTAAAAATGGCGATGTTGATTCTTAGCAACGGGAGGCCAAACTATGAAGGCTGAATTACAGCCTCCTTAAGAAAGTCATGGCCCAGACACACGCACAAAAACACTAAAAGCGATTAGCAACGTAGAGATATATCTCTCGGCTATTATCGTTTTATTGTCGTTGCAAAATCGATTGGCTGACATATCGAACACGTGTAAGTTTGCCCAGATTGCCGCAAGGTGACTCCACTGATCTGACAATGAATTGCCCTGACAATGGCGGAATTGTAGAGGGTAACTTTAATTTCAACCCCTCACACACAAGTTGAGTTGACGTTTTTATTAAAGTATTTTTTTTAATTTTCTTTTTGAAACGGCGAACATTTTTATAACGTGCAACCATTGTACCATCACTGTCCAATCAAATATGTGCCACCTAAGAGTGCCTAATCGTCATTTGAATCCCGTTCGCCCTACAAACAATTTTATTATTTGATTACGTAAATATAAATTAAAGAAACCTCATAATTTTTTTTATATAATTAAAAAATAAAACTATCAATACCTTCCATATATGCTGTAGGGCACAACTAACGTAACAATCAATGAGTATCAGAGGCTAAATGGCCACAGAGTGAACCTGGCGAGTCATCGTATCTACTGCCGATGTTAGGAATGTGAGGAGCCTTACCTCCGCGATTTCCATATGTCTCGAGTCATTGTTCTTCTCACAGAGAGCACTGCAATTATCTTGTTTAGAATTTCAATGGCCTAAGTGTTTTTTTTTTTATTTTGTTGCATTTAGATTTTATTTTTTCAGTTCCTGTCTTACAGCATTTTTTCCTTCCTATCTCGATTTTTTTACCTTCTGCCTTTCTACTCATTTACTTCTTCTTTAATGTATTTCTATCTCGTTTCGTTTGTTTCTCACATTCTCCTTACACTTTTCATTGAGGTCAGTTTTCATTTGTAGTCAAAGCCGACGAAAGCTGCATTTTCGCGGTATCTCTAGGCCGTAACAATGAACAACCAGAATGCGTTTAGGATAAAGCTGTGTAAAGTCCGGTCTAATGGAAAGAAACAGTTGTAGAGTGGGTTAGACTGTCGACTGTGCTGGAGTGTATGCCTGCTGGGGGCATCTGATCAAGAGGCAGTCAATTTCACGGACACATTAGTTCCCTAGCTGGCCGTCAGAACGCGCCGGCGGGCGATTGGCTACCCTTCTTTGTCTACGTATCCCCCCTCTCAGTATTCCGAACACTCAAGTTGAGGTTATAAGCGGCCTAAAGATCTCAGTGGGGAAGATAAACTACTTCTCAAATTGCATGCGGTGACAGCAAATGTTGAACACTGAAGAGAGAAACAAACGTTACACCGTTCTGTCCCCACTTTATTAAAAACAGCTCAACACGCATTCCAGGCGCCGGATAGAGTATTTCTCATTACCAGATCCTAGATAGGGGATTGTTGCCTGCAAACCTAGTTGAAATATTTGTTACATTCGCGTTATTCCAAGCAAGTCCTTCTCACGTGCTCCACATATACAGCAAGCGGTTCTTTCAATATTCCACCAGATGTCACTTAGAACATACTTCAAGCCACTTGTTTCCATTTTATTTAATGCAACTACAACCGACTGCCCTGTATTTATGTGCTTCGTACAATTGTCAGAATAAATGGACATTATTTCCATAAAGCATTATTTGATCGGTGTCTGTAAAGGGAATGCGACAAGTTTTCTGGGAGGTTTTAAATACTACGTAGGAACTCTACACCACGGTAATGCATTGGGTCAGGCAGTTAGTCGTCGACCTTTTTACCGCGCAGGCCCAGGTTCGATCCCAGGTCGGTCCTTGTAAGATTTTTTTGAGGGACAAAGTGGCAGTGGGAGAGATTTTCCTCCGAGTACTTTGGTTTTGCCCTGTCTGTATCATTCCAGCAATGCTCCATACTCATCTTCAGCTATATGTTGCTTTTACCACACGCACAAACGGTCGAAGCCTGGGAACCTTCCAAAAAGCAATACTCTTTCGGAAATCGAAAAGAATTGTATAGAAAAGTATTTCCACTATTTTTCGTACTTCAAAGACCGTGCCATGGTTCTGGCGGTGGGTCGCAGGCCTTTCACCGCGGAGGCCCGGGTTCGATCCCAGGCCATTCCGGGTGAGATTTGTGGTGGACAAAGTAGCACTTTCTGAGTACTTCAATTTTCCCCTATCAGTGCAATTCTACCAATGCCCCATCCTCATCTTCATAAACATGATATTCTTACCAGAAGGACAAACGGGCGAAGCCTGGAAACCCTTGAAAAAAATTCTGTTTTGAAAATCTGGTATCACTGGAGGTACAAGTGGTTTCGTGTGCTTTCTTATGTTTTAGTGGGGTAGTACAGAGGAGGTAATCACCAGTACAAAGCCTTCAATACTTGGTTGAGATGTGACTGTAACAGCACTCATCCTGCGGCCGCTCGCTTACTAGGAATGAAGGTTCGAATCCCGCCGAGGGCATGGATGTCTGTCTCTTGTGAGTGTTGTATGCTGTCAGGTAGAGGTCTCTGCGACGGGTTGGTCCCTCGTCCAGAGGAGTCCTACCGAGTGTGGTGTGTCTGAGTGTAATCGTGAAGCCTCGAACAATGAAGCGGCCTAGGCCCCCAAGGGGCTGTCGAGCCATTGAAAGAAAAACAGTACTCATCCCCCGCATAACATTCCCACCACGTTCGTTCAATCACTTGACTCAAATTCTTCGAAGAACCAGAAGCGTTGGTGGGCACAAGACGTTTCTTTACTTACTGAAGTCTTCAAGATGGCGATTACTGGTAATTTTAGTTGCGCTTTTGGCAAAATTGCGTCACCACTGCCTTCTATTGCGTTCTCGTAAGACGCTTGTATAAACGAAAAGGAGGAAAACCATGAGGGAATAGAGAAACTGAACGACTAATTAGTATCAAGTTTCAAATATCGTAGGTACTTGCGTCTTGCAAACAATTGCCGCCAGAGAGCAGTTAATTTGCTGCGTCCTCTACTCTCCCTCCCCTACATGTGAGCGCTATCTTTAATTAACAAACGACTGTCGTCTGAGCGTACTGCAACACAAACCTCAGCCGATAGACCGCGTTCTGATTGCAATTTGCGCTGCCAAGGGGAGGGGAGACACTGTCCTGCATTACACATTATAATGCAGGAGTGTTCTGCAGAAAAGCTAACACTGTACCATTTGTACTGCAGAAGTAAAGGTAAAGAAACAATTTACTACTAAGAGAGGAAAAGGGACAGCGTACTTTGCATAGTAACTAGGCTACGGGCTGGATGACCGAAGAATCTCGGTTCGATTCCCAACAAGGCCAAGGGATATTCCTGTCCTCAAACACGTTCAGACGGGCTGTGGGGCCCACTCAGCCTCTTATTCAATTGGTACCCAGGGGTAAAGTGGCGGGGGCGTGAAGCTGGCCACCAACATCCATCTAGTGCCAAGGTTAAGAATGAGTGGAGCTATACCTCAACTGCTTATGCCTTACGTTGTGTACAGTGACTATTTTATAATGCAGTAGTATTCTGAACATGATTTTTCGCTACTTTTAAGTCGTCGACGAAGCTTGAATCTGTTGGAGTCAGCGTAGTGACTGTCGTACTTTAAATGCGTAAATAAATTTCTGCCCGTACGTTCCATATTTCTTGACCGATTTGGGTGAAATTTGGTATAGGTAATACTCCAATAACGCCGTTAGATAATTGTGAGTTCCGCCAAAACAGTTCTGTTTTGTGAAATGTTACTTTGATATAAATCCCTGATGATGATCCCATGAGGGATCGAAACATGTAGGATTGATTAACAATATATTGTAATATATAATATATGGAAATAATATAGTGCATTTTGTTGGACTGAATATTGTGTGATTTGATTGTCTAAGTTGCGCGGTGTGAACAATTAGATTTAGATCTCACTCCTTTGTTATTAAAATATACATGTTTCTTGTAAATATAAAACCTTAAAATGATTAAAATACGGGACACTTCAATGAAATATCAATATTGTGTCAAAAATGAGAAAGTGCATCTATTTCATATTTTTCCCTTTAGATTTCTCCTTGTTTTTGTCACATGATGTGCGATCCGTACTCCCCATATTTACTGTTTAATTTCAGCGAAATTCCGAATAAGAGATCTGCAGCGTAATTCTGTTAAACACATATGGGTTTTGATTAAATCTGCACTCTTCTGGGTTATTACACGGCGTCGTGTGGTAATTGTTTACCGACGTTTCGGGACAACATATCGGTCCCATCTTCACTGGTCAAAAGTCCGAGTAGGAAAGAAAGAAAGCCAGCAAACTATAACATAGATTCTGGAAAGTGCGGCGGGGTAGCAATCAGTAGGCGTGATGACAGCCAACAGATTAATATCTCAGAAGAGCGCAGATTTCATCAACATCGCGGCAGAAGCCTGAAATCACGGTTACATATGGGTTTTGTGCAAATCGACGCAGCGAAGGCCATACTTTTGTTTTGGGCGTAAAATAAATTACACTGACGCCTGTACCGTGAAACCGTATGATATTTGGAAGTAAAGAACGGCATAGTAAAATCTAGGTATTACGTCATTGAGTAAAACTTTTGCAATGTAGCTACGTGTCACTGCCTGTCTTACATTGATCTTAGTTCTACAGAACTTCTGTCCCTCTGTGTGTGTGGTCTCTGTTATTTTAACTACAGGTCTATTTTCTTCAAGCCCGTAAGGTTGATAATGTCACTGAAAATCCTTTCATTGACAAAGATAAAGAAGAAGCAAAAGATAAAACAAGTTAGGAGTCAGAATCAAACAAAATGGCCACACTAAAAATATAGGGGTAAGAAAAAAATACAGAAATAAAGAAAGTACGGTTTTTTTTTTCACACGGTGATGAACATGAATATCGTGGTCTTGCGGGTTGTGACGCCGTTTAGTTTCGTACGGAGCTACCGACGTTTTCGCGAAAAGATGAATCGGTTTCAAACGTTGCCACACAGTCACTATGTTGGTTAGAACGACCGTGGATCTAGACACTATGGCACTATAACTGATGAAGTTTGAGGTTCGGTTTGCTGGTTATTATATCGTCGTGTAGAGACGCTGATGATCGATGTCGAAGCAGACGAAGTTTAGTCCTGTGTGGGAAGTATGTTCCGCGGTCTTGTGGGGTTTTCTATATAACAACCAGCAAACCGAACCTCAAAACTTCATCAGTTATAGTGCCATAGTGTCTAGATCCACGGTTGTTCTAACCAACATAGTGAGTGTGAAAACAGTGGACGCCTAATAACAGTAACCCCTGAAGATGGCTCAGGCAGAGCCCAAACATATGTAGGGTTGACTTTTCAATTTATATTGTCATGTGCATCATGTTGGTATATAGTAAATAATATCTTAATCATGCACGGTATATACAACTTCAAATTAGTTGCCACACAGTTCGATACAATATTTCAAAAGACGTTCGTCTTGCAAGGTACTCGGAATAGAAACAAAAGAACAAAGTCAATAAAGCCAGTAATTTTGTCATAAAGTTAACTGTACCTTAGTTCTCGAATCGTCACGCTTCA
The DNA here is from genome assembly GCA_021186555.1 of Reticulitermes speratus. Taxonomy (NCBI): domain Eukaryota; kingdom Metazoa; phylum Arthropoda; class Insecta; order Blattodea; family Rhinotermitidae; genus Reticulitermes; species Reticulitermes speratus. Next base: position 3,856,396 of record JAJKFL010000009.1, on the reverse strand, counting down.
GGCCTGCGACATGGCACCCGTTGTTACCTCGACTAAGCTATAAGACACTGGCGGGAAGGCAGAGACAATTGCAGCGTTCTTAGGGTTGGCACGCTTGGCTCGTGTCGCTTTTCAATTACTTTTTTCTGATTGATTCTCGGACTTGCCGCAGCAATAACGGAAGCGCTGATTGCAACTGCCTCGTCCAAATGCGTGGATCGCGACCACTTTAAGGACTTATGCAAGTCGATAATATTTCAAAAAAAAAAGAATAGCTAATTGCAACACAGAGTACAAGGAAATGTGCATTTTCATTCATCTGTTTAAAACATTCGTAAACTGACGTGATTTGAGTTCAGATTTGCTTCAAACTTGGATATGGAAGTAAATTCATAAAATCCCTTCCATTTACTCTTTGCTTGTATAAGATACAGAGACATGAATAAGATTCCAAGGACACGTGCAGCCAACACTTATTATTATTATTATTATTATATCTCTTGTCACAGACCTTTTCTCCCCGGTACTTCTCATGTACCAACGGTGATCCCCACCGCTCAGGCTTCAAGTTTCAGACTGCAGTACTTCCCGTATTATGTGTGATGTTCCAAGTACAGCTGTCTTTTGTAGTGAATCTGTTGAATGTTTTCCTGTTGTGGCTTACAGATTTTTCCTTAAACCTTTTGTTACTATTCCGGTGGCTCCAGTTATTACCAGTATAATCATACATTTCATGTTCCACATTCGTTGTATCTCTGTACATAAACTGTTGTATTTTGGTTTCTTTTCTGTTTTTTTTTGCGTCACGTTTCTGTACGCTGATATTGCCACCTCTATCAGTATTATTATTATTATTATTATTATTATTATTATTATTATTTGTCACTACATCCCTTTAAGTTTCGCCTTGGCTTCCCTCTACCCAGCTTCCTGTACAATGGGTACCGGGCCGTTCCCGAGGATAAAGCGGCCGGGGCGTGGCGTTGACCACCCACCCCCATCTAGCCCCGAGGTTAAAGAAAGAGTAGAGCTATACCTCTACTCCCCCTCTGGGTCTTCATGGCCTGTTATAGGGTGAACTTTACCTTTACCTTGTACCTTGGCTTCCCTCACGACAGATGCCCATTATGTTCTGTCAAAAAACTCAAGTTCTGCATCTTTCCACACCCGTAATCCTCTCAAGTCAAATGCATCATCATCCACCTCAATCCAGGTCTTCCTTTTTCTTCTCTGTCCTCCCGGTTTACCTTCCAGTAACTTCTTAACTATCCTTTCGCCATCCATTCTCAAAACACGCCCAAGACATTAAAATCTGCATTAATTACAGTTACAATATCTGGAGATTTAAATTTATTACACATTTCTTGATTCATTTGTATTCTCCAGTAACCATTTTCGTATGTTGGCCCATATATTTTTCTCAACATTTTCCTTCCCCACGTAATTAAGACAGTTTTAATTTTATTCGTTAGGGTACATGTTTCGACACCGTAGGTCACAATTGGTCTTATTATTGTTTATGGAGACCTGCCGCACCCAACACAGCGGACCAAAATTTTTCTTGAATATCTTGACATTTTCGAGTGAACAGCAGCGCTGCAGTCGACGGCTAATGGAACCAGTCTAAGGATTCGTCATAACAAGACAGTCTGATAACAAGTTTCTAACGAGAAAGGAAATATCGGAAAGCGACCCTCGCTTGTTTGTCCAGATTTGCTGAGTAACCAGCGGAGGGCGCAGAAAACTTCCGACGTGACCAGTTGCCATAAGAACGTGAGTCATTTGTTTTGACAACTATCAGATCAAACGGCCATTACAAAAGAAATCTCATAAACTTACAATTTGGTGTCTTCCCCTGCATTTTTCTCGGACTCCAAAGTTCCCCACGACAAAAACCGACGTAAGTTCTTAACAAAAGTCGACTTGAATTTCACATAAAACCTATCTTAATCATTTGAAGCCTCAAATCCTCCTAACTAATACTTCCAAATTCAATTTCTACCTCACAGAAAACGCAACGTATTTCAATTACAAAGGTAATTAGACTATTATCCTTTGAAGTTGACGTTGAAGGAAATAATCGTGGTTTATTCTAAGAATGGTGTGAAACTTACAAATAAAGTGTGTAGAGAAAACGCAGAGTCTTATTAATGTTCAAGCTGTTGATATTCCACTCCGCTTTATACAGTTACCCACTGTCTCTTATTGTACAAAGAAACACAGGCTTGTGATATTACCATCTTAATTATGTATACAATTTCATTTATACCTCACAGAAAACACAGTCCTTTTCCATTACAAAGAATGACTCAGTAGTGCATTATAGAGAGGACTCTCTATATATGGGAGCAGTCGTACAAAATACACACCTACACTCTGTGGCAAAGCAGTTTCCTAATGTTTCGGCAGGTATCTCACCACTATCTTCTAAAAAGGTTAAGTTAGTTTCGAAGTGAAGTGAATTAAGTTCTTGGGGATAAAAGTATCATGTACTTTGGTCTGACTTTATACTGAGGATAATCTAACGTATTGAGATTATTTAAAGTGTGGGTGTTTTTGTAATGTGCGTGTTTTTTTTTGTATTGTGTGTGGGTGTTTTTGTAATTTGCGTGTTTTTTTTTTGTATTGTGTGTGGGTGTTTTTGTAATGTGTGGATGTTTTTGTAATGTGTGTACGGCGTTCTAATGTTTGTACTTGTATTTACTGTATGTAGTTTGTTTTGTAATTGTGTATACTTTGTTTTGTATTGTTACTTTTATGTATATTACATGTCCATTTGTATTGTGTGTACTAGTGTAAGGGCTACTGCCACCGGGTGAAAACATTTGTATTGTGTGTACTAGTGTAAGGACTACTGCCACCGGGTGAAAACATTTGTATTGTGTGTACTAGTGTAAGGACTACTGCCACCGGGTGAAAACATTTGTATTGTGTGTACTAGTGTAAGGACTACTGCCACCGGGTGAAAACATTTGTATTGTGTGTACTAGTGTAAGGACTACTGCCACCGGGTGAAAACATTTGTATTGTGTGTACTAGTGTAAGGACTACTGCCACCGGGTGAAAACATTTGTATTGTGTGTACTAGTGTAAGGACTACTGCCACCGGGTGAAAACACTTGTATTGTGTGTACTAGTGTAAGGACTACTGCCACCGGGTGAAAACATTTGTATTGTGTGTACTAGTGTAAGGACTACTGCCACCGGGTGAAAACATTTGTATTGTGTGTACTAGTGTAAGGACTACTGCGACCGGGTGAAAACATTTGTATTGTGTGTACTAGTGTAAGGACTACTGCCACCGGGTGAAAACATTTGTATTGTGTGTACTAGTGTAAGGACTACTGCCACCGGGTGAAAACATTTGTATTGTGTGTACTAGTGTAAGGACTACTGCCACCGGGTGAAAACATTTGTATTGTGTGTACTAGTGTAAGGACTACTGCCACCGGGTGAAAACATTTGTATTGTGTGTACTAGTGTAAGGACTACTGCCACCGGGTGAAAACATTTGTATTGTATGTACTATTGTAAGGACTACTGCCACCGGGTGAAAACATTTGTATTGTGTGTACTAGTGTAAGGACTACTGCCACCGGGTGAAAACATTTGTATTGTATGTACTATTGTAAGGACTACTGCCACCGGGTGAAAACATTTGTATTGTGTGTACTAGTGTAAGGACTACTGCCACCGGGTGAAAACATTTGTATTGTGTGTACTAGTGTAAGGACTACTGCCACCGGGTGAAAACATTTGTATTGTGTGTACTAGTGTAAGGACTACTGCCACCGGGTGAAAACATTTGTATTGTGTGTACTAGTGTAAGGACTACTGCCACCGGGTGAAAACATTTGTATTGTGTGTACTAGTGTAAGGACTACTGCCACCGGGTGAAAACATTTGTATTGTGTGTACTAGTGTAAGGACTACTGCCACCGGGTGAAAACATTTGTATTGTGTGTACTAGTGTAAGGACTACTGCCACCGGGTGAAAACATTTGTATTGTGTGTACTAGTGTAAGGACTACTGCCACCGGGTGAAAACATTTGTATTGTGTGTACTAGTGTAAGGACTACTGCCACCGGGTGAAAACCCAATTGCAGTAAATAATAATACTACTACTACTACTAATAATAATAATAATAATAATAAAATAATAATAAAAATCCAGTACCAAAGATTCTGAAACTCTGAGATTTGGTCTGTATCAGAGAAGTGGCACAGAGTATATGTATGTACCTAAAGGTAAAGAGCTGGTATTACAATCCACCATGAGCCTAAGCTTATTTGTGGAGGCACATCACCAGGTTTTCTTAACTACCGGTGTAAGGTGAAGGTGATCGTTTAGTTTCAAAACTCGTCGGCTTTACCCTCTGGGAAAGAGCGCCCTGTGGCCATCGGATTGGAGGCTGGGTGGGATGTAGTGTCGGTCTGAATGCTGTGGTGATCAGAAAAATATTTGCCCATTCCGGGAATTTAACCCTTGTCCTCCGGCCTCTTACCATACACTGACTGCAATACACGTCTTTGAAATTGCTGGTGGGAGGTAGTGACATAAGCAAGTGAGGTTAGCACATCGCTGTATCATGAAGTTGTTATATAGTAGCGTTTCTCACATATAAAACCAACATATACACATCGAATATATATATATATATATATATATATATATATAACAATACTGTTATTTGTTTACTGCTATATGTTTCGGCGGAACTCCGCCATCTTCAGGGAATCTATACACAAATATTTAAAACTCACTGAAGTATAATACATTACAATAATAATAATACATATTATATCGTAGTGATTTCTGCAGCGAAATTAAAAAATGTAAGATCTCGTAAATGTGGTTCAAATTCAGCTGCAGAAATCACTACGATATAATATGTATTATTATTATTGTAATGTATTATACTTCAGTGAGTTTTAAATATTTGTGTATAGATTCCCTGAAGATGGCGGAGTTCCGCCGAAACATGTAGCAGTAAACAAGAGATTATATTGTTGCGTATGTTAGATGTGCATATATCTGTGAAATTTAGTCACAATGCACGGAACTAATGACGTTAAAACATATAGTACCATGTCAGCAACCTGTTTGTTGGTGCATCATCATGATGATGATCATCAGACAATGATGTAATCGCTACGTAATCATTATGAGCTCGTGAGATTTTATTTTTAAGATACTTCCAGCACTCGTACTCCTGTCTAAAATTAAAAACGTATTGATTTGTTACCTCAGGAAGGATTAGCAACTGTCAGTGTCATGAATTCCCAAGCGACACTAACAAAAGAGGTGGCGGGCGTCGGCCATATTGCTGCCACAGGAAGAATAAAGAGAATAACATCTACTTATAAACAAGTTTATTACGAAATAATGGCACCAATATCTGATTTACTTTGAGTCGTAAGTTATCTAGTTATTTTTTTTTTTTGTTAAAATCATTGTACGGTCTCCTTCTTGGAAATTCAACAGATGTTTGAATACAGTTACATAATGCAATCCATTTTTGGTACATTCTAAGTGGATTTTATAGAAACTTTCATTGAGTTTTTACTTTTTCGTATAAAGTAATTTAAGTTCTTGGTTCTGTCTACATTTCTAAACAAATATTCATGCAATTAGTTGATAATAAACTTGTTTATGCGTGAAACGTGCACGGAAGATGTAGGGTCGAGGGGGCTATTTGGCTACAGGGGTAAGTTGGCACAAGGGCCGTAACACCCACTGACAGAGCAAGATAGCAGCAATTAGCAATTTGTACTCTACAGTAGCTTCTCCTGTGAACGGTCAACAAGCGTCACTGCTTTGTGAACTGTGACTGAAGCGCGGTCTGGTGTTTTGTTTTGTACACCGCAGTCAGTATTTTTCCATCGCTGTATAAAATGTTTTGTATTTGAAGTTTGGTTACAGCTACACGTGACATTGTACCACCCACTAATGGTACCCGTTTTGACTAACATTGGAGCTAGAGAGAATTGTAGACTTCTGCTGTGTTTGGCGATGATGCAGTCTAAAACACAAAAAGGTGGCAACGGGGCAGGTCGGCCCACGTAACGTGGGGCTTGTTGGCTGAGTGCGTCAACTTGCCCGCTTTCGGTTAATAACTTATTGGTTAATTTTTTACCAAACTGACCTCTTAATCTACGTTTTTAAGAAGTTAAATAATGCGTGCTTGCAAGAAGAGGTCAGACAGGAGCTACACACGTCCTTACGCACTGCGAGAGCTGTGCGAAAACATGGAAGGTCATCAAGGAGAGCGGCGAAGGGTTGTCAGATTTATTTTCGTATTTTAGCAAGATAATGCAAAAGGGGAAGAGGGGGGTAACATAAAAAGCACCTTACTAACATTGTAACATAAAAAGCACCTTACCAACAATGTCATTGAACACACGGTCCAGCCATCTGGGTGGATGACGGTGGGCGTTTTGTAAGATATGACAAATATGTCGTGGCACGTGCTAAGCCTTCGAAAGAGAGACCAGTAGTTCTGTTGCTAGACGACCAGGATTGGTATTTGTTAATAGACACAATAGGCTATTTCAAGCAGATGCCGTGACTTTCCTCATCTTCCCTCCGCACTGCAGTCATAGACACCAGCCTCTTGAAAGATCTGTCAGAGGTTCGCTTATGACGTATGTGAAACGCGCATATAATTCCTGCGTAACTAACAATACAGGCACAACAATGACAATATATGACATTCCGTCTGTCGTCAACACACCTTTATTGTCTGAATCCTTTTCCTCCAAATACCAAAACAGATTTCCAGATTTCTGGAATTTATCTATTCAGCGGGGATATTTTTTTAAAATGAAGAATTTATGGAAGCTTACGTTCCAGACAGAGCTGCCCTGTCCTATGGAGGCAGCAGTTTCCAATAGCAACAGATGGCAGTGGGTGGTCAAAGTCACGCCCCGCTCGCTTTACCTCGAGGAATGACCCGGTACCCATTGTACAGGAGGCTGGATAGGCCCCAGGGCCGGTCTGGACGGGCGCAAAAAAGAGTAAGAATGTAAATAAGAAGAAAAGAACATTGACTGATACCCCTGTCAAAAATGCTTTGACACCCTGTACAATAGAACGCTCGGAGCAACTGAGGGAAGAACTGTGCTTAAGAAATAAGAAAGAGAAGCGTGCCACATAGCTAAGGAGATTCACAAAAGCAGAGATCCAAAAAATCCAAAACTGCAAGCGACACTAACGAAGAAGACTCCGAGGATACTTCCTGCGTCCATTGTCTTGGCGCATCCAGAGACATGTGGATTCACTGCGCAGACTGCAAGTTGCGGTCACATGAAGAACGCACTGACGGCTCTCCCAACTGTGTTTGCTTAAGTTGCCACTATGATGGGACTGGAACACTTTATTTCGAATGAAAACGTATATTGTTGGTGGTAGACTAGTGTCATATGGAGTTACCTTTCCTTTCAATATCCTTCTTCAATTTTAACTAAATGTGTCGAATTTTGTGTCGATATTTTATTCTTTCTCAACTACTTTGTTAGCACAATAACACCCTATTGTTGTGTGCAGCCTGTATCTGACACATTTGTTACATAAAACGTTATATTAATCACTGTCTGTTACTTTTTGACCTTGAAAAGTTGGCATCTTGATTTTCCACGTATTTTACCATATGCCAACTTACCCCGTGTGTGGGGCAGGTTGGCACACGTGCAGAGGTTAGGGCAAAAGCCTCTCCCTCCTATTTCTTATGAACAGCGTCAAATTTGTGTAGGTCAGATTGTAGCCCAAGAGTGTTGCTAGCCACACGTGCCGTTACATTCAACTTAACAAGCACACAAAAAATGTGAAAAATTATAACGTGAAAAGTGTGCCAACTATCCCCACTCACCCCTACAGTATCAAATATCTACTTAGTTATTTCATCCATGGTCTCTAACGACAGGTATGCTCAAATGTTTCTTCCATCTGAGACAGTGTCTGGGACCATCTCTAGGAGATATAAACCTCAACACATTGGTCATTTCGCAGAGGCTGGTTTTACAGCGCGAAAGAGTGACAACATATTTACCAAGGAATGCCACACCGGAGAGCTCGTTGAAGACTCGGGAATTTTTCTTCCGTTAAGTTGCCTACTAGAGCTATGACGTAGCCTCAGATATTGTAGACTATGTATCGCTCACGAAACAGCAATTTGTCATAACCCCACACAATTCGTCAAACTGAGATTCCCGCATTACTAGAGAATTGGCTTACAAACTCACCTTCTGTCAAAATGTTTTGTCCAGAAACAAATTGCTTCTCCTTACATTTTCGTAAAAAACGTAACATGCTTAAGTTTTGGTCTACTGAGGATCCGTCACGTTTGTTCTGTCTCCTGTGAGACTGTGTATCGGTGGTTACGACAAATTATTGTTTCATGAAACGTATGAATATTCAATTCCTGCACACCTGTGCAAGGCTTCCGCTGCGGTGTAATTGACATCTTCGCTATTCTGGGCTGTTACGCAGCGTTGGTTGGTAGTTTGTTACCGACGTTTCGGGACGGCCTATTAGTTCGATCTTCAAGGGTAAATCATAAGAACTAACTAACTAACTCCATGGAGCAGAGTCCTACTTGAGAAGCTAACAGGTCGTCAGCTAGTCAAGAAATTCCCCGCGTTTTATTGAACCCGAAGGTTCATTACCGCACTCACAAGAGCCCGCCACCTGTCCCTATCCTGAGCCATATCAATCCAGTCCATGCCCCCCCATCCCACTTCTTGAAGATCCATTTTAATATTATCCTCCCATCTACGTCTCGGTCTTTCAAGTGGTCTCCTTCCCTCAGGTCTCCCCACCAAAACCCTGTATGCACCTCTCCCCTCACCCATACGTGCTACATGCCCCGCCCACCTCATTCTTCTCGATTTGATCACTCGAATAATGTAAATCATAAGAAAGAGAAGAAAAACCAACGCTACTTAAGATTCCAGAATGGCGACGATTTCCTGCAGGCCTCTGTCGCACAGGCTTTGTAAGTTGAAATGTCTGTATTTACAAATGCATTTTACTTACAGCAATCATTAGGGTAGCACAGCACTACTAAAGCATGTCAATGTTATTCATATATACATTTTTCAATATTTCATCCCACTGCTTCCAACGCATTTTGTACACAACAAAGTTCTCAAAATTTTTGTAAATGCGAGCAGTTTCTTCTTAGACATGTTATCCGCAGTACCTTTGTTTTCGAGGAACATAGGCTGAGGGTGTTCGAGAATAGGGTGCTGAGGGGGATATTTGGGCCTAAGAGGGACGGGGTAACGGGGAAGTGGAGAAGACTATATAACGAGAAACTTTATGGTATGTACTCATCACCAAATATTATTACGGTGATCAAATCAAGAAGAATGAGGTGGGCGGGGCATGTAGCACGTATGGGGAGGGAAGAGGCGCATACAGGATTTTGGTGGGGAAACCTGAGGGAAGGAGGCCACTTGGAAGACCAAGGCGTAGATGGGAGGATAATATTAAAATGGATCTTCAAGAAGTCGAATGGGAGGGCTTGGACTGGATTGATATGGCTCAGGATAGGGACAGGTGGCGGGCTTTTGTGAATGCGGTAATGAACCTTCGGGTTCCATAAAACGCGGGGAATTTCTTGACTAGTTGACGACCTGTTAGCTTCTCAGCAAGAACTCTGCTCCTTGCAGTTAGTTAGTTCTTGGAGTTCGCCTTGTTTTCTGCCTTAAGTTGTTCGATCTGACATCTGGTGGTATCATTGGCCGATAATAATTCAACACCTACGTGTTCTGTTGTACCAAATTCAAGACCCTCAGTAAGAACACTTCCTTTATTTTTTCCGCAAGAACGAGTATTTTAACGTAAGTAGGCGTCATAAAGTCTTACAGAACCCCCTTCTTTGGGTCACCCGTTAAGATGCCCCCCCTCTGTGAAAGAAAGTAATTGTGTTTCCCTATGTAAGACATGGCATGAAACACAAAATTTCCCTCCACTGATCATCTCACTTGTTTTCTCGACAGTCGTCTGTTCTTTAGTCCCATCAGATTTCACCAGAGCGCAGCACCATTGATTTAGCTTCTGGCCCGCATCAACCACTCTCATAAATGTGAGCAGGGGGGCCAATACATCGCCAACCCCTCCCCCAAACAACCTTCTGCAGCTAATTTAATTTCTTGTTGCTGGAATATCAAAGTTACACAGCGGAATTGCGCGTGCGTGAAGAACAGAACCTGACAAAAAAAAAAGAGGAGAAAGAGTAATAGAACACTTGTTAGTTATTGCTTTCTTAGTGTTTCTCTTTTCTCCTTTGCTGTCTTTCAACGTCCCTCTTCTCTACCGTTTCTAACTTTCTTCTTTTATTTCTTTTGTCCTTATTTCGCTTCCTTTCTTCGCTTTGTTTCTCCTCTTCGTTTATTTTTCCTTCCTTTTCTTTCTTCTTTGGTTCCTCTCCATTATCTCTCCCCTCTCTTTCTTGTTTCCCTCCCTCTCCTCTCCCCCCCAGCTCCGTTTGTGTGCGCGGGAAATTAGCGAGATTCCAATTTCCAGCGCTTCACCCCTGATTTAACCTGGACAATCGAATTCAATTACAGCTCGACCGACGGACAGTGGGGAAAAGGAGTCGCTGGCTCCTGGTGACGTCACGAATTAGAATTCCACGACAACTGACAAGCCTGGCCCATGTTGTTCTAGTGTCAGACACTGTATTGATTGCAGTGCGGCCTCGCGTGCTTTTACTCAGCTGCATTGTTGTGGCTACGAGAGTATTCACTGATTACAGAGCTTAGGCCTAAAGAAACTTTTTTTTTTCGGGAAGAAATTATCTGAAAACAAATTTAACCATTTCAGTGCTACGATTTAAAAAAAAAAAAAAAAAAATTAGTATGAACGTGAGCCCCTTCTAGTGAACACTCGTAATTGTGGTGTTGCAAGTGTCATGAACAGAGCCTGTCTTGTTATTTTGAAAGCCCTGAATTTAATGTTCCCGGCTTTTAACTAATCATAAAATTGCTTTGGGACGCACACAAGAAGTGTTAAACGACTAACTTGAAAAGGATTAGGAAATCAAGAAGTTACTTGCCTTCCTTCTTTGATACGTAGACCAGGCCTGCCAACACACGGTCCCCAGAACTATACCACGTGACCCACTAACGTTTTAATATATATAAATTTGTCCTGCCCTACTGTTACTGTAAAGCGGCCGGGGCGTGGCGTTGACCACCAACCCCCATCTAGCGCCGAGGTTAAAGAAAGAGTATAGCTATACCTCTACTCCCCCTCTGGGCCTTCATGGCCTGTTCTAGGGAGAATTTTACCTTTACCTTTACCATCTTCTTACTTTCATTGCAAAATACATGCAATAAATCCTGCAAAATTAGATACAAATCCTATTTTATATTCTTTCATGTTTCTGTATTGAAAATTTTACACATAAAAATGACGATGAAATGTGGCATATGGTACGGCCCAAGTCGTCAAGTTGGGCTTCGGATTGGGCCCACAAACTCTTTTGATTTTCACAGGCCTGACATACAATAATGAGGGCCACAATTTAAAACACTAAAATCTTCGAGGGAGAATAACTGAAGTACTCTCCCCTCTACAAAAATACATGTTTGGGGACTAAGGACCTGACTAATACCTATAGGACGACCAGCAGAAATGTTAAAAAGAATTCCGAACTACAAATAGTGAATTAATTTTTGAATTGTGACACTGTTATTATGGGTGTGTGAACGCCATATTTTAGGGAAGAACACTGTTTTCTTTAGAACTCCCCCCCCCCCTATCTAAACACAAATCCAACAGAAGTCAGAAATCTCTCCTGAAATGCAGAGTTCCAGTAAATACGAAATACGTCACCTCAGACGTTCGCGGATATAAAATCACACGTTTGCCTCATTTTCATACCTAGTAGCCGCACGTCCTTCATTAAAGCCAAGATATAATAATATGGTAATTGTTATGTACCAGCTGTTTTAACATTAAGAAGGTATATTTTGTCCATTGTTTGTATTTTATACGCTTCGTAAAATTCTCACCACGAAGTTACTCTTTCCATATATAACTTACACCAAACACTGTAATGAAATATAGTGTTTTCTGTGACGTATTTACTCAATTTTTCAATATTCTAATGCCTTCAATTCGTATTTGAAATGCTGAGGTAGATGCAATCTGTTTCTATTTCGGAACATTAAGTAGACAGGCAGTTGCATTATGGGACTACGTCATGACGTCACATTATGCTCTAGAGTGTTATGTGCTTTATGTCTGACAGACATACATCAGTTTCAGGCACGTTGCATTACCTGTACGACTCATCCAACCGTACAGTGAGTTATATTACATGTTGATGTGACAGCATGAGGTTTCATAGCTTGATACGAAACTACACGGCGTCATATTTCAGAAGACTTGTAATCCCTCCGTCGTAAGACTCTATTCCCATCGTCAAATCTATTCCCATCTATTTATATTTGGGCGCAAAGAGATGATGCAGTTCCAGGCGGGATGTAGATGGGACAAAGCATCTGAGGACTGGTTCCGAATGACAGAAGAACTGAGCATTGGCAGCTGACAACTGGTCTCGAATGACAGAAGAACTGAGCATTAGCAGCTCACGACTGGTCTCAAATGACAAGAACTGAGATTTAGCAGCTGACGATTGGTCTCGAATGACAGAAGAACTGAGCTTTAGCAGCTCACGATTGGTCTCGAATGACAGAAGAACTGAGCATTAGCAGCTGACGATTTGTCTCGAATGACAGAAGAACTGAGCATTAGCAGCTCACGATTGGTCTCGAATGACAGAAGAACTGCGCATTAGCAGCTCACGATTGGTCTCGAATGACAGAAGAACTGAGAATTAGCAGCTCACGATTGGTATCGAATGACAGAAGAACTGAGCTTTAGCAGCTCACGATTGGTCTCGAATGACAGAAGAACTGAGAATTAGCAGCTCACGATTGGTCTCGAATGACAGAAGAACTGAGAATTAGCAGCTCACGATTGGTCTCGAATGACAGAAGAACTGAGAATTAGCAGCTCACGATTGGTCTCGAATGACAGAAGAACTGAGCTTTAGCAGCTCACGATTGGTCTCGAATGATAGAAGAACTGAGAATTAGCAGCTGACGATTGGTCTCGAATGACAGAATAACTGAGCATTAGCAGCTGACGATTGGTCTCGAATGACAGAAGAACTGAGCTTTAGCAGCTCACGATTGGTCTCGAATGACAGAAGAACTGAGCATTAGCAGCTCACGGTTGGTCTCGAATGACAGAAGAACTGAGCATTAGCAGCTCACGATTGGTCTCGAATGACAGAAGAACTGAGCATTAGCAGCTCACGATTGGTCTCGAATGACAGAAGAAGTGAGCATTAGCAGCTCACGATTGGTCTCGAATGACAGAAGAACTGAGCTTTAGCAGCTCACGATTGGTCTCGAATGACAGAAGAACTGAGCATTAGCAGCTGACGATTGGTCTCGAATGACAGAAGAACTGAGCATTAGCAGCTCACGATTGGTCTCGAATGACAGAAGAACTGAGCTTTAGCAGCTCACGATTGGTCTCGAATGACAAGAACTGAGCATTAGCAGCTCACGATTGGTCTCGAATGACAGAAGAACTGAGCATTAGCAGCTGACGATTGGTCTCGAATGACAGAAGAACTGAGCTTTAGCAGCTCACGATTGGTCTCGAATGACAGAAGAACTGAGATTTAGCAGCTGACGATTGGTCTCGAATGACAGAAGAACTGAGCTTTAGCAGCTCACGATTGGTCTCGAATGACAGAAGAACTCAGCATTAGCAGCTGACGATTGGTCTCGAATGACAAGAACTGAGCTTTAGCAGCTGACGATTGGTCTCGAATGACAGAAGAACTGAGCTTTAGCAGCTCACGATTGGTCTCGAATGACAGAAGAACTGAGAATTAGCAGCTCACGATTGGTCTCGAATGACAGAAGAACTGAGAATTAGCAGCTCACGATTGGTCTCGAATGACAGAAGAACTGAGCTTTAGCAGCTCACGATTGGTCTCGAATGACAGAAGAACTGAGAATTAGCAGCTCACGATTGGTCTCGAATGACAGAAGAACTGAGAATTAGCAGCTCACGATTGGTCTCGAATGACAGAAGAACTGAGCTTTAGCAGCTCACGATTGGTCTCGAATGATAGAAGAACTGAGAATTAGCAGCTGACGATTGGTCTCGAATGACAGAATAACTGAGCATTAGCAGCTGACGATTGGTCTCGAATGACAGAAGAACTGAGCTTTAGCAGCTCACGATTGGTCTCGAATGACAGAAGAACTGAGCATTAGCAGCTCACGGTTGGTCTCGAATGACAGAAGAACTGAGCATTAGCAGCTCACGATTGGTCTCGAATGACAGAAGAACTGAGCATTAGCAGCTCACGATTGGTCTCGAATGACAGAAGAAGTGAGCATTAGCAGCTCACGATTGGTCTCGAATGACAGAAGAACTGAGCTTTAGCAGCTCACGATTGGTCTCGAATGACAGAAGAACTGAGCATTCGCAGCTGACGATTGGTCTCGAATGACAGAAGAACTGAGCATTAGCAGCTCACGATTGGTCTCGAATGACAGAAGAACTGAGCTTTAGCAGCCCCACGATTGGTCTCGAATGACAAGAACTGAGCATTAGCAGCTCACGATTGGTCTCGAATGACAGAAGAACTGAGCATTAGCAGCTGACGATTGGTCTCGAATGACAGAAGAACTGAGCTTTAGCAGCTCACGATTGGTCTCGAATGACAGAAGAACTGAGATTTAGCAGCTGACGATTGGTCTCGAATGACAGAAGAACTGAGCTTTAGCAGCTCACGATTGGTCTCGAATGACAGAAGAACTCAGCATTAGCAGCTGACGATTGGTCTCGAATGACAGAAGAACTGAGCTTTAGCAGCTCGCGATTGGTCTCGAATGACAGAAGAACTGAGCTTTAGCAGCTCACGATTGGTCTCGAATGACAGAAGAACTCAGCATTAGCAGCTGACGATTGGTCTCGAATGACAGAAGAACTGAGCTTTAGCAGCTCACGATTGGTCTCGAATGACAGAAGAACTCAGCATTAGCAGCTCACGATTGGTCTCGAATGACAGAAGAACTCAGCATTAGCAGCTGACGATTGGTCTCGAATGACAGAATTAAATAATAATAAAAACTAAATAATAATATACTAATAATATACTAAACTCTCTGCTCCGTAAAATTTAAAAAAAAAAGCGCAGATCCCGTAACGTAGAGCCTAATACGGAATACTCTGTGCCCGAGTCTAAAGTGACATAAGGCACATCCTGAGTACCAGACGTTTCACTGCCTAAGGCAACGTACGGGGTAAAGGTAAAGTTGTCCCTCTCCAAAATACTAAGACATGTGGGGTGCGTACAAGTCTCCACCCATGTATGGCGCTACAGACCCTTCTGAGCCCTGACCTACCTCAAAAGGCGCCTTCATTGTTCTCTATCCCCACCTCGTCTCCCCCAACCTTGTATTTCTAGGACCTGTAATGCATCCCTCTGAACGATATCCTCCCATCTTGTTCTTGGTTTCCCTACTGATCTTCTGTTGTGAAATTTCCCATTAAGGAATTTTTAGGATCCTTTCTTCTTCCATTCTTATGATAAAGTAGAGGTATAGCTCCACTCATTCTTAACCTCAGCACAACATTGAGATGAGTGGTAAGATATACGCCTGGGGTGCTTTGCATACTTAATAGGATGCTTGGTGGGCCCCAGAGCCGGTCCGGACGTTTTGCAGATGATAAAAATCTCTTGCCCTTTCGAGATTCGAGACCCTTGTCATCCAGCCCGTAGACTAGTCACTATACCGACTGAGCTATCGCAGCTCCCAACTTTCTGGCTACCAGAATTTGTGTGCTGTAGCTATCAACAGTAGCCTCTAATTTGTGTGCTGTAGCTATCAACAGTAGCCTCTAATTTGTGTGCTGTAGCTATCAACAGTAGCCTCTAATTTGTGTGCTGTAGCTATCAACAGTAGCCTCTAATTTGTGTGCTGTAGCTATCAACAGTAGCCTCTAATTTGTGTGCTGTAGCTATCAACAGTAGCCTCTAATTTGTGTGCTGTAGCTATCAACAGTAGCCTCTAATTTGTGTGCTGTAGCTATCAACAGCAGCCTCTAATTTGTGTGCTGTAGCTATCAACAGTAGCCTCTAATTTGTGTGCTGTAGCTATCAACAGTAGCCTCTAATTTGTGTGCTGTAGCTATCAACAGTAGCCTCTAATTTGTGTGCTGTAGCTATCAACAGTAGCCTCTAATTTGTGTGCTGTAGCTATCAACAGTAGCCTCTAATTTGTGTGCTGTAGCTATCAACAGTAGCCTCTAATTTGTGTGCTGTAGCTATCAACAGTAGCCTCTAATTTGTGTGCTGTAGCTATCAACAGTAGCCTCTAATTTGTGTGCTGTAGCTATCAACAGTAGCCTCTAATTTGTGTGCTGTAGCTATCAACAGTAGCCTCTAATTTGTGTGCTGTAGCTATCAACAGTAGCCTCTAATTTGTGTGCTGTAGCTATCAACAGTAGTCTCTAATTTTTGGTTACAAGAGAATACAAATTACAGTCAAACTCGGTTATAACGTCATGAAAGGGACTGGATATTTTGTGTCGTTATAAACGAGTGTTGTTATAACCGAGGAGTATAATGTTATGGTTAACTGTGAGGAATTAATTGGTACCACAGAATATCTGGCGCTATAGACGAGGTGTCGCATAAACGGATGTCGTTATAAACGGGTTATACTGTATACAGCGAATTGAAGCGAGTTGGAGAGCAAGATATCGTGGCCGACGCTATAAAACTACCCCTGCAGTAGCTTCAAGAGACGTTGGAAAATAGTGGTGACATTGGGACACACCCCTATCGACTAAACAGATTGATAAAGCGAAGGGGAACACACAGACACAGGAGGCTCTAACTTGCCCTATCATAATACTGCATGGGGTTTCTCATCTCAATGGAACAATCACTAACCAAATCGTGACAGGGGTTGCAATGCATACAGGGGGTGATAAAGCCACCCCCAGACAAGCTGGTCCAAATTTTTTCTTTTATTGAGAGGCTTATAGACGCGATGCAACTGAAGGGAGTAGTGAATGTACTATGCCCGGAGCATTAGAAGGGCATGGGCATGGCAAATCTTACCCTGTGAGTACCAATGCACATCGGTATTGCGTAAGGCAGGAGAGCGCACCTGTATGTCTGTACATGTTACACGCTGAATGGATTTTAAACCATCATTACCTGCCTCAGTGCGGTGTACTGTCGTGAATGCATTTAATGTTGCTGTGAATTAAGACAGGCAATCTACGAATAACGTAATATTGAGGCGCGTTCGCGTAACCATTGTTGCCGTGTAAAAGCAATAAGTATTACATATTCTGAGTGTGTGTCTGTAGCCTTAGTTATCCAGCATGCAAAGCGCATGCGTCGTATTATATTGTCATCTGTGGCCTGTCTGGCTGTACCATATTTTTCCACATTATCTCATAAACGGCACGGTTTTTGGGAAAAAAAGTTATTGAACATAAAATGTGTGTTTTGATTTTCTTTACAACCTTTGTCTGCAACATTTCTCATTCTAAGAAGAATTCAGCGAGACATTATCATAAATGTACATAGGTCTTCATGTAAAGTACCGGTTATTATTGTCAGGTTTTAATGAAACTTGAATTTTCTCGACAGCTTTTCTAACATACTCCAACATCAAATTTTATAATGTTTTCAGACTAAAATTTTTCATGTATTTCTCATCTCCTTGAAGCGTGCTACATTCCCGGCCCATCTCATTCACCTGGATTTCAGTACCCTACTAATATTCGGCAAAGAGTAAAGTTATGAAGTTCGTCACTGTATAATTTTCTCTCTTCTAGTACTTGTTCCCAGTTCAGTCCACATAATCTCTTATAGCGAATTGTTATCAAATATCATGAAAGAACTCCCTAACTGTATGAAAACTTCAAAAGCAGACAAATCGCTCTTGTATAAGTACATTTTTTATGTGAATCTATATAACTATATGTGGAAGCATCTGGACTAAAGCCCGTAAGCTGAAGGCCACCTGACATCTACCTGACATCACCTGCTTGTTGCAATACATCCAATATGTTATTCGATCCATTTTCTGCCACGGTTTATTTCCGAGACGTAAGACATAAAATGACGACTTTATTACAGACCAACCAATAACCAAAAAGAAAATACTTTTGCAAATAATAATAGCTATAAAATTATAATTATAACACATATTTCAATAAGTCTCATTATAAAATATGTCTACAATGAAGACTTCCTTAAATTCGTGTTTACGATTTACGTAGATTTACGTAGTACTAGTACACAAAATTTCCAGCAGGGGAGGACAGTAAAGAGACAAGTGAAAGTCAGAACTCCTACAAGGCTTACAGTATAGCACGTTCCACGCTTAGGTCTACGTCAGTTACCTTGTGGCTTTTTCTGTGTGCGGTCGAGTGCAGTGGAGACCAACAGTGTAAGTGGCCGTCTAATGGCACAGCCTTATTTAAAGTCTTTTGTTGAACTGGCTGCATTTTGATGAAGGTTTAAAACATTAAATTATTTTTTATTTTTTATTGTAAGTAAGCGCGAGTAGTTACAAAAAATGTATTTTAATAATTCGGTGAAATTGAGGAATTTGATTATATTTTCGGTGCCGAGTAGGGACTACGTAACTATTCAGACGTAAAAATGGGTTTTGATTTAATAAACAGGACAGTTTTTTTTTAGAGTATTTAATTTGTAAATTAACACTAAAATTACTTTAAAACCTCACTGTCTTCCGTAAATTATACAGCGAATAGAAAGCAGTTCCAAATATCAGAGCACATTATGCTCAATACGTAACCAATTCAAGATTCACATTTTTAAGTATGAAGTCTCACCAATCGGAATTCATCCTCACCAATTTAACCTGAAATTGTTCGTAAGCCACTTACATAATTATATATAAATTCTTCGCGAAACACCACAAAATGTTACACAATATTAAATAAAATTATTAAATGATTTCCCTACAACTGCAAATGCTAGGTCCAACCACCTAGGATACAATTTCTGATTCTCACTTTAATACAGGGTATACACAAAAGAATGGTGCGGTTTCAATAGTGAATACTATTTAAACCGCACCATTCTTTTGTGTATGCCCTGTAGTATATAAAATAATAAGGAAAACTAGCTATAACATTAGCCTAGTGAATTTTGTATGCGGCAGCAGCTGATGCATGTCAAATGCCTTCAAAATTTAAGTGGGCTATGCAATGAATACAAGAACAGGTTCAGTACTAGATTTGTAACATAAACCTTTGTGTTTTGAACAGTTATTGGGTACGGGACATTGAGCTAGTGTAAAAGCTGTGTGTATTCAAAAAGTATGAAACGGACGGATACTGAAATGGACTTGCGGATGCAATATAGATGATAATGTGAAGGTGCGGTGAGAATTCGTAGTGTTGCGCGGAAGGATGACCTCTTTAAATTGTCTAATGGAGCAGTAATATCAAACTGTAGCTGTTTACGCCCTAAAAAATTGAATAATATAAGTTTTGTAATTTCAGACACATGATACATATTACATAAAAAAAAAATTTTAGAAAAAAAAAATTTGTAATGTTACAGCCACTAAACTGAAATTTATTTCGCAACGCTCCGTAAATGTTAAGTTTCCAAATATGCCCTGAATTTGGTTTACGTATTTTACAGCTACTTTAATCCAATCTGCTATACAGTCAAGTGCACTAGATAACCGTTTGCACATCTAATATGGTTGTACTGCGCTCACTGGAGGCTTTCAGCAAGTCAAATGGCTCTTTGTATCATTTCGAAAAAAAATGGGCGTAATGTTCTGATAAAATTTCGCAGAAGAAATTTATTTCTAAAGTCCTTATAGCCTTAATCAAATAAGAGGGATATACAGCAAGAGTCGACAGACCGTTACACGTTTTTAGTCTAGAAAGCGTGACGAAAATAAATCTTGGGATTCATAAACGTAGATGCGAGGATAATATTAAAGTGTATGTTATATAAAGAGACTGAGGACGTGTACTGGACTTAGGTGGCTCTGGATAAATCCAGGTATATTCTTTTTACGAACACGAAAATAAAGTTCTAGATTTAGTAAAGATGTTTTTTCTTTGACCAGTTGTAAAACTATGGTTTTTTTTTTAAATACAGATGTTCCCATGGACTTGACCGCTACGACGAAACTTTTTTTCTGGCGACACAAAATATTCCACAGCTCGTAGACCTAAATACAGGGTATACACAAAATAATGGTGCGGTTTTAATAGTGTTCACTATTAAAACAGCACCATTCTTTTGTGTATGCCCTGTATATTATAGTGAGGCCTAACTAAAATACGTCACTGGTTCTGTTTCAGTTGCATTGAGAGGTTCTATTTCCTGTGTTCATTGGTGACAGGAAAATATTAGATTAGGTCACAAACACTGGAATTGAGCAACCGAAACATCCTGATCGGTTGGAACTATTGTAAAATTAGTAAAAGTAGCTTATAAAGGTCACGACACGTGCGTGATTAGTGTTGCTTCTCAGTCCTCAAGCCTTCTAATTGCAGAATTTGTTTGGGCGTCAATAAAAAAAACAAAAAAAAACATATCCATGATTTCAGGCTTCCGCCGCGATGTTGATGAAACCTGTGGGCTTCTGGATTATTACACGGCGTCGTGTGGTAATTATTTACCGACGTTTCGGGACAACGTATCGGTCCCATCCTCACGGGTCAAGATTCCAAGTTGGAATCTTGACCCGTGAGGATGGGACCGATACGTTGTCCCGAAACGTCGGTCAATAATTAATCACACGACGCCGTGTAATAACCCAGAAGCCCACAGATTTCAAAACATATCCATTTTCTCTAATAATTTCAACCGTTTCCTAGCCTCAGGCTTCTTGTTAATGCTTAATTTAAAATTTCCAAAATGTAACAAGAAAAATGTTAATATTTTTCGAAATGAAATGGCATTTCTGTTTGTATTGTGCATTTCATGTAGAAGATGACACGCACACACACGCACATACACATAATTATATACTAACAGCTTCTGAGACTGTCTATCGTGTGTTTGTGTGAAGATTGGTTGATTGTTTGATTGATTAGTTGATGGTTAGATGGATGAATGACTAACTGAGTATTATGTGTGTTGTAGTGCAAGTGAGTTGCGTCTTCCTTTACACACAATGCATGGCCGGCTTACAATTTATCCATCCTTTCATATGAATTACACAAAGCAAAGAAATGCCATAGTCGTAATTACAAATTCAAAATTCTTGTCTCTTTTAAAAGCTGCCTCAGAAGCGAGGCAAACTTGCAGAACGTATCGAGTAAATTTTAAATTTTACACTACCTTATTGTTATCACAAATTACCTCACTTTACCAAAGCCCAAACAACATTTGAGACTTACAGTAAATACATAAATGTATTTAACTACTATAAACATAATTTTTCTGTAGAAGCTAGTCGTTGTCCAGTATCTGCGTTTATAGAATCCAAAGAGCCATTACCATAGAAGATTCACGTGTTCCCTTAAGCTACTCCTTATCGACTGGTAAATATTTATCGACGTTTCGAAATATCGTTGCCTTTTTTTCAGCGTCAACATTCCTAGCAGGGTAAAGCTTGTAAGAATGCTGGAACCTGAATTTGAAGGCGATAAAAATTTTCCGAAACGTCGGCAACAATTTGACCATTAGACACGATGTAACATCCCATAATACGTGAATTTTCAGCAAGTCACATTTGGGGAACTCAATTTTCTATTATCGCGTTCACAAGAATCCATAGAAGTTACGCTTCTGTGTACAGAAAATATACAGAAGGAATTTATGTACATTTGGCTATGTCATGTACAGTGTTTTTGTTTACGGAACTGCGGTTTCTCTAAGACATGATCGGTTCACCACTTTGTATTTAATGTAAATGTTTTCCAACCCAGACGCCAGCTGCCTGGCGTGTGAAAAAAAAAGTGTTAAATACGGTAATGAAATTTCCGCCATTTTACAAACACTTCCTTCCATATATGACGTCACGTGTCCAGAAAAGCTATATCTAACTCCGTTTCATACGTAAAAAACGATATAAGACTCTCTGTTCATACATGTACACATGCAAATATTACATCTATTTACACTGCCGTTATGTAAATAACATCTTTATTGAACTGCTTTATCAAAAGGTTTGTACGACGTCACATTTTCCTCAACATCTAGGGCCCTTTTCCACGAGCGTGTTTGTAGCGCCACAAATAGTAGCGCGTCTGAAGCGAATAGAACACGTACGGGGAAACTGCACCAATAAGCGACAACGTATCGCTAGCGTCCGAGTTGTGGCGCGACTGGTGGTTGGGACAAGCGACCGAGAGCGTTTGTGGCGCTTCACCCCGTGGAAAGGCGTTCACTTGAAGTAAAATGGTTCGCTATGTCGCGCTGCTATTCGTGGCGCACACAACACTCTCGTGGAAAAGGGCCCTTACTGGAAAGCACCACTGCTTTCCGACAGATATTTTTGGCTTTGTATAGAGACTCATTACAATATGTGACAAAATTCGTTATATGAAAAACTGCCTGTAGTCTATTCGGTCATTTACTAAAACTGCATATTTTGTATGTCTTAAAGAAACACAGGATTTTGTACGAGATAAAACATACGTAATTCAAAATTAACCATCAAAACATATTCTAATCACGTGTTAATTTATGTAAGGTGAGGTCAATAACATTTGCAAATATTTTTATGCACAAATACAATTCAAATGTGTATCATTTTTCATTTTTTATATTTCATACAAAATTTCTGTGAATCTGATGCGGTTTTCATATTGAGTTTTAAACAAGAGCATAACGAAATTTAAAATTTCGGAATGAAAATTTTAATTCACAAGTAAGTGTTCTGTGTGAAGTGTGTGTAGTGGCGAAAAAATAACAGCTAGTGTCAAAGAATATGTTGTTCAAAATCAAATATATTCTCCATCTTGGAAGTAACCAGTGCATCAGGAAAAGTGGTTTCTAGTGCAAAATGTCGAAACAGTGAAAATGTGTCTTTACGTGTAAATTCAGTGTTAATAGTGAAATTAAATAGCACTACAAATGGCCTGTATAGTGTTCTAGTGATTAGTGCTAATGGTGAAATTGCAAGCTGCATTCCCCACTCCAATAACCCCCCACTAATCAACAACAACAACAACAACTTCACCATAAATATCATCTCAGCGTGAACATCAACCACCACTTCAAGCTTCATTAACTACAAAACTCCATCGTCCACTTCGTAACATCAGCAGAAGCAACAGTAACTTCGAAACGTCGCAGCCAAAGTAGGTGCTGATTTTTTTTGTACCCCTGCAGCTTCTCGATCAATAAGGGTCGCTGGCTGAATCATTTAGATTTACAACAGCCTCTCCGTAATCAGACGTGTTTGGTGTGTTTTCGAGTCGTAGGGTTTTGTAGTATGTAAGCGTCAAGTTGGCAGCCTGAATTTCAGAGACGTCATTACATAATTAAGGAAGTGTTTCGATGTGTTTTGTGTGTTTTGCTGTGTACCCCTCCCTCCCCCAATCAGCTGTTAGGTGGCGATGTTAGGTTTTTCGTGACGTTAGGCAGGCAGTTTAGTCATATCATTGTGCCGGTGTGCTGGGTCACATTGGTAGCGTAGTGCGTCGGCAGGCTGCATGAAACTTGACACTGTGATTCAGCCAGCGACGGACGGAAGCAGCACTTGGAGAGGTCGCAGAGAGACACATCAAATTGATCGTGACACGTGTGTTAGATTTTCGCATTCAATGTTTTCATGTGTTTTATGTTCTGTAGAGTACTTGAAGAAAAAGCACAGCTTGTAAGAGAGAATAACTTTCTTATAAAAAAAAAATTTAACTTTGTTTTACCGGTAATTTATTTAAATAAAAAGCCTCTTCCATCTCGAGGTTTTGCTGATGTGTAAGTTGTGGCCTCTTCTGTATAGAATTGGTTCGCGCACACCACGATGTAGAGTCCACACGTTTACGCTTGTCATTTGTTTTTCAAGTGATAAAGTGACGTAAGACTCTTCACCTACCTACTTTCCTCTTAATTTAAGGTAGATGCGTCAACAATACAAAACCTGACTGAAGTAACTACTGTTTAAAATTCCTTCATTATATGATTAATTTTTAAATTTAATTTAAAAATCAATCACTATGTTAATTTTGTTTTATTTGCAACGAATTTTATGGTGTTTATATAAGACAGGGTGACGCATCTACACCATAAATGGTGTGTGCACTCAATTCTTCCCTTAGCTCCTAGAGCGAAGCAGCCCGCTCTCCACATTCATACACGCAACACACGATACAGTGAAGAAAGCATCTGATAGGTCTGAACACAGGACACTGGGCTGTGGAGCTCGGCCGGTTTCAATTGGCAGCCGGAGGCGGCGAGCGGAGTGGACCTAACATGTTGTAGTGGCTTCTGTTCACGTTCATGTTAGGTTTGCGTGGCGGTTGGGGGGAAACATTGCGTCGTGTGAACGTGTCAGAAACTGCTCTCATGTTACGGGACGCTGCGTGAGCCAGCAATGTCAACTGCGCGGTGGTTGCTGTGTAAAAGCCACGCGCTTAAAATTTGATGGAATGTTAAGAATGAGTTACAGACTTGGATTTCAAATTAAAAGGAATGGAAAATATCGAGGACCTATTTTAAAAGCCTCAATTTTTTCTTATTTAATATTTTCGTATTTTTATCTTCTGCGTTCATCGAGAAGACGAGAGATTTTGTATATCAATAAATTTTTATTTTAATTTTGCAATAATTTGGCCAGTACAAGCTGCAGCTTTTCCAATGTTTTTTTTTTCCTGCTGTCTCTTCAAAATGTTATAGGTCTAGGCGGAGGGTGGTGGGGGGTACCAGGATGTTTTAAGATTTTATGGATCAGCTGCACCATTGCATTAGAAAAAAAAAGAGGACACAAATTATTAAATGATCTGGAGACGTATTTGTCTCGAGTTTCAGAATACTGCATTTGGCAGATTGTCCTCAACTCTGCTGACAACTGTGTGGTATTCTAATGTTCTGGTTGAATTGTTTCAGGTTCAGTTCAGCTTATCTCTTCGGAGTGACAGATCTGTGGACAAGTTTCTCCTCTCATTTTTTTTTTTAATTTTGGCACTGACAAGCTGCAGCTCTTCCATACTAATTCGATAGGATATTGTCTTCTAAATGTGTAGGAGTGCTTGGGAGGGGGGAACCAGACCATTTATTACGAAATTCTGGATCAGTTGCAGCCTGCAATAGAAAAACGAGGACCGCTATATTTTTAAATGTCGTGGAGAAGTATTTATCTCCATTTTCAGGATTAATTTCACAGAAGGTCCTCAAATCTACTGACAGCTATGTGGTATTCTAATGTTGTGATTGAATTGTTTCAGATTGAATTCGGCTCATCTCAACAGAAATAGCACATCTGTAAACAAATTCGAGAGAACAACAATTTGATAAACAAATTTCCGCACAACGGTTCCAATTTACTAAACATGTTTTCTCTTTCAGGTGTATTAATTTTTTAGTTTGTTTCTTTTTTTTCAGGTCCCCCTCCTGACCCTGTGGCTCATCGTGCCGAGGGGGTGTAACAAGGAAAGACGCATTACGGTTAAATTATTTTGATTTCCCGCTGTCTTTATCAGTGTTTTACCAGAATTCTGATTCTGAAGATAAATTCAAAGATAAAATGTTAACAGACCAGATAAATATTTCCGAAAATCAAACCTTAACACGTTGCACATAATAATGTACATTTTTATACTAAATAATTAGAATCAATTGTGATATTCAGATCTGCGTTCGCCAGCAAAATATGGTTTACGAAAACCAAATTTGTACTGGGTCATTACCCATTGCTGTAACTTGTATCTTAATGTAATTAAAACTACGATAACATATAAGTTTTATGAAAACTGTGGTAAGCGTGAAACAAGCTGCAAACGAGAGCCATTCCGTGCGTATGTCAGTCGGTGTGACGTATTCGAGATTTGAGTAATTCAGCAAACTTCAAATTAAGTAGGTTTAATTTAGTGGGTTATTTGGAAAATTAACAATTTTCAGCTGTAACACAAATTCCTTCAACTAGCTGATTTATCGTAGTGTTTGACACGTTGTCATATTAAGAAAATTAATTTGACATTTTAACCGGGAATGTTTCGTGATTTTTAACCTACATTGCGTCTTTCTTTGGCTAAACAGGGTCCAAAGTACAGCACAATAAATCTGTGAACTAATTTTTCAAAAAACAACCAACTAATGCACATTAAATGTCAGTATTTATTTACGAGTTGACACTACCCCGAGCATACCCCTGGGGTAGTGTCAACTGAAATAAATAGTGACATTTAATGTGCATTAGTTGGTTGTTTTTTGAAAAACAAGTGAAAATGCACGGTGATGATAATATCAAATTGTGAACTATACGTTAATGTCACTTAATTTGGTTCCCCTCAGATATGAGCGTCAACATTTATCAGAATTTTACAGATATTTAACATAAGGTCTGCTCTCTTTTGGGATTTCACGCAGCATAGAATAGTAACTTCGTACCGACGTTTCGGGACAGCCTATCGGTTTCATCTTCAAGTGCCAAGAAGTCCAAGAAGAATCTTCTTGGACTGCTTGACCCTTGAAGATGGAACCGATAGGCTGTCCCGAAACGTCGGTGGGAAACTACCATTCTACGCTGCGTAAAATCCCAAAAGAGCGTAGGTTTCATTTACACAGGGAGGGGAGCTTGAAATCAACCACAGATTCAAATTAATCAAAAATATGATCAGCCTTCAGCGTAATTGAAAATAATAATTTGCTGTGCTTTATAAGAACACTTTAAATTGTAAAGAATATCGAGAAAATATTTCTTAATGCTTTTTTTTTTTTTTTTTTTTT
Organism: Reticulitermes speratus; assembly: GCA_021186555.1. Classification (NCBI taxonomy): domain Eukaryota; kingdom Metazoa; phylum Arthropoda; class Insecta; order Blattodea; family Rhinotermitidae; genus Reticulitermes; species Reticulitermes speratus. The sequence continues at coordinate 3,829,456 of JAJKFL010000009.1, read as the reverse complement.
TGCAGATCTATTCGGACAAATTCGACATTTGTGCTGAATTTTTTAATTGACGCGACATGGCGATTAGGGGATACATAATACACCGCAGGCAGTGACTTCAGTGCATGCAGCTAATCAGGACAGCTTTATGGAGCCAACATTCGATATATATTATATATAATAATCTACCCGCTTAAAGGCCGCGTTAAGTGTGCAAGTGGCTTACAGAGAATCCGCATAAACTCAAGTTTACTCAGGTAAAAAATATGCTTTCTTGATTTCAGGCTTCCGCCGCAATGTTGATGTAATCTGTGGTCTTTTGGGTAATTACACGGCTTTGTCTGGTAATTATTTACCGACGTTTCGGGACAACGTGTCGGTCCCATCTTCATGGGCCAAAATTCCAAGATGGAAAGAAAGCTTGTGAAAAGGAAACTTGGCAGCAACGCGGGGTGGGGGACAAGCTTTCTTTCCATCTTGGAATTTTGACCCATGAAGATGGGACCGACACGTTGTCCCGAAACGTCGGTAAATAATTACCACACGACGCCGTGTAATTACCCAAAAGACCACAGATTACAATATGCTTTCTTAATATTGGGCCATTGTGTTTAGCATGTCTGGGCTTTGTACTTTCTGTCATTAAAAATTTTTTATCTTCGTTCAAATGTTACAAAATGCTGCGATGAAATCTTTCTTATTTCTAGTTATACATATTCCCCCCGTTATTCCTTAAGTATAGTCTATATTTCACGCATATAGGCACTTGTTTCCTTTTTAAACGAATTCGAAAATAAACTGTATTCTTGTATTTTTACATTGTATTTACCGTGCATCTTACGACAACTAAAGTTGTTTATTTTCGCACCAACTTATGCACATTAACTTATAATATTAATAATTATTTTTTTTTATTTTGCCCCTGTACGTAATACACAACGCAGCACATACAGATGATCACTATACGTCAAATTAAATGATACACCCAACGGAATGCAAGACCAGTCTGCCAATAATTTAAATAGATCTTAAGTCTGTAATTATTTTAACAATTTTAATACCTTTTTAATAATATTATTATTATTATTTCACAATATTGTATGAAGTTTGACATTAACTGACTGCCATTTTATGTATCACATTGTATACAGATGTAACGACGCATTCATGATTGTACGGTCTATGCTAATAAAGTCTACGACCCCCTGAGGATGGCATTTTGAGACGCCGAAATACGTATAGGGGCAAAATAAAAAAAAATTATCAATATTATAAATTAATGTTACATAAGTTGGTGTGAAAATAAACAACTTTATACTTGTATATTTCCATATACTCTATATTTACAAATAAAATTTTAGTTTTCTGTAGAAGGCGTTGTCAAATTATTCTCATAATACTTCGTCCCATTTATATATATGCTTTAAAAAAATATTAACTTTCCAAAATCCACATTAAATTCATCACACAAATTTTATATAATTACAGTGTTTAAGAGTAACGTTATTTTTTGTAAGACACACGTGCATATTTACGAGACTTAAAACATCATGACTTAGTCACTGCAAAATATTAAAGCAAAATCCGATATAGTGCCTAAAACACCAACCTTAAAGTGCTTAAAAAAATTTCGACTCTCTAACAGTGCTACTTTTTTTTCAGGAACCTTCAACAAATCGCTGTACCTTTATCGCAATGAATGTACCCAGTACAGTTGATGCAGCAGTCTTGAATAAACCAAGAACTGACACCCTTCACGAGGGCCCAGTCATAGCAGCTTCGTGAAATGCATCCTGCCTTCGGTTTGCACAGGACACGTCGAAGACACAAAACGCAATAAGTGCAGTCCTCAGTATTGCACAGGACACGTCGAAGACACAAAACGCAATAAGTGCAGTCCTCAGTATTGCCCAGGACACGTCGAAGACACAACACGCAATAAGTGCAGTCCTCAGTATTGCCCAGGACACGTCGAAGACACAACACGCAATAAGTGCAGTCCTCAGTATTGCCAGGACACGTCGAAGACACAACACGCAATAAGTGCAGTCCTCAGTATTGCCCAGGACACGTCGAAGACACAACAACGCAATAAGTGCAGTCCTCAGTATTGCGCAGCTGAATATTTTGCTTTGTGTTGAGTAATGTTAAGGATCGTTTAACTTTAAACGTACTAAATGAGCTGAAATATATTTTTGAGACTTTGCTTTAAATAAAGATTCAGTTGGTACTCCACATTCCTTCCATTTAATCTGTGTTAAAAGAGTCCGTTAACCTCACTTACCAGCCCCAATTACGTTTTCATATATTACTTAAAATCCCCTTACGTGTTCTGATCAAACTTTAAACCGAAGATCAACAGTCTATATCTGAGTCGTCTTGCCATCGTGTTCGACTATCCACGTTGTCCCAGAACTTAATATAAGTAAATTCAAATAACATATAAATTATTACGAAAACATATCTTCGCTCTTCTAGACTGTTACGCAGGGTTCATTGGTAGTGGTTAACCGAAGTTTCGGGACAAACTATCGGTCCCATTTCAAGAATCAAGCAGCCCAAGGCGACTTTTTTTTTTGACTGCTTGACCGTAGAAGGCGCGACCGATACTCTGTCCCGAAACGTCGGTAATTAACTACCAATAAACGCTGCGTAACATACTAGAAGACTGAAGATCTCATTTACACCGCGGCGGAAGCCTGAAATATCGCATTACAACGATGTGTTGAACAACTGCTAAGTGTACAGGACAGAATGTTGTGAGATCTGCAGTGTGCACATGTGATGGGTTAGAAACATTTATTGACAGTTAGAATTATAGTTAGCCATATATAAACACGTTAGGAGCCGAATATGACACCAAAAAACAGAAAACTTTTCCAGTTAAAAGATCACAACTTTACATCTTGCATATTTTAATATTTGAAGTACCGTAAGCTGGATTTATTTAATTTCCGTTGTCGCTGATTAAACGCAATAGCTATTTACGTGCCTTACAAGAGTCTTACATAAGTCATTCAAAATTATATTTTATTGTAACCTTTCATTATCATGCAATGGCTTCTAGCTTGCAGAGTGTACAGAGATGGAAAATGTTTCAAATATAATTTGTTGTCACGAAGAGCCTTTTTTTAAAGCTGAACAGAACAGTCGTAACGATGATTCAGTTTTCAGTCGCTTTTGCAGAAATAAAAAAGCGACTATCAGCTTCGCTTGTCTGTCCTTCGTATGGAACAACTCGGCTCCCACTGGACGGTTCTTTATTAAATTTGATATTCAAGTATTTTTCGAAAATCTGTCAAAAAAATTCAAGTTTCATTAAAATCCGACAACAATAACGGTACTTTACATGAAGATCTATGTGCATTTGTAATAATATCTCGCTGAATTCTTCTTACAATGAGAAATGTTTCAGACAAAAGTTGTACAGAAAATCAAAACTCACATTTTATGGTCAATATCTTTTTCCCGAAAATCGTGCCGTTTATGAGATAATGTGGAAAAATATGGTAGAGCCAGACAGGCCACAGATGACAATATAATACGGCGCATGCGCTTTGCGTGCTGGATAACTAAGGCTACAGACACACACTCACAATATGTAATACTTATCGCTTTTCCACGGCAACAATGGTTACGCGAACGCGCCTCAATATTACGTTATACTCGTACGTGCATTGCCTGTCCTGTTAGACTACAATATTATGTTTATCAGGCGCCTACTGAAACACAAATTAGTTTCACGTGTCATAAAATTAGAACCTACGAAAGTAGAAAAATAAATGCCCAGCACCCTTCTGGTCTCGTTTCTTATCTTTGCCAAAGTTAAACCGGAAGTGTGAAAGTAAGGAATGAAAGAAGACTTGCTGCCTGCATAATCGGCTTCAAGTTCCGGGCGTCTTCTAAACTAGCCTTCTTTATTCTGTGCAGCAATGAAGCTCACATCACTGTCCGTAGTGACACAACATTTGGTTTTGTTACAGCAATGTAACTACAAGAGACACGTGACGTATCTCCAACTTGTTACAGCAATGTAACTACAAGAGACACGTGACGTATCTCCAACTTGTTACAGCAATGTAACTACAAGAGACACGTGACGTATCTCCAACTTGTTACAGCAATGTAACTACAAGAGACACGTGACGTATCTCCAACTTGTTACAGCAATGTAACTACAAGAGACACGTGACGTATCTCCAACTTGTTACAGCAATGTAACTACAAGAGACACGTGACGTATCTCCAACTTGTTACAGCAATGTAACTACAAGAGACACGTGACGTATCTCCAACTTGTTACAGCAATGTAACTACAAGAGACACGTGACGTATCTCCAATTTAGTCGGTGTAGCGACTCGCTACGAGCTGGACGGTCCGGGGATCGAATCCCGGTGGGGGCGAGATTCACCCGTCCAGACCGACCCTGCGGCCTACCCAGCCTTCTGTACAATGAGTACCGGGTGGGGTAAAGCGGCCGGGGCGTGGCGTTGACCACCCACCCCCATCTAGTGCCGAAGTTAAAGAAAGAGTAGAGCTATACCTCTACTCCCCCTTGTGGGCCTTCGTGGCCTGTTCTAGGGTGACCTTTACCGTCTTTAAATGCCATGTCATAAGGTTTAGAAACCTCAGCTGTTTTATGAGTGTGTCAGACTCTATACGTTAAAAATTTCGTGACTTATTTAATATCGTTTAATAAATGGGCCAATTAAGAAGAGTCGAAAATAAATTTCATTTTAATGTCACGTTAAACCCAAATATTTTCCTCGGTACCCTATTCTGAGAGTATAATTAATTAATATATACCAACACATGCACATAAAACTTATAAAATTACAAGCTACCTATAGTGTGATTCAAAAGTCTCTATACATGGGGAAATGGTCTCTTTATTTACACACAAAACGCGCTATATGAGCACCACTACACTCATAGCACATACGGATGCGTCTCGCCCACTCAGGGCAAACTCGCTTTAACACATCTAGTGTTATGCGCTCACATGCATCTCTAATGCTTTCTTTTAGGTGTTCCATATTTTGTATTTTCACCTGGTACACCCATGGCCTTCAAATGCCCCCCACAAATAAAAATCAAGTGGGGTGAGGTCTGGAGACATCGGAGGCCAGTCCACGGGACCACGACGACCAATCCAATGACCTCGAAACTGCCGATCTAACCAACGGCGTACGCAGATACCATACAATTAATTCCTAAGTATGGAGACTTTCGAATAATCCTGTACAGGCATACACAAAAGAATGGTGCGGTATCACAGTGAATTCTTTTGAAACCGCACCATTCTTTTGTGTATACCCTGTATATACATAACTTCTGCCACATGTTTCGGCCAATGTTTGCTATATTACTGAAGATTATGCATGTACATAACTTGTAATTTTTTACGTTTTATGTTCATTGGTTGAGATGTATAATTATCACAGTACACGGTACGAATAATGTAAAACCCTCAAATGTACCTTTCTCCCTCATTGTGAAACACCCAGTTTCACACCCACATAAAAACAGGCAGAATTACACTCAACAATTAAACCAACAAATGCACTTTATTTCTTAAGTATGTCCACTAACCCTACATATGTTTTATTGTATTATCAATTTTTACGTTTTTGACCCAAATATGTAAACAACCTACGCCAGACATTTATAAGATAAGGTTGTGTAAACGGTAACAGTGAGTGCTATCAACTGTTAACAGAAAATTGACATACATTGTGGCGTATAAGTGGTGATACCAAATGGATTAGTGAATGTTGAAGTGAACGTGACCTTGAACCCCTGATGATGGCTCTATTGCAGCCGAAACGTGTGTAGGGTTATTGGACATATTAAGAAATAAAGTGCATTTGTTGGTTCAATTGTTGAGTGATACCAAAATGCACGGTGGAACACAACGTGAAATTTATAGGCAGAATTACAGTTCTGTGCTTTTATTGTAAAGACGTAAAGTGTTGCCACCGTAAGACATAAAGGACGTAGTGTGTGTTGTCGAATTGGCTAGGAATGTGGAATGTCTAACACAACCTAGCTTTAGACAAAACACTGAAGGTCATCTAGATACTAGACCAAACCGGAAGAGGGCTTAGATCTTGTTTGAAGAAAGAATCGAGAGACTGCTTGTGCTGACGGACACCCCACACAGAGACCTGCCACTCGCAGTGACGTCACCCTGCCACTCATAATGACGTCACTCGACTGACAATCGAATTTAAACCGCGTGGTGACTTTCAGTTCCTTCACAAGCACATTCCCGCTATAACAAAATCCGTAAATACAATTTTGATAACTGTTGTTTTTATTTTTCTATTTCCCTCCTCATTTTTTCGACATAATCGACGCTGCATTTGTTTTCATTGTAAATCACGAATAATAATTTTTTTTTTCATATTTCTAATGATATACTCATCACAACGCTGTCATACTATCAGCAGTATCAAAGTATCAAAGCCTGTGTATTCTCCGGACGTCAAACCAAATTTTCGTGGGCTGTGAGCAATTCAAAACCCGCCCGCAAGTTCCGCCTGTCCCGCAGTAATGGCCTTCACATTGCGAGCTTATCTCGATTAACGTCGATATGGTAGCGCTCTACCCTCCTCACTGACATCTTTAAGTAGGGCCGAGCGTGCATTCTCTATACCAGACCCGTTCAACCTTCTGTGTCAAGAAATTCAAACATACTCGGTCATAAACATAAATTATATTTTACAAACAAAATCCGTCTACATGTTTCGGCTAATGGCGGTAACCATCATCAGGCTGACCACAAAAAATATAAAAATGAAATGTTTCCAGCTGCCTTCATATACAACATGTAGTTCAGTAATATATTACGTCTAATGGTTTAGCCAAACGCTGTAGTCAAGCCTACAGGATGGCCTTATATGTATGTGTCTCCATTTGCTTTATAAACACACAATATGTATGTGTCTCCATTTACTTTATAAGCACACAATATGTATGTGTCTCCATTTACTTTATAAGCACACAATATGTATGTGTCTCCATTTGCTTTATAAACACACAATATGTATGTGTCTCCATTTACTTTATAAGCACACAATATGTATGTGTCTCCATTTACTTTATAAACACACAATATGTATGTGTCTCCATTTACTTTATAAGCACACAATATGTATTGTGTCTCCATTTACTTTATAAACACACAATAACACTTCTCGACGTAAATCGTGGTCCAGTCGATTAAAGGTTCAGTGACTGGAACAAATGCAACGCTCTGACTGAACATGGCGCTGTCTTCTGGAAACATGGCGTCGGTCTGAAACTTTGATGCAGACAAGTGAATGGTGATAGGTAAAGCGTGTTGCGGGTTCCCAGGAGGACGTAGGTTCCATACCCTGCAGTAAAACACAAGTTCTACAAACTTTAAGCAGATGAAATAGTAATTCAGACAACAGGCATGTCTAAAGGGCAGTTGGATATGGATCGACAAGTGTCACTGTTCTTACGAAAGTCTCGCACAGGTCAATTATGAACACTGGAAGAGAGTGATGCCAGATTGTGTTCGAGTGAAGAGGAAAATATATGCACGGAAGAGGGCTTAATACATTGAAACTGGAAACTGGTTTAAATAATGTGACTTTCTGCACCGTCCTTTTACAGTAGATGTAATGAGAAATATTTTCGGGATTCCTAATTCACTTATAAATGTTATGAAATAATTTTATTAAAAAACACGCAATTAATATGGCTGCCTTTTGTCATTATTCCCTTTTAGCACACATTAATGCGAAAAAGTTTAGAACCACAGTTATTATGTTACTAATAGTTTTTTGCAACATATTGTAAATAAAAAATAGCAAAAAACGATTTTCCGCCATATTTATATTTTACCTAAGGTAACAATTTGTCCCGGATTTTCGGGGACAATCCCTGAAATAAGACCTTTGTCCCATACTAATTTTGTCCCCGATTTTGTCCCAGATTTTTTATTTTTTTTCTATTTTATTCCGTCTTCCTGGTAAGATTCTTTAGACTGGAGACATTCGTGGATTTTCTTAGGGACTTTCTGGACGAACGGATGGCAACAGTGCTGCTCGTGGAGCATCAAACAGTAAAGATGTGTGTAAGATTTTTAAAATCGTAACTGCAACACGTGTATAAATTTAATTGTTTCAGTGCTGTCCCGTTCCCCGAAAAGGCCAAGAAAATAATCTATTTTTTTGACACCATTAAATGCACATAAATTTACAATTTTAAAAAGTGTTAATGGATAAATTTGATGATGCTGTTTTTTTTTAAATGATAACATTTCTCCCTGGTAGGTTTTCATGATTTCATCCGAAAAGTTTATGGTATAAAGTTGGTCATCATGCATTATACACAACAATATAAAATGGCTGTGTTGGAGGGTCATCTCACAAGATGGCAGCAGTAGACAGTGATCGAGTTTATGTCCGGGATATGGATGGCTAGCCAGCCGGTCAGCCCGATGCTATCTTTTTAATAGAAAAAGCTGAAGAGCGATGCTCCGTAAAATATAAGCTGCTTGCATTAATCCTGAGGGTAAAATGGGAAGAATAGGGATGGACAAACCTTCGGCACTCGGTAAGCACCTTGTGGGCCGCAAGCCACTCGAGCTAAGCCATACAATACACATCTAAATTACGTACAAACCTAAACGTGTCTACAACAATTTTAAATGTAGAATAACTTCTCTATCACACACCTAAGTCTATGGCGACATGACTGGGCTGTATAAAGCTGATAGTGTCAAACTATTTCAACTGATAAGATTATAAGCCTCACCCACATCTCATCCACAAAACATATTTCTATAAAACAAATCTGAATATTATTATTAATGCATCAACTTACGTACTTAATAAAATACATTTAAAAGTATAAAACTCCTACATGTTTCGACACCGGGGTGCCATCATCAGGGAGTTATTCGCAACAAACTTGTACCTGGAACGTCTCGCTACAAAAATTTTAAATTTTCAACATTGAAATTTTATTGAATTCTAAAAGTTTTGACGATGGTACATAACATTGTGAACCGCTTGTTTGTTGGACTTTGTGCATCGTCTTTATTGTGAATAAAATATAATATATATAAAAAATACAAAATTCTACTACTTTCGAGACCACTGATAGTCCTGGACAGAAGAAGAGCCATCTTCCGAAACGTCGTGATTATATTTTTGTATTTAATTTAATTTTATATTTTTATATATTATATTTTATTCACATTAAAGACGATGCACAAAGTCCAACAAACAAGCGGTTCACAATTGAAATTTTATGACTACTAACTTGTATATTTTATAATCTTGATATTCTAATCATTTTAGTAAGGGAGACACAGTAACTAGATTAGCTGTTACCCTTGTGTTCCTTTGTTCTGAATAACTCCATGATGATGGCACCACCCTAGTGCCGAAACATGTAGAAGTTTTAAAATTGCTTTTGAATGTATTTTATTAAGTGCAAAAGTTGTTTGATGTATTAATTATAAGAATATGCGCGGTATGAATAACATAAGTCTGAATATGATTTTTGCATTAACTTCTTGGTCTTCCAAGTGACTGTTTTGATATTTCGTAACCAAAATTTTATTAGCATTTCTGTTCTTTCCCTTGTACTTGAGTTGTAGAAAAAAATTCATAATTTCCAAGTAATGTTAGGATTCTCTTACGGTGAAGGCAGCTCAGTCTTATATAAATCTACCAAACCCCACGACTGTCTTTCACTTGAAGATTAACATGTGAGAAAAAGGGGGGTCTTGCGGATTTCTAAGAGCTTTTCGCAAAGAAAAAAAAAATAAATAAAAACCACTTGTAGATCTGCAACGTCTGCGAGAGGTTTGAAGTTCTTGCAGCGGTGTGGTTGAGGATTCCGTTCTTATGGGGTACGACGTTTCGTCAAAGGGTAACCGGATCACGACATTTCGACACAACATTTAGTCTCATCTTCAAAAGTCAAAATGTGCAAGATGAATTCGTCACTCTGTCTGTCCATCCGCATGGAACAACTCGGCTCGCACTGTTAAGGAGTGCACGGGGAATTTTAACTGAATTCAAATTTAATCAAAATAGAACAAAGATAAGAGGCAGTTTACGTGACGGTCCGCGTACATTAATGTCACTGCTCTTTAAAAACAAAGAGAGATACGAGGCGAGGCCGAAGAAACATGTGACGATCTTAAAATAACAAGGGATATTATGTGTTGTGTTTTCTGTGAGATATGACCTGAAGCCGAAGAAACAGCTGATGATCTAAACATCACAATCTAGCAATGTTTTGCTATTATGCTGACAATAATGGACCAAGCGCGCCAGAAGTGCTAGGCACAGCGGAAATTTCCTAACGTGCTTTCAGCACAAAATTTTATAAAATTTAAGGGGGTTCCAGAGTTTCATTTTTTGGAATATTCGGTGTTGTCCATACTTCGCAATAACACGTGTTACGTCTCGTCCAGAAGTTTTCAGAAGTCACAAAACGTTCTATCTTTTCGCACATTTCAACAACCGTCTGTTACAAAATGCGTTTGTTTCAAGTAACATTCCCATATAATTAACTACCATCCTCACGGAGACACTTATAAACAGTTACATAAATAACAGGCAGGAATAATTAATTTCGAAACAGTTGATCTGATCGTGTTTGTGCTGACAGCAGCGACAACACGCTGCAGCGGACAAATCAGGAGTATTTAGGTGCGAGGGTAGTAGTATAAACAAAATTTATTGGCTTCGTGGAAAAGAAAAGAAGTTAACCGCCGATGAATAGTGCTGCCATCTGTCGGAGCCATATGGGATTTTTAAATCACGTTCAGACTTTCACGTTGAAGTAACAGAATGAAGAACACAGTACACAGTCTTAGGCAATCGGCGTGGCTCATTTCGTGGCCACCAGGGTCGCTTAGAGCGGGTCGTGTGGTACGTGACGTGTCGCTCTTCTTGGGCTGCTTCACCCTGAAGATTATGGCACCACGGTATTTCGAAACTCGTTAGCCACTCGCCCAAAAGCAGAGCGTCACATCCCGGAAGACCTGTACACTAAGCAACGCCCCTGTGAGGATATCAAACCACCTACATTTCTTCCTTCTTCTTTTAATCACACCATTAAGTAATTATATCAAATCAGTAATTATGTGAGTTTCTTAATTTATACATTTCATCACTTTTCATATTCCCCAGTTATATAACAACTTGCTGCTCTCAGTGGCCGCGCGGTCTAAGGCGTCGGTCTGCGGCCGCTCGCTTACTGAGATTGTGGGTTCGAATCCCACCGGGGGATGTCTCTTGTGAGTGTTGTGTGTTGTCAGGTAGAGGTCTCTGCGACGGGCTGGTCACTCGTCCAGAGGAGTCCTACCGAGTGTGGTGTGTCTATAGTGTGTGATCGTGAAGCCTGGACAATGAGGAGGCCCTGGCCCACTAGGGGCTGCTACGCCATCAATATATATATATATACATATAAAACAACTTTGTAATAATCGTTTAAATTTTGAAACATTCTACAATTCCTTACTTACTCCTTTTTCTGTGGCAAACAGCCCAACTCGGGCTTAGGCCACCTCATTGTTGAGGTTTCTAGATCACACACAATTCGACACACATCCAGTAGGACTCCTCTGGACGAGTGATCAGCTCGTCGCAGAAGCCGCTACCTACACAACACACAACAAACACAAGAGATGAATCAAAATAGTTTTCTCGGGCGCACAGCCGCGTCAATTCGTTTGAATACAACGTTTTAAAACTTATAACAAGAGATGAACATCCATACCATCAGCGGGATTCGAACCCGCGATCCCAACAATCAAGCGGCTGCAGACCTACGTCTTATAGACCGCACGGTCACAGGGATTGGCTTATTTATCTACGTAACTCATCTCTAAAAATCCTTTTCAGTCTTGTGAGTAAAGTTCAACCTAGAACAGGCCATGAAGTCCCAGAGGGGGAGTAGAAGCATAGCTCTACTATTTCTTTAACTTCGGCGTTATATAGGGGTGGGTGGTCGACTCCACGCCCCGGCCGCTTTACCCCCGGCAAAGACGCTCGGTACCTATTGTACAGGAGGCTGCGTGGGCCCCAGGGCCGGTACGGGTACGGAAAATCTCTTGCGAGTGCATGTGGTAATGATAAATGTGTTTGGTGTAATGATTAGTGCTAAAGAACGCCTGATCTGCTTCTTCCACCAGGTCTTTCACTTTTCAAAACTAAAACAATTTGGACGTACTGTTATATCCATTGCTCTCCGGCATCCTACAGAGCATTGCTTTGTTTAAAAGTTACCAGGCTTCCCCCCCCCTCCCCCGCTAGTGTTATGATGCGTATGGAGCATTTGTGGAATGATAATGACAAGCTAAAACGGAAGTGCCACGAGAAGAACCTGTCCCAGTCCGACTTTGTCCACCACATCTCACATCGACTGGCTTGAGATCGAATCCGGGCCTCCGCGTTAAGAAGCGTGCGACTAACCTTCTGAGCCTGAAAGCTAAAAGCAAGTTGTTACAACAATCAGCTCGAACCTCACAGAGAACAGTTGCCGACCGTTCGCAGTATCCGTCGGTAAGCAAGGTGTAAGTACGGTGTTACCGTGACAAACATAACGGGACACACAGACTGTGTGCACAAACTTAATAGCACCTACAAATGCACATGGTAAATACATACACAGCGTTGTATATATATATATATATATACACATATATATTTACCATATGCATTTGTTGGTGTTAAGTTTATGACGAGATTCACGGTTTATATAATATGAAATATGTGGACAAAAACAGAGTTGTTAGTGTTAAACCTGGTGGCAAGTAGAGTAACCACTAAGCTTTTTTTTTTTCCTTTTTGATAAGGGCACCGCAGCAAATGCTACGGACGCACCGCAGCCTTGAGGCTTATTGTGCAACCCTGTGATGAAGATAATTAGTTTTTTTTCATATTTCCAAGTAATGGAGCACCGGTGGAATGAAATTGATAGAACAAAACCGAAGTACTCGGGGAGAAAAAAACCTGTCCCAGTGCCACTTTATCCACCACAAATCCCACATAGACTGACCCGGGATTTTTTTTTTTTTTTTTAATTCCTGGGTTTTCCCCTTTGATCCATTTATACTGTTGAAGTCCTTTTTGTCCTGCATGTCACCTTATGTTTCATGCTATTGTCCATACATCTAACACAACACAAACATCCATGCCCCCGGTGGGATTCGAACCCACGATCCTAGTAAGCGAGCGGCCGAAGATCCACGCCTTAGACCGCACGGCCACTGGGATCGGCTATGGGATCGAACCCGGGCCTCCGCGGTGGGAGGCCGGCGACTAACCGCCTGAGCCATGGCACTGTCTAAACTACCCCAGTTAAATAAGACTGTTCCCATAGCCATCAGTAACGTATACATATCGGCCACACTGCAGCCACGTGGCTCAACGAAGTTTAAAAATTTGGATTGAAGATGCAAATTTTGACCACAGGATGGATAGAGGTTACTGGGAAGGCACAGCCGTTAAAAGTTACCGCCCCCTGACCTTTCTTCTTCTTCTTCTTCTTGTTCTTCGTCTTCTCTTTGTGATTTTAGCCTGCTCAACAATTCCCTTCCAAGCTTCTCTATCCATAGCCATCTTACTCCAGTTCTGAATCTTCATTTTTCCCAGATCCGCTCTGAAATCATCCCCCCCCCCCCATCTTAACCCCGGTCTACCAATCCTTGTTACCGCAATTGGTCTCCACTCTATTCTTCTTTTCGCCGTCCTTTCTCCATCCATTCTTACAACATGCCCAATTCATCTTACTCTCTGTGTGTTATATAAGTAACTGCATCTCCCAACGTAGATACATTATACAGTACAGCTGATGTGCTCTTTATGTCAACCATCGTCTGCATGTTGTGTTCTCTGTGAAGTAGGCGCGTTTGGCCGAGAAACAGTTTAGTAGGCGTTGGGTGATTCTCAAAAAAAACATCGATTATATCTCGAAAAAAATACTAAAGGAGTGGTCTTGGTAATGTAGACGCAGTGTGTTTCTGTGAGGTGGAAGCTGCATCTAAAAGAAACATTTAGACACATTACACGCTTTGGGGTTAGAAACGGAAACAGAGAGTCGGGTTATGAACCAGTGATCATCATGCCTGATTGTTGTAATACGGTAAAGTCTGCAGATTGGCTCGTGTTTAGTGCTGCCAGCTGGTGACGTAAGGCGCTCACGTGATCCATGGTGCAGGCAGCCATTACCTAAATTGAAGGAAAATGCAATCAAGCAAATGGCTGTCATTGTTTCTCTCTCTGCTAAGTCGTCCTTTTGCTGCGTTCACGGATCTTTTGTACACCAGTCTTTACTCTACTGCAGAAACTACATGATGCGAAACTTTTTACAGATATTTTGTCTATGTATTATCACGTTTGAAGTGGTAATAGCCCGAATAGCGTAATCGGTATAGCGACTCGCTATGGGCTGGACGGTCCGGGGATCGAATCCCGTTGTGGGCTACATTTTCCGCACCCGTCCAGACCGGCCCTGAGGCCCACCCAGCCTCCTCTACAATGGGTACCGGGTCTCTTTCCCGGGGGAAAGCGGCCGGGGCGTGGAGTTGACCACCCACCCTCATCTAGTGCCAGGGTTTAAGAAAGAGTAGAGCTTTACCTCTACTCCCCCTCTGAGCCTTCATGGCCTGTTCTAGGGAGAACTTTACCTTTACAGCCATAAGTGACAACAGCGAAAATTAGATTCTGTGGATATGTAAAGTTACTGCTTCCACTGACGGTATGAACTACTGACTGACTCTTACGTAATTGTATGTAAAGTTACTGCTTCCACTGACGGTATGAACTACTGACTGACTCTTACGTAATTGTATGTAAAGTTACTGCTTCCACTGACGGTATGAACTACTGACTGACTCTTACGTAATTGTATGTAAAGTTACTGCTTCCACTGACGGTATGAACTACTGACTGACTCTTACGTAATTGTATGACTCCCATTCAGCTCCAGTTTTAGCACCAATGACCCGCGACCTTCAGACTTGTAGCGCAGTGACTCAATCAACTGCATCACCGTGTGCCCCAAAAGATTAACTAAAATAATCATTTGCTAACAACAATTTCAGCTAACCAAATTAATTAACTAAAGTTTTGGAAGCTAAATCACTAATCAAATAAACTAGAAGAAGAAATAACCAATACTATGTCAACAGAGGTTCATATGACCAATACTAGTGTCAACAGAGGTTCATATGACCAATACTAGTGTAACAGAGGTTCATATGACCAATACTAGTGTCAACAGAGGTTCATATGACCAATAATAGTGTCAACAGAGGTTCATATGACCAATAATAGCGTCAACAGAGGTTCATATGACCAATACTAGTGTCAACAGAGGTTCATATGACCAATACTAGTGTCAACAGAGGTTCATATGACCAATAATAGTGTCAACAGAGGTTCATATGACCAATAATAGCGTCAACAGAGGTTCATATGACCAATACTAGTGTCAACAGAGGTTCATATGACCAATACTAGTATCAACAGAGGTTCATATAACCAATACTAGTATCAACAGAGGTTTATATGACCAAACTAGTATCAACAGAGGTTCATATGACCAATACTAGTGTCACAGAGGTTCATATGACCAATATAGTGTCAACAGAGGTTCATATGACCAATACTAGTATCAACAGAGGTTCATATGGCCAAACTAGTATCAACAGAGGTTCATATGACCAATACTAGTGTCAACAGAGGTTCATATGACCAATACTAGTATCAACAGAGGTTCATATGACCAAACTAGTATCAACAGAGGTTCATATGACCAATACTAGTGTCAACAGAGGTTCATATGACCAATAGTAGTATCAACAGATGTTCATATGACCAAACTAGTGTCAACAGAGGTTCATATGACCAATACTAGTGTCAACAGAGGTTCATATGACCAACACTAGTATCAACAGAGGTTCATATGACCAATACTGGTATCAAGAGAGGTTCATATGACCAATACTAGTGTCAATAGAGGTTCATATGACCAATACTAGTGTCAGCAGAGGTTCATATAACGAAACTAGTATCTACAGAGGTTCATATGACCAATACTAGTGTCAACAGAGGTTCATATGACCAATACTAGTATCAACAGAGGTTCATATGACCAATACCAATATCAACAGAGGTTCGTAGGCCTTTCAGTTGTTGAAAGTTTTCTACATCGGGCCTCAGAGGTCATGAACGTCAACACAAAAACGCGTTGGTCTTTATCCTCTGAGCAGTTCGTTCATAATCCCACACTCTAAACTCATATATATTTCAGACGTATAGTCTCGCCCAAATTATAAGTTTACAAAACATGCCTGTAATCCACTTCATAAACCATGCCCAATCCAAACAGCATTAGGTGAAAAACGCAAATTGTACTATTGAATGCAATGAGTTGAAGCAGTATGGTATTCTGCATTGGAAACGTTTAAGTCGGAAAGCGGAGTTCAATTCCACTAACAGGATCGGCCCGGAAAATCCTTCAGCAGTCGGAATTCAGAAATCCATCGGTCTGTCACAAATACTGACACCTTTATAGGCAGTGTAGCAACAGCTCTCCACGAGATGGCTCTGGGTGGTGGCACGTACAAGTGTTCGGTAATGCATATCCCTCCGCGTCTGACCTGATCACCACTCAGGCTCTCCAATGCACCAATTCTTCTTAACTGTTAATCAGAGCCTAATTCAATTAACAAATATTCAAGGTTATGCAATTTTCTGCAGCAGCCAGAATAAGTTGCAAATATGCGCCTATTCCTTTCGCCATGTCCGTAAGCCTGAATAAACCTAGATTTCTTTTTTGTGGCGCAACACCCCATAGTGGGCCAGGTCCTCCTCATTATCGAGGTTTCACGATCACACTCAGACACACCACACTCGGTAAGACTCCTCTGGACAAGTGATCAGCCTGACGCAGAGACCTCTACCTGACAACACACAACACCCACAAGGGACAGACATCCATGCCTTTCTGCGGGATTCGAACCGCAATCCCAGCAAGCGAGCGGCCGCAGACCCACGCCTTAGACCGCGCGGCCACTGGGATCGGCATAAATCGAGAATACATAAATTAGTTATCATAATTTTGTTTAGGGAGAGGAGAATTTTCATAAAATTTGTCGACACGTTCCAGTTTCGGTTCATATCGGACAAAAATAAAGAAAAATTTAAGCTATATCAAGAATAACGTCCGTTTCTGCGCACATCTTTATTGTAACTTGTAACTGAGAACAAACTTTAAAAATTATGCAAAATATAATACGATCGCGTTTTGTTTGCAATAAACATCGCGGCCGCCTAAACAACCAAAGCAAACGACTGCACTACAATAGTAACGCTATGTGTAGTTTTCCTATTTTATCAACAAGTATCGAAGTCAATAAGATATTAAACCTTTACAAACCAAAACAGTGAATGTATACCTAATGCCTCCATATTTCTGAAACGTCACTGCATTTTAGAAAATTCTCAGGCTGCATCCGTTTGTCTTTCTGATAAGAGCAACACGTAGATGAAGATGAGTATGGAGCATTGGTGGAATGATACTGGCGGGGGGAAACTGAAGTACTGGGAGAGAAAACCTCTCCCAGTACTACTTTTTCCACCTCAGATCTCACTGGGCTGACATGGGATTGAACCCGGGCCTCCGCGGTGAGACCAAAATTAACCTGAATTACATTTAAAGACCAAGTTCGTACCGAGCAGTAAACACACTCCCTCTCAGTTATACAAACCAGTCAGTTAATGTTGTACAGTGAAATAATCGCTGTTTGTTCTGAGATCCACACAAAACACATAAATACAGTCCGTACCGCGCAGTAAACACACTCCGTCTCAGTTATACAAACCAGTCAGTTAATGCTGTACAGTGAAATAATCGCTGTTTGTTCTGAGATCCACACAAAACACATAAATACAGTCCGTACCGCGCAGTAAACACACTACATCTCAGTTATACAAACCAGTCAGTTAATGTTGTACAGTGAAATAATCGCTGTTTGTTCTGAGATCCACACAAAACACATAAATACAGTCCGTACCGCGCAGTAAACACTCCGTCTCAGTTATACAAACCAGTCAGTTAATGCTGTACAGTGAAATAATCGCTGTTTGTTCTGAGATCCACACAAAACACATAAATACAGTCCGTACCGCGCAGTAAACACACTCCGTCTCAGTTATACAAACCAGTCAGTTAATGCTGTACAGTGAAATAATCGCTGTTTCTTCTGAGATCCACACAAAACACATAAATACAGTCCGTACCGCGCAGTAAACACACTCCGTCTCAGTTATACAAACCAGTTAGTTAATGTTGTACAGTGAAATAATCGCTGTTTGTTCTGAGATCCACACAAAACACATAAATACAGTCCGTACCGCGCAGTAAACACACTCCGTCTCAGTTATACAAACCAGTCAGTTAATGCTGTACAGTGAAATAATGTCTGTTTGTTCTGAGATCCACACAAAACACATAAATACACTGTGTGGGCAGAACGTAGAATTTGTGAATGTTAAACATGGTGGTACATATAGTAACCACTGGGCTTTAAAGATACAGTCCGTACCGCGCAGTAAACACACTCCGTCTCAGTTATACAAACCAGTCAGTTAATGCTGTACAGTGAAATAATCGCTGTTTGTTCTGAGATCCACACAAAACACATAAATACAGTCCGTACCGCGCAGTAAACACACTCCGTCTCAGTTATACAAACCAGTCAGTTAATGCTGTACAGTGAAATAATCGCTGTTTGTTCTGAGATCCACACAAAACACATAAATACAGTCCGTACCGCGCAGTAAACACACTACATCTCAGTTATACAAACCAGTCAGTTAATGCTGTACAGTGAAATAATCGCTGTTTGTTCTGAGATCCACACAAAACACATAAATACAGTCCGTACCGCGCAGTAAACACACTCCGTCTCAGTTATACAAACCAGTCAGTTAATGCTGTACAGTGAAATAATGTCTGTTTGTTCTGAGATCCACACAAAACACATAAATACAGTCCGTACCGCGCAGTAAACACACTCCGTCTCTGTTATACAAACCAATCAGTTAATGTTGTACAGTGAAATAATCGCTGTTTGTTCTGAGATCCACACAAAACACATAAATACAGTCCGTACCGCGCAGTAAACACACTCCGTCTCAGTTATACAAACCAGTTAGTTAATGTTGTACAGTGAAATAATCGCTGTTTGTTCTGAGATCCACACAAAACACATAAATACAGTCCGTACCGCGCAGTAAACACACTCCGTCTCAGTTATACAAACCAGTCAGTTAATGTTGTACAGTGAAATAATCGCTGTTTGTTCTGAGATCCACATAAAACACATAAATACAGTCCGTACCGCGCAGTAAACACACTCCGTCTCAGTTATACAAACCAGTCAGTTAATGCTGTACAGTGAAATAATGTCTGTTTGTTCTGAGATCCACACAAAACACATAAATACAGTCCGTACCGCGCAGTAAACACACTCCGTCTCTGTTATACAAACCAATCAGTTAATGTTGTACAGTGAAATAATCGCTGTTTGTTCTGAGATCCACACAAAACACATAAATACAGTCCGTACCGCGCAGTAAACACACTCCGTCTCAGTTATACAAACCAGTTAGTTAATGTTGTACAGTGAAATAATCGCTGTTTGTTCTGAGATCCACACAAAACACATAAATACAGTCCGTACCGCGCAGTAAACACACTCCGTCTCTGTTATACAAACCAGTCAGTTAATGTTGTACAGTGAAATAATCGCTGTTTGTTCTGAGATCCACACAAAACACATAAATACACTGTGTGGGCAGAACGTAGAATTATTTAATGTTAAACCTGGTGGTACATATAGTAACCAGTAGGCCTTGAAGTCTTAAATATCAAGATAAAATTACCAATTAAATATGGAGCTTATCATCACATAATGGCGCGCCATCACGTTGGGGACAGAACAGAAGAAGAGGGTTCTCGTAATCGAATTTACCCTTCCTTGCCTTTACTAAAGCCAATCGCTTGTACTGTCCCTTACTCCAGAGAATGCTGTTGACCTGCACAGCGTCGATAGAGTCCCTTAACCCTCGTTACGACGGCCGTTGGCAAACATATAGATCATATCATAAACATGAGTCTCTATCACTGCGTAACCTTCTTTCCACTGGTCGCCACTTGTTAGGTGTTTCGTTTATAACAAGTCCAAAGTCTAATTTATGCACAATTCTAACCACACAAAAGGCTACAGAAAATAACTGTACAGCCTCACACGCACAAAACACGACTGCACTTCAGTTTAACTAGAATACATCAGTTACTGGTCACAAGCAAAGGATCGTCTGCTTTCCCCAGAGCAAACAATTGTCAAGGTCAACTGCAAACTCCTCAGCCAAGATTATTACGTGGAATACACGGCGATTTATTATGCAATAAAGCGTCTTATAGTTAAATAAAATAGTTAAACAAAGTTTGAACATCAGATCAATTTTTTTAAAAGGGACAACAGATCATAATTGTAACCTTAATTTAATTTTGTGTGTCAAGAATGCAAAATTCCCAGACAAACTGAAATTTTCTGGGTCCCAAAATAATCTTCAAGGAGCAACCATTGGGAATCGGGCCTGAATCATTTCTTCCCTGGGTGTGACTTCAGAGATATTCCGATCTTACAAAACAAACTTCAGTAAAGACAGCCCTCCTTTTGTCTGAGTGGCTTTCTGACTGTACAGTTCTCATGTACGATATCTGAATTTTTGCTTTTGTCTACAAAGAACGATTTACGAGCGCTTCCAGATTCTTCTCTCTCAAGAAACACAGAAGCCAATGACAGTTGATGCGCCCTTAAGACAACCACATTTCAGAGACACATTTCATACAGATGTAGGAAGAAAAGGAGTATTCTTTGAACAAACGCATTGGTCGCCCCAGTTTATTTGGTCCCTGTTAGTGCAGGGGTGAAGAGGTAAATTGGTAAGATTGGTAACACAAAGCGCCCATAACTAAACCTTTTCTACCCCTTTCAAAAATATTATCCTTATGTTGCAGGCGAGCCGATCCCAGTGGCCGCGCTGTCTAAGGCGTGGGTCTACGGCCGCTCGCTTGCTGGGATCGTGGGTTCAAATCCCACCTGGGGCATGGATGTGTGTGTTGTGTTTGTTGTAAGGACGGTAGTATGGAACGTAAAGTGACATGAAGGACGAAAGGATTTAAACAGTACAAAAATGGATCAAAGGGGAAAAACCCCGGACAGGCAAAAAAAAAAAACCCCACCGGGGGCATGGATGTTTGTGTTGTGTTTGTGTAAGGACGGTAGTATGGAACGTAAAGTGACATGAAGGACGAAAGGATTTAAACAGTACAAAAATGGATCAAAGGGGAAAAACCCCGGACAGGCAAAAAAAAAAACCCCACCGGGGGCATGGATGTTTGTGTTGTGTTTGATGTAAGGACGGTAGTATGGAACGTAAAGTGACATGAAGGACGAAAGGATTTAAACAGTACAAAAATGGATCAAAGGGGAAAAATCCCGGACAGGCAAAAAAAAAAAACCCCCCACCGGGGGCATGGATGTTGTTGTGTGTGTTGTGTTGATAGAGGTCTCGGTAGGATGGAACGTAAAGTTACATGAAGGCGAAAGGGATTTAAACAGTACAAAATGGATGCAAAGGGGAAAAAACCGGACAGGCAAAAAAAAAAACCCCACCGGGGCATGGATGTTTGTGTTGTGTTTGATATAAGGACGGTAGTATGGAACGTAAAGTGACATGAAGGACGAAAGGATTTAAACAGTACAAAAATGGATCAAAGGGGAAAAATCCCGGACAGGCAAAAAAAAAAAAAAACCCCACCGGGGGCATGGATGTCTGTCTGTTGTGAGTGTTGTGTGCTGTCAGGTAGAGGTCTCTGCGACGGGCTGATCACTCGTCCAGAGGAGTCCTACCGACTGTGGTGTGTCTCAAATGTGTGTGATCGTGAAACCTCGACGAAACGAGGAGGCCCAGGCCCATATAGGGCTGTCGAGCCTTAGGAAAAAAAAAGAAAATGTCGCAGGCGATACAAAACATTAATTAGGTCAGCATTTTGTTACGGAAGTGTAAACTGGACCCTAACACAAATGACAGAACATAAGCTACACACTATTACTATGCAGTATACCAACAAATGCACAAACACAAACTACTTTTATAGTTTTATTAGTATTGTTGTATTCCCCTACACGTGTTTCGGTCCGTAGACCATCTTCAGGGGGTAATTAGGCTACTACACTTCACATTGCATGTTAAAAGGGGCCCGAAGGGCACACTTGTCTTAGTAATAAGTTACAAAACATTTGAATTTTTAAAATATGTAAAACTGTAAAACTTATAATTTTATCATATAAGTTAAAGTCAAGAATTTAAAATAGCAGCGTTGTCACTTGATGCACAGAATTGTGGTATTGTATTGTTTGTTGGTTATTAGCGTGTTGTTGTGTGGAGTTGTATACGCTGAGAAGTTTCTTAATTAGACATTCTGACGGTCACACGAAATAAACATACCGCCAATTAAAGAAGTTCCGTGATTATTTTGAACAAAACGTTATTCGTTTAATTAAAGAGATAAGTAAACTTCAAAGTAGCCATTGCAAAAATGTATCCATGGATCCCCTGGGAACTGTTGGCGGATCCTTTGGGAACCACTGATGTAAGTATTCTAGTGGTATTGTAGACAACGGGGATGAATTATCTCAAGATTACTATAATAAATGTAGCTGGTTCTTACTCAAATTTAGGACTTAATTAAGATCGCCCAATTCTCAGTATTTTCCTGTTTAGGGCTGCAACTGGTGTCCAAATCCAAGTCAGTCTTCTTACATTGTAATCCCAAGATTTGAAAATGTATATTTCGGATATCGTACTAAAACACGAAAGAAAACCATGTAAGATTGTAATGAATGTCATAGGAAAGAACACGTAAATATATGGCTGCTGTACAGAGTTGTGTTCATATCGGTCAAATAGGCCAAATTCCAAACTTCCTGCAGAGTGTATGAATGAAAAAATAACTTTACTTCTTCTTCCATGGCGTTACAGCCCGGGGTGGGCCAAATCCTCCTTCTTTTAGGTTTTATCCCGAAGGTTTCCTGGTCGGTAAATGTGCATTCTGTAGTGAGTGACTCACTGACCGAACAAGTTTTTGCTCGATCGAGACTGCCAGAGCCAGAGAGACTTGGGTGAGAAATGGCCGCTTGAATTTTCCTTACGGACACTACTAGTTTAAAATTCATGCCCGTAAGGTTCCTTTTACCATGACTTCCCCTCCGAAGGAAGTGGTGCTCCGGATTTTTATCACCCTTAAAAAATCCATCGACCTCGGTCGGGATCGAACCCACGAACCTTGGGTCCAGTGGCGAGCACGCTAACCACTAGACCACCGAGGGCGACACTGTAAATATATGGCTAATCCAAATGTTTATTGCACCTTCTTTAAGCTGGCTTTAAGAATGAAGTCAAAGTTAAATAATTCACTACACGTAAGAATTTCCATCACTTCTTCTACATATGCAGGAGACAAAAATATTGTTAAGGAAACTTTATACAGCAACAATTAATTGATGATGGACCAGTGAGGTCCGAAACACGTAGGAGTGTAGTGTTTTTTTTAAATATTATTGTGAACCTATGAGATTGGGTGCATTTGTTGGTTAATATTACAGAAAATCATAAATTAGCACTATCAGTTTTCGTGATTAAAGGGGTCCAATTGTTTGGCAACATCTAAATCCCCTTTACCTACAGGCACCTTGACTTAATCCGTCACAGGACAGTGGCTATTAAGTCTATGATATTTCTATACATCTGTGATATTTACGCGGTGCAGGCAAATTGCAGACATCTTAGGGTGCTTCCACACGGACCACTGTGTGGACGAGACACAATTGTTCCTGCCACAGACACTCAAGTGGCTTGGTACGACACCAGTGGCTCTGACGTCACAGACACTTCTCCTCCGTGCCTGCACGTTCCAGCGTAGCCGACAGAGTCTCAGTTTGACAATGTGCACTGCTGTGTAGCTCTCGTAAGGCTGTGTGATACTCCAGTGGCCCAGCCACAAGGAAGTGTCCCAGCCGCTGGTGGCGTAGGCCAATGTGGCTGTCGCTCAGCCACTTGTGTCTCGTCTCAAAGGTTCTATTGAAACCCAACGGCCAGGCAACAGCGTGTCCGGCCACTGAGTGGCCTGTGTAAAAGCAGCCTTCATATTATGATAGGTAGTATATATAGACAACATTGTGCTTTAAAGGTTAAAAAGATTTAGAAACGTAAATTAAGAATTTGTCGTAGCTTCATACGCTTTAATTTAATCATATGTCTACATTTCATTCAATACTCGGCCCAGTACTCTCGTATAGTGACGAGATTCGAAGCCTTCTGTGGAACAAGCAGCGTCTATTAGATATATCTAAACCAACAAATGCACATACATGTACGAGGATAGATACATTGATATATTGCAAACGTTTCTGAACCAATGCAAATATGAAATATTAAATTTTACAAATAATACATGGTTTAAAATACATATTAAAAATTAAAATACAGGTACAAATATTTGTGATTTATTCGGATTATTTTTTAAAATTTAATATTTTATAACTGTGCATTGGTTCCAAAAACTTTTGTAATATTTCGATGTATTGTTTGTAATGCACCTCCTGAAGATGGCCAAATGAGTGGCCGAACACGTAGAAGGTAATAGTGTGTATAATACACTAAATATACATTTGTTGGTTTTTATATATTTAATTTCTCAGTGCACGGTTATGGATCATTAAAAAAGGAAGCTTCTAATATTTACAAGGACCCGTCACTGGTCCCTAACCTAAGCCTCATTTTTCATTCTGTATTCTGTCTTACGACAGGTCCGTAGCCTCTTCCAAAGCTACGGACCTACCTAAGCCTCAAGAACTAAAAATTTCTTGAAATGCCACAAATTCGTCATTCAATCTGGTAGACTCCAAAGTGCGAAATTTCGGCGAACACTACATGGTCACGCTTAGCCTGTATACGAAATTCATCGCTAATATTAAATTAAGTTATAAACCAACCGATGCACACTAAACCCACTTTTTAAGTAACTTTATTATAAAATTGTTAAAATTGTACCCCTACACGTGTTTCGATCCTAGGATCATCGTCAGGGGGTTTATTGCTAAAAGCTACAGTCACTTCAACCACATGATTTAAAATATTCTATCTGCACTTTGAAACATAAGTTAAAATCTTGAAGTGACTGTAGCTTTTAGCAATAAACCCCCCTGACGATATCCTAGGATCGAAACACGTGTAGGGGTACAATTTTAACAATTTATAATAAAGCACTTAAAAAGTGGTTTTAGGTGCATCAGTTGGTCTATAACTTAATTTAATATGACGAAATGCACGGTGGCAACAGTGTGACATTCATCGCTAATATGTTTATAGTGTTGTACCTCGCGCACTGGAACAAGCCCAGAACTAACCCAATCCTGTTCACATCATCACACTTTATTTCTCAATCCCTGCTATTACGTATTTGTCTTCCACGTGACCTCGAATGGAATTCCTCTACCAAAGAATTTGTTTTATTTCTTACGGGCATGTTATGTGTTCTGTCAGTCTTACCCTAACAATACTATTTGGATGCGGTCTGATCCAGTATTTACGTACACTTTAAATCTGAAGCAAGTATCAGCCCCCCCCCCCCCCCCACAATTGTTTATCAGACAGCAAACTACCGCACAAAATCCAGAATTGCCACTGGAATTCCAAGACACGTTCTTTAGTTTATGGAACAATTTATGATCATTTCCACCATGCAAATGCTCGTATGTTACCTCAAAATAGGCCACGACAGCTCCTTAACACATACTTTCCAATTCATTATGCAGTAATAATCTTACCATTCTACGCTATACACTGTCAAGAACTCGCACCGTAAATAAATACACCGTAAACAAAAAATAAACGACACGTTAGGAAGCATATGTCTTACACTTCACAGACAATCACATTTTAGCACACCCTGTAGGATAAGCGTCGACACTAGCGCCGCAGTAAACGCGCGAAACATTAAGCTTCATAGACGCAGACACGCTCAAGGTTATCAATCTGTTCTGCGACAGTAGAAGTTCGCTGCAGCCAATCATCCTTAAGATTCGCTTCCTTGTTGCGGTTACTCCCCTACGGAGCAGTTCCCAATAATTGAATAGCTTTTCCGATAGCCATAATGCACTAATACAGAGCCCCCGTAATGTGTGGGCAGATCTTATCAGGAGAACAACAATATGCGGATCTATCGCGAGGCAACTGGCCGCAGCAGCAGATACCGAAGGCCATGGGACGTGAGCATAAACAAAGGAACATCGGGCATCAGTCAAGCTGACAGGAAGCAATACGGAGTTAAGAGTTGAAGAAAGAAGGGAGAATAGAATATGTAACTTGGGAATGAACAAAACAAACACCATTTCGTAGAAATAACTTTTAAATTTGAATGCGAAGATGAGGGTTTTCTTTGTTCTGTGCAAACTATGAGCCCCTCGCTTTCATAAATATAAATTTTACGGTTCTCTCTGTAATGATGACGCGTTATTTCACAAAGAGATGCCGATGTTTTGGATGAACCTGCTGCCTCCAACTTTTACCCTGAAAACGGAGGCAACAGCATCCTCCGAAACGTCGGTACCTTACCTATATACCAAATTACAAATCGTTTATCCAAACAGGGCCGGCCTTAGGCCGATTGGACCGATTTGACACAATCGGGCCTCGCGCTTACGGGGGCCCCGCGCTCATGGGGGATTCGCGCATTAGTAATTTTTTAAAAATACAGAGTGTGATACCACACAAAGCTCTAGAACTGATTTTAGAATTATTTTGTAACTTAAGTTACTGTACGTTTCTTTTTGTGCACAATAAATATTAGGGGCCCGCCACAAAGATCGCAATGGGGGCCCCGCGTTTGCTAAGGCCGGCACTGATCCAAGCAGGTCGTCAGAGTTTCTGTTTTGTGTGTGATATACAGGGTTATTCAAAATGATTGTCGGGGTTTTAACAACTTGTCATGCACAATACACATTAGATACGAGTATATAGTTGCACCGATGGATCAAGAAGTTCTCAAAGTTTTTTTTTTATGATGTGCGGTGTGCAGTAGTTATGCATTTCTCCGCTTGGAGCGCAGTTTACTAAGATGGCGGCGAGCGGCAGTAAGAAGGCGTTTTGTGTGCTTACATTTCATGAATGTCGGTCAGTTACAATTGTCCAGCGGCAATTAGAGCACCTGTAAGGTATGTCACAAAAACTTGGAGTGTTGTTCTATTAAATAAAAAAATACATATACTGCTATCTCAAGGGTATTGTGTATGACAAGTTGTTAAAACCCCGACAATCATTTTGAATAACCCTGTATACGTTAACTTGTGAAATTTAGGGTATTCGTGACTCTTGTAGGTTTTAAGAAGATGGCTACTGACATTTGGAATGTATAGTGCAGTGCATGGATTTTGGCCAGTGGATGAGTTAGCAGGCTGGCGGACGGGCCTACTGGGTGTGGTGAAGTGGTGAGAGGTGGGTGTTTATTTGCTTGGAACTTCAGTGTGACAAGATCAACTGTGCTTATGGAGGCGCAAGGGAGGACTAGACCAAACATGAAGCTGTCGCTGCATTAGTGACTCGCTCCTGGCCTACCGTTTGAAAATTCCAACGGCCAGGAACCATACACTGCACTATACCTTCCATCTCAGGGATTTCCTACGAAGAGTTAATGAACCACTGTACCAAGACACATTACAGGATGATCGAAAATATCTTCATTCGAAATTTAATGGCTGTCTACTCCGTGCACTTGGCATATAACAGTTCTACGATGTTCCTGTTTATATTTTTCGCTAAATTTAAACACCCTGTATAAACCACTCACAGTTATTGCTTTAATGATGTTGAACATTAACCTGATGGAATATTTTTGGCTACATCTAAATAGGTACCGGGTCATTCCTGGGGGTAAAGCGGCCGGGGCGTAGCGTTGACCACCCACCCACATCCAGTGCCGAGGTTAAAGAAAGAGTACAGCTATACCTCTACTCCCCCTCTGGGCCTTCATGGCCAGTTCTGTGGTAATCTTTACCATTACCTTTTACATCTAAAGCCGCGTTTCGACGGCTGGTAAGCTTGACAAACATTTGTCACTTTTGGATACTTGCCACGTCATGGGAAAAGAACAGTAGTTGGCCACCCTTGTAAGTCGGCCACCTGTCACAGTTGACCACACTTACGGAATCGGCAAATTCCCATGATATTATACATGGTCATTACTCCGTAACTTTCAATATAGTCTTCTCGGGCTTTCAGCCGCGTTAGCTCGTTTAAATACAACGTTTCTGGGACTGGCTCCGTCCCCCATCCTCAGGCAAATCAGTTTTGCCTGAGGATGGGGGACGGAGCCAGTCCCCGAAACGTTGTATTTAAACGAGCTAACGCGGCTGAAGGCCCGAGAAGACTATATTGAATCATGTCGCCGCGAAAGTTTTCAAACTTATACTCCGTAACTTGGCCACATGTTTATCTTCAATCTTGGCCACAGTTTCACATCCAGCGCTATGCTTTCTGTACAGGCTCAACCTCTCTATGTTGGCCGACATAAAGAGTTGTACAGTGCTTGTATCCTACTGTACGGGCCGAAATCCTCATTCCTTAGCAGAACTGCCTGTTGTCATCCAACCTCCATCCTTTCTATACAAGTATGGACAATACATTGGAATTTTCTAGTAACAACTCATTACTGTACTTAAAGTCCCAATTCATTGACAGTGTTACGTACTGCTGTCCCGCTCGACCACCTGTCTGTGCACTTTGCACTGTACATTGGCACAAGTGACAGCGCACAGTTCAATTTTCATAGTGTCAAATGATTTCCGTAAATTGGACACCTGTATGAGATGGGCAATTTTGGATAAAAGCAAATGTGGCCAACATATACGATTTTCACTCTAACTTTAAAAACCATTCACAGTGGTTGAGATTGCGCTGTTCTGGGATATTACGCAGCGTAGAGTGATAATACTGTACCGACGTTTCGGGACAACCTGTCTGGTCCCATCTTCAAGGGTCAAGAAGTATATTTTTGTTAATCATTTAAATAAATCCGATGAGTACAATCTTATTGTAGACGCTAACTGTTGCTCAGACAGTTATAATTTCCCAAAGTTCACCGGAACTTAGACGTCTTATTTGCCTTGTTAACAACAAATTGCCTCTGGGCCATATTCTTCTCCAATTAATCCATTTCACACACACTGACGCCCTGTTGCTTTAATTTGCATTCAAATATTAATCTTCTATGTTCTATCTAAAATCAAGTTATCCAAAAGTTCTCTACATCCAAGTTTTCCGACTAAAATTTTGCATGCATTTCTCACTTCCCCCACTTGATTGTTTGACTCAGGGGTGAACAGATTTCTCCAAAAGTCTAGGAGCAAACTCATAATTCTAGACGCCCGAGGTGCAGCAAGTTCCATGCTGAGGGCCCAAAAATATTAGGCGCAAATGTACAAATTTTAGTCGCCACGGCGACCTGGCGCCCGGGATTTGTGCACCTCTAATTAGACTCGAGAAACGTTCCGGAAATATTATCCTTAGGTATTTTCGGCCTGTCTAACCTTGCAGATGGCAAAGGTAAAGTGAGCTGGAACTGGAATAGCTCCAACGAACCAAGAATTTAAACCCCGAAATGTGCAGGCATAATTTTACCAGTCTTGTTTACATCCCCCAACTTCCTATTCTTGGAGACTGCGAATTTAATGACGATTCTACTGTTTGAAAAAAAAAAAGTTGCTACTACTGAAGAATCCGGGTCATCAGATGGGGACACGACCAGTGATCAGCGATGCTTGATGACACATTACGCTGTAAATCATTAGAATTGTGGGACAAAGCAGGTGACTGTTGGTCGCGAGTTTAATGAAGAAAGGTGTCACGGCGAGATATACAACTTCATTAGCTGTCGGTGTCAGAATATCGGTCGATTAGATAATCCGCGGTCGGATCGAAACAGTCTTGTAGAGCCCACGTGCTGCTGTGAACATTTACACAAGAAAAGTCATAAACCGAATGTTAAAAAGTTGGTTCTTACTTCATTCCTTCGCCCTTCTGGAAAGTTACGCAGCGTAGGTTGGTAATTCGCTACCGACGTTTCGGGACAGCCTATTGGTCCCAGAACACACTGCATGTCTATTACAAAGAGCATTATTAACTAACTAGTTCAGCGGAGCAGAGTTGATTCTTGAAAAGCTAAATATTTGCCCAGCTAGTCAAGAAATTCTCCACACTTTATGGACTCCGAAGGTTCATTACCGCATTCACAAAAGCCTGCCACCTGTCCCTATCATGAGCCAGTTCAATAGACTCCATGCCTCCCCATCCAACTTCTTGAAGATCCATTTTAATATCATCCTCCCATCTACGCCTGGGTCTTCCAAGTAGTCTCCTTCCCTCAGGTCTCCCCACCAAAATCATGTATGCACCTCTCCCCTCACCCATACGTGCTACATGCCCCGCCCACCTCATTCTTCTTGTTTTGATCACCCGAATTATATTTGGTGATGAGTACAGATCATTAAGTTCCTGGTTATGTAGTCTTCTCCACTCCACCGTTACCTCGTCCCTCTTAGGCCCAAATATCCTCCTCAGCACCCTATTCTCGAACACCCTCAGCCTATGTTCCTCCCTCAGTGTGAGAGACCAAGTTTCACACCCATACAAAACAACAGGCACAATTACAGTTCTGTATATCTTAATGTTTGTATTTTTGGATAGCAAACTGGACGACAGCAGATCCTGCACCGAACGATAGCAAGCATTACGTGACTTCCACTGTTTCTGACAGCAGTGTAGGATCGACCACACGAATAACAAACTAATTGCACTTCTTCGGGAATTACTTTTAGAGCCAGTAAGTGGGCCCCGGTCCGATTCCCTAGTGCCAACAACTGAAATTTTAAAACGGTTTCCGGTGGTGCATAGGAACACTCCCAGATACACCCTCACGGCACACCACCCCTTACAAGTCCCAGGGATTGAAAAGCAATTTCTGGCAAACTCACTCTGCAACCCCCCCACCCCCCTGCGCTATGAAACACATGTGCACTTGTCTTGGGGCGACTCTAACCGAGGAGCGAATAATATTCAGACGCACAATAGTGAGCTGCTTGTATTTTGAGCAACATTACCAGAACGTATAAGTCGACGTCAGCAACAAGTATTTGAGACCCTCGGAATATCAGCCAAGAGCAACATCTATCCGTGTGATCTGCGCTCTTCTGGGATGTTACGTAGCGTCGAGTGGAAATCCTTTACCGACGTTTCGGGACAACCTATCGGTCCCAACTTCAAAGGTCAAGACGTCCAAGACTTCTTGAACTCTGAAGATTGGACCGATAGGTTGTCCCGAAACGTCGGTAAAGGATTTCCACTCGACGCTGCGTAATATCCCAGAAGAGCGCAGATCCGTCCCCAACTTGCAGTTCATTTCCCATTAGGTAATTTGCATCCGTTATAATTTTACCATTATCGTGACACCTCTTTCATCACCATAAACAAAAAAGCACAAATTACAGTATATAAGGGGTCTTCAAGGCCCTTCCCACGGGCCGTAAAGTGACCAACGCGTGGAACCATACCTCCATTTCTCCAAACGTTGTTTCGTTTAGCATAGGCACAACTTTACCTAGGCCTGTATTATACTCAAAGGTACATGTAGGGGGCAGCTAGAGGAGTCTACATGGGATTTGTGGCGGACGATGTTATAATGGGAGAGAAATATCTCGGAATACTTACGATTTCCCCTTCACCACTCAACTCCATCTAGTGCCGAGGTTAAGAATGTGTGGAGCTGTACGTCTACTCCCTCTATACGCCTTAACGTTGTGGACAGAGACTTTGTTCGATGTGAAGATTATGATGGTCTCGTAAAAACTGTGTTGCCTGGTGCAGCCTTAGTTATGCAGCATGCAAAGCGCATGCGCCGTATTATATTGTCATCTGTGGCCTGTCTGGCTGTACCATATTTTTCCACATTATCTCATAAACGGCACGATTTTCGGGAAAAAATTATTGGACATAAAATGTGTGTTTTGATTTTCTCTAAAACTTTTGTCTGAAACGTTTCTCATATTGAGAAGAATTCAGCGAGATATTATCATAAATGTACATAGGTCTTCATGTGAAGTACCGTTATTCTTGCCAAAGTTTAATAAACTTGAATTTTCTCGACAGATTTTTTTAAAAAATACTCAAATATCAAGTCTCATGAAAATCCGTCCAGTGTGAGCCGAGTTGTCTCATGCGGACAGACAGACAGACAGACAGACAGACAGAGACATGACAAAGCAAATAGCCGCTTTTCGCATTTTGCGAACGCACATAAAAAACTGAAAAATGTTTTATTGTTAGGCTCAGTCGGTATAGCAGCAACCAGCCTAGGGTCTGGACGACCGAGAAACCGGATTTCGATTACAAGCAGAAGCAAGACATGTGAAGTTCTGACAGTGACAGTGACAGTGACAGTGACAGTCAAGTCTTCTGGGAAGGAAGCAGCGTAACAGTCCAGAAATTTGGATCTTTCAGATATTTTGTCTCCAGATCTGTTCTGGGCGACCCAGACTTCTAACCAAATGGTAAAGGCGGCTCTATCCTCGCAGTCAAAGAGGTCGGGTGCATGAAGCTGGACACTCATCTAGTTCTAGTGCCGAGGTCAAGAATATGCGGAGCTCTAGATCTAAGGAAAAGGCGCAGCGCTTTCTGTAAATGCGAACCACTCAGACTGAGACTTTATGCTTCTCATCTCGTATTGATTGATTTAACGCAGGAATTAAATACCGTCAGATACAACTAGTGTATATTACATACTTTATTCTGGCAACTTGTTTCGACACAACATGGTCTTCTTCAGGCCATTAATATATCTTCTTCTTCATCGTGGCACTACATCCAATGCGGACCTTCGGTGGCACTACAGTCCAATGCGGACCTTCGGTGGCACTACAGTCCAATGCGGACCTTCGGTGGCACTACAGTCCAATGCGGACCTTCGCCTCCTTAATGGCCCTTTCCCAGTCAGCTCTATTTTTTGACCTTTCTTTCCAGTTGTTAATTTTACACTTCTTAATATCTGTTTGAACACAATTCCACTATCTGTTTCTTGGTCGTCCTCTTGGTCGACTTCCTTGGGGATTATTATTAAATACTTGACTTACTGTTCTTTTACTCTCCATTCTGTTAACATGACCAATCCATTTGAGGCGACTTATTCTAACAAATGACAGTATATCTAAATCTCCAAACACCTGCTTTAGTTCCTTGTTATGTCGCTTTCTCCAAGCCATTAATATATAATCCATAAAAAAGTACTGTATACAATTGTATTGTGTATTTCATATTTTTGGCCTGCATATGGCCATATTGGGTCGAAACATGTTGCCTGAATAAAGTATACAATACACAGTCGTTTTGATGGTAATTAGTTACTTCATTACAGACGCGAATAACTTGGCGAAGTGCCACAAATGATTTTTGAAACATAATAATATCAATGCCGATCCCAGTGGCCGCGCGGTGTAATGCGTGGGCCTGCAGCCGCTCGATTACTTGGATTGTGGGTTCAAATCCCGCCTAGGGTATGGATGTCTGTCTGTTATGAGTGTTGTGTGTTGTCAGGTAGAGGTCTCTGCGACGGCTGGTCACTCGTCCAGAGGAGTCCTACCGAATGTGGTGTGTCTAAAAAGTGTGATCGTGAAGCCTCAAAAAATGAGGCGGCCTAGGCCCCCCAAGGGGCTGTCGAGCCATTGGAAAAAAAATATCAATACAGTCGAACTCGGTTATAACGTCATGAAAGAGACTGAGTATTTTGTGTCGTTATAAACGAGTGTTGTTATAACCGAGTAGTATAATGTTATGGTTAACAGTGAGGAATTAATTGCTACCACAGAATATCTGACGTTATAGACGAGGTGTTGTATAAACCGATGTCGTTATAACCGGGTTCTACTATATATTGAAAGCATTAATATGAAATTTTAGTAAAGACCCAACGGGACAATTAGAAATTGGTCGAGGGCCACATGATGCACACTACTGACCCATGGCGTCAAAAGCTGCGGTATTTCTGGGGTACACCTCTTAATATTTGTTGGCACTACATACATGTCCCCACATCCTTATAAAATGGGGCTCATTTAGTACCATTGCCGACTCAGCGTCATTCAACAACCATTTCTATCAAATTAATGCGTGAAGACAGAGAGAAAGAGAGAGTGGGAGAAAAGAAGAAAGTTGTGGGGGGGGGGGACTTAGTGGGAGACTCTACATTTATTGCTGGGACAGGGAACACTTTTATGGCTCTGAGGTTTCCCAGGCAAGGTGAATCATTGGGGAGCGAAGCAGGTAAAGTTATAAATATTGGAACGTATGCAGTGTGCAGAGGAAAGAAGTAGAGAAATCAGACTGCTGTATTAGGGGTAAATTTTGATATTAAATTTGGGAAGGTATCGTTGTGAGGGAACTTTGATTATAGCTTTCGGAATTACACGAAAGCGGAATTTTTATCTTTAGTATTGGAATTGCTTTTGAGAAGCATGCACTGCAAGGTAGCACCTGGGGTGTACCAATTAGTTATTTTCTTCAGGAAAGAGGAAAACCAAAGAAGACCTTAATTGAGGTCGTCACAAGACCTACAGCATTCACACCGACTTCCAACCAGCTGTCCCGCTTACAACTAGCGAGCAGTCCCGCGTTCAGCTAGCCAACAGTCCCGCTTACAACTAGCGAGCAGTCCCGCGTTCAGCTAGCCAACAGTCCCGCTTACAACTAGCGAGCAGTCCCGCGTTCAGCTAGCCAACAGTCCCGCTTACAACTAGCGAGCAGTCCCGCGTTCAGCTAGCCAACAGTCCCGCTTACAACCAGCGAGCAGTCCCGCGTTCAGCTAGCCAACAACAGTCCCGCTTACAACTAGCGAGCAGTCCCGCGTTCAAATACCGGAAACCCAGCGGCAGTCCCTACATACGCAGTTGCTTGACTTTACAACGTACAGACGTGTTTTACATGAGTGTTTCGTGTGTATTCCTTTGGATATGTAACAAGCAGTGACATGGACGAGGGTTGCATAAGAAGTATCTGGTCTTATTCCTGAGGATTTTTACCTAATTGAGTACCCATAGGCATAAGATTTACCAATCAAGGAATTCCGGATATTTAAAATACGATAGAGAGAGGAATAGAGGCAGTCACAACTCTATTTTACAGATATTTTATGTATTTCGCAACATGTTTCAGCTTAAAATAAAATCCATCATCGGGTATTATAAAAATACTTATACAAAATCTACATATAAGTCTTTTTATAATGCCTGATAATAGTTTTATTTAAAGTCGAAATATTTTGCATCTTATAGCACAGTACAGTTGTGACCGACTGTCCCCTTTTCTCCCTATATCTGTATATCACAAAGAGATATGACATGAAGATTTAAAATACGTGTAAAGGACAGTGTAATGTCTAAAATTCATGCTACTAATATTTAAGAATTCTGTTCTAACCTGACAGAAAACACTGATAAATTACAAAGATGAAATTGTTAATGCAGTTTAGGTACTTTCTCTAAATTTATAATAAGAATCACATGCATTGAAACTAGCCTATTTTATACGCTCTTTTTGTAAACGTGGATGATCCCACTGCAACACATACACATCACTTCCGAAAATTTTGTATCTAATAAAGCTATAAAATATACCCCCTTTTGTATTCTTGTAATTAGGCCTGATGATGGCTAATAATTTTTAGCCGAAACATGTAGTCTTGTTCTTCCCGAATATAATGGTATGTTGACTAATTGCAACATTCGTTCGTATTTAATAACACAACGTGTATGTGCCACCTTAAAGACTCCATAAACAAACATCATTGAAGCCAATCAACCACTGAAATGTTACTCACGATTATTTCCGTGACGAATGGCGGTGTTCTGGTGACGCACGGAATAACACCTTCACTTGTCCAGTCCGCACTGCAACATGGAGACACTTTTCCACGCTACGCTGTTGTTTTTATCAGACAGCTGACGATCGCGACTCACCCCTCCCCTACAAAGTCCCTCCTCCAACTGAGTGGGCCCGTGGCAGGAGTCTGTGACGACGAGGCCATCTGGCGCATGCTCATTGCGTCAGAGTTTGGCGGAGGGGGTGACCGCGGCACGGCGCGTCGCAAACACAATTACGTCAACTAAACTATTTCTTCGGCTTTAGTAACAAACACAAAAATCCCCTCCTCTACGCAAAACTTCCCCCCCCACCCATTCTCGTTTAAATTACGAGGGGGGAGCCAATATTTGATATAGAAGGCTGTGGGAAAACAGTTTCATGTGGCCTGATATGGAGAAACAGTTTTTTAGTGCTATTCGTGCGGATGGAGCCAATAAGAAGGAACGTTCTGTCTGGAATGTTGCTTCTGAGGTTGGCGAAACTGATGGGCTTCCCCGGTCATTGTGTGGCTCTTGCTTACAGTATAGTGCGGTGTTTATGTTCGGCTTTGACATTAGGAACAGAAAAGACGATTTAAATAAGGGGACAATCACGGCCGTCTGTGAATTAACAACAGAGT
This sequence comes from Reticulitermes speratus, assembly GCA_021186555.1. Classification (NCBI taxonomy): domain Eukaryota; kingdom Metazoa; phylum Arthropoda; class Insecta; order Blattodea; family Rhinotermitidae; genus Reticulitermes; species Reticulitermes speratus. The sequence goes on along the minus strand of JAJKFL010000009.1, from coordinate 3,792,759 downwards.
CACAACAATAACATATCCACCGTGGCTCAGGCGAACTGAGCGGGGAGCACATTGGTCTGATTCCTACTTCAGTGCTTCAAGCTTGTCCAATCAGGAATAATTCCGAAGAATTTGTAAAAAAAAAAGTTACTGGCACATTGTAACGCATATGTTACAACTGGCAAAGAAAAGAGTTCGGTAAAGCTCCTATATTACAATTGTCTAAAGGCATCAAACTCAAACCATAGACGGACCAAACGCATAATTTAGAAGAATGTTATTCTAATCAATAAAAGATTATATATTTTGTTTAAAATTAAACACAATGTTAAGAATATTTTATGGGTTTAATAAAAAAACTCAAACATATATATTACGAATTATTGCGTCTTAAAATTTATTTCATATTTGTCTGTTTGCTGTCGCGTGTTGTACATTACCATTTAGAGATAACGAACCTCTTTAAAAACTTTATGACCATTGACAAAAAAAGCTTTTTAATTCTTAAATTACATAAAATATCTTCGCCCTGACCCCGTCCATATTCTACAGTTTCAATAAGATTAGTGATTTAGCTACTTAATGAACACGCGTGCCGCATACGACCCGCGGGCCATCTGTTTGAGACCCCCGAATTATCCAGCAGTCCTTAGTATTTACCACATACCAGTCTATGTCAGGGTCAGTTCTCCAAATTTTATGGACTTCCTTCAGAGTTCCTTATCCCGAACTTATCTAGTGTCCAAAATCTGTGTTCGGTTCCTAATACCATATGACGATGCAAGGCCAAAGACCTAATCATTGTAACTTTCACATCGTTGTTCACACCGTGCATTTTATTGAATTACTACCTACAAAGTAGCAACTAATACACAAACTTAATATATGACACAAAGTCGTTAGAGGATTATTCTAACTCCGACATGTTTCGGTGGAATATACAGGGTATACACAAAAGAATGGTGCGATTTTAATAGTGAATGCTATTGAAACCGCATCATTCTTTTGTGTATGCATGTGATACTACAATTATCAGGGATTTTTGGGCCGGGATAGCTCAGTCGGTATAGCGACTCGTTACGGGCTGGACGGTTCGGGGATCGAATCCTGATGGGGGCGAGATTTTCCGCACCCGTCCAGACCAGCCTCCTATACAGTGGGTACCGGGTCTCTTTCCCGGGGGTAAAGCGGCCGGGGCGTGGAGTTGACCACCCACCCTCATCTAGTGGCAGGTTAAAGAAAGAGTACAGCTATACCTCTACTCCCCCTCTAGGCCTTCGTGGCCTGTTCTAGGGTGAACTTTACCTTTACCTTTACTCCGCAGCAGATGCTACGGACGCACCGCAGCCTTAAGGCTTCTTGTGCAACCCTGTGATGAAGACGATAATTTTTTTCTGTTTTTCCGTGTAATGGAGCACCGGTGGAATGAAATTGACAGGGGAAAACCGAAGTACTCGGGAAAAAAGCTGTCCCAGTACCACTTTGTCCACCACAATTCCCACATGGACTGACCCGGGACTTTTTTTTTTGATCCATTTTTGTACTTCTAAATCCTTTGTCCTTCATGTCACTTTACGTTCCATACTACTCTCCTTATACAACAAACACAACACAAACATCCATGCACCCGGTGGGATTCGAACCCACAATCCCAGTAAGCGAGCGGCCGCAGACCCACGCCTTAGACCGAGCGGCCACTGGGATCGGCATGGATCGAACCCGGGCCTCCGCGGTGGGAGGCCGGCGACTAACCGCCTGAGCCATGGCACGGCCATCATCGTCCTTATTAGTGTTGCATGAAGCTGTGTTTCCACAGTTAGTACAATAACAACCGTGCCCCCCCCTCCCCCCCCCCCCCCAAAGTCCTACACACAAAAATAAAACAACAGAGGTTTTCTTAAAACCAGAGTACGAATTTCACATTTTTGTTTTTCGTTAAATGACAATCGGACATGCGAGTTGCTACGATATCGCTGGGAGGTTAGAGACCAACCTCCCGATCTCGTGTCCAAATATCTCCTTTTTGAACCACTTAAAATGAACTTCACTCGCATGTGATTTGCTACAGACGCCGACGTGAAGCAAGCTGTTATCTCCTGGCTTACAGATACTTGACACCAATATTTTCTACGCCGGTATAAAAACCCTTGGTGCTATGATTGGAAAAATATTTGTATGCCAACGGTGAGTAAGCAGAAGCCTGGTGTGTACCGTCAGCTGCTGTGTACCGTCAGCTGGTGTGTACCGTCAGCTGGTGTGTACCGTCAGCTGGTGTGTACCGTCAGCTGGTGTGTACCGTCAGCTGGTGTGTACCGTCAGCTGGTGTGTACCGCAGCTGGTGTGTACCGTCAGCTGGTGTGTACCGTCAGCTGGTGTGTACCGTCAGCTGGTGTGTACCGTCAGCTGGTGTGTACCGCAGCTGGTGTGTACCGTCAGCTGGTGTGTACCGTCAGCTGGTGTGTACCGTCAGCTGGTGTGTACCGCAGCTGGTGTGTACCGTCAGCTGGTGTGTACCGTCAGCTGGTGTTTACCGTCAGCTACAACTGTGGCAAGTATACAGCAACGTTGGGATAAAATTCTTAGCATCACAGAGTAAAAGCAATCCCATTACAGGCCTGGACAGACCCTTAGGGGTCCAGGAGGTTGAGGCTCCCAGAATTTTTAGACAATCGGCACATGAAGGTGGTAAGGTTGTCAGCCCTACGCACCAGGCGCCTTTACCCCCAGGAAATATTCCTGGTACTCAGTTCTGTTAGAGGCTGAGTCAACCCCAGGGCCATAATGCGACCGAAAGGATTATGTCAATGAAAAATTCAAATGACACCATCGGGAATCAAACCCGCGACCTTCCGGCTTGTAGCGCAGTGGGCATCAGAGAGTTCGTTACCTTATTCTTTAAGCACCTTTGCACATTATGGCCGAAACATGTCGCAGTACAGCACAGTTTAAAATAAAATGGAATTTTTTTAAGGCTATATACATAACTTGCCGATCACAGTGGCCGCGCGGTCTAAGGCGTGGGTCTTCGGCCGCTCGCTTACTAGGATCGTGGGTTCGAATCCCACCGGGGGCATGGATGTCTGTCTCTTGTGATTGTTGTGTGTTGTCAGGTAGAGGTCTCTGCGACGGGCTGGTCCCTCGTCCAGAGGAGTCCTACCGAGTGTGGTGTGTCTAAAGTGTGTGATCATGAAACCTCGACGAAACGAGGAGGCCCAGGCCCATATAGGGCTGTCGAGCCATAGGAAAAAGAAAAAATATACATAACTTATTATCTCCTCGTTATCTCCAAAGCACGTGGGGGATGCATTAATTAAACCAACATTTACATGCCATTTTACAACCCTTTTGTTATCTCATTGCTTTCAATGGTGGAGTGGTGACTTATAAAATATATGTATGTCTGTTCCGACGTGAACGTTACTTTAACTTCGTTGAGTCACTGCGCTATAATCCGGGAGGTCACGTGTTCATTTCCCGATGGTTTCATTATAATTTTTCATTGACACAATCCTTCCGGCCACACTATGGCCCTGGGGTCGACTCAGCCTCTAACAGAAATGAGTAAAGGTAAAGTGGTCCCATACAGGCCTTGGCAGGCCCTTAGGGCTCCAGGAGGTCGAGGCTCCCAGGTTTTTAGACATTCGGCACATGAAGTTGGTAAGGTTGTCAGTCTTACGCACCAGCCGCATTTACCCCCCAGGAAAGATTGCTGGTACTCATTTCTGTTAGAGGCTGAGTCGACCCCAGGGCCATATTGCGACCGGAACGATTATGTCAATGAAAAATTCCAGTGACACCATCGGGAATCGAACCCGCGACGTTCCGGTTTGTAGCGCAGTGCCTCAACCAACTGGGCCACCGCGTGCGCTCTGTGGGCACATTGCGAAGTTTTTGAAAGTTTAAGTAAAAGTTCACCGTATAACTTGTCATGAAGACACAGGTGAGTACTGGTATTGCTCTACTCTTTCCTTAACCTCGGCACTAGATGGGAGTGGGTGGTTAATGCCACGCTCCGGCTGCTTTACCCCTCAGGAATGGCGCGGTAGCCATTGTATGGGAGGCTGGATGGACCACAGGACTGCTCTGGACGGGTGCGGAAAATCTCGCCCCTGCCGTGATTCGATCCCCGGACCGTCCAGCCCGTAGCGAGTCGCTATACTGACTAAATATTCCGGCCCACGGAAGTTAAAGTAAGGGATGTATATAGCTACCACCCTTCTGTTAAGGGGTAAAATAAGAAAATAAGGTTAAATGTTTTTGAGAAAGGCCGTACACTCTGTAGCCATTCGTAAGATAAAATGTGGCATCCCCGCAGAAGTTTCAATAACACAAAAGGAAGTTTATTAATCTATATTATCTCGACAGGCATTCAGTTACAAACTTCAGAGATAAACTTGTTTCTGTAACTCGGTTCCTAAACAAATTTTAAACTCGATAGAATGTAAAATTGAATCAATACAAGGCTGGAAAGATCTTAAACAATTATAACACAGTCTAACTAGCTCACTCTGTTATCGCAAGAATGAACTAATGAATTACCACCACTGGAGCGCTAGTGTAGTAACAAACATGGCGATTCAGTCAGCTTAAAGGAGGTGTTGCTTTGATTCAAGTAATTCACAAAATTCTTCCTAGCAATATCACAAACTTCACATCCGGTCACATGTACACACACAACACAGCTCTCCACTACATACCGCGTCGTATATTTTATTAGCGTAAAATATTCGTGTTGTTTTCAACGTAATCGAAAGATGACGTCAAAAGTATAGCATTCAGGAGATCCCAGTTTCAAATCCGGACATGGGCTATCCTGTCTGAAGTTTATATAATTTTTCTTAGTACTTCCATAAAGGTTATTGGATCAAAAAATAGACCACGACCTATTCCACATCATAATTCTAAATCATCGTTCTTTAATCATTCGACGCTTTGTAGCCTGACATACAAAAGCCATATTTAAAAAAAAACCGTGAATAAATTAATATACTCTGGATCAGGGGTTTGAAAAAAACTTTTATAGAAATATGTAATAATTTAAACAATCAGAAATAGACGAAACTAATTAGTTAACTACTAGCAGTTATCCATGTAATGGAAATTTTTCCCGCAATGTATGCAACCCGATATGTTGTTGCGATGTTCACAATGGCCTACCATTTAACGTATTTATTTATTTGTTTATCTATTTTTATTTATTTATTTATTGAATCAAACTGTACATCATATTACATTTGCCAAAACAGGAGCTTTTACAGCACGCTAACTTTATATCTAGTTCTACAAAAGTACTTTTTTCAATAACCAGTCCCTCCATCTGTCAGCCATACTTACCAATACTGAAATATCCCACCAAATATCTTCATTATCAAATTTCGAACACATTCACTGGCTTTCTTATCATCCTGTGTGAACAGTTAACCACAGTCTTTGTCACATTATATACTGTGTTTGAATATTATTAGTCAAATTGTAACTTCACATTCATATATTAATTACGTTAGACATTTCTGAAATTCAGTCACCTCATCACTCCTAATTCTGTCTGTATCTAACGCTTTAAAATCAGCCTACATCCTTAACCCTTTAAGGACGACGGGTAATATGTGTCTTTAAAAACCAAGTCCGTACCGCGATGTAAACACAGTCCGTCTCATTTTACGTTCTATTGACCGTGCATCCTATTACAATTGGAAGATATTTATTTATCACACCAACTCATGCACAAATTTACAATATTATTACTTCACCCCTATAGGTGTCAGCTGCGTCCAGCAGTTGTGTGGTGACTGTCACCACACAACTGCTGGACGCAGCTGACACGGCGTAACACACAGCAACACATACAGAAAACCACTACATCCCTACGGTAACGAAAGGATACAAGACCAAATCTGCCACTAATTTCAGAAAACTTAAGAAATGTGTAACAATTTTAACATTTTAGTGATAATTTAATACACATATAGTGTATGAGCTCAATCAGGACTCAAAAACAACAGACTAATATTTTAATGTTCAACATTTTACTCATATGGATGTAACAATTTATACAATAGATGTATAGTCTGTGCTTTTAACACTGTGACCCCCTGAGGATGGCATTTTGAGTGCCGAAATACGTATAGGGGTGAAGTAATAACATTGTAAAATTGTGCATGAGTTGGTGTGATAAATACATAACTTCCAACAGTCCGTCTCAGTTATACAAACCAGTCAGTTAATGCTGTACAGTGAAATAATCGCTGTTTGTTCTGAGATCCACACAAAACACATAAATACAGTCCGTACCGCGCAGTAAACACACTCCGTCTCAGTTATACAAACCAGTCAGTTAATGCTGTACAGTGAAATAATCGCTGTTTGTTCTGAGATCCACACAAAACACATAAATACAGTCCGTACCGCGCAGTAAACACACTCCCTCTCAGTTATACAAACCAGTCAGTTAATGTTGTACAGTGAAATAATCGCTGTTTGTTCTGAGATCCACACAAAACACATAAATACAGTCCGTACCGCGCAGTAAACACACCGTCTCAGTTATACAAACCAATCAGTTAATGTTGTACAGTGAAATAATCGCTGTTTGTTCTGAGATCCACACAAAACACATAAATACAGTCCGTACCGCGCAGTAAACACACCGTCTCAGTTATACAAACCAATCAGTTAATGTTGTACAGTGAAATAATCGCTGTTTGTTCTGAGATCCACACAAAACACATAAATACAGTCCGTACCGCGCAGTAAACACACCGTCTCAGTTATACAAACCAATAAGTTAATGTTGTACAGTGAAATAATCGCTGTTTGTTCTGAGATCCACACAAAACACATAAATACAGTCCGTACCGCGCAGTAAACACACCGTCTCAGTTATACAAACCAGTCAGTTAATGCTGTACAGTGAAATAATCGCTGTTTGTTCTGAGATCCACACAAAACACATAAATACAGTCCGTACCGCGCAGTAAACACACTCCCTCTCAGTTATACAAACCAGTCAGTTAATGTTGTACAGTGAAATAATCGCTGTTTGTTCTGAGATCCACACAAAACACATAAATACAGTCCGTACCGCGCAGTAAACACACTCCCTCTCAGTTATACAAACCAGTCAGTTAATGTTGTACAGTGAAATAATCGCTGTTTGTTCTGAGATCCACACAAAACACATAAATACAGTCCGTACCGCGCAGTAAACACACTCCGTCTCAGTTATACAAACCAGTCAGTTAATGCTGTACAGTGAAATAATCGCTGTTTGTTCTTAGATCCACACAAAACACATAAATACAGTCCGTACCGCGCAGTAAACACACTCCGTCTCAGTTATACAAACCAGTCAGTATAATGCTGTACAGTGAAATAATCGCTGTTTGTTCTGAGATCCACACAAAACACATAAATACAGTCCGTACCGCGCAGTAAACACACTCCGTCTCAGTTATACAAACCAGTCAGTTAATGCTGTACAGTGAAATAATCGCTGTTTGTTCTGAGATCCACACAAAACACATAAATACAGTCCGTACCGCGCAGTAAACACACTCCTTCTCAGTTATACAAACCAGTCAGTTAATGCTGTACAGTGAAATAATCGCTGTTTGTTCTGAGATCCACACAAAACACATAAATACACTGTGTGGGCAGAACGTATAATTGTTGAATGTTAAACATGGTGGTACATATAGTAACCACTGGGCTTTAAAGATACAGTCCGTACCGCACAGTAAACTCACTCCGTCTCAGTTATACAAACCAGTCAGTTAATGCTGTACAGTGAAATAATCGCTGTTTGTTCTGAGATCCACACAAAACACATAAATACACTGTGTGAATGTTAAACCTGGTGTTACATATAGTAACCACTGGGCTTTAAAGAGTTAACCGTTATGCCTGTATTGCCTGCATAATATCATAAAAATAAATAAAGAAAGCTTATAGATACGTTTCAACATTTCTCTGTCTTCTTAAATATGCACCTACAAAACAACGATGGACCACACATTTTCGCTTTCCATTCAACCATGTCCGATTGATCCAATTTCCTTTCGGATGATTTTAGTAAAATTTATATTTTTCCACAGAGATGGTTATGTAGTTGTAATAGAGAGTAAAGCACTTAATGGAGGGCCCATTGTGCAACTCATCGGTTTATCAAGATTTGCTAAACAGAATGCTGCTGCTTCCTGATCTGAGCCAGACGAATCCAATTCTACCCCCTTTCAAATTCAAGGAGTAAAATTATGGATTTTATGGCTCTGTAATTTTCTTCCTTCTCCCATCTCTTCGAGGTTCTTGGATCTAAATATCCCTAGGGTCCTTATCCAGCTGTCTTCATTCACTGTCACAAGACAAAAATCACACCCGTAAAAAAAAGCGGAAAAAATCATTTTTCTGCGTTATGTCAGTATTTAATTCTGAGACGTCAAATAAAACCTGTGTATTGAGTAGTTAATGTGTGCTCGTCGCTAAATATTGTTAGGAAGGTTTAGTTAAGGAGAAAGATGTGGCCTCGGCATGTAGCATGCGTGGACAAGATGAGAAATGCACAGAATTTTGATCTATGCCCCAAAGGAAAGTGATATCATGTTAGATGAGGTGTAGAATAAAGGATAATATTAAAATGTATCTTAAAGGAATGGGGGAGGATGTAGACTGGGTTAAGCTGGCTCAGGATACAGTAAGTTAGCGGGATGTGTCAGCGTGGAAATCAAACTTCAGTAATTTCATGACTTGCTCAGCTACCGTCAGCGTCTCCAGAGTTGTGCTGAACAGACTTAGTTATATATAATAAGACAGGCAATCTACATATAAACTTATACTTGAGGCGCGTTCGCGTAACCATTTTCGCCGTGTAAAAGCAATAAATATATATTATGAGTGTGTGTCTGTAGCCTTAGTTATCCAGTATGCAAAGCGCATGCGCCGTATTGTATTGTCATCTGTGGCCTGTCTGGCTGTACCATATTTTTCCACATTATCTCATAAACGGTACGATTTTCGGAAAAAAGTTGTTGAACATAAAATGTGTGTTTTGATTTTCTGTACAACTTTTGTTTGAAACATTTTTCACTCTAATAAGAATTCAGCGAGATATTATCATAAACGTACATAGGTCTTCATGTAAAGTACCGTTATTCTTGCCAGATTCTCATGACACTGAAATTTTCTCGAGAGATTTTCGAAGAATCCTCAAATATCAGATTTCATGAAAATCGGTCCAGTGGGGGCCGAATTGTTCTATGCGGTCGGATGGAGAGATAGACAGACAGTCAGCTAGGCAGGCAGAGAGACAGACAGATAGACAGACAGGCAGACAGACAGACAGACAGACAGACAGACATGACGAAGTTAATAGTCCCTTTTAGCAATTCTACGAACGCGCCCAACAACAGAAGGTACAACAATCTCAACAACGAACAGCACCAGTGCGTGAAGTCGCGACTGACGCCCCATCTGGCGGAGCAGTTTTGGATCAGTCTGCGGGTATTCCCATAGCGATAATGTAAACCAGTGGAAGGAGAGGCACTTAGGTAAATTGCTCGTTCGAGTTGAAACGAAAGTTTCGCAGCACTGCACATAGAAGTTTTATTAAGTAATGTTTAAGACGGTTTTCATTTTGAATAATAATCGTAATAATTTTCAAACAAGTTAGAAATAAAAGCCAGGGAAGCCACGCTATCAGACGCAGATGGCGTGCAGTGAGGAATTGAGGAAGATACTTAGGGAAGTGTTTCAAGACTTGTTAAGACTGCGCGTCAGGGCTGTACAAGCGCTGTGGCCACGCGCGACGAAATAAAGAAGGCAAATAGAAAGACTTGGAGAACGGACAGAACATAGGAAGAAAAGAATTAGACAGTTAAAAGGGCAAGTACAAAATGTTCGTACAATATACCACTTCTGACGCCTTCGTTCAATTTTCTTCAATAATTTAAAGAACCACAAGATTACGGAAAGAAATATTACTGAACATAAAATATTCTATTTCAATCTACAACAGATACCAGAAATACTAATCGCCCCAATAATTCACCGGGGCACGCGGTGGCGCCGTCTGTTGCACTGCGCTACGAGCCGGAAGGTTGCGGGTTCGATTTTTCAATAATATAATCCTTCCGGCCACACTGTGGCCCTGGGGTCGACTCAGCCTGTGACATAAATAAATACCAGGGATTTCTCCTGGGGGGGGGGTTAAAGGCGGCCGGTGCTTACGGCTGACAACCTTACCACCTTCATGTGCCGATTGTCTATAAATCTGGCAGCCTAAACCTCCTGGAACCCTAAGGGCTTGTCAAGGCCTGTAATGGGATTGCTTTTACTCTCTGATGTTCAACTGTACATAAATGCAGGCGAGGTTTCAGTCTTCCGCCGCGGTGCATTACACGTCTTCGCTCTCCGGCGACGTTAGAGAGCGTAAGTTGTTAGTTGTTATTTTGATTACCAACTAACAACCACCAACTATGGACATAGACTGCATAACATCCCAGAAGAACAAAATTTCTACAAAGAAACACGTTCACTAAACTGACTTACTCGTTAAAGCCTGCTGTTATTGTCCACCTAAGAGGTACTATCTCCGGTCAATGTCAACAAGCCCAAAGCGCTTTTCGCTTAGGACGTTTATCACCACCAGCTATTTGTAAACAGAATGGCTAGAAGAATGGGGCAAGTATATAGAAATACGCTGTAGAGGGAAGCGGCACAGCTTAATGGAGTCATTGGTCGAAGTGTTGATCCCTAGGAATTTTTTTCGGCGGCCGCTTTATACAAGAGACCAGCTGCATGTGGAATTACTGGTTTGGACATAACCAGGCACTACCGCCTGATGTTTGGACACCCCTGTGGTATATGAATGGAAGCGAAGTGTTGCAAAAGGAAGGGTTGGGGAGCATGAACTGAACTTAGAGGGATTTTGATGGGGGGGAGGGGGTATGAATCAACTGGAGTGTGCGGGGGGAAGAAGGCCGAGGGGGTGGACGGGTTGTGAAGACGGACCACTGATTCTGTAGCATCTAAATTAAAATTTTATGAGCCACACATCCGTTTGGAAGTCCAAGACAACATAAACTGTCTATTTAAAAAGGATGGCAAAACTGTCTTTTTTTTTGGGAGGAAATAATACCTCATTATGAATAATCAGAGATGTGGCACAAATACTTACCACACATTTGTCTTAAGCCGGGATTAGACGGCGCGTGGCTCGTCCAGTGACGTGACGTCACTTGCTCGGCCAACAGATCGGAACAGAAAAGACAATCTGGCTACACGATGCGGCGCAGCTCGGCAAATGGAGGACCAGCGGCCTTGCTCGGGTAGGTTCGGCTCGGCTTGTGGAATAAGTCGTGTTGTTCTATGAACTTAAAAATGTCCTCGTTTGACCACTTCATTCTAGCCAATAACAATTGTGGGACAGAAACTTTCACTCTTCGCGCACCCCGACAGCAGAAAACAAAGACCAGACCTAAGTGTATACAGGTTGGACGAGACTGGCTTGGCGCGTAGACTGCAAGCGCCGTGTAGCCGCAACTGCTGCCCGCGCCGAGTCCCTTTGAGGATCGTGAGAAAACCGCTTCTGAGGCGATCCCACGAGCCTCGCTCCACCAATCACACTCCGCGCCGCGCCAGGCCGGTTACACGGCGCGTTTGAATACGATTCTTTGTCAGTGACGTCAGTTATGACGTAAAACAAGCCGAGCCACGCGCCGTCTAATCCCGGCTTTAGAGCGTGCATCACAGTTTATTATTGTCATCTGAGTTATGACAAAGTGACAAGCACTGAAGAAGCCAGCAGAAAATTTGTCCGAAACATTTCGTCGCCAGGTCTTCCAGACTGCAGCGTTTATCAGTTGTTGAAACTTCTTTGCCTTTCACATTCCTTACACAAGTGTACAAGTGTACAAGTGTACAAGTCTATGATCCCATTCTGTTGTAACGTCTTCACATTTTTCTCTCATTGGCTCTCGTGTGTCTACGCTGTGGCTTCGTCATGTCAGTTGCCTTGAATTTAATATTTCATTTATATTGTATTGTATGTTACATTTGGAGCTGCAAGACATCAGTCAGTACAATACGAGCTGCAAGACGTCAGTCAGTACAATACGAGCTGCAAGACGTCAGTCAGTACAATACGAGCTGCAAGACGTCAGTCAGTACAATACGAGCTGCAAGACGTCAGTCAGTACAATACGAGCTGCAAGACGTCAGTCAGTACAATACGAGCCGCAAGACGTCAGTCAGTACAATACGAGCCGCAAGACGTCAGTCAGTACAATACGAGCCGCAAGACGTCAGTCAGTACAATACGAGCTGCAAGACGTCAGTCAGTACAATACGAGCTGCAAGACGTCAGTCAGTACAATACGAGCTGCAAGACGTCAGTCAGTACAATACGAGCTGCAAGACGTCAGTCAGTACAATACGAGCTGCAAGACGTCAGTCAGTACAATACGAGCTGCAAGACGTCAGTCAGTACAATACGAGCTGCAAGACGTCAGTCAGTACAATACGAGCTGCAAGACGTCAGTCAGTACAATACGAGCTGCAAGACGTCAGTCAGTACAATACGAGCTGCAAGACGTCAGTCAGTACAATACGAGCTGCAAGACGTCAGTCAGTACAATACGAGCTGCAAGACGTCAGTCAGTACAATACGAGCTGCAAGACGTCAGTCAGTACAATACGAGCTGCAAGACGTCAGTCAGTACAATACGAACTGCAAGACGTCAGTCAGTACAATACGAGCTGCAAGACGTCAGTCAGTACAATACGAGCTGCAAGACGTCAGTCAGTACAATACGAGCTGCAAGACGTCAGTCAGTACAATACGAGCTGCAAGACGTCAGTCAGTACAATACGAGCTGCAAGACGTCAGTCAGTACAATACGAGCTGCAAGACGTCAGTCAGTACAATACGAGCTGCAAGACGTCAGTCAGTACAATACGAGCTGCAAGACGTCAGTCAGTACAATACGAGCTGCAAGACGTCAGTCAGTACAATACGAGCTGCAAGACGTCAGTCAGTACAATACGAGCTGCAAGACGTCAGTCAGTACAATACGAGCCGCAAGACGTCAGTCAGTACAATACGAGCCGCAAGACGTCAGTCAGTACAATACGAGCCGCAAGACGTCAGTCAGTACAATACGAGCTGCAAGACGTCAGTCAGTACAATACGAGCTGCAAGACGTCAGTCAGTACAATACGAGCTGCAAGACGTCAGTCAGTACAATACGAGCTGCAAGACGTCAGTCAGTACAATACGAACTGCAAGACGTCAGTCAGTACAATACGAGCTGCAAGACGTCAGTCAGTACAATACGAGCTGCAAGACGTCAGTCAGTACAAATACGAGCTGCAAGACGTCAGTCAGTACAATACGAGCTGCAAGACGTCAGTCAGTACAATACGAGCTGCAAGACGTCAGTCAGTACAATACGAGCTGCAAGACGTCAGTCAGTACAATACGAGCTGCAAGACGTCAGTCAGTACAATACGAGCTGCAAGACGTCAGTCAGTACAATACGAGCTGCAAGACGTCAGTCAGTACAATACGAGCTGCAAGACGTCAGTCAGTACAATAAGAGCTCGACAACCGAGAAATCCTATTTCGACTCCGAGAAGGGACAAGACATTTTTATCCGTGTCCAAAGAGGCTCTGGGCCCCACAAAGCCTCGTGTGCCCAAAATACCCTTGTTGAGGCAGCCGAAGTATGAAGCTGACAGCTACTATTTAGTGTCGAGGTTAAGAATGAGTAGAGCAATACCTCCACACCCCCACATGCTATCATGTCACAAGCAATTTACTTCTATCATATAATATTGTTTGACATCGTTTTTGTTACTGTTAATTGTAGCTGGGATAGCGTAGTTGGTACAGAGAATAGGACACGGGCTGGGAGATCTGGGGTTCGAATCCCGGCAGGTTCAAGACTTTCTTCTCTTCTCCAAGACGTCCAGACCTTCTCTGGGGCCCACCCAGTCTCCCATTTAATGGGCACCGGGGTTCATTCCCTGGGGTAAAGTGGCCGGGGTTGACCACTCACCTCCATCTAGTGCGGAGCTTAAGAATGAGTGGAGATATACCTCTAATCCCCCTGCATGACTTCATGGCGTACACAGGGCCAACTTTAAACTTCATCTTGCCTTTCTTATTAATAATCACATCACATTCATCATCATCATTGTCATCATCATAATGATGGCTGAGTCTTTAAGCTGTGTTGCTAACTATGCTTGGTACTGTGTGTGTGTGTGTGTTTGTCTAGTCCAGTGCTTTTCAAACGGTGATTCGCGTACCACTGATGGCACGTGGACGGTAGCCTGCTGGTACGCGAAGAAATTTAGGAATTATTTTTTTAATAATTAAATTTTAGAAACTTTAATTGCATTGTTAAAATTATTTTAAATGTGCTGAAATGGAAAGAAATGCATTAATAAATTGTATATCAACGTACTATTTCATTGTTCGAATATAAATACAGACTGTCCTCTGTCGTCTAATATAAATACAGACTGTCCTCTGTCGTCTAATATAAATACAGACTGTCCTCTGTCGTCTAATATAAATACAGACTGTCCTCTGTCGTCTAATATAAATACAGACTGTCCTCTGTCGTCTAATATAAATACAGACTGTCCTCTGTCGTCTAATATAAATACAGACTGTCCTCTGTCGTCTAATATAAATACAGACTGTCCTCTGTCGTCTAATATAAATACAGACTGTCCTCTGTCGTCTAATGTAAATACAGACTGTCCTCTGTCGTCTAATATAAATACAGACTGTCCTCTGTCGTCTAATATAAATACAGACTGTCCTCTGTCGTCTAATATAAATACAGACTGTCCTCTGTCGTCTAATATAAATACAGACTGTCCTCTGTCGTCTAATATAAATACAGACTGTCCTCTGTCGTCTAGTGTAAATACAGACTGTCCTCTGTCTTCTGATATAAATACAGACTGTCCTCTGTCGTCTAATGTAAATACAGACTGTCCTCTGTCGTCTAATATAAATACAGACTGTCCTCTGTCGTCTAATATAAATACAGACTGTCCTCTGTCGTCTAATATAAATACAGACTGTCCTCTGTCGTCTAATATAAATACAGACTGTCCTCTGTCGTCTAATATAAATACAGACTGTCCTCTGTCGTCTAATATAAATACAGACTGTCCTCTGTCGTCTAAATAGCGTTAAATTAGAAAAGTAGCAACTGCGAAATTTGAGGTTTAAAACATATTCCTCAGTATGTTTTAAGGACCAATTGTGAAACTGAGGATGACTTGAAATAGGTCGAAACATGTAGTTATATAGAATAAATATAATTTAGTTGTGTTTGGATAGATATTGATTTAATTTTTGTTTCTCTTTTCCGATTAGTTAGCTACAGCCCTTTACTGTTAAATGTATATTGCTTATTGTCTTTTTTTTTTCCTATGGCTCAACAGCCCTATTGGCCTGGGCCTCCTCGTTTCGTCGAGGTTTCACGATCACACACATTTGGACACACCACAGTCGGCAGGACTCCTCTGGACGAGAGATCAGCCCGTCGCAGAGACCTCTACCTGACAACACAAAACACTCACAACAGACAAACATCCATACCCCCGGTGGGATTCGAACCCACGATCCTAGTAAGCGAGCGGCCGCAGACCCACGCGTTAGACCGCACGGCCACTGGATCGGCTACTTATTGTCTTATTGTCTGTATAAATCCATAAGAATAATCAATGGTACATTATATAGTGTGACGTATTTTCGATTTATCTCAAATATATATATATATATAGTTTCACGAGCAAACTAGACGCAATATTTGACACAAGCAAAATATCATATCTTTATGATTTGAATAATACACCTAAGAGGAAATAAATATGAAACAAGTGGAGCAAATGTAACACTAAATTCCGCATGAAAATCATAACCAGAGTGCATCAAATGCGTCAAAGAGGGTTGCAATTAAATGTTGAGAATTATGAGGCTGACTAAAGACTATCGTAATTGGACAAAATATAGAGTAGGAAACTAACTTCATTACATCAGACAGAATGTATATATATATATATATATATATGTAATAGTATTGTCCAGCAAAGTGGACTTAAATTTAAGTAAGAAACTAGTAAAGTGCTGCATTTGGAGCGTAGCTTTGTGTGGCGCTGAAACGTGGACACTTCGGAAAGTAGATCAGAAGTATCTGGAAAGTTTTGAAATGTGGTGCTGGAGAAGAATGGAGAAGATCAGTTGGACCGATCGTGTGAGAAATGAAGAAGTATTACACAGAGTGAAGGAGGAGAGGAATATCGTACATACAATAAAAAGAAGAAAGGCTAACTGGATTGGTCACATCTTGCGTAGGAACTGCCTTCTGAAACACGTGATTGAAGGAATGTTAGAGGGAAGGAAAGAAATGAGGGTAAGACGAGGAAGAAGACGTAAGCAGCTACTGGATGACCTTAAGGAAAAGAGAAAGTACTAGAAATTGAAAGAGGAATCACTAGATAGCAATCTATGTAGAACTCGCTTTGGAAGAGGCTACGGACGTGTCGTAAGACAGACTGCAGAATGAAGAGGCTACGGACCTGTCTTACGACAGACTAGAGAAAGAGTGACTTGTACACAGTGTTGTGTTCGCGTCTGAGTCTTTTATGCTTTGTGAAGGTAAGTCAGCTAACAGGTGTTCTGTGTTGGTGAATAGCCTGGCTTGAAATTGTCAAACACAAGCCCAACGAAATATTAGTCAAAATGACTGCATGTCTGTGACGCGTCGGCGAAGTCACGACGTAATATGACGTCATCAATCGCAACGCACAGGACCGAGGCGATGCTTGGCTCCAGCTGCTGCAAAACCCCAGCGCCCTGGCAGGTCTAGCAGCCCTGTCCAAGGAGGAATTCTAGGACTGCAAGAAATGTTGGGCATTTCGTCATCAGTGCATCACGGGTTGGGCCTTTAATTGGGACAACTGACAAGACTGCAGAAAAAGGTTTTATCAACTTACAGCAAAAAGAGGAACGGAAATACTTGGCCCTATCTGAGACCCAACAAAGCAGAACTGGACAGCTGTGATTGGGGTGAGAATTTCCGCTTTTGTTCCCAGAGTATGAACTGAAACAGGTTTTGTGTCACGCTTTTATCACTGACCTATGACAGTAAAAGTATTGCAGGGGCAAAAGAAGCTTGCTTGTCTAACCTGCACTTGGCTAAACACTATGCAGTGCCATTACAGACCTGGACAAGCCCTGACGTTTCCAGGAGGTTGAGGCTCCCAGATTTCAAGGTAATCGGCACATGAATGTGATAAGGTTATCAGCCCTACGCACCGGCCGCTTGTACCCCAGGAAATATTCCTGGCATTCATTTTGTTAGAGGCTGAGTCGACTCCAGGTTCATAGTGCGGCTGTAAGAATTATGTCAATGAAAAATCTCAATGACACCATCGGGAATCAAACCCGCGGCCTTAAACGTGACGCGCAGTGCCTCAACCAACTGTACCTAAACACCTACCAAGCTTAAATTTCATGAATCCGCATGCCACATCTTGTTAAGGATTCTAGCCTTGTTAACTAAATTCCAGGGCCGGGATATCGTAGTCACTATAGCGACTTGCTACGGAATGGACGGTCCGCGGATCGATTCCCGGTTTGGGTGAAGTTTTCCGCACCCGTCTAGACGACTCTGGGGCCCACCCTGCTTCCTGTAAAATGGGTACCGAGTCTCTTTCCCGGGGGTAAAGCGGCCGGGGCGTGGCGTTGACCGTCCACCCCATCTGGTGCCGAGTTTGAAGAAAGAGTAGAGCTATAGCTTCTGGGCCTTCATGGCCTGTCATAGGATTAACGTTACCGTTACTGAATTCCAAACGATGCACTTCGTGACGTAATGCACGGACTTCCCCAAGTCGTTCCTTACTTTCAAAATGTCGTGCGTTGTCACGGCTGACACGCAAATTTCATTTCATTCACGGCCATAATAAAAATACGGCCTTACAGGCGCCGATTTTCACGAAAATCATAAAGGCTCAACAGCTTTATGTGCTGTATTTTAATCGGAAATTCACACAAATCGAATAATAAAGGCTGGAATTAGGTATAGGAAAACATGTACACTCGTGAGTTCTCCGCGTGGATTTTCGTGAAACTCACAACGCGCAGTAAAATTTCATGGCCACTTCCTGTAACAAATTTCATGCAAATCGGACTAAAAATATGAAAGAAACGGAAGAATATATTTTTTTCACTCGCTTTAGTAAAGTGTGTATTTCACAGCTCCAATTTTCACGAAACTCACAACTACCCAGCGATACAATATGCGGAGATCTTCCATGTCGAATTTCACTTAATTCGGACAAGAAAAGTAGAAAGTACGGGTATACAGCTGTTTAACCTCCGAAGTGTGTCACTGCGCCTCTTTTTTACGGTAATTACCTCCCCTTGACGACATTTTGTGAAAGGCTTTTATACTATATTTTATGAAAATCTGAAAATCCCTTCAGTCCCACATCCTTGATCCAATGAAACAGACAGACGCGGTCTCCATATATGGCCTTCATTCTTTTTCATAAAAAACGCCTCGTAATAATGGTAACTGTTTTGATTCTTTTGCGATTACCCCCTGTTACGGTCGACAGAACCCTGTCCTAATACATTCTTCTGACAATCCTATCACAACAAGTCCCCATTGTCTCGTACAACAGTGACGTCATGAAATGAAAGCAGTAAATGAAAGCAAAAAAGATAATTTTTCCTCTTTTTTTTTTTTTTTTTTTTTTTTTTTTTTTTTTTTTTTTTTTGTGGTGAAGGGCCCCGCAGCAGAAGCTACTGACGCATAGCAGCCTTAATGCTTATTGTGCAACCCTGTGATGAAGATGAAGCTATGATCAGTTTTTAAATTTTTCCAAGTAATGGAGCACCGGTGTAAAGAATTTGACAGGGGAAAGCCGAAGTACCCTGACAAAAAATCCTGTCCCAGTGCCACTTTTTCCACCACAAATCCCACATGGACTGACCCGGGATCGAACCCGGGTCTCCGAGGTGAGAGGCCGGCGACTTACCGCCTGAGCCATGGCACGGCCAACTAATGTTTCCCTTACTCTGCTCTTTAAATTCCGTCGCTCTAAACTGCTCTGTCTGAAATAACCAGTAAAGTTTCAATTAATGTTAGAACTTGGCCACGTTTAGTATAATTAGGCTGCAGTGTTACAGCTTTTCCCGCTTAGTGCAGCACCTGCCACATACCAACAATTCCAGCCTAACAACAATACGTGTAATATCGAACTGTTAACCATTGTTATTTGCATGTTTTCAGGTATTCCCACTGGAGCAGCACTGTTCTTGATTTCTCAGTAGGATCGGAGTGTACCGCTGACAATGTAACGTTAATTAAAACAAGCGTTAATTAAGTAAACAAAGTGAACTACTAACTGTTCTTCTTCACTGCTGCTGCCTCTCGCGGCTACAGCAGGAACTAGATAAACAAACGCGAATCAAGACGCACTGCCGGCGGAATAGAGAACTTATAACAGTTAATTGATTTGTTGTTGTTATAGTAGGGGGACCTACTGCAGAATAACACTAATGAGGTGGGTAGTTGGTTGAGGCACTGCGCTACAAGACGGAAGGTCGCGGGTTCGGGTAAAGGAAAGAAATGTACAAAAGAAAGCACTACCCGTTGAATTTGAGGATCATGTTCCACTAATTTTATGTAATGATCACAGAAAAGCATCGTTTTGTTCCTAGACATTTCTCTTAATTCGAGGGCCCAAATTTGATTTCGCCAAATAATCTCTCGTGTAAAATTCTACTGCAAGGCATATAGCCCCCGGTTTAATCCTTGTAATTCTAAAATTTACTCGATTATTCTAAATAAACCAGTTTCTATCGCACCGAGAACACAAGTTATCTTGCAATGTAAAGGTAAAGCAATCCCATTACAGGCCTGGACAGGCCCTGAGGGTTCCAGGAGGTTGAGGCTCCCAGATTTCAAGACAATCTTCACATGAAGGTAGTAAGGTTGTCAGCCTTACGCACCGGCCGCCTTTACCCCCAGGAGATACCCCTGGTACTCATTTCTGTTAGAGGCTGAGTCGACCCCAGGGCCATAGTGCGGCCGGAAGGATTATGTCAAAGAAAAATTCCAGTGACACCATCGGGAATCAAACCCGCGACCTTCCGGTTTGTAGCGCAAAGCAATTATCTTTTGCAAGGATCAATAAATTTATGTAGTTTTTGCATATCATCGGTCTGTATTCTCAGGATCAGAGGAAACATATAAATGTTAAATAGGAGGTACATATTTACCACTGCGTTTTCAAAGTTCAATATTTTTCACTTTATTCGTGTTCGTACTTAATAACAATGGATGTTCTTAATGAAGAAGGAAGTACAGCAGGTCAATTGAATGAAAATCCACAATACCTAGTGTCATGTGCAGCCCTTCCAAATGTCAGAGCTGAATCGTGTTACTGGTAGGCCCCCTACACCCGGAATTATCTTTCTTTTGTCATGCAAAGTCGAACCTCATCTATCGACTCGTAAAATTGCAATATCGATCCTTGATTGATGTTTAAAAAACAGTCGCTGTGTATTCCGAGAACGAAACGAAACTAACAAACATAGCCCATGGGCAAGTTTCCTAGTCATTAAACGTTAAAAAAATAATGGTATATATACTCACCACTTACTAGTAAATGCGTCAATTATGTAATGTGGTTATTAAATGTAGCGAAAATTTTCTGCAATGACATTTCTGCAGTGTAATACTCGTAGTAACTACAGAGAAGTTTTCTTTAGAGTTTTATAAAGAAACTGCGAGTTATCGATGTGATGCCATTAGCGAACAAAGCCGGGGTCACGGGACTTCCCACATTGGACAGAGAAGGTGCAGATTGTACGATTTTACAGACTGGATATGTACGCCAGGGGTGGACACACATGGGGCCAAATGAAGAGTTTGATAGGCCAATATCCCAGGGGTGGAGACACATGCCAACTGCAGCGTTGGATAGGACTACGTATCGCACATGTAGACACACAAATCCAAACTGCAGAACTCAGTCTTAGATAACGGCAAAGACATTTTTGTCCTTTTAAAGCACTTTGTAAACAAATATACCACCTCTACTAACGTTAAACTCTTTGCATTTTGCCCAAAAAATATACTTATGGAAATTTTTTATTATTCATACCGTGCATATTCTTGTAATTAATAAAAAAAACCAACTTACGCACTTAACAAAATACATTCAGAAGCAAGTACAAAACTGCTACATGTTTCGGCATCAGGGTGCCATAATCAGGAGGTTATTCAGAACAATGGAGTACAAGGCCAATAGGTAATCTAGGTATTGTGTCTCCCTTATTAAAATAATTAGAATATTACAATTATAAAATATTCAAAATTAATAATCATAAAACTACAATGTTGTAAATTTAAAATTTCTAACTGGAACGTCTCACTACAAAAATTTTAATTTTACAACATTGTAATTTTATGAATACTAACTTTGTATATTTTATAATTTTAATAATTTAATAATTTTAAGAAGGGGGACACAAAATAATTAGATTACCTTTTGGCCTTGTCCACCTTTATTCTGAATAACTCCATGATTATGGCACACCGATGCCGAAACATGTAGAAGTTTTGTACTTGCTTTTGAATGTACATAAGTTGGTTGGTGTATAAAGTACACTTATCGGTTTGTTATGGTTCTTGTAATGTACAGCAATTATTGCGACATGCAGAATTAACTGGCTGCTTTTCGTGGTGGAAATAAATTTTGCTTTTGTAATCTAGGGAGTAGCATTTTGACATTATTCAATCACCCTGACGATGGAGCCAGTATGTTTTTGCGAAACATCTGTAAAATCAAAGCGCACTGAACTCTGTTCATATCCAAAAGACGACATCCAGTTGAACAGCAACCACAGTGAACACCTAAACACTGTAACTGTATTCTCTCTGTTCTCCAATACGTGTTGCGGTTGAAGTACGGAGAACGCCCGGGCTTCGTAGTAAGACTGCAGAGATCTTCGTTATAATAGTCTACAAGCAATAGCAAGTCTCAACCAACGCAGCTCACTTATTATACACTAAAAGGGCTGTATGCTGAGGCTTTTACAAAGCTGTCATCAGGCTGTACATAAAATTGTGCATGTTGTAGACATATAAATCACAGTGCCATCTATTTACAGTTCTGAAGGTCTGGTGTGTTTAACGTCATGCTGAAATACTATTCGCGAATTTGTAACATTCCAATGTAATGCAATAGTGTAGGAATATGGCCATATAATTGAACCTTTTTAAGTTACACTTTCATTATTTTTTGCAAAAGTAAATACTTTAAAATACATTATTATTATTATTATTATTATTATTATTACAATATTTTCATTAGGCCTACCTTATATGTTTAGGAAAAATTTGTCACTAAAGTACGTATTTTGTTTAAGCGAAATATTTATCGAACATAACCTCAAATTTCCGCATAAATTTTATATACTTTTTTGTTGACTCAGAAACAGCAGTTGATACTGAATCTCTCTCAAAATATAATTTAAAATACTCTTATCTATCTCAAATAATTCATAAGTTATCATCACAAAATGTAAAGCTAAATACGCATTTAATGCTTCCCCATTTTGTTTTAAGCAAGTGGATGAATGCTGAACTTATATGTAGGTACGTGGGTTTCTGGATGGACGAAAGAATTAGTGAGTTATCCAATCAGTCAGTCTGTCTGTCTGTCTGTTAGCAATTCGTAGTGATATAGACAAATAATTAACCAGCTAGAATTTCTAGTCTTGATTTCGCCATTTTTTTTCTCTTCGTTTCGAAATAACATAACTACAAACAAAAGAAATTAGGAAATTTCTACAGAATGTAACACTTCTGGCGCCTTCACCCTGTTATTGTCTCTAGGTTTTACGTTCGTGCCTCTTTTCGATTGACACAGTGAAACGCAAGTAGGCTTTCTGAAATGTGCCCTTCCACTTCGTACACAGCACACACTGTAAGTTTTTTCCAGACCTTTTTGACAGATTTACAACTAATTACATTCGGTACTTCTTAAACTGTGAAACAATCGCATTTTCTATACATGTCTCTTAAATAGCGATATTTTACAATCGATAATGCTCGGATCTTTTGTTTCGATGTTGAAAGTTTCCTTGGGCTTCAGCTGGTACCTCACAGATAACGCAGTCTGTTTCAATTACAGATATAAATCAAGGCTAGATATTGTCATAAATGTTAAGTAGGTCTTTGTGTGAAGATCCTGCTATCCTTGTACGGTTTTAACCAAAAACGGAACGTGGCAAAAAATATGTTAGTGGAAATCGCAAATATGAAATTTGATTAAAATCTTTCGGGTGTGAGTTGCGCTATTCCATGGTGACGGATGGACATATGACGAGGCTAACAGTCACTTTTCGCATCCGCTTTGCGAAGGCGACTAAGAACGTGTTGAAGTAACGTCAATTACTCGCTAGATGGCAGCATGCGCAGTGCCGTTACCTCTTACGTGTATCCCCCCCCCCCCCCCCACCCAACAGAAGGAGAAACTTTTGAGAATTATCGATGTGAACCGAGTTCTACCCTGCCTTCGTGCAGCGCAGAATCTCGTTTCGAACGTCGCTCTAAATTCAAACTTTTGTCTGCCGGTACAGCAGAATAATTAATAGCCTGCCGCGGTCTTTTCTTCGCTCCCCAATGTTGGTCGATGTGTCTCTATTCTTCGCAACTTAGCCGCCAGGGGAGCGGGAGTGAACGATTTAGCGGGTTTATCGACTGTCTTTTGTTACTCCTGCGGGTGCGCTCACAAAGTCTGAATGGCGAGATAGCCGTGACGGAACGAGATTAATCGAACTGAAGTGAACTCGATAGCACACAAACAATTAATCTGTAGCTAAGGAGGCAGTGTACTTCTGTCTCATTCTCCGTTTGACCAACAGGATGCGCCACAAGTCTTTCACCTGATTACGTATATCGGATAGCAAGGAGAATCGTACCACATGTAATGTAGAAGTAAATATACATTATACCACATAAGCCCGAATAAGGCGGGTCAACCTATAAGGCGACTCTCTCTTTCCCATTTGGGCGTTTACAGAAAAACTCTTAAAATGTAAACAATGTAATAACTAACTCCATGGAGCACAGTCCTTCCTGAGAAGCTAACAGGTCCTCAGCTAGTCAAGAAATTCCCCACATTTTATGGAACCCGAAGGTTCGTTACCGCATTCACCGCCACATGTCCCTGTTCTGAGCCAGATCAGTCCAACCCTATAACCACGGCATGGCGCGTGCTCAGGTTACGGATGAAGGAACGGCCTCCGGATATGGAGGGTTGCTGCGAATACATTGAATAAGCAGTCGCGGACAGCCGACAAAGGGTGGTCCTCCAGCTTGATCGTTGGGCTAGGTGTTAACAACTCCTCATCGTAAAAACTTAAGATGTTACGAAAAATTTCACAAAATTTAATAAAAGCATTAATGAGGTTTCAGAAAGGCAGATATAAGACTAAACTAACACACATAACTGATATTATATACCACAGAAACATAATTAAAGCAATCCATATTAGTCACTGTTCACTAGAACACTACCAGTACCTGATGTTTTAATGGGAAGTGACGTAATAATTAGCTTATAATGCGACTCCTAATTTTTTCTGCATCTGTTTCCAAACAAACCCTCTTCTTGAATTCGGGCTTATAGAGTATACAGTATACAGTACACAGTATACAGTATACAGTATACAGTATACAGTATACAGTATACAGTATATAAGTACACAGTATACAGTATACAGTACACAGTATACAGTATACAGTATACAGTATACAGTACACAGTATACAGTACACAGTATACAGTATACAGTATACAGTATACAGTATACAGTATACAGTGTACAGTATACAGTGTACAGTATACAGTACACAGTATACAGTACACAGTATACAGTATACAGTATACAGTATACAGTATACAGTATACAGTATACAGTATACAGTACACAGTATACAGTATACAGTATACAGTATACAGTATACAGTATACAGTACACAGTATACAGTATACAGTACACAGTACACAGTATACAGTATACAGTATACAGTACACAGTATACAGTACACAGTATACAGTACACAGTATACAGTATACAGTATACAGTATACAGAAGTATACAGTATACAGTATACAGTATACATACAAGTATACAGTATACAGTATACAGTAACAGTATACAGTATACAGTATACAGTATACAGTATACAGTATACAGTATACAGTATACAGTATACAGTAACAGTATACAGTATACAGTACACAGTATACAGTATACAGTATACAGTATACTATCAGTATCACAGTATACAGTTACAGTATACAGTATACAGTATACAGTATACAGTAATACCAGTATACAGTATACAGTACCAGTACACAGTATACAGTATACAGTAATACAGTACAATACAGTAGTACAGTATCTATACAGTATACCAGTATACAGTACACTACAGTATACTACAGTACTTACAGTATACAGTATACAGTATACAGTACAGAACAGTACACAGATACAGTATACAGTATACAGTATACAGTATACAGTATACAGTATACAGTATACAGTATACAGTATACAGTATACAGTATACAGTATACAGTATCAGTAACATAACAGTATACAGTATACATACACATACACAGTATACATAAAAGCACAAAGCATATATCCAAAACTGTTTACTACAGCCACTATTTTAACTTTCCTTGAGATATCAGCTATGAATGTGCGTGTGTGTGTACTATAAGGAGTAAGTGAACTACAAATCAGTCTAACGCCTGTCCTTTATTGAAGGAATATAGGCCTAATATAGCTGCAGCTTTCTTTTTCATTAAAACCCATCGCCTAACCTAATAAACTCTATATAGAGGAGGTAATCAGTAGAACGTATTGTATATAGGAAGTTTTGAGTTAGCAGGCTTTTTACAAAGTGTGCATACATTTTCTAAAATGCTCGAGATCTCAAAACTTCCTAGACAAAATACACATTTACATTGCAGTGATTGCTTCATGAATTTATATAAATATATATTTTATTTGGTCTGACGATGGAATATAATTAAGCCGAAACATGTAGCAAAATTATATTTTTCTCAGGAAGAGAGTAGCCTTACAGTGGTTCATCATTTATCTGCCTCTCCACAGTTATTTACTGTTCTGTAAAGAAGTAAATAAATTGTATGTAAATGTTTGTGAGACAAAGGTAGGTCCAGGTAAACGTCTCTTACACGTATTGCACGGTATCACCTCAAGGCTACGCGGTATTATAATTCAGAGGACTAAAATATAAATATATAGGAATGTGCCCAACGCCTTTGGGAATTCACCTAACATCTCGGGCAGAATAAGAGGTTGACGTGCTTAAATTTTAACGAACAAATATTCAAAATCGGCCCCTCGCTGCTTTCACAGTGCCCAGCAATTCAGGAAGGCACTGAATTTTTCCTGGAAGTCACCTCAGTACAAACTACTGTTCGTACGACAGTACCAGCAGTAAGACACACCTGACAATATCAGCAGTAAGACACCTGAAAATATCAGCAGTAAGACACACCTGACAATATCAGCAGTAAGACACACCTGACAATATCAGCAGTAAGACACACCTGTCAATATCAGCGGTAAGACACACCTGTCAATATCAGCAGTAAGACACACCTGACAATATCAGCAGTAAGACACACCTGTCAATATCAGCAGTAAGACGCCTAAATTCGTCAAGAGTTACTGCCAATCCAGGGATTTTCCCAGATAAAGTGTCTGGCGCCAGAACCAGGGCCTAGAACAACAAAATCATGGCGTGGTGATGGATAAGGCTAGAGAAGATCAGTTGGGCTGATCGTGTGAAAAATGAAGAAGTTTTATATAGTCTGAAGGCGGGCAGAAACCTCCTACATACAATAAAAGAGGAAGGCTAACTGGATTGGTCACATTTTGCGTAGAAACTGCCTTCTAAAAGACGTTACTGAAGGAAAAATAGAAGGAAAGATAAAGTGAGAGAAAGACGAGGAAGAAGACGTAAGAAGCTATTGGAAGATCTAAAGGGAATGAGAGGATTCTGGAAACTGAAAGAGGAAGCACTAGATCGCGCTCTGTGGAGAACTCGCTTTGGAAGAGACTGTGGACCTGTCGTAAGACAGACTACATAATTATTAATGTCTTTAGAATCGATAATGTAGATTACCGGACACGACCCACGTACATGGACTCCAGTGTCGTGCGGGCTGGCAGGTTGTGTGTGAAAAAGGAGGTCGTGAAGTACCTCTTAGGATGATGATGTAGTGCAGGAGCTGAACGGCTCGCTAGCCACCCAAACAATTCCCTTAAGATCTACAACCTACCTTCTAATTTGACGTTTTTCTTCACTACATTTACGAATACCAACTACTGAAATTTGTCCTTTATAAAGAGAAAGCTGGAAGACCCTGTACAGCAGCGGTTCCAAGTACCGTACCGCACATAAAAGAGGCAAATTACAGGACCGCGTCTGCATTCAGAGAAAAAGCGACAATTTATAAGATAACAAAGCTCAGTAATTTTCTTTCTCCTTGTGTTCCCATCATCAAGAAGAATGAGATGGGCGGGGCATGTAGCACGTATGGGAAACAGGAGAGTTGCATGAAGGATTTTGGTGGGGAGACCTGATAGAAGGAATGCTTGGAAGACTCAGGCGTAGATGGGAGGATACTATTAAAATGGATCTTCAAGAAGTGGGATGGGGGGCGTGGACTGGATTGATCTGGCTCAGGATAGGGACAGGTGGCTGGCTGTTGTGAGTGCGGCAATGAACTTTCGGGTTGCATAAAACGCGGGGAATTTCTTGACTAGCTGAGGAACTGTTAGCTTCTCAAGAAGGACTGTGCTACATGGAGTTAGTTAGTTAGTTAGTTCCGTTTGTCATGGAGCATTCGGCCAGTTCAAGTGCCAACTAAGCCTTCGGGTTTTACTTTCTTTCACTTTGCTTCTGAAATTAAATGACACTGGATTATTGTCATGACGTAGTCAGTATAGCGACTAGGCTACGGGCTGGACGGTCTGGGGTTCGAAACCCGGCAGATGCAGGAAATTTTTATCATGTCAAAATTGCCTAGTCCGGCTCTGGGACCAACCCAGCCTCATGTTCGGTGGGTAAACGGAATCTTTTCCCGAGGGTAAAGCGGCCAGGGCGTGAATTTAACAACTTACCTCCATCTAGTGCAGAGGTGTGGAATGAGTGGAGCTATACCTCCGCTCCCAACATGACTTCATGGCTTGGGTCTTAAATTTTTACTGCTACTACTACCAGTGCTACCACTATTGTACTACTGTAGTACTTCACTTTGTACATTGCCACATAACGTAAGAAATGCTTTGCAAGTTTCGGTGTAATAAATGCTGATGCTTCTTTCACGACTCTGTCTGTAGTTTTGAACAAATAGCGTCGAATTATAAAAAGCTAATAAGTAATGGATATGAAATAGATGATAAAAGAAATTGGCAGTAGCATTCTGAAGTACTATTCAGGTATTTTTCTGTAGAAACTGAGGAAAACAACGAAAAATTTTACTTAGTTTAGCCATCCTTGTTTTGAATTGGGAATCCATGAAATAAGAATTAAGATTCTTATTCCCTGTGCTGCTTAATTGGTAGATTAGTTAGTTGCTTAGTTAGTTAATTTGTCATAGTTTGATGAGAAGGTTACTGTGGTATCATGAGAGATGTTGCTGCTAGGAATTTCACGCTAAGCTTCATACAAATATAAGAAGTCCTGTGCAGAATTCGTTCACACATAATGACACAGTGCTCTGTCCGTCCTGATGCGAATCACCGTGGAGACTGGTGATATATCATCATTACACAGACGTAACGAGACACGAGACACGCCTGCTGACCCAAGCGGGGACGAGATTCACATGTCTGTAGAGAAGATACACACGACTTTATATCAGACTCAGAGAATATTGCGTGTGTGTGTGTTCATGGCTTTGGATTAACCAGTAGATTTGTACTGAATTTAGAAAAAAATTCTTAATATTCTAGCCAGACTAGTATTATGATAGCATATATTGTTTTAATTATCCAAAAAAGTAACCACCTAACCAAATAGCTAGCCATTTAACCAAACAATTTTGTGACCAATAAAATTGTATTTCGTTGGCTGTATTTTTGATAAAATTGGAGTGCACGGTATAATTATATTAGAAAAGTGACCAATAAAAATATGCCTTACAAGTACTCTCCTTACTCGAGAAAATGCAGTTGATCTCCACAGTTTGGGTAGAGTCCCTAACAACTGCGACGACGGTCGGGAGAAAACATACAGATCCTGTAAAAAAAAATTAGTCTCTATCACTGCGTGATCTCTTTCCACTGGTCGCCATTTGTTAACGTGTTTCGTTTTTAACAAGCCTAAAATCAAATTTATGCACAGCTCTAACCAAACAGAACACTACAAAAAATAACTGTATAAACTCACACGCACAAAACACGACTGCACTTCAGTCTAATATATTTTTAACTGGAATGTATCAGTTACTGGTTACGGACAAGGGACGATTATCTTTCCCGATCGCAAATTACTGCCAAGGTCAACTTAAAACTCCTCAGTCAGGATCAGTGGATAGCCATTTAAATAACCAGCTAACTAATAAGCCAATAATTAACAAGTTAAACAAACTAATCAAGTGCATGATAATCGGGACAGTTCGACAGTTCTCGCCACGGCATCATGTAATTAGGAACCAAACCAAAGTCACGTCTTTAAGTTCTCTGCAGCAACACACTGAGATCAGAACAATCGATAGTAACTATCGAGGCTTTCTAATCGCAGCGACTCAGACGACTGCAGCGAGTGTACTGCCGTGTTGCATGATTTAAGGCGCAATTAGCGTTCAGTAACTGCGTCTTCCACGGACATAAATGCAAAAGTGGCACATAGAAACCGACGTTCTTCGTGCGAGATTTTAGACCTTGTCTATGAAGATTACTGTCACCGGGGATATGACGGCGTGTTGTCTGGCAGGTATCTACAGACGTTGCGGAGCAACCCGTGACTTCCATCTCTTTTTTATGGTTTATTATGCTTTTTTTTAATAAGGTGCTCAAAATTAAAATTTAAAATTTGTAGAAGCCCAAAAATGAAATTACTTAAATAATTAAAACAGCCCAACATACAATAAATTATATTTATCACAAACACGTCTCATTAAAATAGGATTCCACTGAACACAAGTCTTATTACGAACTTAAGTGTTACCCATACAATCAAAAACTTTCAGTTTCTTCTACGAGAACTAAAAAGTCTGTTGCCTTATTCATAATATCCTTAATTATAATTTCTTACGAAATTGTTATTTTTTAGTTAAAAAGGAGAAAAATAACACTGTATAGATTGGTACTTGTAGTGTTATATAATGTCGTTATTAGTGTTACTAAAAGTGTTCTTAGCTTTAAATCTTTCAAGAAGGGAGTTTGTCTACATAATATATAAAGGGTATTACATAAGAGAAAACGCAGCTTTTCTATTGAAATGAGCAATTGGTTAAGGGCTTTTTCTGTTGTACGAGTGATTGAAACTCAGAAACACCCTGTAGATTATAGAAACAATTCGGCGTGTTATAATGTGTAACCACTGTGCTTTACAAGCTTAATGTGTTACCTGTATACGTGCAAAAAAAATGAGTGTGAAGGCTCGTAAGGTGTTAAAAATACCGGAGAGTTTACATGTGACACTAAGTCAGACGTGTTGTTCTGGTAGAAAACTGTGCTAAGGTTTGACGTTCGGAAAGCGGTGGGCTGAAAATGCAAGTTGCCTTTGTGGATATCTTCAGCTTAAAGACGAAGGCACTATGATCCTTCGGAATCTTCTGTAACTGTTCGCCAGTCCACAGGATATAAGACACCAGAAGAAAAATATTAACTGGAATTTTGAATTTTTCAGAGCTGCATATTGCGGAAATAATTCCTCAAAGTATCCAGCTTAAGGCGCAGGTAACGTTAAAGAGCCTATGCTGATGTCACAAGTTGGGAGAGTGCGCGAAGTCGTGTGCGTGTAGATCAGTGTGTTTGTGCAGTCAGAGCGGTGGAGGTGCCAGTATTGGTCTGCTTACGTAGTAGCTGTAATATGTGACTGAGGTAGGAGGGACGTAAGGTTTGTGAGACTTGTACATGTAGATCAGTGTGTTTGTGCAGTCAGAGCGGTGGAGGTGCCAGTATTGGTCTGCTTACGTAGCAGCTGTAGTTATGTGGCTGAGGTAGGAGGGACGTAAGGTTTGTGAGACTTGTACATGTAGATCAGTGTGTTTGTGCAGTCAGAGCGGTGGAGGTGCCAGTATTGGTCTGCTTACGTAGCAGCTGTAATATGTGACTGAGGTAGGAGGGACGTAAGGTTTGTGAGACTTGTACATGTAGATCAGTGTGTTTGTGCAGTCAGAGCGGTGGAGGTGCCAGTATTGGTCTGCTTACGTAGCAGCTGTAATATGTGACTGAGGTAGGAGGGCCGTAAGGTTTGTGAGACTTGTACATGTAGATCAGTGTGTTTGTGCAGTCAGAGCGGTGGAGGTGCCAGTATTGGTCTGCTTACGTAGCAGCTGTAGTTATGTGACTGAGGTAGGAGGGCCGTAAGGTTTGTGAGACTTGTACATGTAGATCAGTGTGTTTGTGCAGTCAGAGCGGTGGAGGTGCCAGTATTGGTCTGCTTACGTAGTAACTGTAGTGATGTGACTGAGGTAGGAGGGCCGTAAGGTTTGTGAGACTTGTACATGTAGATCAGTGTGTTTGTGCAGTCAGAGCGGTGGAGGTGCCAGTATTGGTCTGCTTACGTAGCAGCTGTAGTCATGTGACTGAGGTAGGAGGGCCGTAAGGTTTGTGAGACTTGTACACGTAGATCAGTGTGTTTCTGCAGTCAGAGCGGTGGAGGTGCCAGTATTGGACTGCTTACGTAGTAACTGCAGTCACGTGACTGAGGTAGGGGGGCCGTAAGGTTTGTGAGACTAGCGCTGAAGGTTTTCATGCAAAATGACGGGGACTTTGTGGATGTAATCCTATTATGAATGAGGATTCTTGTCCCTGACGTTTGGAAGGGACCTAATGCTACCATCTTCAACAGTCAAGAGGTCCATGAGGTCTATCGAAATGTCGGAAAATATTCACCTGACGATGTAGCGTCAAATCAGACCTGACGTTTGTAAGCTAGACTATTACGGTATCGCCTGAAGTATAGACTACCCGCCCAGCAACAGAGGTGGAGAAATTGCCGACTCACAAGGCGCTAGTCCGTGGAACACTTCCGTATGTCTAAGCAGGACTTCCCCACATTCGCGTCTGTGTGCTTCCTATCCTAGTGTTAGGGCCCACTGTATATAGTTATTTGTAAGGCGAAATCAGCGGTCGTGCCCTCTATGCCACTTAAAACTTTGGCACGTTGTCGCTAACTCTGCTATATGGATGGACATTCTTCTTCTACAAGCTTTGATCCCTTAGACCAGTGGTTCACAAAATTTTTCGGTCCACCGCCCCCTTGGTTCCATATACACACCCACAGCGCCCCCCTACCTTTTTAAAAAAACATAAATGCGCTTTTTTCCACTTTTATTTTATCTTTAAAAAATCGTTTAAATAAAATTATAAGAGTTAAATTTAATATTTTATGATTTAATTTATAAATTAAAATTTATTATATTTTTTATGATTAACAATAATTCATCTAGCAATAGTTTATTAAAAAATAATAAGTGCTTGAATAAGATTCATAAATTAAAATACTAAGAAATTTAGTTCATTTTTTATTTCTAACACAAAAATTACTTTATTTCAATTTTATTACAAAAATAAATGCACTACTTGTCTACTAGCGCCCCCCTGTGATAATAACAGCGCTCCCTTCCACCTCTCGTACCTATTAGCGCCCACCTCGGTAATTTCACCGTCCCCCAGGGGGCGGTACCGCCCACTTTGAGAACCACAGCCTTAGGCCCTGCAATTACATTCCGCGCACGTCCCCCCGTTTGCGTTACTTTATTTAATTCGATGTTGTTTCAGACAAATTTAAACCGAAGTATAAATAAATAAACGTTCAAAGTTAAACACTTTTTATCTCGGTTAGACGAAATATGCACTTCTGGTTTTGACCGTACTCGTTCTTTAGCAGTGACAGTAAAATAAAGCCGACAGTCCTGTGTAGAATTAGGAATTAATCATTTGTAGACTTTTACGTAAAGGAAACTTCAGGTTTGCTGCTATCAGAGGCGTAGCTTGTGAGGGGTCAAGGGGGGTAAATCCCCATCCAATATTCTTTCTATATAAGAATAATTATTTCGTGGCTAGTGAGTTAAAGAGGTAACAAAGGTAAATCAGTCCCATTACAGGCCTGGACAGGCCCTTAGGGTTCCAGGAAGTTGAGGCTCCCAGATTTCTAGACAATCGGCAAATGAAGGTGGTAAGGTTGTCAGCCCAACGTACCGGCCACCTTTACCCCCCCAGGAATATTCCTGGTACCCATTTCTGTTAGAGGGTGAGTCGACGCCAGGGCCATAGTGCGACCGAAACGATTATGTCAATGAAAAATTCAAGTGGCACCATGGGGAATCGAACCCGCGACCTTCCGGGTAAAGAGGGGCAAATAAAACATTTTGGATTACAGTGAAGGAAAGGGGTGTATGTATATTAAGGACTGGTTCAAACCAATCTTCCCGCTCTGTCTAACTTGACTCCTTCGTAAATAAAAATTTATAATACCCATGGTCGATATTGCTCCTACAATGTTATTAGCCAGATAACTCATGCAGAGGAGTCCCACCGAGTGTGGTGTGTCTGTGTGCGATCGTGAAGCCTCGATAATGAGGGGGCTCTGGCCCACTAGGGGCTGTTGCGCCACTGGAAAAAAATGTTATTAGGCAAGTTAGGCTTACGGTTACTCTCGTTGTGTTATTTCGGGGCGTTTTTCTGTTTGTCCTTCGTTTAAATGGACACAAAATGTAAGCCACTCCTAATTAATATAACAATACAAGATGGCAGTAGTAAACGAGAATGGAATGCATGCTTCAGTTGGTATTTATAGTGTCGAAATTTACCGAAAAATATTGCTGAAAGGTCACAGTTTAGCATCTCTTATTCTGTCAGGGAGACCTTACACTATTAATGGAAACAACATTCAGTGTTATGAATGCTTAAAGTGTGTTACTAATGTAAAAAAGAGCGTTTGGCTGCGTCTGTATTCCTGTATAAACTCTACATTACATTGTGATGCGTTTATAGCATAAACAGCACGCAGGATATTTGAAGAAAAGTTTCTATCTAAAAGGGAAGACGAGTAATGAGACTAATGACAGAAATGTAAATACAGTGGACCCTCGAACTTCGAAAGGTTTGATGTTCGAACAACTTGAAACTCGAACAAAAAATTCGAGGAAAATCCGGTTTTGAAACTAGAACAAATACTCGAAAGTCGAATAAAGAATCACGTGGTCGTCACGTGGTCGCCTTCTCTCTCTGCTTGGTCCAGATGAAAGAAGGGTAATTCACCTTCCAGTGAACAGTAATATACCTCCTACTATTATTATTGATTGATTATTATACAATATTTTTATGTATGTACTTTATAAATAAAAATTTTCAATTATTGAAATTAAATATACTTGTTTTATCATTATGATATTTTGAAATGGGCACTTAAAATGTTTTATATTGGGTAAATTTTGGGGGTCTGGAACGGATTAATTCAATTTACATTATTTCTTATGGGAAATTTAACTCGAAGTCGAACAACTTGAAAGTCGAACCGTCTCCTGGAACGGATTGTATTCGAAGTTCGAGGTTCCACTGTATATATAAAATGTCACCGAAATATATATATATATATATATATATATTATATGAATTGTCTATTCATTATTTTGTTCATTTATTCATTCCTTTTCCTTCCTAAGTTGCATTTATAATATAAAGCAACTTTTTTCCATCTTATTACCACAATTATTCTCCCCTTTTACAAATCTTATTTTTTTTTAAAAAAAAGAGATTTTCGCCGTTGAGTCCTTAAGCAATAACTGTTATACATACAGAGGAATATGTCTCGTCACCAACATTTACAGCTCTTGTAGGAATGGCTCCGTTCATTCTTTGACAGATTTCGATGTGTTGGGCACCCCTCGCGCTGTGGTTGTAACACCAAACATAAAGATATCACAGAAAATAATTAAAGGCTCTGAGCACACTAATAACAACAATACTGTCGCGCCAGGCCACTTAATTTCGTGAGGAGCGGGAAGCTTTAATTAATGAAATTAATTTACAGGAGCTACCGATAAACCCTGGAGACAAGGGATGCGGGAGACGTTTGTGCTCTCTCAGGTGGTACAGTCACACGCAGAAGTAGTACAAGTATGAAGTACTGCCTGTTCTGACATACATTCTTTCTGCAGTCTGTCTTACGACAGGTCCGTAGCCTCTTCCAAAGCGAGTTCTCCACAGGGTGCGATCTAGTGCTTCCTCTTTCAATTTCCAGTATCTTTTCTTTTCCTTAAGGTCATCCAGTAGCTGCTTACGTCTTCTCCCTCGTCGTCCCGTCATTTCTATCCTTCCTTCTAACTTTCCTTCAATAACATGTTTCAGAAGGCAGTTTCTACGCAAGATGTGACCAATCCAGTTAGTCTTTCTTCTTTTTATTGTATGTACGATATTCCTCTCCTCCTTCACTCTGTGTAATACTTCTTCATTTCTCACACGATCGGTCCAACTGATCTTCTCCATTCTTCTCCAGCACCACATATCAAAACTTTCCAGATACTTCCGATCCACTTTCCCAAGTGTCCACGTTTCAGCACCATACAAAGCTACGCTCCAAATGTAGCACTTTACTAGTTTCTTCCTTAAATTTAATTCCAGTTTGCTGGTGAAAAGATTCTTCTTATTGTTGAATGCTGTTTTTGCCATGGCAATTCTGGATTTAATTTCACGTGTACACCTGACATACAGGTCTTTTTTTTTTTTACTCAATCCATTCAAGCTGACATCCGGTGTGTGCCTCATATTACTTTTGACCGTCATACCAACTTTTGACACTGCATAATCTAATTACCTACTCTCTGTGTCTTCCATGGCCCAACAGCCCCCAGTGGGCCAGGGCCTCCTCAATATCGAGGCTTCACGATCACACACTCAGACACACCACACTCGGTAGGACTCCTCTGGACGAGTGATCAGCCCGTCGCAGAGACCTCTACCTGACAACACACAACACTCACAAGAGACAGACATCCATGCCCTAGGCGTGATTCGAACCCACGATCCCAGCAAGTGAGCGGCCGCAGACCCACGCCTTAGACCGCGCGGTCGCTAATCAAATTACGTATAGCATTTTTAAACAAATAATACATATGAACCTAAATAAAGCCTGGAAGGGCCTCAACTGGATTGATCCAGCTTAGGTTAGGGAGAAATGTTTTGTTACTAGGAACACGGTAATGGAACTTAGGGTTCCATAAAGTGTGTGGTATTTGTTGATTTGCAAGGAAATTTTTGGCTTTTCTAGACGGACTCAGCTCCACGGAGCTATTTAAAGCCTGGTACTTACCAGCGGTATTTTTCCGTCAATGAGAGTGTCGGAAAATCGTAAAGCATCCCCATCACAAGAGAGCAGAGGTCAACCTCCCAATTTCCCTCCACTGTGAAATCTTGGGTTTTGTCACAAAATGGTCGCCATATTTGTATTTGGTTAAATTCCACATTATATCCACCGTGCATTTTGATAATAATTTACAGTTTTTAAACCAACAAATGCACTATATTATCAAGTATTATTCAATATCCCCTACATATGTTTCGGTTCCAGTTGAACCATCTTCAGGGGGTCAAGGTCAAAGGGGTCCATTAGTTAATCAGATGATATATATATATACATCACAATATAAAATCAAGTTTCTATCACATTAACAGGCTACAATTCATAAAATTACATTGTATAATCTTTTTAGACTATGACACGAATTGTGTCTGCTTTAAAGTATATAAAGTGTATAAGAAATATAAAAAGTATATAAGAAATATAAAAAGTATATAAGAAATATAGAAAGTATATAAGAAATATAAAAAGTATATAAGAAATATAAAAAGTATATAAGAAATATAAAAGTATATAAGAAATATAAAAGTATATAAGAAATATAAAAAGTATATAAGAAATATAAAAAGTATATAAGAAATATAAAAAGTATTTAAGAAATATAAAAGGTATATAATAAATATAAAAGGTATATAAGAAATATAAAAGGTATATAAGAAATATAAAAAGTATATAAGAAATATAAAAAGTATATAAGAAATATAAAAAGTATATAAGAAATATAAAAAGTATATAAGAAATATAAAAAGTATATAAGAAATATAAAAAGTATATAAGAAATATAAAAAGTATATAAGAAATATAAAAAGTATATAAGAAATATAAAAAGTATATAAGAAATATAAAAAGTATATAAGAAATATAAAAAGTATATAAGAAATATAAAAAGGTATACTCTTCAGTAGGTAGATTGTCATTAAAATTGAAGATTGTTATTAAAAATTGCTGGCAGTGGTTTTTTTTTACACAAAATGTAGTTGACCAAGCCCTGTTAGTTGTCTTGTATTATCAAGTGTTAAGGTGTCTTGTAGTGTGCTGATTGCTGACTGTCAGCAATCAGCACACTACAAGTGATACTTCTTGATAATATAGTGCATTTGTTGGTTTAAAAATTGTGAATTGTATTTGGTTAGTCTGGAAAGAACGAGATCTGCTACCTCTTTGATGGCAGGCTAATCACACAGATATTTCTCAAATATCAAGCAAAAGACACGCAAGAATATCATACGTATGTACATTTATTGGCAGAGGAAACAAAGCTACAGTTACATACGCAAGTGAACATTACATGCAGCGCCATCTGCGCCTCAGCATAAACGGATTCTCTCACACTGAGTCTCAGTTGTTACTTACTCGATCGAGGCTTACCAGTAGAGTGCTGCCACCATGCAGGTGAACATGTAATTAATTACTTTGTCCTCTTTGTTATGAAAATTTGGTGCACAGAAGTTGGACCAACCTCCCCTACCCTCCCGGACGTTAATTACAGCGGTCCCGACAGATTGCAGCACTGTTGCTCTAAGACACTACTTCAAAGGCGACGGTGCACGACGCCACTATCGGATAAAAGTGACGTAAAGGACATGATACAAATTAAATTCTTGGAGAGAATTCGGCAGTAGAAACGAAAGTCAAACCAGTGGCGTGCAGGCATGGTTACAGTGGCGGATTTTGTTAGAGCATACTGACGCTACAGAAGCAATTAAATTCTCGTTTTATATAAATCAAAGAGAACCATAAACCAATGAGCAAATAGAAACAGGCTTGTATGAGATCAGTGGCGTGAAATCCTAGTAACACTGCGGGATCATTTTATAAGTATTCTTCTTATTTTTTAAATTTTTCTTTAATAAGAGTTTTAATTTTTTCCTGTGGTACTTTTTCCCTTATTCGGGTCATGACCTTCCCTTACGAGGCTTTATGATCACACTCATTTTAGACACACCACACTCGGTAGGACTCCTCTGGACGAGTGATCAGCCGGACGCAGAGACCTCTTCCTGACACACAACACTCACAAGAGACAGGCAGCCATGCCTTGGCGGGATTTTTTTTTTTTTGCCTGTCCGGGGTTTTTTCCCTTTGATCCATTTTTGTACTGTTTAAATCCTTTCGTCCCTCATGTCACTTTACGTTCCATGCTACCGTCCTTACAACAAACACAACACAAACATCCATGCCCCCGGCGGGATTCGAACCCACAATCCCAGCAAGCGAGCGGCCGTAGACCCACGCCTTAGACCGCACGGCCACTGGGATCGGCAGAATCTTAATTGCTAATGCTATTACAGTGACTGATATATATATATATATATATATATGATCTAATTGAAAGGTTACGAATCATTGGTGGAACGATACTAACAGTAAAAACCGAAATATTCACAGGAAAACCTCTCCCATTTCCACTCTCTCCACCTCAAAACTCGCATGGATTTCTCTGGGATTGAACTGGGGCCTTCGCGATGACAGACCAGCTACTAACTGCGTGAGCTGTGGCCCAGTCCTTGACCCTGCTGACCTTCCATCAGTAGTTACACTTCCATTACACTGAGACAGAAGGAGCACTATTACTGCATCAACAAATGAAGATAGATTGACGTATCAGTGGAGTGAAGATTTAATAACTGTAGAGTGTCTATACGAACTTATTGACCTACATAAAACTGTAAATTAACCTTATACGGAAGAAAGAGGAAACCCATCCATCTCGTTGTTTACTAAGCTTGACCACTTTCTAACTTGCATCCATAACTTATTTTTTATTTCCCTTTACCTACAGCAATGCTGCAGTAATTCGTTTTTATCTCTGTTCTTTCTCATTATGCCTTTTTTTGTATGGGGAAAGGCCTCGCAGCAGATGCTACGGACGCACCGCAGCCTTAAGGCTTATTGTGCAACCCTGTGATGAAGATGAAGAGAAAGATGATCAGTTTTTTTTTCATTTTTCCAAGAAATGGAGCACCGGTGGAATGAAATTTACAGATGAAAACCGAAGTACTCGGGGAAAAACATGTCCCACTGCCAATTTGTCCCCGAAAAATCCCACATGGACTGACCCGGGATTGAACCCGGGCCTCCGCGGTGAGAGGCCGGCGGCTAACCGCCTGAGCCATGGCACCGCCCATGCTTTAGTTATAAAACTTGCAAGAAAAGAACGCATATGGATGGTTATGTCTGTCCTTCCTTACGTTTAACCTCGACCGCTGGACCAGTTTTCACAGCATGTAACATGTAACATGTACATTGTTCCTTTGGACGCCAAACATAATTTTAATTTCTTGCAGCAGGAAATAATAATAACATGGCGGACGGAGGGATGTGAGGTAGAAGCGACACTAGCGCCACAACGGAAACGCGGTTACAGTGGCAACTAATAACCACAGTAGTCATAGAGAGAACGATAATTCTATGATTCGTGTTAAATGTGAAACCAAACTAATGAAAATAATATAATTTAGAGCATTAGGAATTGCGCATACTCTAAAACACAAAGATGGGAGGAATACTTGTGGAAAATGTGCACTGGGATATATCTTACTGTTTCGCCTTCTTGTAAAAGACTTAACCTCTTCTTTCCTATATTTTCTTTTCACGTATTCTACATCTTTATCACTTTTATATCCCCCCATGTACCTGCTCACTCTATCTTTAATTGGTTTATCCTTGCTTCCTCTTTTACCTCTTCCTCCAGATCCACAGTTTCTTATTCGTCATACCGCAAGTGCGCTGTCGATGACAGCTAAGCCACTCTTGCGCGCGTCACTTGACATTCCTGCAACGTATCCGATAGAAAGCTCAAATACCGAGAACACCGCAGAGTTTCCTTAGCTGCTCGTGACGAAATACGCGCATTTGAAATCTATACATGGAGTCCAGGTTGTAGCTATTAGGGTGATTGTTGCTCGCTTTACTGCACTACACTCCGCGCCAAACCCGTCCATATTCGCCTGTGACTTAAGCACTGCACTAGTCACAACTCTTTAAGACAGTGCTTCCCAAACCTGGTTAAATTACCCAAAATTGGGTAAAAGTGGTTTTTCTTTGGGTAACGACACACCTCGGAATACGCATTAAAATTTGCCGTAAAAGTGTAGAAGAAGAAGTACTCTGAAGCAAGTGCCCAGTCAGTGTGCACCGATACTCTAAACAGTCTAACAGTGGCATTATACTGACTAGCTGGGACCTGGGCGATGAAATGTGCGTGGTGAATACTTACTGAATTGTTTGTGGCTGCTAAAATATTTGGAGATTTTTAAAATAAAGACATTGCGTCAAACATATTGTTTGCTTCTTATTTCTTACCGATCTCTCTTCATTTGTCAAATATATTTTCTGTGCAGTTAGTGTATTACCTAAATTGGGTAAAAAGGACTTTCTGGTAAGCGGTTTTGGGTAATGAAGGAAAACGTTTGGGAAGCAATGCTTTAAGACACGCATGTTCAGTCTGTTGTCACAGAACTGTCCATCCTCTTCCCATTATTACAGTTTATGTTCTTCTAATTTAACCCACTGACGTATTGTGACGGATGAGGAACATTTAACATTTGGGGCGAGGGTAGCAACTTTACCGGCTGTGAAAAGTTACCGGGTAAAAATAAAAATATTTAACTCGTTTTACAAGTGTTGAAATATATTGCATAATTTTAAAATACAATTGATTATTTCTACCAACAAATGCACCAAGACAAGTTTTGTCACTGTTTTCTTTATTGAAAGAGTGCCCCAATACGTATTTCGGCAATTATATTGCCATCATCAGGGTTTTTCTTAAGTGAGATGTTACATAGACCAATTCTTAAGTTACGTCATAACAGTGAGTCGATATTTGTTATTACCACTTCATAAAATGTAACATCTCACTTAAAAAAAAACCCTGATGATGGCAATATAATTGCCGAAATGCGTGTTGGGGCACTCTTTCAATAAAGAAAACAGTGACAATCTTGTCTTGGTGCATTTGTTGGTAGAAACAATCAATTATACAAAGATGCACGGTGAATATAAAGTGAAGTTTAAAATACAAATTTTTTTTTTTGCTTTATTTTCAAAAGGCCTTACGTCTGTCATATAATCCGTTGTAGTTTCGTAGCAGTCCCTGTATTGGGGATAAGCTAATCGCAAGGCTTCTGTTTACACTTAAAATCGCGAACGTTCATCTGTCTGCCTAATTAGATTCGAAAACGTGATTCCGGCTGTTCAGTTCCACGCGCACATCAAACTGCGCAGCCAGTGGGAAAGTAAAGAGTTGTCTAAACTGGACAATTGTGTCACGTACTTTTATAGAATTATTTTTGTTATTACAGTAGAACCTCGATTATCCGAAATAAAGGGGGCGGACGTGATAAGGTGCAATAAAAATAACATTTATTCATAAACACGTCTTATGTTAATAAAATTTACGGCACAACAAAGTGTACGATATTTACAGATACAATACAACACTACAAATGTATGGCACAACAAAGTGTACGATATTTACAGATACAATACAACACTACAAATGTATGGCACAACAAAGTGTACGATATTTACAGATACAATACAACACTACAAATGTATGGCACAACAAAGTGTACGATATTTACAGATACAATACAACACTACAAATGTATGGCACAACAAAGTGTACGATATTTACAGATACAATACAACACTACAAATGTATGGCACAACAAAGTGTACGATATTTACAGATACAATTCCGCACACGTCAACTTTACACAACAAACTGACGGGGAGAGGCTCAGAGGTGTCTCGCGGCAGGCAGTTCTAGGAATCGCGTAAAAAAAGGCATTTCGATTAAACCGAGTTTCGGTTTAGCGAAGTTCGGATAACCGAGGATCTACTGTAATTTCATCGTGCTGACGTTTATTCTCAGGGTCTAAACGGGTGCATCAAATTTACATTTATTATTGTACATTTATATTATTTATATTTTATATAATATATTTATATTTATTTTATATTTATATTCATTCTCGTTATTATTTTTAAAGCACAAGTATCAGTTCTTCGCCCAAATTATGTTTAAATTTCTTGTAAAAAAACAGAAAATATCCTTAATAATACTTTGAATAAGGAATGATCTTCAAATGAAGAAACTGCTGACGAAGTATTTGTGTAATTAAAGAAAAAATTGGAAGGAGGATTAGAATCGAAAACAAAAACTTAAGCTCCATTGTGATACTTGCATATTGTTTTAACAGTAGTGGTCACCTTAGTGGTCACCTTACATTTTGGCAAGGATACATATTGTCTGTACTGCGTCCTAAGTAAGGTACATAAAATAAAATGTACATTTTATAGAGGTTAGATTAATATTCTATCAACTGTGTAATTTAGACTCTTCAGAAAGCCTATAAGGCCGTTATAAGTGCGAATGTCTTCCATCCCTGAAGACAGAAGCAGCAGCTTTATCCGAAACTTTGGTAGTCATCTACCAGGTAATAAGACGTCACATGACAGAAATCTATGATCTGACAATTCGTAATTTCCAGTAACAAAATTATGAATTGTCATAAAAATATATGGGACAAATACAGACGAGCATGTGCTTTGTCAAACACAACATACTGCCTGCAGATCACAAACAACTACACACTTACACTTGGAACTGCTCACCATTATATAATTTTAATATCACAATAATTTAATTTTTATAATTATCAATTTCTTTTTATATTTCGGAATCTTAACATTTTAAACATTTCAATACGGGCAGTGTAATACCTAGACTAACGTTCTGGGCTTATACTCCTTTGTTCTGTAACTCCCTGAGGATGGCACCACGGTGCCGAAACATGTAGGAGTTTAATACTTGTTATAAATTGTATTTTATTAAGTGCATTTGCTTGTCGATGTATTCATCAAAAGAATAAGCACGATATGAATAATATAAAATTTACAGATACATAAATTTATTCAGAAAACAAATAAATGATGGGTAATAAATTCTTTCACTACTTTATGAATGACATCAACCCCGTAAAAACCTTAAATCTCTCAACACAGAGCGCGATGTCTTTAGAAAGACAATGAAGCCTCGCGGGCCCTCCATTGTTTATTCTGAACACAGACCATGATGTAACATTAAACAAATTTTGAGATGTGCTTTGAAGTCCAGATTGCTCTCAGACAATAGTGTGCTAACAACTCCATAACCAGCAACTACGTCTCCAGGACGCCTCAGGCATCTTCTTACAGTTAATCTCTTCCCAACTTCTCTAAACAAATTCTTCTGTCAATTTAATTTTATTTCTCTCTTCTTGTCTTTCTCTGTTTACCCCCCCCCCCCCCCCCCCCAACATTTTCATGCTTCCATTCCAAGCAACTTGATACATTCTTTTTTTTTTTTTTTACATCTGTCAGCCCCATTTCCATTCCTCATTTTCATTAACACAATCAATTTCCACTATGAAACAAGGCAGAAAGGAAGACAAAATTGGAACCATTGAGCGCAAATGTTGGTGGGGAAATTACAAATGTAATCACATAAGAATTAAACCGAAATTATCTCGAAAAAGGAAATGGATGCTAGGCAAACAGATTGACATTAATTTTAAAGACTTTTTGCTTCTTCTCCCCCTGCATCCTTTCTTTCTTTCTTTTTTTTTTTTTTTCTTTAAGGGGGTTGATCATCAGAACGTAAGATGTGGGGGTGGGGATGTTTGCCCGTAGGTGGCTACAGACCGCACGGAGAAAACTTCCTTTTAAATAAGTGGCTTCCATTTGTCAGTGTAAAACTGCTGGAGTGAGATT
Organism: Reticulitermes speratus; assembly: GCA_021186555.1. Classification (NCBI taxonomy): domain Eukaryota; kingdom Metazoa; phylum Arthropoda; class Insecta; order Blattodea; family Rhinotermitidae; genus Reticulitermes; species Reticulitermes speratus. Next base: position 3,748,334 of record JAJKFL010000009.1, on the reverse strand, counting down.
AGCAGCCTCAGTGCAGGAAGGATATCAGGAACTGTGACTGCTTTTGTTAGAGGTGGCGCTGTAGAGCAAAATGGGCCACGAACTGACGGTGCATGAAGAATCCTTTGGGGTCGCGTCTACCCAATTATCTTAATGAGAGTGACGTAAAGATCCGGGCGACGGGTCTTAAAGTAAAGTAAATCACTGCTGCATTCATTAACAGAAATTAAATTTTGCTGTGGTCGTATTCCGATAAGTAATATTCCATGTGTTCTTATTTAATATTATTTGTTCCGTGAATTTTGACTATAATCATCCATATAAACCAACAATTTTTTATAAACAAATCACATATCATCTATATGCACGAAATTTGCTACACTTTTCGGCAATAATAAACAGTGATATATCAATGAATTTTATTTAGGAATCACTCAGTATCACGTTGTAAAAATTACCCAACATATTTACCTTTATGACTGCCATTATTTTTTTTAATTTGCTTTAACATTGTATATAAATTGTATGTGTTGGTTTTATATGCCTTTGTATTATGTCTCCCTGAGGATGGCCATTTATTGCCGAAATATGTAGAAGAATTCTATGGATGATTTATGACTTTATATAAATTTTGTGCATTTGTTGGTATATATGGATGACCATGTGTACATGTTTGAATTACTTCTAGCCGAGAACGTAAACCGTGTTCAGTTTGCCTGTTTATAATTTACATTAATGACATCATAAAATGAAGAAATTATTAACGTAAATTTAAACCAAGACACTTTACTTTCCACAGATGGAAGTTAAAAATATTTTCCTTTGCAGAATTTTTGGAGAAGACTTCCAGTTATGTTATGTAACTACAGAGTAAAAAATAAATTCAAAAACGGCCCTTTACTTCAAGCAAAATTATACTACCTACTTGAAGTCGCCACATGTTTCATCACATAATAGGGCCATTCTCAGGCGAGACCAAGAAAAACATACAGAAGAAGATAATATTAAAATAAAAGAGACCTCTCTCCTGCTTACATAAATATAATTAATTTTTATCAGAAGTGATATATTAGAGTGTTCGTCGAGTAGTTGTATTATTAAAAGAATTAAAACTTCGATATTTTAGAATATAAAGATGAAATCTTAAGAATTAATCAAATTGGAGTATCCTGTAGTCTCTTGGTATTCAATGACGCTGTGGGTGGGAAATGTCGACCTCGGTGGACTAGTGGTTAGCGTGCTTGCCACTGGACCCAAGGTTCGCGGGTTCGATCCCGACCGAGGTCGATGGATTTTTAAGGGTGATAAAAATCCGTAGCACAACTTCCTTCGGAAGGGAAGTAAAGCCGTCGGTCCCATGTCGTAGATTTACGGCATGAATAGAAATGTTTCGTAAGCAAAATTAAAAAAAGTGGTCATTTCCCACCCAAGTCTCCTGACTGCCTGCCAGATGGCCACTGCCACGAATGCGCACGACCCAGTAACCTCGGAAAGAGGAGGCCTGAGCCCATATAGGGCTGTTGAGCTATGGTTATTATTGTATTATTATATGTGGGTGGGAAATAAGTACGTTGAATTTAATTTGCCCCAAGATGTCATTTCGTATGAATTTTGAGCTGTGTCATAGTATTCTTCTATACAAGAATTTCGTGATGAGGATTTTTACCTTTGCACTTTATGCAGGTACGTGGGGGAATGGGTGCATAGTTCCACTTACTCTTAACCTCGACACTGGGAAAACCTGAGTGGTCAGCTTTACGCCCTCGCCATTTTACTTCCGGGGAAATAGTATCCGGTAGGACTGCACTAGAGGCTACATTATTGCTAGTAAATTCAGAGGGAGATATCGGCGTCCTATTTGCATAAAAACAGCAAACATTATAGCTTGGAAGGTAGTATGTGAAGACTAAGGTTTGAAAGGGACTTGGTATTGCAGTGAGAGACAGTGAATTACTTATAGGTAAATATAAACCAGAAGAAATCTGAAGGTCACAAAGTGGTGCCCGCTCGTCCTTGTCTCAAAGGTAGGTGACTGATAATGTATAGTGCTGGAGTGTTGTAAATTGAAGGCAGAATGATGTAAAGTGCACTTGCCTGATTACGCAGTAGAAAAAGTTGAGAAATTACTGTATCAGGACTGAAATTTTTTTTATTAAAATTTGGTGGTGAGGGGGGGGGCTGAGTTATGGCAAGACTTTGATAACTACGTTGAGAGGGGCACAGAGGGATGCAAATGCGGTATGAATAATGTGAATTCTGCATTATAGGCATACAGTGCAGCATTGAATTTATGTAGCAATTCAGGATTTACTCTAGGACCTGGAAAAATTATATAAAACATAACATATCTAGATGACCAAATGAACCCTGAATGTTAAAATCGTTTTCTGTCTATTACTCCCCCGATAGTTTTGTTTGAACTTTCTAGGATTTATCCGTTAGTCCTTCTGTTAAGGGCAACATGTAGATGAATTAGATTATGTAGAATTCGTGCATTGTTACTGAAAGGGAAAACCGGAGTACTGGGAGAGAAATCTGTCCCAGTGAGTGACATTTATCCATTACAAATCTCCCATAAACTGCGCCGGAATCGAACCGGAATATTAGACTTGAAAGTCTGGCGACTAACAAATTAATTTAAATGTTATATAAAAGTATGATCCTAGCACACATTAAACACACTCCGTCGCCATTACAAAAACCAATCAGAGGAAATATTATAGGGAAAAATATCGCTGGTTATCTTGAGAATTATGCGAAAAATATAATTACACTATTTGGGAATATGAGGAAAAAGTGATTAAATTATGTGGGGAAAATGTAAAAACCTTAATTTCATTATGTGGAAAAATTGTGAAAAACATTACATTATGTGGGGAAAATGCGACAAATATAATTGCATTATGTGGGGTAAATACGTAAAATGTAATTAAATTATGTGCGAAAAATGCGAAAAAAAAGATAATTAAAATAGTGGGAAAATGCAAAACCAGTTAAATTATGTAGGGAAAATACGAAAAACATAATTAAATTATGTGCGAAAAATGCGTAAAAGATAATGAAACTAGTGGGAAAATGCAAAAACAGTTAAATTATGTAGGGAAAATACGAAAAACATAATTAAATTATGTGCGAAAAATGCGTAAAAGATAATGAAATTAGTGGGAAAATGCAAAAACAGTTAAATTATGTAGGAAAATACGAAAAACATAATTAAATTATGTGCGAAAAATGCGTAAAAGATAATTAAATTAGTGGGAAAATGCAAAAACAGTTAAATTATGTAGGGAAAATACGAAAAACATAATTAAATTATGTGCGAAAAATGCGTAAAAGATAATGAAATTAGTGGGAAAAATGTGAAAACAAATTATGTGGGAAAATGCGAAAAACATAATCAAGTTATGTGAAGGCAATACGGAAAACATAATGAAATTAACGGGGAAAATGTAGAGTTTCTTACTATTAAACCAGGTGGTGTATATATATAGTGACTTCTTTACTTCAAAGGACTAAGGAATTTTGTGTTATTGTGACAATTTTGGTCGTCCGACGAGGTAGCTAGTGGTTTAGAATCGTTCATTACCTCCGTCGGCTCATTGTGAACTAGCATTGCTATTCTTCTATCCGCTCCACCATGTGTCAGCTCACAACTATTACAAGCAGATAGCGACACGCAGCGAACAAGCCAATAATCGGGCTGTCGTGGGGTGTGACTTTAGATGGATTGCCACCAGAGGCGCCACAGGCTGCTTCACTTCACAGTGTACAAAACTGGCGCGCTGACGGTGAAACGAACCGTGCTATACCCATCCAATATTCGCGTTTAATTATAAAATGCATTAAAAGTAGTATAAATTTTCTAGCGTGGGCGTATGCTGTGAAACTACATAAAGTCATATCGCTAAGAATTCATTGCTAAATTATCTTCAAGTGAAAACGAATTACACATTACATGTAGAATCTAGTCCAGATACAGAGCTACTGTCTGTTAGCCGCAATTTGTGGCGTTATATCGTGAAAGGCAGCGGCACGCGGTGGCGCAGTTGGTTGAGGCACTGCGCTACAAGCCGGAAGGTCGCAGGTTCGATTCCCAATGGTGTAATTGGAATTTTTCATTGATATAATCCTTCCGGGCGCACTATGGCCATGGGGTCGATTTAGCATCTAACAGGATTGAGTACCAGGAATATTTCTTGGGGGTAAAGGCGGCCGGTGCATAGGGCTGACAAAGATTTTCTTGAAATCTGGAAGCCTCAATCTCCTGTCCAGGCCTGTACGTGTATTGCTTTACAATCGAAACACTGTATAAAAGGAATTTCTGTTCACAGACTTTCATGGGCGCTACGTGAAGGTGTCGCTATACCGGGATTTGACTGTACTTGTATCGTGGTGAAAGATGACCTTGTCACAGCGACTTTGGTAGAGATTGTCTTGTAAAGTGTGACGCCGTGTAGTTTCCGACATTTTGAAAGATCATAATGCCTTCATCTTCATGATCAAGCAGTCAAATAAATACTCAAAAAATAGCAGAGACTTGTATCCCAAAAAAACACAAACTTATACTTGTAAATTTGTGTAGAAATTTCTGTAGGTAATTTACACTTCTGTCTAAAGATATCCCATTGAAACTAAGGTGGGAGTTTAGGAATAGCACTCCTTCGTATTCGGAAAGTTCAGAGTTTAAACCTCACTCCGGAGATCGTCTATCTTTACTGAGGTTTTCATGACTTTTCTCGGTCCTTCCAGCAAATGCCTTTACTACGTCACAGGGACCGTGAACTCAGTCTTTCGTATCATTTCCCCCATTCACTATACACGGATCAATCTGCCAGTGGACGCTGTATATAGTCTGAAGAGGTGGCACCAACGATAAATAAATTACAGTGAAACAGATGTTAGCCATATTCGGTTCCATTCAAAACCGCCAAATTTATACACGTGGCCAACTTATGGAAACCACTTCATTAATTCTGTAGTCTGCCTTACGACAGGTCCGTAGCCTCTTCCAAAGCGAGTTCTCCACAGGGTGCGATCTAGTGCTTCCTCTTTCAATTTGCAGTATCTTTTCTTTTCCTTAAGGTCATCCAGTAGCTGCTTACGTCTCTCCCTCGTCTTACCGTCATTTCTATCCTTCCTTCTAACTTTCTTTCAATCGCGTGTTTCAGAAGGCAGTTTCTACGCAAGATGTGACCAATCCAGTTAGCCTTTCTTCTTTTTATTGTATGTACGATATTCCTCTCCTCCTTGACTCTGTGTAATACTTCTTTATTTCTCACACGATCGGTCCAACTGATCTTCTCCATTCTTCTCCAGCACCACATTTCAAAACTTTCCAGATACTTCTGATCTACTTTCCCAAGTGTCCACGTTTCAGCACCGTACAAAGCTATGCTCCAAATGTAGCACCAACGCTGTATAATTTTTTTCTCACAGTACTTCAGTTTCCCCTGTCAGTATCATTCCACCAATGCTTCATACTCATTCATACATCTACCACAGACGCTGTATAATGTTTTTCTCCCAGTACTTCAGTTTTCCCCTGTCAGTATCATTCCACCAATGCTTCATACTCATTCATACATCTACCACAGACGCTGTATAATGTTTTCTCTCCCAGTACTTCAGTTTTCCCCTGTCAGTATCATTCCACCAATGCTTCATACTCATTCATACATCTACCACAGACGCTGTATAATGTTTTTCTCCCAGTACTTCAGTTTTCCCCTGTCAGTATCATTCCACCAATGCTTCATACTCATTCATACATCTACCACAGACGCTGTATAATGTTTTTCTCCCAGTACTTCAGTTTTCCCCTGTCAGTATCATTCCACCAATGCTTCATACTCATTCATACATCTACCACTAACGCTGTATAATGTTTCTCTCCCAGTACTTCAGTTTCCCCTGTCAGTATCATTCCACCAATGCTTCATACTCATTCATACATCTACCACAGACGCTGTATGATGTTTTTCTCCCAGTACTTCAGTTTTCCCCTGTCAGTATCATTCCACCAATGCTCCATACTCATTCATCCATCTACCACCAACGCTGTATAATGTTTTTCTCCCAGTAATTCGGTCGAAGCCTGGGAAGCTTCAAATTAAGAAATGTTATTTCTAATGTCGGAGGACCATTGAGAGAAAAGTACTTCATATTTAGGATTCAGTTGGATAAATATTTCCAATTACTCTCCCTTCCACAGGATAAAGGCGGCTCTGCAGGCTTGGCTACTTGTACAGAAACAGATAACTTTCTGTGGAGGACACAACGTTGTTCAGAAGATACCGTACGGCACTGTAAACTGAGTAGGGTAATGACATGGCCTGCCTACATTTACAAGTAATTGACTCCAGATTCTGTGTAAAGAAGCAGTTTTGCAGACCTCGAAAGTTTCTTACGATGTTCAGTAAAGTCCAACAACAAAATCCTATCCTGAAACACTTGAATTCAGTGCACACACTCACAAACTACTTACCTGACATTTCTTTTTTAATATTATCCCAGCATCTACACCAATATAGTGATAATTTACCTTGTGGGTTTTGACTAATTTTCCTGCATCTCTCTTCTCACCTTGCGAGCCAATTAATCTCCATCTATTGTAATAATTATCCCCGTTTAAATTTCATCATATTCCTCTTCGTTTATTCTCTTTTCCTTTTTGTTCTAGCATATGTTGTAAAGTCGTTTATCAGTAAATGCCGTTCTCATTCATCACGTCTTCATTAAGGTCTGACGTGTGTGAAAAGTCCTTCCAAATTGACACGTATGCACTAACGTAATTAAAGATCTCAGAGGAAAGGAACCGGAAGCGTCACAAAGGCGCCATCGCACGGCGCATTAACGAACTTTGTTTCCGAAATGTCCGCGTTCCCTGAGGTGCCATACGTCCGGACGTAATGGCCCACGGACCCCAAAACTTCTCCTGTGTCCCTAGACGCTCATCAGCTGGGCTGCAGATTCGCTAGATTTAACTTATCTCTCCGGTCGGCCGCCAGGCGGTGCCAGGGGGCAGTAATGAATGCGACGCGAAACAAAACACTCTCAGCGCACGCTGTAAACCTCGCCGATAGGCTACCATTCGAGCTCCTCAACAAAAGAGCGTGGAACACTAAAAAAAAGGTCGTCTGTTTAGGTATTGGACTGTAAACACAGTTTTTAGACTTCCTTGTAAAGTATCCACTTTTCGAAGCACGAAGTTATCTAAGTAATTTACAAAACTTTAGATCGCATTTTAGACGAAAAGCATTGCCCCTCCTTTACGCAGACCAGCCGGTGAACACTCTTTAAGCAAATCATTGCCGTGTGGACAAAATGCGGAATTTTCTATTGCTGAAAAAGTGGAACATGTTAGTAACCACGTGCTTAAAGCTTTACAGACGTAACTCTAAATAAAAGCTGAATGTAAAGCTGCCTGTATTCACGCCATGAACGTATATAGAGGAGTAGATGTACAGGTCCGCGCGCTATAAGCCGGAAGGTCGCGGGTTCGATTCCCGATGGAGTCATTAGAATTTTCCATTGACTTAATCCTTACGGCCGCACTTATGGCCCTGGGGTCGACTCAGCCTCTAACAGAAATAAATACCAGGACTAGTTTCCGGGGGGTAAAGGCGGCAGGTACGTAAGGCTGACAAACATACCACCTTTATGTGCTGATTATCTGTAAATCTGGGAGCCTCAACCTTCTTGAACCCTAGGGGCCTGTCCAGGCATGTATAGGGATAGCTTTACCTTTACTTTTACAATGAACAGACAAAAGAATGGCGCTCTACGTTATGTTGTTTATGTTCCGTGTGGCATCTTGTAAGTTGTGTTGTGTAGCAGCCAGCTGCCTTTAACAATTTGGTATCTGTCGTTGCGACATACGCGTCTCGACGCTTTTTCATGTCATCCATCAGCGTCATGTATTCATTGTGCTTTCACAGTATGACAGGAGTCGTGACAGAGCGTACAGACGCTACCATGGAATCCACACCACATAGGAGCGTTAGCACTGTGAAACCACAATGTATGCAAGACACTAAGGATGACGTGAAAAAAACGTTGAAACGCGCAACGAAAAATGCGTAAGGGCTAAAGATGGCTGGACTCATTTCAGCACGAGTATATACATGTTTTCTATGCGTGGAGTATCTTGTCCTGCCCTCTAGTAACCGGTCAGTTAAGTTCTTGCCATCATCGCATGTGATCAGTACGCTGAATCGAGCCTTTCGCATGACGAGGAATTACGATCATAGAAGGATCGATTTTAGTTTCGAGAACATAGGTAATTTTCGTACGGATATTTACCTCGTATTTCTCTGAATTTCCCTATAGCTGTTCATAGATTTAACGTACCTCTTAGTCTGTCGTTTGTTTTCGTGTAATGAGTTCTATCATTAATTTTATATGTAAGGTGTTACAAAGTATGTTGCAGCTGCTGTCATTTAGTAAACGCACAATATCAAATTCTTTGAGTGTCTACATTAAAACAAATACAGGAAGTACACTGTCAGTGGATCTAGACCCGAAATGGTGTATCAAAAATGTGAAGGAGATGGTTGCACCAAGGTTAGGGTTGTCACCTGAAGAAGTCAAAATAATTTTTGCAGGAAAGGAACTCCACGATTTGATCGTTGTAGAGGTAATTTATATTAAAGAGTACGGTTTTCGTAACAAATAGTTGTGCGTGTTTGACTGCTTCCCTTTTTCTGTTACCAGTGTGGTTTACTTAATATGTGAAGTGTACAGTAACCAATGCTTTATGTTACTCTTAAGCTTGTAAATTAAGATTGCTGCGTTCTGACTGTGACTGCGTGTAATTTTCGAGGACCGTACACTTAACCCTGCAGTTGATAAGATAGTAATTCATAATGATTTTTGTGCAACTGATGGTGTGAAGAAATGTGTGGTGAGGCTTCTTTCCTGTCATTACCATACCAGCAAAGATCGGATTTTTGTGTATCTGCACCCTAACTCCCTTTGATAGTCAGTTCCAAGCTTGACAGCACTTTGTGTGGATAGATGCTGGATTATTACCAATTAGGTTTATATTTTTAGTTCAGCAGCAGTAAACTAGTCCACCATAACTGTGTGTGTCATTGCCAATGTTGTAATAATGTCCCGTTGTATGTAAGTAGTGTTAATGAAAGTAGAGTTTCAGAAATAAGTATGATGGTTATATTATTAAAAGCTTAAAAATGAGTCTAAATATTTAGCCACAGACCCACAAAGGGTCTGATGGCTTGATATGTAGATGGGTGTAACCTGAAGTAAGTAGTAGGTGTTGAAGTCAGAATACTTTGTTTGCATGGACTGCTGTTGCATTCCATGTGACTGAATACATAATTGCACCTGTTGCCCAGTCAGCAGCGAATTGTCTTGAATGCATCACTATTTATGCCATTGAATATATAATTGATATCACATCATCAGGTAGTGGTATGTTTACAGTGAGAGAACTAGAGGAAGCTTGCAGCATTGCAGAAATGCCAAACCAACATGTGACTTAGAAATAAGAGCTGCATGTGGTAGGTGTTTTATAAGTCTTGGAGACAAACTGTTGCTGATACATGAAATATAAGCAGTACTGGAATGGAGGCTTTTTATGTTGCTACATGTTTCTGCATACATGCTTCACATTTCACAGTTCTGTGATTGCATCAGTATTGATGAAGCAAAATAGATAAACATGTGGCAGTGACGGAGATGAATATTTCTGTCTTCTGGGATGTGATGTCATGTAGTATGGTAGAGAGTTAGCTATGTTTGGAGGAATGTGCTGCCTCCACCTTCAGGTTAGAGAAGCCTTTTGTTACCATGAAGGTAGAGGTAGCAGAATCATCTGACATATTAGCAGCTCCTTTACCAGACAGTGTGACATCACATCCCAGAAGACACCAATATTCATCTCTTATTAATGAGGGACGTATTTTGAGAGATTTGTGTTAAACTGCTTGAAGTCATTCACTCCTATTGAATTTCTTACAGTTGGTGAATAGTTTATTGCCTCTCATGAAAGATGTGGATTCAGGTTGTATGTAGAAAGTACACTGACCAAATATGACATAACCAGAAGTGTTTGCCTTTGTTTTCACTCAGAAATTCTATACTTACAATCTTAGAGGTATATGCAGGAAAGCAGCCAGATAAATGCCTGGCTTGCTTGCAGTGGGTTCAGACAGTAAATGAATTGTAATGATTACTGTGTCCTGAGATGTGATAGTGTGTTGTCTGGTAGATATGTAGCAATATTATAGAGGATTTTGTGCCCCCAAGCAGGATAGATGAATGATGACTTTAGTATTAACAAGATAGGCAAAGTATATATATTGTAACACTGTGGTGCATTTGCATAACCATTGTTTCCGTGGAAAAGCAATAAATATTACATATTCTGAGTGTGTGTCTGTAGCCTTAGTTATCCAGCATTAAAAGCGCATGCGCCGTATTATATTGTAATCTGTGGCCTGTCTGGCTCTACCGTATTTTTCAACATTATCTCATCAACGGCATGATTTTCGGAAAAAAAGTTATTGAACGAAAAGTGTGTGTTTTGATTTTCTTTACAACTTCTGTCTGAGTCATTTCTGATTCTAAGAAGAATCCAGAGAGACATCATAAATGTACATAGGTTTGCATGTAAAGCACCCATTATTCTTGTCAGCTTGTAATCAAACTTGAATTTTCTCAACAGAGTTTCATAAAATCCTCAGATATCAATTTATGAAAATCTATCCCTTGGGAGCTGAGTTGTTCCGTGTGGACTGTAAGATATGGCAAAGCTAATAGTCACTTTTCGTAATGTTGTGTACACGTCTAACTAACATTCAAGAATTTCATAACGTGCCAGTCTCTTTTTCTAGAAGGTGCTGTCTTAAAAGTGAAAATTACTGTACCACCCCGATGTCTGATCGTCTCAGATATTAACAGACTGTCACGCTTTTCAGGAGTGTGACCTGGGTCAGCAGAGTATCCTACATGCTGTACAATATCGTCCTTCTTCTAACAAGTCCGGACTGGAGTCTCCTAGTGAGGGGGCCAGACCACTCAATGAAACACTCATTGACCTCCAGTTGAATGACCAGGAGCGACGCAGCCTGAAAACTGATGAAGGTTATTACTATTTTTGAGGTCATTCTTTGTCGTAGGATTTGTTCCTTCCTAGTATACATGCCACGCAAACACTGATTATTGTTCATTTTACATGATTGACATGTTGTGGTATTATGTAACACAATCTGAATGGTTTATATGGTCAGCACACAACTATGCAACTTCATTAAGTGTGATGCTTTCAGATCGTGATAGAAAACGTGCACACTTCTTTGTGTACTGTGCGTGGCCCTGTAAAGAGATGAAGCTTGGAAAGCTGCGTGTGCGTTGTGCATCATGTAGGGGCGGTGCCTTTACAGTGGACAGGGATCCACAGTGTTGGGATGACGTCTTAGAAGGAAAAAGAATCACTGGTGATTGTCAGAATGATGGCTGTGTAAGTTAATATTGATACAAGATATCATTTACTGTGTGGGGATTGTTGAGGATGCTGTTTTCATTACCCATCATGCCATCGCGTGCTGTGCTGCTGTTTCTGAATATTGCCAAGCAAATATGACACTGTCCTATTGAATGTGGGGTAGGTTTAAAGGTAAAGGTAAAACATAAAGTTCACCCTATAACAGGCCATGAAGGCCCAGAGGGGGAATAGAGGTATAGCTCTACTCTTTCTTTAACCCTGGCTCTAGATGTGGGTGGGTGGTCAACTCCACGCCCTGGCCGCTTTGTATTGTATAGGAGGCTTGGTGGGCCCCAGGGCCGGTGTGGACGGCTGCGGAAAATCTCGCCCTCCACCGGGATTCGATCCCGGGACCGTCCAGCCCATAGTGAGTCGCTATACCGACTGCACTATCCTGGCCCATGTGGGGTAGGTTTAGTGTTTTGAAGTTACTTCCTCCCATGTATCATCTGTCTGTATTATCAGTATAACTTCTTGGCAGACTTGCAAGATTTTAGGTTTCCGTAGCAGTTTTCTTGAGGATTCATGCCTTCTGGGATGTGATTCAGCATTACTCAGTGTTTCCTGACATTTTGAAGCACTGTAGGGCCTTCATCTTCAAGGGTTGGGGAATCGTGTTGGACCCCTCAACCCTTGAAGATGAAGTCACTACACTGTTTCAAAATGTCAGGAAACACTAACTGAATTATATTATATATATATATATATTTCACAGTCCGACAAAATGTACAATTCAATCACATTAATTGTGCAATTCTACTGTCCTACATGTTTCGAACCCTTAATTTGGGTTCATCTTCAGGGACTCATTACACACTATTCACATCAACTGGTACAATTGTTTACATGAATTCTTTACATCTGTGTATGTACGTTGTCTAAAACTAATAAAAAGTGAAAATTGTGGTTGTTGTTTTATGTTGGTTAAAATGCTAAAAGTTGTATAAAAGTTGAACAGTCTGTTTTGATTTGATATCCTGTTTTATCGGAGTAGGTTGTCTGCTGGGTGTTGAGAACATGTAGGACAGTGGAATTGCACTATTAATGTGATTGAATTGTACATTTTGTCGGACTGTGAATATAAAGTTAAAATGTACGGAATGAATAATATTAAGTTTACTAACCGGGTAATGCAGAATCACATCTCAGAAGGCATGACTTTTCATGCAAACTTCATTAAATGGTAGCCTGCGCTTGTGGTGTTATGTTGCTTGTACATCATTTTGGTGTATATTAAAAAACGAAGTACTTTCTTTGGTCAGTGAAAACCAGAGAAGACCATGGTGCTGCCATCCGTTGATGACACGTGAAATGGTAACTGGAACACGATTTGAACATGAGTTTCGAAATGTCCTAGAGATACAGTACATCTTTCTTGACAAAGTGGACAATGTCTTTTGCAGACAGTGTTAGTTGACTGTGGCTTAAGGGAAGTGCAGCTGACATATTTTATTTAGCAATTGGTATGTATGATGTATTTCACATTCATACAGATATCTACAAGGAATAACAGGTTAAAGACATAATTGATTTTAAACTTTTTCAGTGGTTCAGTTTCATGTTGGCAGATTAAGTATCGTGCAACATGTGTGCAAGAATTGCTGAACTGATGATTTGAGTCTTCTGGGATCTATACTGTGTCACTGGGTAATTGGTTCCTGACATTGTAAAGGACTGTCACCATGTTGTAGAGTAATCAGTCTGTCTTGGACTGATTGCCCACAAAGATGGTCAAATGATCCATCAACATTTCAGGAACCACTTACTCTGCAACACAGTGACACATCCCAGAAGACTAAGTGCTTATCAATAGTGCTGTGAGAACCTCAACTCTCGCAATTTACATAGTGTATGGATGGTACTGTGACCATAACAGAAGTGTAGGAGCAAAAACCACATTGAATGCTAGCTAGTACATAAAAAATGAAGCAGTTACAGGGTTAATGGTTGTAGTGTGTTGCGCAGTAAATCGTCTCTCGTAACTTACATGAAAAATCTGGCCAGTTTTTGTGTTGACTCATGAAAGGATTAAACAGTGAGAGATGAAAGTCATTAGGCTGTTTCTGACTAGCTAAATGATTGCAGACTGGGAGTGATGATGGACCACAGTTTGCCAAGTTCTACTTCAAATGTTGTGAACACACATCACAGGGCGAAGATGACCAGGCTGTGCCATTGTACCTCATTAAGTCAAATATTCGAGATGTGCCCTGCCTTGCTTGTACTGATGTCAGGTATGAATGTGCTGAAACGATGGCAGATTTTCAGCTGCTGTTCACAAAAAGCCTAGAATTTGGAGCAAAGTGGCATTTGTCACTATCTGTCTCTGCATGTAATAATCTCTTGCACCACTTTATCAGTGTTTGTAAAATTTAGTACTGTTTGCGCTCTCAGAATAATGTTTGTTTTATGACAGATGTGTCCATTTAATATTTTGTGGGCTTTTTCACTTTCTGTCCATGTGACAACATACATGAACCAATTCTGGTAGGGGGGGGGGCACCAAAAAGAATCTGGTGGTTGTATTTTGTTGCTTTCATACTTGCTGTTTTCGGTTTGGTGTCGGGTTGTCACTGCTCTCCACATTGTAAGAAATAAAGTTTTGAACACATTTGTCTAGAGCAGCACTGGGTAAAAGCTCGCCTGTGAGACTGTTGCAGTCTGTTAAAGGTGGATTAATTCCATAAAGTCTCTGTCATTATGCACCACAACCTTCAGTGCAAGTGTTACCAGCTGTTTAGAGCAGTACAGATTCATTCATTCATTCTGTAGTCTGTCTTACGACAGGTCCGTAGCCTCTTCCAAAGCGAGTTCTCCACAGGGTGCGATCTAGTGCTTCCTCTTTCAATTTCTAGTATCCTCTCTTTTCCTTAAGGTCATCCAGTAGCTGCTTACGTCTTTTTCCTCGTCGTCCCGTCATTTCTATCCTTCCTTCTAACTTTCCTTCAATTACGTGTTTCAGAAGGCAGTTTCTACGCAAGATGTGACCAATCCAGTTAGCCTTTCTTCTTTTTATTGTATGTAGGATATTCCTCTCCTCCTTGACTCTGTGTAATACTTCTTCATTTCTCACACGATCGGTCCAACTGATCTTCTCCATTCTTCTCCAGCACCACATTTCAAAACTTTGCAAATACTTCTGATCTACTTTCCGAAGTGTCCACTTTTCAGCACCACACAAAGCTATGCTCAAAATGTAGCACTTTACTAGTTTCTTCCTTAAATTTAATTCCAGTTTGCTGGTGAAAAGATTTTTCTTCTTGTTGAATGCTGCTTTTGCCATGGCAATTCTGGATTTAATTTCACGTGTACACCTTGCATCACTTGTTATCATGCTACCCAAATAATTGAAATATTCCACATTCTCCAATTGTTTTTGATCTATCATAATTTTCAATGGGGATGGTTGCCTTGAGATTTTCATTACTTTAGTTTTTCCCACATTCATTTCCATTCCATAGCGTCTTCCAATTTCAGTTAGTCTATCAACCATGCCCTGTAGCACCTTTTCTTCCCTAGCCAGTAGCACAAGGTCATCTGCATATTTCACAGTGCCAATTACTTGTCCTCCTATTTTGAAGTCTCCAAACCCTTCAAGAGCTTCCTTGGTAAGGTACTCGCTGTATAAGTTGAACAGAATCGGTGACAAGCAGCAACCTTGTCTAACTCCTCTTCCAATCTTCACAGTACAGATTACACTTCACAAAATGAGCAATGGCAGTTCTCACTATAGTGACGGTGGAAGTGACAACAGCTCTGCAGACTGATATTAGTGTAACCTGACCTTACAGCTCTGCAGACTGATATTAGTGTAACCTGACCTTACAGCTCTCCCCCGTCAGTCATGTGATTATAGCTGATGAAACACGTGCACACAACTTCTCACTCTTGACTCTCATGACATTAGATCAGGCTCACTGACCTAGCAGGGACATTATGGATGTAATCCTACTATAGCATGTTGACACTAATCAGCAGCAGCTTGCTAAGATTGCAGCAAAACATGTTTTGTGTGTTTCATCAGACCACTGTCTTTCTTCTGGGATGTCATGCTTTGTAGTTTGGTAGAGAGTGCCAGTGTTTCAAACAAACCTGCTCCCTCTGTTTTGTGAAAATGGAAGCAGAAGTTCCCTCCAAAATATCTACTAAACTGTATGGCATCAAATCCCAAATATTATACCAATATTATGTTTTCAATTTTTGCTGTTATAAAGTTAGGGATACAGTCTGCTGGTACACATCAAAATTAAATTCACATTATAAATTTTAGTGTGAACTCCAATTTCAGGTTTCATTGAATCCATCCATCCAGCACTTTGGAGACAAAATGGGTACACTGATAGGGGCATCATCTGCATTATACATTCATTTTGAACATGTATGTTTTACAAAGAAGCATGTCAAGTGGGGCAAGCTGGCATTCCACTGTGGCAGGGGTGCACGGATCCCAGGTGCTAGGTGTCCCGGATGACAAAATTTTGTATGGTGGTGCCTATAATTTGGGGTCCTCAATATGGAATGTGCTTTATGTCACCCAGCTGGCACCTAGACTTTTGAGGTGGCTCTTGTATTTTTGGAAAATTTGTGCATCCCTGCACTGAGGTGTCATATTCGTGTCAGAATCCGCAGTGTCTGTGTAGTAGGCCTGATGACGTCACACACTTAGTGCAGTGTGCTGTGACTTCACTTTTATGTTCCTGCTGCCAGCGATCCTGTGCTCGTCTTCCCATGTGATATGGCTCATGTAACATGCCTAGAGTGTTTTCGAGCGTACTGTGTGGCACGACTACGGGACAGACAATTCTGGTTACACCCAGAGCATGGCTACACGCTACCTTGTCCAGCAGGCTGCAAGGACTCCCTTATCACAGAAGTGCACCACTTCCGACTGTTAACAACTTCTCAGGTTAGTACAGAACATGTCTGTATGGGGACTAGTGATACCAACACACACACACACAGCATGGTGATCTCATGAGCCAAATTTTCCTTAGAGTAAAGGCAAATACGATAATATAAATATTCAGTAAAATATAAATTTTACTTTTGTCACTTTGCTTGTGGCCCAGATGGACATTTTAGGTTCGAATATGCCCTTATGGTGTCTGTTACAGGATGTTACATCCATTTGAAACTAGTTTTCTTGAATGTGGTGTTTACTGATGAACTGCCTGGTGTTGCAGTATGCACAGTACCAGAGATTTGCAACAGAGGAATATGTTCTCCAGGCAGGGGGTGTGCTCTGCCCCCAGCCTGGCTGTGGTATGGGCATCCTTGCCGAGCCAGATTGTCGAAGGATTACTTGTACAAATGGCTGTGGGGTGAGTGCTTATGTAGTTTGTTTTCTCCCCCGTGAATGTTGCAGTGGTGATATTCTCTGATCAGAGTTTATAAAATGAATGTTGTAAAGAAAGCCCATATATGTCCATCTGCATGTATCATCTCGTAGATTACTGGATGTAATTCAGTGAACTTCGATGGTGGGGCCTACGTTCGTAATTGTTGTTCAGATTTCATTATGATCTGAACTGGCTTGATATAACACTGTATTTGCACAATGCTGAAATTCAGCTTTGTCATATTACAGACAATGTATGAAATTCATGCATGTCACAACAGTGTGGGTGCAAAAGTTTCATGATCATAAAAACTGCAAGACCCACTGTAAAAGCAATTTGGGCGTATAGTACTTATTTCATTTTTCTCTATAACCTTTATGCAAAACATTTTTGAGTAACGCTCAAGGTGCGTGCAGAAATGCCTGTAAGCGTCCTTTATTTTTGTCTGATTTTAACCAAAATTTAAGTCTGCTGATAAATTTCAGTAGCACTCTCAATATCAAATTATGTGAAAATTCATTTGCTGGTTCTTAAGTTGTTGCATGTGGACAGAGACAGACAGAGGTAGTGAATTAAATAGGCTTATTTTTGTACATTTTTGTTGTGAAATTGCCAGAACTTAACTGTGGTTGGTTATGTATTTTATGAGTTGTTTGAGACATGGAGTTTCACTGCAGCTAACATGATTTGTTGCAGTTTGTGTTCTGCCGCCAGTGCTTGCAGGGTTACCATCTAGGGGAGTGTGAGCTTGAGGGTGGCAACAGTGTATCACCAGGAGACTGTCAGTACAGCATAGACCCAGACCGTGCATCTCAGGTTTGTCTGCCGATACATTTCTGTATCTCGCTGTGGTAACTGCTAACACCAAAGCCCGTTCTTGTACTTTTACCAATCCATTCCAAGGCACGTTACATAAACTGATTTTGTAAGATCCATTTTAATCCCTCCCCCCATCTGTAGCAGGAGCCCTGGCATCATCATTTTCTTATTGCACCCACATGTTGAACTGACCTCACCACTGTAATCCACTCGCATGTATTCTGTTACAACGTTATGTCAGCGCAAGTAGTTGATTCCATGAGCTGGAATGTCCGAAATGTTCTTCTGTCTTGATTTTTTCATCTCATCCAGTATATATAAAAATGTAACTTCAGTGTTTTGTGTCCCTGCAGACGTAACAGAGAATATCCACACGTTTTATGAAATTTACTCCATAATCTTGGCAACATTTACAGCAGTGTGGAAGAATTGTGGTAGAGATTTTGGATGTGATTCATATCCTTGCTTCCAGTCTTTTGTTTTAATTAAATGAGTAAATTGAATTTCTTAATTTAGGTGTTATTCCTCCTTTGAAATTTTAGCTATTATATATTGTAACGTTAACAGTGAAAGTGACTATTTGCTTGGCGAAGAATGAGTACATCTGATTGGATTATAAGAGCAGTATGTAGGACACCCTGGAGACATGTGTGAGCATAGATAGGAAAACTGGTGTTGTGCTGCCTTAATGACAAAAATATTGTATAAACTGTTAATAGTTTATAGTCATAAATCTATGATTTAGTAATATTGGAAGTGAATAAGATATAAGTAATAAGGAATTTATTTGCAGTGATAATGAAATAAATGATTAATCGGAGGATGAGGAAGATATTTGTACAGTGGCTGGAAATGCAATGTACACATAGTCATGATTCAGGAAAGTAAATTTTACATCAGTTGCAGGCTACAAACTTCCACAAAGAGCAATACCTACAAGAGAAATGGACTTTTGCCAGTAATTTTTCACAGATGCTGTGTTGGGATGAAATGACAGATGAAGCTGACAAGTATCACACCAGATAATTTGAAGTCAAGAAATTTGAGTTAGTAATCAGTGTGGAAAAATTTAAGAGACATGTCAAGAAATTGAAAGCATTTCTAGAAGTGGCTATGAGCATGGCTATGAAGTCTGGGCTAAGAATTCCAAGATGAACAGTGCCCATTGAATACAGATGTTGTGCAGTGGGAGTAATTTGTGGAGGCTCCAAAATACAACATGCTACTAAACTTCTGTACTTTCAGAGTTGTGGAGTTTTACACTGCTGGATGGAGATTATTCGTGAAAGTGCCGTTACCGTGAAGTTGCACATAATATTCACACGTTACAGCTCACAGGAGCCAAATGATTGGGGTTTTAAACATTTACTTGTCAGGGTACGTTGTTGCTAGTGAGCCCTGCTGTTGGCCACTTACCACTTCTGTACTTGCCTGCCCATAACTGCCATTAATGTCAAGAATAATTTTGCATTTGTGCAACAAAGTGAAAGTGCTGAATGACGTAACAGGATATAATTTGTAGGTGGGTTAATTCCATAAAATTCCTGTCATTTTGCAGCATGACCTTCAGTGCGAGTCTCACCAACTGTCCAGACAAGTACAGATTGTACGTGACAAAAGGAACAACAGTGATTCTAGTTGTAATGACACTGCAAGTGACTAACAGCTGTTCATGTTCGCAGTAGTGTAACCTAAGCTTACGGTCCTCCAGGTTGCCATGTGATTACAGCTCCTATACTAGCACTCCTTCCTCTCTGATTGCAGAAGGGCACTGATCTATGTGCACAAAACTCCATGACTGTCATAACATTGGCCCAGGCTCACTGACTGAGCACCAGGGACTTCATGAAAATAATCGTATTATGTATGCCAATAGATGTTATGCAGGGTATGAAGTGGAGATAGAATTGAGAACAAATTGGTTTCTGGACTTTGTCCATCGTCCGGAAATCTAAAATCACAACGTTTTGGAAGCTGGATCTGCTTCCGTCCTCAGGTGAAGGGGGAGGGAGACACCTACTCAGTTGGGTCCCTTAGATAGAGCTAACCTCAATCACTGGACCTAGCTCGGTCTAAGGGACTCAACAGAGTAGGTGTCTCCCTCCCCTTCACCTGAGGACGGAAGCAGATCCAGCTTCCGAAACGTCGTTATTTTAGATTTCTGGATGATGTACAAAGTCCAGAAACCAATTTGTTCTCAATGTTACATACCGTCGTCAGAACCTTTTAGAATTTATTTGGAAATAGAATGTTTGGAAATTGGTAAGTGTTGGAGAGGCGCTGTGATTGCAAGAGTGAAAGACCTGCTTGATGATGTTAGGGAAAGAGATGAAGGACCATCAATTGGTAGCTTTGGAAAGAATAGTATAGTTAAAAACTAGGGGGTAAACTGATGTAGAAGTACAAAATTCATCTGTGATCTTTAACTACAACAAGCATATGGAGACGGGGTGGGGGGAGGGTGACAAAAGTGATCATTCCGTCTGCACATATAAACTCACCTTAATGTGCGAAGTTTCTGCCATCAACAGTTACTTTCTTTTCAGTTAATAGAGGGTTCAGCAGCACCCCCCCCCCCCAAAAAAAAAAGAAAAGAAAGAAAGATAGAAGTCATATTCATGGATACCAATCTTGCATATTTTATCAGACATTAGAAAGAATGTGTTGAAAAGTGGTAGTCCTTCATGTTTCCATGCTGAGGAATGTCTGCATGTGTGTCCACATTTTATCTGTTCTAATAAGAAAGCAACATCAAGGATTATGGTATGATTCAGACAAAAAAAGAGAGATAAATTTTATGTTTGTCTGACCGTGCATTTCACAATTCTATGATTAAGAAACCAACAATATGCACTTCACTTTCACTTTAAAATGTTTTAATGTCCCCTACATATGTTTCAGTTTATGGAAACCATCCTCAGGGGGTCGAAACTAAGAAGTAATAATACCAGAGGTGTAGAGCACACAGCGATCTTCTAGTTCATTGATTATTTTCGACACTAAATTCAACGAATTTTAAGGATTTTATACATTTTATACGTTTTTATACAGTGACTATAAAACATTGCACCGTGTTTAAATATGTATTATCTAAGGATGTGATGTAATGTAGTTTTGACCCCCTGAGGATGGTTTACGTAAACCGAAACATATGTAGGGGACATTAAAACATTTTAAAGTGAAAGTGAAGTGCATATTGTTGGTTTTTTAATCATCATAAAAAAGAGAAATATTGAACATAAGAAATAGAGTTTTATTGATGAACTTGTTCCACAATGGCCGCCCTACATCCAGAAAATGTTTTGAAAAATATGACATACAAAAATTCTGTTAGTGAACGAGATGAAAACATTTGATCATGACACAAAATTGTACACCTGTTTGTACTGTAAAAGACAGGTCCTTGTAGTGTTTGTCTTTAATTTAGGCCTTATGGTAGCTATGAAGTGGGTGAATACAAAGTAGATAAGTATGATTTCAGGTTCTCACAACATTCAGTGTATGGATTATGGTATTTCGTAGATATCTACCAATATTTTGGAAACATTCTGTTTTATATTAGCTCTGCAGTAGGGCACAAGGAACAGATAAACAAGGAACAGTAAAGTTATGTTTGTTTTTAGATATTATGTACATGAGAAGTTGAAGTAAAAAATACGGTTGTTCAGGGAGAAAGGTTTAATATTACTTTTCCTGTCTGTTTTTCCCCATAAACATCTTCTACATGTGGTATGTCTATGTGAATATACAGTCTGGTGTATGAGAAGTTACCAAGAGTGTATTGTGTCATAAATGTAGGGACACTACCTTTTTGAAGATTGTTGCCATTTCCAGACATTTCTGCTCTTTGCATGTCTTTCATTTAGGCAGCTGTGTTATGCTCATATCTGGAACATAAGATAACAACACAGAAGTAACACAAGTCTCATTTTCAGGCACGGTGGGACGAGGCAAGCAAGGTGGCCATAAAAGTGACAACAAAACCCTGTCCCAGGTGTCGCACCCCAACTGAGCGAGCTGGTGAGTGTATTACAGATCCAATATAGTCTTCTCGGGCGTACAGCCGCGTCAATTCGTTTGAATGCAACGTTTCGGGGACTAGCTCCGTCCCCATTCTCAGGCCTTTGCCTGAGGATGGGGACGGAGCTAGTCCCCGAAACGTTGTATTCAAACGAATTGACGCGGCTGTACGCCCGAGAAGACTATATTGAATCATGTCGCCGCGAAAGTTTTAAAACTTGTATTACAGATCCACTTACAAGACAGTTTCAGACTGTAGACAAACCCCACAATATAGAAGCTTAAGAATTATAACAAAAGTTGATAGTAAGCAAAAAATAGTTTTACTTCTTTAAATGCTACGTCATTCATTTATATGAATGACGTGTCAGTGTAGCTGTGTACTTGCTGTGTTATCAAGATGCTCCACTGAACACAGAATGTTAGTCAGTACCGCACTGCGGTAGACTAAGAAATGAACACAGAATACAAAGAACACTTACACTCCCTTCATATTAATACTTCCAAGTCTTGTTCTGCATGACATCTGTTTGACAATGGCCACTCAATGGGACCAATAGGTGGTGCGATGTAGGTACTACAAATTTCTAATAAGGGCCTGTATCTTGATACATTAGAGAGGTTTTATATTTTTAGAGAAACCAAAAACAGCAACCAAATAAATTATCAACATAGATCCATCCACATATGGCACTACAGTCCCTTCTGGGCACTGGCCTACCTCAAAGGCACCTCCATTCTTCTCTATCCCCAGCTCGTCTTCCCCAACCTTGTATTCCTAGGACCAGTGATGCATCCCTCTGGACGACGTTCTCCCATCTTGTTCTTGGTTTTCCTACTGATCTTTTGTTGTGGAATTTCCCATTAAGAATCTTTTTGGGATCCTTTCTTCTTCCATTCTTATGGTGTGACCCGCCCATCTTAGTCTTCTAATTTTAATATCAGCTCCAGTTTTAAACAATATTCAGACGTTCCATGCGCCATCAATATACAGTGGGTCCTAACATTACTTTTGACATCATCACCCAATACACAAGCACCAGTCAGATACCTGTACCACTCAGTACTTAGTATGCAGCACTAATGTAAGGAGGCCTGTACAAAAACAAGGGGTTTGCAAGACTTGTTTACATTTACATAAGTACTAATACATATGCTCTCTTGAACAAAACATTAAAACTTTTACATACACAGTTTGTTGTAATCTATCCCATTTACTGTTGTATCTCTATTTACTGTTACACAATTTTACAAAGAGCATGTGACAATAAAAAAAAAGCAAGGAATGATGACATGAACACTCCTTCAATCGAGAGTATATATCAGGAAATGTAAAATATAAAATGACTTCCAAGGCTAAATAATATGGAATAAACCCCACAGTCTCATGTGGAAGTACTAGTTTACTGTTTCTAATTTTAACTATTTTTAAAGCCATAGCTTTTTGACTTATCATTTTTGTCACATCTCTGTGGAAATAGTACAGTTGTTTTAGATTTAATTGTTCTCAGCTTGTCATACCATTACGATATTTGTGAAGTTGGGGTCTTAACTATATGTATGGATGATATCAAATAACATAATGTGTTTTACACAATAATTTCTCTTTGGTGTTTTATCAGTCTGATGACGGCTTCTTGTGAAAGAGCCGAAACATGTTGCATTAAAACCGTACGATATACTAAAAGGATTTAGTTTTGTTTGATGGCTATTATCCTCACAGCCCATGTATCTTTATCACAACAGAATGTCCCACGTAAAAATAAGTAGTCGTTTTATCTTCTTCTTCTTTGTGGAATTTTTACTATCTTTAGGGAGACTAACAAATGATATAACTATTTTGCACAGTGACAGTTACAACCGTAGAGCAACACATGTTTGATGTGCACAGGTGGCTGCATGCACATGGTGTGCACTCGTCCACAGTGCAACTTCCAGTGGTGCTGGGTCTGTCAGACAGAGTGGTCCCGCGACTGTATGGGCAGCCATTGGTTTGGATAGACATGCACCGAGTGCCAAACAGACAGCTAATTCACCATGACTGCAAATGGGAGGATGCTTCCAGTGTTCCATATCAGGAATAGGACACTTAAGTGTCTTGCGGTGGATGCGTCTGAAACGAAGAAAGCAAATGTCCAAGTGAAAAATTAACCTTATATTTAGGCCTACTTACGGAATATTTTGGTGTGACCAGCCGCATCGTTCAGAGTAAAAATTCAGTGTTTTGGAGAGTATCTGTCTCACCATTATCAGAGTATGATGTAACACAATTCTGAGGGTCTCTAAAAAAGACTTATATTCCAGAAATCAAAATCTGTCCAAACACAACTACAGTTAAACCCCTATTTAACGAATTGCTGGGGGATTAGAATATATATCACTAAATCGAGGTTTTCATTAAATGGAGGTTACATTGTTTATATGCAGCTGTCGGGACAAGAAAAAATCATCACTAAATCCGGGATTTCACTAAATGCGGTAACATTAAATCGGGGTTTTACTGTATATTCCACTTATTACACAGAACAACATGTTTCCACCATTTTAGTTCATCTTTAGGTTCACAATTTCTGTTCATTCAAAACGTATTGAGGAATGAATAAAAGTGTGTAAAATGCGTTTAAAATGTTAATCGCATTTTATGGACTTTTTTAAATGACTTTTGTGGACTTTTATTCATTCCTCAATATGTTTTGAATAAAAAAATTGTGAACCTGGAGATGTTCTATGTAGTAAATTTAACGTAGTTGTGTTTGGACGGATTTTGTCTCGATTTCTCTCATAAACAACATAACAGAATGACATCCTTTAAAACTTGTATTCTAAATTGACACGGCTGGTCACCAGAGAAAACTGTAGCAATTTTAGTTACTTTGAAAGCTTCAAATCTACTTTTATGTAATTGTAAATAAATTCAGTACATATGTGGTGGGAAAATAAAATAGGTTTTTCAGATAACATTGCTTCCCATAAGTGTGTTTTAGTGTGTATATATAGTGTGCAACCTTGATATAACAATTCTTAACGTGCGTAGTGTGCTTTTCTTCTTTGTCCTTGCCTCACATGCATTATCTGATGTGTAACAGATATGGCCTAACATACAGGTCTGCATGTCAGGTACAGTCACTGTCCGTTGCTGGTATCTCCAGTACCCTCAACGACGAGGAAGACTACTTTCAATTGGGATTCACCATTATTAGTTACATCAATACATATCTCAGTCGACTGCAACATCGATCTGCAGATTTCTTTTCTAAAAACCCAACTGTTGTCAGACGCCAGGTCTTTTCTTCTTTTCTTTATGCTCACCGTCTCCCCCCCCCCCCTCCCCTGTCTCCAATATCACTCCCTTTTCTTATTTTCCTCTGTCCCTACACTGATGTATAGCGACTCGCTACGGGCTGGACGGTCCGGGGATCGAACCACAGTGGGGGCGAGCCTTTCGGCACCCGTCCAGACCAGCCTCCTATATAATGGGTACCGGGGCGTGGAGTTGACCACCCACCCTCATCTAGTGCCAGGGTTAAAGAAAGAGTAGAGCTATACCTCTACTCCCCCTCTGGGCCTTCAAGGTCCGTTCTAGGGAGAACTTACCTTTACCTTTTTTTACCCTCCACAGATATCTAGAGCGAAACTAGAAGGTCAGAGGGTCCTTCCTCAGGCTGAGGTTGGACACACACACACGTTTCCCTTTTCAAACGTAGAGTTGTGGGGATGCCGACTGGTCTTGAACTGAATGTTCGGCTACGGTACTTTACTGTCTATTATAACCAATACTCCCCCCCCAATGCCTCAACAGCCAACAACTATATTATTCTTACTGTGCATTTTTAGTCTATCATACATATTTTTAACCAACTAATGCACACTTATTATTCTTTATTATACAATACAATTTACCATAAAACTAGTCCGAAATGTTTCGACTCCCTATTTTGGGATCATCATCAGTTACTTGGATTATGAATTACACAAATTACAAATCAACAATAATGGTACATTTTAAAATTACAAAGTTGAAATGTAGGGTATCTCAGTTGTGTGTTTAGACACACAACTTCTGATGCACAGTGGACCCAGAAGACAACTGAGTGAAACAAAAACAACAAAAGTGAAAATAGCAATTTTACAGGATCGCGTTACTATGAAGGGAGTAAATGGAACAGAAATTCATATCACAAGAGCAACAGGAAGAAAAACAGTGAAAAATATGAAAACTATGCAAATAATACAGCATACGATAAATAGTTGTGTGTTAGGATGATACTGATGATAATGCAGTAGTTAGCATCGAAACGTTTGTGTCAATAAATAGAACATACGTGTAGGTTATTGGTAATTACAGGAGGATACTGAAGGTTGGAGAGTAGTGGATTTTGTTACCGATTGAAGCAGAGAGGCACGTTGTGTTAGTACCGACCTCGGGCATAGGTGACGCAATACGAGCGTATTAGTTGGATGTCATGCACATAGATGGAAGGAGTCACGCCGCCAATTTTCATCGTTGAGTTAACCAATCTGTATACTAGATAATCTGTGATTTCGAATGTGTCTGTGGTTATAGCGTGGGTGTTGCATAGTTTCAACGGTTTTTTATCTCTCGAAAGTTTTCATTTTGTGGGCAAGTATTCAGGGAAACAACGTACAGATTCTTGTGCTACTGTTATTCCGTAAGTGACCCGTATCGACGATTTTGTTGTCTTCCTACCGTGTGATTGGGTAAGTAAACTGGTGTTCTGAAATATAAACAGTTACAGTACGAGTCCGGTAAAACTTGCATATTTAAAAACCTCGGCTACACATATCTTCATTTCGTAGAAGCCATCGACAGGCTGTACAGAACTTTAGAGATCGGATATACCACATGTATAAATTAAAAGTTAAATACGAGATGTGAAATTGTTAAAAATTCTTATAGTCACGATGTGTTAAAACCACATTGTGTCGCTAATCGTGACGTAACATTTCGGGTAGATACATTGGCTTATGTGGTAGTTGTACTTGTAAAGCAAAAGCGTTAACGAAGATATTAAAGAGTTCATAGCACTGCGTGCAACATATTTACGAGTTCCCAGATGTCTTACGCAGTAGCCGAGTTACTGTAAGGACTACATTAATATCTGTACTCAAACTTGATATCTAACCCTGGTTTATTAGCACAAAACGAAAGCCTGAATTTGTTTTATATGGACATAAATACACATACACTCCAAGAACTAGGGCATGATTTATACCAAATCACAACTTGGATGCTTAACTATAATGATACATTTTGTGTTTTTTAATGTATGTGGTCAACTGTGACTTGAACTTATGTGGCCATAAAAGAATATGGCGAGAATTGTATGAAATGAAAGTAAGGCAGTTATGAAGGGAAACTACGTGCATGTTCACCTGTAAGTATTGTTTCAGCTAAAAAAATAATAATATTTTGAACAGTCCATACCTGTTCTATGGTGTGGTGTGACATAACACTTCTCTTGCAGAGCTGCCAGAACGTGTTTGTATAGCCTTTATTTTACTGGTGTATGATGTGTATTGGTTGTGCTATAATTAGTAATTTATCCTCTTATTCAGCTAGGGTGTAGTATAAAATTTGTTTCGTAGTCAAGTCACAACTTTCTTCCCACCATTTATTTGAGAGTCTTTTATCCTTTTGCCTCCCATCCAGAAACATAAATCTGATGACATACAATACTGTTGTTTTGGTGTGTTGTTTGTATGCTTTTGGAACCTGGCATCTCACATTAAGGGCAGGATGTGGATTGAGGGTATCTTAAGAATAATGTGGTCTAAACATTTATAGACTGGGGCTGTGAGGAGAATGTTTGAACCAAAACAGAGGAAATGGCAGGAGGCTGTAGGGAGTTGTGTAAAGAGATGCTGCATAATTTGTACTGGTTGTATAATGTTATGATGATCCAAGCAAGGGGTTTGAGATAGGTGGGTTTTCTAGCATGCAACAGAGACCATACAAAACAAAACAAAGATTGATCAGAGAACCTGAATGAAATATACCTCTCAGTGTGTGTGTGTGAGAGAGAGAGTGAGAATGAGGTACTAAAATTGGTCTGCATGAAGTGGACTGTATTTTATGGTGCAGGAGAGAGATGTGTTGTATGTCTATTCTAATGTACTTTTATGACCATGGTGATGAAGTGTTGAATTACATAAAAGTCAGTAAATTTCTTGACTGGCTGACTGACTATTGACGTCTCAAAGAGGACACTGTGCTCCATGGGATTAATTTCACTGTTGCGTTATATCCAGCTTGTACCGAAGTGTTAAATCTTTGTTTTTCTGGGATGTTATGCAGCTTTCAATGGTAGTTAGATATCAGCGTTTTGGGACAGCCTTTAGGTCCCTCTTCAACACTCAAGCAATCTGAGAAGAGAGAATATGGGACTGATAGGCTGTCCCAAACTGAAATCTGCGTAACATCCCAGACGAGCGAAGATTTGGTTTGACTGTTATATTGCTGTTTGGTAATAGCGTGTATTATTTGTTTATATACACAGTGTTTAAATTAGTGCATTAAATTGTTCTGTGTTGTTGTCCTCACCATGGTTGGAGATATTCAGATGGCAGGAAGTTGTGCTATATGTTTTGCACTGACACTTATGCGCTCTCATACAACAAGCTTTAAATCAGTGAATTTCATTGTTACTTTACATGACTTTTAAGACTAAAGTGTCACAGGCTAACCCTGTGTGGTTCATATTGCTGCTAAGCTGTTCCTTTATCACTGTAAATCATACGTCTAGCCACTTCTTGTTGTGATTCATCTAAAACTTTCAATGATCCATGTCAGCTGTGTCATTGTTACTTCTGGTGTATATTAATAATTTGTATTTTACCCCACAGGCCACCTCCCATAATTTCAGCACTTCATGCATACTTGAAGGTTATGTGGAGATGGTAACAGGTGTGGGGGGGTTGTCCTGAGGGGGGGGTTAGTCCGCACATGCTGGCAATTCGTACCCTGGGTCACATGGGAGGTGGTAACAGGTGTGTAGGGGATACCTTGTAGAGGGTATTATACGACACGCTCGCTAACGGGGCTCTGGTCCACTCACACCAAGGTGGAAGGTATCTTGCTGTAGGCTGCATGGCACTGGAGTAGTAATAGAATCGTCATAAACGATCCCCTTGGTGAACCCAGCCCCACCTTGTTGTGTGTACGCCTTCTGTCTACGTGGGTCTCTGTGGATGGTGACTTTGTTTTCCCAGTGTTTTGTGGGAGAGCTCCTTAACTGGGGACTCTGAGAGACAGGAATGAATGAATGGATGGACCAATCAAAAAATGAATGGCTCTGGAAACGGTGCATCTCTTTTTATAGGAGCTCTGCAAGGATAACCTAGAATAGATTTCATGAGTCTCAGTCCGTTTTTACGATGGGAAGTGACTCCATGAAGCCTAAATATAATTTGTAGCTGTTTTGTACGGCAATTTTTCTATCCATAAAGACTGGATTTGTGGCCCAAAGGCTCTTATGGATGTCCATGGTTTTGTCTGGTTTACAGACCTCTCTTGGACAGAATACGGGACTGAGGCTGGGATCTGTGTGTCCAAAAGAGGCTCTTCTTTTCTCTGGGTAAAGAGATATATAAAAGAAGGCTCTGGAAAAGGGCAACTTCCTCCATAGGGGCCCCGTCGGGCAACATGGAGGAGGGGCGCTTTTACCAGGGACTTTGAGAGAAAGGTGAGCTCATTTAATCAGGGGACCTCGTTCAATAGGGATGCCAAGAGATATGTAAAAGAAGACTGTGGATCTTGGCATCTCTCTTTATAGGGACCCCATCGGTGGAACCAGGTGGAGGGGGGGGGGGGTTCCTTTACCCGTTACTTTGAGAGATGGTAAAAGAAGGCTCTGGAAATGGAGTGTCTCTCTGTATGGGAGATCTGGGAGGGGAACCTGGAGGGAGGGTTCCTTTACTGAGGACTGAAGGATATGTAAAAGAAGGCTCTGGAAATGGAGCATCTCTCTCCATAAAGGGAACCTGGAGAGTGGGCTCTTTACTGGGGACTCCGTGAGACTTATCAAGGAAGGATTTGGAAATGGAGCATCTCTCACTTTACAGAGGCTGCGTGAGGGGAACCTGGAGGGAGGGCTCCTATACTGAGGACTCCGAGAGACATGTAATAGAAGGCTGTGGAAACAGAGCATATCTTTTCGTAGGGGCTCCATAAGGGTAACCTAATGGTACTTAGCCAGAGAGGATTCAGCCAATATGTTTATTGGGTCAGAACACATACTTGATATATTCTTCTGTTATGCATAACTTAGAGTGCTGTGGCCTTATGTTTCGCTACCATACACTAAGAAAGCATCTACATGTAATGGACTTTGTGATTATCTCATATGGTGGAGTTGGAAAGAATTCGAGACATCTACCCATATATGATATGACTGTGATGCTTTAGCCACACTTGGATATTCTCTTTTGGCTCGGATAAGCTGGACCCAGAGGTTATTAGGAAAATTCATCGAAGATGAATACTAGCCATTAGTAAGGCTGTGGGACTTGAATAATTTTCTATCCTAGAGAGGAAATGTTAGAGAATAAGGGGGCACAAAGGGCCTGTTAATAAAAGGCCAATGTGCATTAGGTCTTTAAGGGCTTTAATCCATTATATATTCTTCTTCTACCCTCATGGGCCGGGATAGGGTAGTTGATATAGCGACTTCCTATGGGCTAGATCAGGGGTCGGGGAACTTTTTTACCTATTACCCCAAAATATATTTATTTACGCCGACGTTACCCCCTTGATTTGAAAGGGAGAAAATCATAGATTATTTAAATTCAAAAGGTTTATTGAATCTATTTATACGGAGAATACAATTATAAATATAAAATGTATAAAATAAATGCGATAAAATAAATTAATATTCTCATTATGAAACAAAAGGATTTCTTTGAAAACTTTTTACCTTCAGGTTTTGGAGAAATGATGATGTTTCATTCTTGATACAATAACATCAAAATTGGGGCATTTTGATGTCAGAGCAATTTGGATACTGTCTTCGGGGTCCAATCGATTTCTCTGCTTTGTTTTTATGTTCATTAGAGTGGAAAATCCTTGTTCGCAAAGGTAGGTTGTTGCAAAAGGCAGCAACTTTTTGACTGCCTCCTCATGTGCAATTTTGAAAGCCTTTGCAGCTCTTGACATCCAAAAATATGACACATCTTCATTATTGGATCGAAGTTCAAGAAGTGTCTCTGCCAACCCTTGAGGCTCTTCTGGTACATCAGCAATTTCACATTTAAAGGGATCTACAACCCAACTGACAGTAGTGAATCAAGATCTGGAAAGTAATCTATGTCTGTTGAGTCCTCATTACTCCCAAGAATTTCATTTTTACCCCACTTGGGGTAATTTACCCCGGTTCGCCGACCCTTGGGTTAGATGGTCCAGACATTGAATCCCGGTGGTGGCGAGATTTTCTGCACCCATCCTGACTAGTCTTGGGGCCCACCTTGCCTCCTGTACAATGGGTGCCAGGTCTCTTTTCCAGGGTAAAGCAGCCAGGGCGTGGCATTGATCACCCACCCCTATCTAGTGCCAAGGTTAAAGGAGGAGTAGTGATATACCTCTATCCCACGTCTGGTCCTTCATGGCCTGTTCTGGGTTGAACTTCTTCTATGTTCTTCTGCCATCTGGTAGATATGCAAATCATACTTTCATTATTCAGTGTCTGACAACTGACAGTCTGGTGTGATAATAAGGTCTCATTATACCTAAACATGCAGTTCATTTCCATTTACCTCGTAGTCTTTCTATAAAGTGTGATATGTTTGAATTCCACTTATGATCAGTATGTTTTCTTTCAGGACTTGGGCGGTTATTCCATGCTGTATACATTGCTACTGAACTGTGAAGCTACTTCACTAGAATTCTTGTAAACCACTTTGTTACAGAAAATACAGACCCATCATGTGTGCTGGACTATCTGTAGGATTACGACAGTCTTTGCACTCCCTAGCAACGAAGGTTCCAGTAATTAAACTATGGAGGGTTGAGGAGAGATTTCCTGATCTGAGAGAAAGACTGGTAAGTGATGTATGTAAGCACAGAAGAGACAATTATTATCAAAGTCCAATGTCATGTTGCTGACAAGCAACAAGCTTCTCCTCTAAGTCTGCTGGAAATTCTGGCAAAGTGGAGTTTGTTTATGAAGAGAAAACCCATTCCTGTTCTTCATTCTTACACACCTACCTGTGCTGGCCTTGAACTGATGCTGTGGGTGTGAGATTTGTCAAGTACTTGTGCTTCATATTTTATTGCTGCACAAGTACTTGGCACTCCAGTTTCTCGCTTTAAGCCCACAGACTCAGCAGTTTCCTGTTCTGCCTCTTGTTAATGTCCATGCCTGGGACAACCGAGAGATTTTTGGGTGGAGTTTGTGTTTATCGGCTTTTGCTTCTGTTGCCCTCAACTTCGTACAGTTGCTTTAACGACACTGAACTATCTTGCTGCATTGAAGTTGCAGAGGTTTTGGTGTATTCAGTCACCATTTGTTTAAATTTGATGCTATACATTCTCCTGATCCAGTCTGGGACACATTCACAATTGTAGCCCTCATCTGAATGTGGCCTGACACTTTACTGGAATACAAACGACTTACAAAGCTCATGGATCAGAACTAATTTCCTGACAGCAAGCCCTGTTCTCACTTTCATCTATCCATGACAATTTGGCAATGCAGGTCATGGTTTCCCTCGGTATGGTTTGGTTCAGAACCTTGTACCAGAATTTCAGATGACACCTCGTATTTAAGCCCCAAATTAAAAAAAGAAAACCTGCATTTTTCATTCCCGTAAATGTGGTATTTTTTATTTTGTACCTTTAGAACGGCTAATTGAAGGAAGATGATAAGAGCAGGCTATGTAATGTACATATGATTTATGAAAATAGATACAGAGTTGCTATGCATAGATACAAGGATAATTGTAAGTTGACTCGTACAGAAATAAGATGGGTGGTGCAGACAGGATGTTTGGCTCGTGATGGGAATAAGTGAAGGGTTCCTCTGATCATGGCAGGCACCCTTCAGGCTCTGCAGAAAGCAGGGAATTCTTGACCAGTGGAGCAACTGTCAGCTTCTTCTCTTTCTGAAGAAGAGTGTTGCTTGTAGTTTGTCTGTTAGTAATGATTTTGAAAGTTGTTGTGCAGTAAATATGTAAACAGCAGCTATCTTCAGTTGGATAAAATGCAAAATTCTTATAATAAAGTCTCATATTGTATGTAATTAGTAAGCACAGCCATGATTTTAGGCGTATGGTGTTTTTACAGAACCGTATGCCTGTACTGAAAAGTGAACCTCCTTCAGGTCCTGGATTATTTCTGAGGTCATCGGATGATAAAAATCAGGTTGTTGCTATGAAGGTGGAAGGGGTCACAGATGTAGAAGATGAAGAGTCATCATCTCCACTTATAATGACTGAACCTGTGGTGAGTTTTGTGTCTTTGTGTATTCAGTGTTATACACATTGCACAGATATCCATGAATGCATGCTTCTCTGTGTGCCTGCCTGCATGAAAAATGTGCACTCTGGTGACTCGGTTGTGAATAGTTGCTTTGAAAATGTCTCGAGAATATTGTGTTTTGTGGTATGTAGCTTATACAATACTTGTCTAATCTGTTGTAAGTCTTTTAAGATTAGTATAAACAGATAACAAGGAAATCTAAAAAGGAACCACATTTATGAAGAAATAACAGCAGACTAATTAAAGGCATTGCCTGCTGCGTGCCTTTCAGTACAGAATATTTTGTGTTTGTGTTGTTTTGCATGGGTTTGAAATTTTGCAAGTCACCTGAGTGTAAGACCATATGTTGAGGGTATTTGAAAACAGGGTGCTGAGGGGAATATTTGGACCTAAGAGAGTGGTACTTATCAGGGGGCTAATTTTCATTACCCACTTTTGCAGTTTAAAGATTTCAGTACTTTCATTATGACCAGAAATTTAAATCGTGTCTTAGATAAGCTTGAAAGTAAGCAAAATAGACACTTCTTATGGTATGAGGGCTCATTATGTCCTCAAAGAATTTCCTATTATAACGAACCTTGGTCAGTTTTTAGTTTAGTCACTGTAAATGAACATCCCATTTCGTATCTTCAGAAATATATATTCCTGGAAATTTGGGTTCAGATTGATAGGCAGTTACCATACTATAAAATAGTTGTGCTGTTTTAACACATTTCTGTTTGATCTGGTATGCAGTGACATTACTGTTGTTTGTTCTGTATTTGTTATAAAAATGTTCGTATGAAACATGACTTCATCTCCACAGCGTTATTAATGTAATATTTGACGATATCTTATTTATCTCGGTAAGCAACGTGTTGTCCAAAAACAAAACTATCTTCACCTTTCACCACTCCAAGATTTATTTCTGTAAAAGAAGAAGCAGAATTATTATGCACACAATTGCTACTGTGACTCTAGTTGATTGTGACTAAGTCTTTTCAGTACGATAGGTGTAAATTAAGTGTCAAGTTTGTTTTACCTCCTGTGCCATAAGAAATTAGCGTAGCCAGTAAGATTGCATGATCTATAATATATGCTTTCATCAGATAAAAAAGAAACATGGAATGTGAATTTGTCCCCTGTCAGTGGAGCCCCGTATACTTCCAAAAAAATTGTGTATTGCTGTCGCTGTTGTTCTATGTTGTCTGAAACATTTCTGGGCCTCTGTATGATCTCATTTTTTAATACAAAATGTTTTATCCTATTGTACATTACTTCTTTGAACACTTATTAAAGAAGAAGGAGTTAAAAGAGATTGGTGTATAGTTCTGTATGTTATATTTATTAAGTTGTTTACTTCAGCTGTTTTTAAGCTGTTGGTGGAAAGATACTTGATTAAAATTATACATTATCTTCTCAATTATATTTATGTGCTACTTGTTTACACAGTATGGTATTTCGTGAAATCCCGCAGAAAATTTGCCCATCAGATTCCTGTCACTTTTTCCACTTCATTTTCAGTTGCTGTACTAATGAGCAGGGTCTAATTCCATCTATCTATTTTTGCTGTGGGAAGTGACAGTTAAAAGTTTCTGTTTTATTTTTGTTTTAAAATGTAGTGAGAGATCTGAGCTATGGTTTCAGTAGTGTGATGGTTTTACAGAACAGTGTGGATTCACTGAGAAGTGACCCTGTTTCATGTAGTGAGACATGCCTGATGATGTAAATGAGATCATAGGTATAAATGTTGAAGAGGCAATTGATATAAAGGAGGAAGAGCTTCCAGAGCCAATAGAATTTCGAACAATAAAAACAGAATCTTCGGTAAATTTTGTGGCTGTGTGTTGATAGGTCTGAAATGTGTATTGGGCCTGTTATTTTGACAGCACACTTTACACCATATTGCTTGTCATAAAGTGTGATTTGGGAAGGAACACAGCTGTTTGAATGTTTTAATTAATAATCTCATTTATACCCCCTTTGAGACTCACTGTTGTTAAAATGTATGTTAATATGTATGTTTTATCTTTTGACCAGAGTACAGTGAATGAACAGACTTGTGCACGTAGTGAAGAGCGGCCATTTACCTGTGATGTCTGTAACAAGACATTTGGTCAACAGTGTGTTCTGTTGAGGCATAAGCGGATACATAGTGCAGAGCGTCCATTTTCCTGTGATGTCTGTAACAAGACATTTTGTTATCAGAGTGTTCTGATGACTCATAAGCGGATACATAGTGAAGATCGGCCATTTTCCTGTGATGTCTGTAAGAAGACATTTGGTCAACAGAGTGATCTGATGAGACATAAGCGGATACATAGTGGAAAGTGGCCATTTTCCTGTGATGTATGTAACAAGACATTTGGTCAACAGAGTGTTCTGATGACACATAAGCGGATACATAGTGGAGAGCGGCCATTTTCCTGTGATGTCTGTAACAAGACATTTGGTCAACAGAGTCATCTGATGACACATAAGAGGATACATAGTGGAGAGCGGCCATTTTCCTGTGATGTCTGTAACAAGACATTTGGTCAACAGGGTGCTCTGATGACACATAAGCGGATACATAGTGGAGAGCGGCCATTTTCCTGTGATGTCTGCAACAAGACATTTGGTCAACAGGGTGTTCTGATGAGACATAAGCGGATACATAGTGGAGATCGGCCATTTTCCTGTGATGTGTGTAACAAGACATTTGGTCAACAACGTGTTCTGATGACACATAAGCGGATACATAGTGGGGAGCGGCCATTTTCCTGTGATATATGTAAAAAGACATTTGGTCGAAAGTCTGATATGATGACACATATCCGGATACATAGTGGAGAGCGGCCATTTTCCTGTGATGTCTGTAACAAGGCATTTGGGCAACAGAGTCATCTCATGAAACATAAGCGGATACATAGTGGAGAGCGGCCATTTTCCTGTGATGTATGTAACAAGGCATTTGGTCGAAAGTTTAATCTGTTAAGACATCTACAGGTACACGGATACACGGGGGACGGTGACCATTGTCCTGTAATATGAAGATGTGATACAGTATCATAGTAGTCTGAAGTCATCAGTACATAAAATTTGCATATTATACATATTTCTGTGTTATATATCATAATCCTTTGCATTGTCTTCACACAAAATGCTTAACAGCACTTGTCTGGTCACATGTAGTGTACTTACCTGCTGTCAGGCGCTGGTGTGTGCCAGAATATGTTATAGGATTGCTCTAATATGATATGTGTGTATGTAGCATGCAGTGTTCCTAGTTCTATATAATAAAGAACCGTGTCTCCTGAAGTGCTGCCTCTTTATGTCACCCTTCCATTTTTTTTATCAAGGCTATTCTAGTCAAACCTCAAACATTCCATTTGGTTTGTAGCAAATGTCACGTCCTATGTTGATGACAAAGTAAGCTCCTCATAATTGCGGATATATTTTTTGTTTTCACACTGTATGACATACAATTTCAGAACACAGTAATCTTCACAGTGGGCACCGTGATTACTTGAGACTTCATATAAGTCATTTTGATCTTTAGCTTTTGGGATTCATTCCTTTAACTGTGTTTGTTACAGATTTTATCTGCTCACTAATTGAAGTTAATGTATTGATTTGGAATGTCATAAATTAAAAAACAAATAATATTTTGCCCATAGTAACAAACGAACTGTACATTTGTTTTATTTGCACTTTTTGTGTATCACATGTTTGTTAAAAAAAGGGAAATTTGTTCCTGTCGACAGTGTGGTGGCAGTTAGGGCTTCGAATAGAATGTGGTACTTTTCAGTCGTATGATCTATGTTGGTGGACATATCATCCGTGGTTCGCAGTAACGTACGTACATAGGTATTAACACGCAGACAATATTAAAGTGTTCTTGTATAGGTGTGCGCGCGCACGAGGTAAACATTGACTTTTCGTCATCTCCAAAAGCAAACTACAATCTGAATACCAGGAACTCTTAGTTCAAACATTTGCCATTTTGTTCTGCAGATGTGGCAGACAAGATACAACAAGGCTGAAGAGAGAAACGTTATTTGTTAGACCGGAGGGGCGAAGTTCGTCAGACTGTAAAGCCGGGTCCAGACTTGAGCATTCTGCCGCAACGTAACAGCGATTCGCAGGTCCGGACGGTGTTGCAGTAACGTTCGCTGTGTTCGGTTCGCTGCGCGGGCTGATCCTCCGTGCTGTCGGTTTTCCAGCGCGCATCAAAGGATGTTACGTTACGCCGCTACAGCAAGTTCGGACGTGTTTCTGTGCTCGCTGCGATCTTCACGTCGAGCTGATACTGGCACTTGTCCACTGTTCTGTTTCACAGTCAGTGTGCGGAGCTACAATGGAGTGGACGGAAGAAAATACTTTGGGCTTTATTCAGTTATACGAAAAAACGTCTGTTCTGTGGGATCCGAACCATCCCCAATATTATAACAAATTATAGAAGCATGACGCTTGGGAGAAGATAGCCACAGCGATGGGGACAGTTCCCGAAGAGTGTTCGAAATATTGACAACAATCCTGTCTGTAATCTTACCTTAAAAGAACAGGCACAGCTATAATTCTGTACGTTGTCCAGCCGTATGTTTTAGATAGCAAAGCAGAGGACAAACGAAACACGCGTTCTCCATATTTAAATCTGATCTTTTAATTTCGTAGTCAGTAGAAGTTAATGTATTCACATACAGCAAGTGCCTAAAATTGTTATGTAGTGCCTGAATGAAGAATTCTGGCAGGATGTATGAGGTTTGACACGATGCTTCGATAATACTTACTTTGTAAACTATTGTTGCTAATTTCACTCGAAATAAATCATTTCTTATGTTCAAAATAACTTCAGTTGCAGAGATATGCAAACGCTCCACGCGTTTGTTTTAGAGTCTGTAAAGTCTAAAGGCACAGAACAGTCTAACGTGTATCTGATGATACTATAGCACTCTGCACTCCAGATAAGGAGGGTAATTTTTCTCTTGCGCATGCCAAAGCGTCATATTGAGGAGAAGAGTTCGAGCTCCACCGTTTCTTAACTTCGGAGTTGGATGGACATGAGCGGTCAGTTGCACGCACCCGCCGCTTTACCTCCGGGGAAAGAAACCCTGTTACCCAATCAACAGGAGGCTAGGTGGGTCCCGGAGCCAGTCTGGACGCTTTGAAAAAGAGAAAAAAGCTAATGAACCTGTCGGGACTCCAGCTGCTAGCTAATAGACTGGGCTTATCATCTTCTCACAATACAGGCACGGCTATGTACGGTATATTGAGGCGCGTTCGCGTAACCATTGTTGCCTTGGAAAAGCAATAAGTATTACATATTCTGAGTGTGTGTCTGTAGCCTTAGTTATCCCCCATGCAAAGCGCATGCGCCGTATATATTGTCATCTGTGTCCTGTCTGGCTCTACCATATCTTTCCACATTATCTCATAAACGACACGATTTTCGGAAGAAAAGTTATTGAACATAAAATGCGTGTTTTGATTTTCTCTACAAATTTTGACTGAAACATTTCTCATTCTTAGAATAATTCAGCGAGATTTTATCATAAAATTACGTAAGTCTTCATGCAAAGTGACCGTTATTCTTGTGAGATTTGACGAAACTTAATTTTGTCGACAGATTTTCGAAAAGTACTCAAATATCAAATATAATGAAGATCCGTCAAGTGGGAGCGTAGTTTTCTATGCGGAAGGATGGACGGACAGACAGACATGACGATGCTAGTGATCTAGAAGCCCAAACGTTCCCTTCTTGTCATCATCAGTGCGCATTTCGACGTTAACATATCAACTACTGATCACACGTTCTGCTTTCATCAAATACTTGAGACAAAACAGAGATATCGTGGGAGGTTCTTGTACAATATCCTCATTGAGTCTGGTATTCCAATGAAACCAGTTAATAAAATTTCCAATTTGACCAAATTTGGCCACTGGGATGCATCCTAAGCCAGATGAATTCATTCAGCATCCTCACATCATGTCACTTTAAGATCCGTCTTAATGTAGATGCACTATCAGTGATAGGCGTAAAACAGAAAGCAATGCTGCTACATTCACTGCTCGCACAAAGTGCATAGAGGTAAAGCTTAAGAGGAAGATTACGTGTCTGGAAATTGAGTCTGATCCTTATACTATTGATGATCATTTCTGAGGTGGTTGAGGTACAATCAAGTTTTTAAAAGGTAAAGGTAACGCCATGAAGGCGCGAGGGGTGGGAGATATGTAGTTCTACCGTACTGTCACCGTGGCGCTAGATGGCAGGGCACGGTTAAATAAATTTATTTCACTGAAGTAAAATTTTATATCCATAAGGACATATAATTATACATATATATTATCAATTGCACCATATAATATTTTAACGACTTACGCAAAATTTGTATTTATGTCATATTTAAGTGCAATAATAAATTAAACTTTAGCATTTATAAATTTGTTTGTGGATTCATTACATATGAAATCATCAGATGTGTCACTTAATAAAATGCCACTCATAGCTACATTGAAAAACGTAAAACTCCTTACCAACTACATATTTTACTTCGTGCCAAATTTTCAAATGTCTCCAACAATGCAGAATATCAAATTATGGACTGTTAGTTTACGTTTTGATGTTTCAACACCAAAACTGATGAAGGAAGTTCAATTAAATGTTATAATAACATTCACGTTTGAACTTAATTTTGGATAGTGTCGGTCTAATACAAAAGGCTGTTTACATTCAACTCAGCTCCAACTGTTGTGTAATGTCAAACAAGACGAATTATTACAAAAGTAAATGATATAACAACACACTCGTAAGCCATAGGTGCCATTTATATACAAAAATTTTACTTGAAAATTTTTTTTTGTATTGTGAATGGTGAGTGCATGTAGAAGAAAAATGTTTTACGTACAAGTTTTCCCTCTTCTGGGTTGTCACGTGACATATGTTGGTAGTTGTTCACCGACATTTCGGCACAGCCTATCCTTCGCATGCTGTTCCGAAAATACCCACATACGTCGTGTAACAACCCAGAAGAGCGAAGACATTATCTACAAAGCCTGAAATCTCGCATTGCATGTAGAGATTTATGGTATGTGCAGTTACGGCAAGAATATATACTATTGTATCTCCAGTAAATGAATACTGAGGCTTCTGAGGCACGTGGAACTGAGAAGACCACGTGTCTACTCTTGTTTATACACACTCTTGCACACTGTAAACTGCTTTGTCGGTAATATTCTCTCTAAAACGTCACAATATAATTTCTGATAATCCAGAGAATTCAAATAAATTAAAATTAATTTTACGAATAATAAGCAATTATACCATTTTCGAATGATGCTCTGTCAGAACGCTGTTGAACGAACTAGAAATACTCGTATGAGCCTTTCTGCGCTCAGGAATTGTGGTTTATGAAAACGTCTGCCGACTGTGTTGCTTAGCAAAGATCTGAACACGAAAACGACAGAGTACAAGATAAATGGCTAAAGTGTTAAATTGAGTATCGGCATCGTTACAGAGTAGAATTTATATCTAAAAACTTGTATGTTTATAGAAGTTAGAATGGATTCGTAAATTTTTCAAATCAAAAACTCCACCAAAGTTCTTTAGCAAAGAGTAAATACTGTTAACCCCTAACAATAACATGTATTTTGAACAACTCGGACGTGTTATTGTAATAGTACGTATATGAAATGGCCAATTTTTAATTTAAAATGACTGATAAACTCTGTCCGTTCCTTATCAGAGAGTACTGAAAACTGAAGCCGATTGTCATTTTGCCGTCGTTTCTTGCCTTGAACCTGTTAAGTTCTACGTACGTGAAGTCCAAACATTTTAGATTGACGCCTTTGAATTTCCTGCTTACTGAAGTTCCTGACCCCTTGAATGAGGCGATTACTTATTTACAGCAGTTTGTCCAATAGGGATGAAGATGAGTTCGACTCCCCTGTGCAAAATATGGAAGTGCAACACATTTTCTGACACGAAACAACTTTGTGGGCACAAAGTGCTGAGAAGAATGGCACATGGACTTAAGAAAGAAGAAGTACCAGGAGTATGGAGAAAATTGCTGTATGAGGAGAGCCATAACTGGTAATTATCAGTAATGTATTAAAGTGTGGTTAAATAAAGATGAGAAATGTGGTTAATGTAAAACACATGGGTTTGGGACCTGCATAGAACGTTGATTGGAAAGAGTCAGTGGAAAACAGGAAACCTTTACACTAAGCTGAAGATACAGGATAATATTAAACCGACCTTAAACAGTAAGTCGTAAATTATGGACTCGATTGAACTGTCGCAGAAGAGGGCAGAGAAGTGTGATTTTGATTGTAAGAAAGGCGGCGAATTCGCACATATGAAGCCTCGTGTTCTGATGCGTCTTCAGGACAAGAGAAAACACTCTCTATCAAACCTAATCATCTACAATTGTTCCATGGTGTTTATACGTTAGACAAATTTCCTTCTCATGGGTAAATTATGATTCATAATTAACACGTTGTTGCCCCCTCCGAATGAATCACTCTCTATTTTTTTTCTTTTCCTATTCTTCAACAGCCCCTAATCGGGTGCCTAGGCCTCCTCAATTCGAGGTTTCATATCACACACTTTAGACACACCACACTCGGTAGGACTCCTCTGGACGAGGGACCAGCCCGTCGCAGAGACCTCTACCTGACAACACACAACACTCAAGAGACAGACATCCATGCCCCCGGTAGGATTCGAACCCACAATCCTAGTAAGCGAGCGGCCGCAGACTCACGCCTTAGACGCACGGCCACTGGGATCGGCAGTCACTCTGTATAATAACATGAATTCCGTTTTACGATATTTAAAAAAACGGTTTTCATTCTATATAGTTACTTAAGTCTATTATGTAGAGTCTTCATGTGGTGTGACGAATTTCCTTGGTAATTCTGTCGTCTGCTTATCGTATTAACGCAGCTCGCCCACCGACCACCTAGCTGCGCAGTAAATAGCGACTGGAGGTGGCAAACGGCATTTTTGTGGAAACATAAGGACCGTGTATTGCACAGTTAGAGTAAACGTTCTTTAGAAGACTGAAAATATCACCTTACAAGAGTGAATAATTTAGTGACATACTGCTGCATGTTGTTGTGTCACTGAGGGCCAATAAATACATAAATAAATATATCACTGAAGAACGCGTGTGTATCTATGACAAATATCGTAATTAGACTAAAGTGCATAATTGATTACAATTTATTATTATAGAAGCCCTTGTATTTAAATAGCACGTTCATTACTTACTGCATTCCTAACTATACAACCCATAAAGTCTACGAATGCATCTCCATGAAAGAAATTTAAATTTAAATTCGAGTCTCATTTCCGCGTAAAATAATCTGTTTATCAGAGCGTTTGTTTCAGGTGCTGCACTAAAGTAACCTGTATATGCAGAAATTAAGTGGCATTACGTTTTCACTGACTTATATAATGTTCACCTTATCCACTTCAGTACAGGATTCTCAAAATTGTATTTATGATTACTCCTATGTACACTTACCAATATGTAATATAGTACTTAATAACCAACATTTATTGCACAAAAATATAACTAATTTAGTTTTTCACATAACCCTACATACTGTTTCGGTCCAAAATGGGCCATCATCAGGGGTTGCTGGTTTTTAAGCTTTCACTTGTGCACTTCCTTTGGTGTTGTTAAAAATATGTAATGTGAGTTTTTGTTGGTATCATGGTTTTAGAACACTGAAACACTATGCACTATACTTATTTGTTGACGTACAGTGCACTAGTGTTTCAGTGTTCTAAACCATGATACCAACAAAAACTCACATTACATGTTTTTAACAACACCAAAGGAAGTGCACAAGTGAAAGCTTAAAAACCAGCAACCCTGATGATGGCCCATTTTGGACCGAAACATATGTAGGGTTATGTGAAAAACTAAATTAGTTATATTTTTGTGCAATAAATGTTGGTTATGTAAGTACTATATTATCATAATG
Organism: Reticulitermes speratus; assembly: GCA_021186555.1. Taxonomy (NCBI): domain Eukaryota; kingdom Metazoa; phylum Arthropoda; class Insecta; order Blattodea; family Rhinotermitidae; genus Reticulitermes; species Reticulitermes speratus. Next base: position 3,705,226 of record JAJKFL010000009.1, on the reverse strand, counting down.
TTGCACGGTATATACAATATCAAGTTACCAATATGTAGTTAATTCTCATAATGTAATGTGAGTTTTTTTTAGGCAATTACATTTCTATGGAATTGAGGGTATCTTAAACAGTTCACTACGTAGTCTGACAATCCTTAAGATTGAAAAGGCAAAATTTAAAGTAGCAATAAGACAATACTTCAATTTACTCTAGAATAATGCCTTATGTGTAAGTGATCTATAGTAAACCTTATACTATTCGTACCGTGCATTTTTAGTCTATCATACATCTCTTTAACCAACCAATGCACACTTATTATTCTTTATTATATAATACAATTAACCATAAAACTAGTCCAATACATTTCAAATCCCATATTTTGGGATCATCATCAGGGACTTGGATTGTGAAATTACACAAATTACAAATCAACAATAATGGTACACTTTAAAAGTACAAAAGTTAAAATGTAGGGTATCGCAGTTGTCTTCTGGTTCCACTGTGCATCAGAAGTTGTGTGTCTACACACACAACTGAGACACCCTAAATTTTAACTTTGTACTTTTAAAATGTACCATTATTGTTGATTTTTAATTTGTGTAATTCACAATCCAAGTCCCTGATGATGAACCCAAAATAGGGATTCGAAACATGTCGGATTAGTTTTACGGTAAATTGCATAGTATAATAAAGAATAATAAGTGTGCATTGGTGGGTTACAGACATGTATGATGATCTATAATATTGTTTTATAAAATGTCTATAGAATTTGCGCTTTAACAATTGTGTATAATTTGTGTATGATTTGTTCCACATCCTGTTGTCTTTGTGGCACAGGGAACCATGGAATGTATGTATAGTATGTATGTATGTATGTATGTATGTATGTATGCATATATATGTATGTATGTATGTATGTATGTATGTGCATCTTGAGGTTATTACTGTCAAAGTGTTGGCATTTTCTGAGTTGCTGCAGCTTATAGTGTCTTGGTTGCAGATCACTGTCCTGCCTCATTGCTCAACAAGCAGTACACTATACATTACAGAGCAACAAATTGCTTTGGTTATGATGAAATAACAAATAACATTTTCAACATTATAGAGTACTCTAGTGGAGAAAATGAATTGTTACTAACTTAGTAACAGCAACAAATGAACATAATGAATACATATACAGCATGTATTAGAAAACCCTACATATGTTTCGACAGGTCTTTGCCATCATCAGGGGGTTCAAGCAGTCGTGCACAAGAACTTCGCATCCATCCACCTGTTAAAACATGACACACTAGAAAGTCAAACCACACAAGTTCACAATCACAGTTCATAAAATAGAATGTTGAAAGATTAAAAGGGTATGCTTCTGTTGTAATAGAGGATCATCGCTCGTTAAAAGCCCGAGCACACAAGGTTATGCTTGCAGTGTGCTGGGAACTTTTAAAGAAGTGACGATACACTATTACAACAGAAGCGTAGTGTTTTAATGTTTCAACATTCTATTTTATGAACTGTGACTGTGAACTTGTGTGTTTTGACATTCTAGTGTGACATGTTTTAACAGGTGGATGGATGCGAAGTTGTTTTGCACGACTGCTTGAAACCCCTGATGATGGCAAAAAACTGTCGAGATATGTAGCGGTTTCTAACATATGCTGTATATGTATTCATTATGTGCATTTGTTGGTGTTAAGTTTATGACAAGATGCATGATCTGTGTAATATAAAATGGAATTGTTAATGTTTAAAAATGAATCATATGTATATGTGTGTAAAAGTTGCTAATTTCAATACAAATGTCTGTGATCCAAGGATATTTCTCATTGATGATATCCCTATATCACCTGTTCTTAATCATTATGAATATTAAGTTTTTTCTGTACTGTAGTCCAATTTCAGTAAGGGAATTTGGGCTGCTGTGGACGAAATGTTTCTTCGCCTCAACAAGCTCTTGTCCATCATATAGAGAAGCTACGCTGCCATGTCAGAATTTCACATTTATTTGTGTGATAAAGTGACAGTGATAAAGTGAGGGAGCAAAGCGGTAAAAACTGTGAAGTACAAGCCGTGTAGTTAGTATAATTCTATATTTTACTTACTGACAACATACAATTGTATGTTTCTGTGTATTGACTGCATTTTGACTGTTTCATCATCATCATTAGTTACACATCTTGCCATTTGTAGGTGGTTGCATTACTTGCATTACTTGTCTTTATGTTTTGCACTGTTGCACCCAGTTGTTTCGTCTTGTTGCTATCGCAGGCTACTTGTTTACTACATGTATTTCTGTTCTTTTATTGTAACTTGTTCACTTGTTGGTTGTCCTGTGGCAGTTATAACTGCAGCACCCACAAAGTGAAAATGGCAATTTTACAGGAGCGAGTTACTCTGAAGGAAGTAAATGTAACAGAAATTCATGTCACAAGTGCAACAGGAAGAAATACAGTGAAAGATATGAAAACTGTGAAAATAATACAGCATACGATAAATGGCTGTTTGTTAGGATGATACTGAAGATAATGCAGTAGTTAGCATGGAAACGTTTGTGTCAATAAATAGAACATACGTGTAGCTTGTTGGTAATTACAGAAGAATACAGAGGTTGGATAGTAGTGGATTTTGTTACCGATTGAAGCAGTGAGGCACGTTCTGTTTGTACCCACTTCGGGCATAGGTGCCGCAAAACGTCGTAACGAGCGTATTAGTTGTGTGTGAAAATACACAGCTGAAAGGACACACGTTGCCAACATTCATCGTTGACTTAACTTGTTTGTATACAAGATATACTGTGCGTTGGGATATATCTGTGGTTGTAAAATGGGTGTGAGAAGGGTTTAACATGTTTTATTTCTGCCGATAACCTCGAAAGTGTCCATTTTGTGGACGATTATTCAAGCAAGCAAAGTACGGATTCTTGCACTTCTCTCATTTCTTAAGTGACACGTTTCGACGATTTCGTTGTCTCCCTACCGTGTGATCGGGTAAGAAAACTGGAGTGCTGGCGAGTGCTGAAATTTAAACAGTAACAGTACGTGTCTAGTAAAACTTGCATATTTAATAACCTCTAACTAACTCCATGGAGTAGAGTCCTTCTTGAGAAGCTAACAGGTCGTCAGCTAGTCAAGAAATTCCCCGCGTTTTATGGAACCCGAAGATCCATTACCGCACTCACAAGAGCCCGCCACCTGTCCCTATCCTGAGCCATATCAATCCAGTCCATGCCCCCCCCATCCCACTGCTTGGAGATGCATTTTAATATTATCCTCCCATCTAAGCCTGGGTCTTCCAAGTGGTCTCCTTCCCTCAGGTCTCCCCACCAAAACCCTGTATGCACCTCTCCCTTCACCCATACGTGCTACATGCCCCGCCCACCTAATTCTTCTCGATTTTTGATCACCCGAATAATATTTAATAACCTCTGCTACATGTATCTTCATTTCGTACAAGACATCAACAGGCTGTACAGAACTTTAAAGATCCGATAAACCAAAGGTATAAATTAAAAGTTAAATAAGAGATGTGAAATTGTTAAAAATTCTTATAGTCTCGCGTTAAAAACACATTGTGTCGCTAATCGTGACGTAACATGTTGGGTAGATAGATTGGCTTATGTGGTAGTTGTACTTGTAAAGTAAAATCGTTAACAAAATTATCAAAGAGTTCATACCACTGCGTGCAAATATACAAGTCCCGAGATGTTTTGGGCAGTAGCCAAATCACTGTAAGGACTACAATAATATCTGTACACAAACTCGAATTCTACCCAGCCTGAACTGGGTTTATATGGACATAAATACACATACACTTCTGTGGTGTGGTTTGACATTACAATTTCTTGTAGAGGTGCTAGAACATGTTTGTATAGCTTTTATTTTACTGGTGTATGATGTGTATTGGTTGTTCTATAATCAGTAATTTATCGTCTGATTCAGCTAGGGCGTAGTATAAAATTTGTTTATTAGTCAAGTCACCCATCCAGAAACATAAAATTGATGATATATAATATTGTTGTTTGATGTGTTGTTTGTATGCTTTTGGAACCTGGCATCTCACATTAAGGGCAGGATGTGGATTGAGGGTATCTTAAGAATAATGTGGTCTAAACATTTATAGACTGGGGCTGTGAGGAGAATGTTTGAACCAAAACAGAGGAAATGGCAGGAGGCTGTAGTGAGTTGTGTAATGAGATGCTGCATAATCTGTACTGGTTAGGATGATCCAAGCAAGGAGTTAGAGATGGGTGGATTTTGTAGCATGCATCAGAGACCATACAAAACAAAACAGTTTGATAGGAGAACCTGAATAAAATAGACCTCTCAGTGTGTGTGTGTGTGTGTGTGTGAGAGAGAGAGAGAGTGAGAGTGAGTGAGAATGAGGTACTAAAATGTATCTAAAAGTCATTGGACTGCATGAAGTAGACTGTAATTGTGGTGCAGGAGAAGGATTTGTTGTATGTCTTTTGTAATGATCTTTTATGAACATGGTGATGGAGTGCTGAGTTATATAAAATTTAATAAACTTCTTGACTAGCTGAGTGACTATTGACGTCTCAAAGAGGACACTGTGCTCCATGGGATTAATTTCACTGTTGCGTTATTTCCAGCTTGTACCGAAGTGTTAAATCTTTGTTTTTTTTTGGGATGTTATGCAGCGTTGAATGGTAGTTAGATATCAGCATTTTGGGACAGCCTTTAGGTCCCCCTTCAGCGCTCAAGCAATCTGAAAAGAGAGAATATGGGACTGATAGGCTGTCCCAAACTCAACTCTGTGTAACATCCCAGAAGAGCAAAGACTTGGTTTGACTGTTGTATTACTGTTTTCTAGTGGTGTGTATTATTTGTTTATATACACAGTGTTTAAATTAGTGCATTAAATTGTTCTGTGTTGTTGTCCTCACCATAGTTGCAGATATTCAGATGGCAGGAAGTTGTGCTGTGTGTTTTGCACTGCTACTTTTGCGCACTCATACAACAAGCTTTAAATCAGTGAATTTCATTTTTACTTTACATGACTGTTAAGACTAAAGTGTCATATGCTAAACTGTTGCTTTTTCACTGTAAATCATACGTCTAGCCACTTCTTGTTGTGATTCTTCTAAAACTTTCAATGATCCATGTCAGCTGTGTCATTGTTACTTCTGACGTATATTAATAATTTGTATTTTACCCCCACAGGCCACCTCCCATAATTTCTGCACCTCATGCATACCTCAGGGTTATGTGGAGATGGTAACAGGTGTGGGGGGGTTAGTCCGCACATGCTGGCAATCCGTACCCTGGGTCTCATGGGAGGTGGTAACAGGTGTGTAGGGGATACTTTATAGTGGGTTATTACTACACGCTGGCTGATGGGGCTCTTGTCCACTCACTCCAAGGTGGAAGGTATCGTGCTGTAGGCTGCATGGCGCTGGAGTAGTAATAGCACTGTCATAAACAATCCCCTTGGGGAATCAGGCTGCACCTTGTTGTGTGTACTCCTTCTGTCTACGTGGGTTTCTGTGGATTGTGACTTTATTTTCCCAGCGTTTTGTGGGAGAGCTCCTTAACTGGGGACTCTGGTAAAGGTAAAGTGGTCCCATACAGGCCTTGGCAGGCCCTTAGGGCTCCAGGAGGTCGAGGCTCCCAGGTTTTTAGACAATCGGCACATGAAGGTGGTAAGGTTGTCAACCCTACGCACCGGCTGCCTTTACCCCCCAGGAAAGATTTTTGGTACTCATTTCTGTTGGAGGCTGAGTCGACCCCAAGGCCAAAGTGCGACCGAAACCATTGTGTCAATGAAAAATTCCAGTGACACCATCGGGAATCGAACCCGCGACGTTCCGGTTTGTAGCGCAGTGCCTCAACCAATTTCGCCACCGCGCCCCCAACTGGCGACTCTGAGAGATAGGAATGAATGAATGGATGGATCAATCTATAAATGAATGGCTCTGGAAACGGTGCATCTCTTTTTATAGGAGCTCTGCAAGGGTAACCTAGAATAGACTTCATGAGTCTCAGTCCGTTTTACGATGGGAAGTGACTCTATGAAGCCTAAATATAATTTGTAGCTGTTTTATATGGCAATTTTTCTGTTCATAAAGACTGAATTTGTGGCCCAAAGGCTCTTACGGATGTCCATGTTTTTGTCTGGTTTACAGACGTCTCTTGGACAGAATACGGGACTGACGCTGGGATCTGTGTGCCCAAAAGAGGCTCTTCTTTTCTCAAGATAAGGTAGGGACCCCATCGGTGGAACCAGGTGGGGGGAGGGGTGTTCCTTTACCCAGTAATTTGAGAAATGGTAAAAGAAGGCTCTGGAAATGTAGTGTCTCTCTGTATGGGAGATCTGGGAGGGGAACCTGGAGGGAGGGTTCCTTTCCTGGAGACTGAAGGATTTTTATAAGAAGGCTCTGGAAATGGGGATCTCTCTCCATAGGGTCCCCATCAGGGGAACCTGGAGGGGGAGGCTTCTTTACTGGGGATGTTGAGAGATGGGTATAAAGGTTCTCGAAATAGAGTGTCTCTCTCTCTCTGGGAGCTCTGCAAGTGGAACCTTGAGGGAGGGCTCCTATACTGAGGACTCCGAGAGACATGTAATAGAAGGCTCTGGAAACAGAGCATTTCTTTTCATAGGAGCTCCATAAGGGTAACTTAATGATACTTAGCCAGGGAGGATTCAGCCAACATGTTTATTGGGTCGGAGCACGTAAAAAGCATCTAATGTGTTGGATTTTGTGATTATCTCACATGTAGGAGTGGGAAAGAATTTGAGTCATCTTCCCATATATGATATGACTGTGATGCTTTAGCCACACTTGGATATTCTCTTTTGGCTCGGATAAGCTGGACCCAGAGGTTACTAGGAAAATTCATTGAAGATGAATCCTGGCCTTTAGTAAGGCTGTGGGACTTTAATAATTTTCTGTCCTAGAAAGGAAAGGTTAGAGAGAATAAGGGGGCACAAGGGGCCTGTTAATAAAAGGCCTATGTGCATTGGGTCTTTAATGGCTTGAACCCATTATATATTCTTCTTCTTCTACCCTCATGGGCCGGGATAAGGTAGTTGGTATAGCGACTTCCTATGGGCTAGATGGTACAGAAATTGAATCCTGGTGGAGGCGAGATTTTCTGCACCCATCCTGACTAGACTTGGGGCCCACCTTGCCTCCTGTACAATGGGTAAAGAGAAAACCCATTCCTGTTCTTCATACTGACACATCAACCTGTGCTGGCCTTGAACTGATGCTGTGTGATGTGAGATTTTACAAGTACTTGTGCTTCATATTTAATTGCTGCACAAGTACTTGGCACTCCAGTTTCTCGCTTTAAGCACACAGCCTCAGCAATTTCCTGTTCTGCCTCTTGTTACTGTTACTGGAACAACCAAGAGATTTTTGGGTGGAGTTTGCGTTTATCAGCTTTTGCTTCTGTTGCCTCCACATTTGTACAGTTGCTTTCACGTCACTGAACAGTCCTTCTGCATTGAAGTTACAGGGGTTTTTGGTGTATTCCATTACCATTTGTTTAAATTTGATATTATAGGTTCTCGTGATCCAGTCTGGACACATTCACAATTGTAGCCCTCATCTCAATGTGGCATGATACTTTACTGGAATACAAACGACTTACAAAGCTCATGGATCAGAACTAATTTCCTGACAGCATGCTCTGTTCTCACTTTCATGTATCCATGACAATTTGGCAATGCAGGTCATGGTTTCCCTCGGTGTGGTTTGGTTCAGAACCTTGTACTTGAATTTCAGATGACACCACATATTTAATCCCCAAATTTAAGAAAACCCTGCATTTTTCATTCCCATAAATATGGTATTTTTTGTTTTGTACGTTTAGAACGGCTAATTGAAGGAAGATGATATGAGCGGGCTATGTAATGTACAAATGATTTTTGAAAATACATACAGAGTTGTAATGCATAGATACAAGGATAATTTTAAGTTGGATCTTAAGGAAATAAGATGGGTGGTGCAGACAGGATGTTTGGCTTGTGATGGCAATCAGTGGAGGGTTCCTCTGATCATGGCAGCACCCTTCAGGTTCTGCAGAAAGCAGGTAATTCTTGACCAGTGGAGCAACTTTCAGCTTCTGAAGAAGAAGAAGAAGAGTGTTGCTTGGAATTTGTCTGTTAGTAATGATTTTGAAATTTGTTGTGCAGTAAACATGTAAACAGCAGCTGTCTTATGTTTGATAAAATGCAAAATTGTTATAAAAAAATCTCGTATTGTTTGTATTTAGTAAGCACAGCCATGATTTTAGGTGTATGGTGTTTTTACAGAACTGTATGGCTGTACTGAAAAGTGAACCTCCTTCAGGTGCTGAGTTATGTTTGAGGTCATCTGATGGTACAAATCAGGTTGTTCCTATAAAAATTGAAGGGGTCACAGATATAGAAGATGAAGAGTCATCATCATCCCCACTTATAATGACTGAACCTGCGGTGAGTTGTATGTCTTTGTGTATTCAGTGTTATGCACATTGCACAGATATCCATGAATGCATGCTTCTCTGTGTGCCTGTGTGCATGAAAAATTTGGACTGTGGTGACTGGGTTGTGAATAGTTGCTTTGAAAATGTCTCAAGAATAATGTGTTTTGTGGTATGTAGCTTTTACAATACTTGTCCAGTTTATTGTAAGTCTGTTTTAAGATTAGTTTATACAGATAACAAGGAAATCTAAAAAGGAACCACATTTGTGAAGAAATAACAGCGGACTAATTAAAGGCATTGCCTGCTGCGTGCCTTTCAGTACAGAATATTTTGTGTTTGTGTTGTTTTGCATGGGTTTGAAATTTTGCAAGTCACCTGAGTGTAAGAACATTTGTTGAGGGTATTTGAAAACAGGTGCTGAGGGGAATAATTGGACTTAAGAGAGTGGTACTTATCAGGAGGCTAATTTTCATTACCCACTTTTGCAGTTTAAAGATTTCAGTACTTTCAATATGACCAGAAATTTAAATCGTGTCTTAGTTAAGCTTGAAAGTAAGCAAAAGAGACACATCTTATGGTATGAGGGCTCATTATGTCCTCAAAGAATTTCCTATTATAACGAACCTTGGTCAGTTTTTAGTTTAGTCACTGAATGTGAACATCCCATTTCGTATCTTCAGACATATATATTCCTAGAAATTTGGGTTCAGATTGATAGGCAGTTACCATACTATAAAATAGTTGTGCTGTTTTAACACATTTCTGTTTGATCTGGTATGCAGTGACATTACTGTTGTTTGTTCTGTGTTTGTCATAAAAATGTTTGTATGAAACCGTGACTTCATCTCCTCCACAGCGTTATTAATTTAATATTTGACGGTTACTATCTCAGAAAGCAACATGTTGTCGAACAACAAAACTATCTTCACATTTCAGCACTCCATGATTTATTTTTGTAAAAGAAGAAGCAGAATTATTATGCACACAATTGCTACTGTCACTCTAGTTGATTGTGACTAAGTCTTTTCAGTATGATAGGTATAAATTAAGAGTGAAGTTTGTTGTACGTCCTATGCCATAAGAAACTAGCTTAGCCAGTAAGATTCCAAGATCTATAAAATCATATGCTTTCATCAGATAAAAAAAAACATGGAAAGTGAATTTGTGCCCCTGTCAGTGGAGCCCCTACACTTCCATGAAAATTATGTATTGCTCTCGCTGTTGATCTGTGTTGTGTGGAACATTTCTGGGCCTCTGTATGATCTCATCTTTTAATACAAATTATTTTATCCTATTGTACATTACTTCTTGGAACACTTATAAGTAAAAAAAATGAGTTAAAAGAGATTGATGTATAGTTCTGTATGTTATATTAATGCCCCTTTTTATTAAGTGGTTTAACTTGAGCTGTTTTTAAGCTGTTGGTGGAAAAAATGTTTGATTAAAATGATACATTATGAGCTAAAGGCTTCTGACATGTATTTATATGTTACTTGATTACACAGTACGGTATTTCGTGAAAGCCCGCAGTAAGTTTACCCGTTAGATTTCTTGTCACTTTTTCCACTTCATATTCAGTTGCTGTAATAATGAGCAGGGTCTGATTCCATCTATTTATTTTTGCTATGGGAAATGACAGTTAAAGTTTCTGTTTTATTTTTGTTTTAAAATGTAGTGAGAGATCTGAGCTATGGTTTCAGTAGTGTGATGGTTTTACAGAACTGTGTGGATTCATTGAGTAGTGGCCCTGTTTCATGTAGTGAGACATGCCTGAGGTCGTCTGGTGATGGACATGAGATCATAGGTATAAAGGTTGAAGATCCAATTGATATAAAGGAGGAAGAGCATCCAGAGCTAATACAATGTCGAACAGTAAAGACGGAACATGAGGTAAGTTTTGTGTCGTGTTGAGGATTATACAACTAGGCAGGTTAAACATCATCACACGTGAGAAGCCTACTGATAGACAGCCACATTGCTTTGTATTTTAAGGGGTGGGAAATGGGGGCCATCATGGTTGTTCAGGGTTAAGCTCCTTGGCTAGTTACTGGATGAGGAACCTTTGCAGGTTTAGCAACATGAAATCAGGACTACAGTGGGAGTGAAGTTGTCAAACTGACTCTGCTATCACACATGAGGTGGAGGTATCTTAAAACTTGTACATAATCTCCAAATCATGTATCAAATTCTGTGACATGCATTCATCTCTATGCTGAGCTATTTGTAGAATAACATTACAGGTTTCCATCTGTCAAGCTTAAAAAATGCATGCAGACTTTATGATGTGTGCCCAGAGATAAACGTCATACACATTCGGATCTGGCTAGGTTACAGCCGCAGCTATTTCGTACTATTACTAAAATGAGAACAGTCTGGAGAAATAGCTGTGAGTGTTCTGTGGTATGAGCTGGTGCGTTGTTGTTCCAAAGATATATGTAAATCTTTCATTTGCTTAATTCTTCAAAGAAAAGTTCCAAAATACATTTCACATACCGCTCTGAAATGTCTGCATCAGCTGTTGTTGGAAAAATACTTGATTAAAATGATATATTTTGAGCTAAAGGCTTCTTAAGTATATTTATAGTGCTACTTGATTGCACAGTACGGTATTTTGTCAAAGCGCGCAGGAAAATTTACCCATCAGATTTCTTGTCATATTTTCCACTTCATTTTCAGTTTCTGTAATAATGAGCAGGGTCTGATTCCATCTATTTATTTTTGCTGTGAGAAATGACAGTTAAAGTTTCTGTTTTATTTTTGTTTTAAAGTGTAGTGAGAGATCTCAGCTATGGTTTCAGTAGTGTGATGGTTTTACAGAACTGTGTGGATTCACTAAGAAGTGGCCCTGTTTCATGTAGTGAGACATGCCTGAGGTCATCTGATGATGGAAACGAGATCATAGGTATAAAGGTTGAAGAGGCAACTGATATAAAGGAGGAAGAGCTTCCAGAGCCAATACCATGTCGAGCAATAGAGACGGAACCTGAGGTGAGTTTTGTGGCTGTGTATTGAAAGGTCTGAAAGGTGTATGGGGCCTGTTATTTTGACAGCACTCTTTACACCATATTGCTAGTCATAAAGTGTGATTTGGTAAAGAACACAACTGTTTGAATGTAGTAATTAATAATCTCATTTATACCTGCTTTGAGACCTACTGTTGTTAAGATGTAAGTTAATATGTATCTTTTATCTTTTGACCAGATTACAGTGAATGAACAAACTTGTGCACGTAGTGGAGAGCGGCCATTTTCCTGTGACGTATGTAACAAGACATTTGGTCAACAGCGTGATCTGATGAGACATAAGCGGATACATAGTGGAGAGCGTCCATTTTCCTGTGATATATGTAACAAGACATTTGGTGAACAGTGTGGTCTCATGAGGCATAAGTGGATTCATAGTGGAGAGCGACCATTTTCCTGTGATGTATGTTACAAGACATTTGGTGAACAGAATGGTCTCATGAGACATAAGCGGATACATAGTGGAGAACGGCCATTTTCCTGTGATGTATGTAACAAGACGTTTGGTGAACAGAGTCATCTGATGAGACATAAGTGGATACATAGTGGAGAGCGGCCATTTTCCTGTGATATATGTAACAAGACATTTGTTCAACAGAGTGTCCTGATGAGACATAAGCAGATACATAGTGTGAAGCGGCCATTTTCCTGTGATGTCTGTAACAAGACATTTGGTTATCAGAGTGTTCTGGTGACACATAAACGGATACACAGTGGAGAGAGGCCATTTTCCTGTGATGTCTGTAACAAGACATTTTGTGATCAGAGTGTTCTGATGACACATAAGCGGATACATAGTGGAGAGCGGCCATTTTGCTGTGATATATGTTACAAGACATTTGGTCAACAGAGTGTTCTGTTGAGACATAAGTGGATACATAGTGGAGAGCAGCCATTTTGTTGTGATGTATGTAACAAGACATTTGGTCAACAGGGTGATCTGATGAGACATAAACGGATACATAGTGGAGAGCGGCCATTTTCCTGTGATGTATGTAACAAGGCATTTGGTCAAAAGTTTAGTCTGATAAGACATCTACAGATACACGATGGACAATGACCATTGTCCTGTAATATGAAGATGTGATACAGTATCATAGTAGTCTGAAGTCATCAGTACATAAGATTTGCATATTATATGTATTTCTGTGTTATATATCATAAGCCTTTGCATGTCTTCACAGAAAATGCTGAACAGCCCTGTCCAGTAACATGTAGTTTACTTACCTGCTGTCAGGCTCTGGTGTGGACCAGAATATGTTATAGGATTGCTGTAATATGGTATGTGTATATATAGCATGCAGTGTTCCTAGTCCTATATAATAAAGAACCGTGTCTCCACAAGTGCTGCCTCTTCATGCCACCCTTCCACTTTTAGAGCAAGGCTCTTATAGTCAAACCTCAAACATTCCATTTGGTTTGTAGGCAATGTCATGTCCTGTGTTGATGACAAAGTGAGCTCCTCATCATTGCGGTTATATGTTTTGTTTCCACACTGTATGAAATATCCTGAAACGTACAATATTGTATGTTTCAGGATATCAAAACAGCATAGATTGTTCAACTTTAATACAATTTTTAACAACCAACAACCACAATTTTTAACTTTTATTTGTTTTAAACAGTTTATCTGAACAATTGTAAAGAACTCGTAAATAATTGTGGCAGTTGGTGTAACTAGTGTGGTATTTTAGATAATGTGTCCCTGAAGATGAACACAGGTTAGGATTTTGAAACATGTTGGGTGGTGAAAGTTCACAAATAGTGTGATTAAATTGTACATGTGTCAGACTTTAAATATAAATATATGTAGGGGATTTTAATACATGCTGTATATGTATTCATTATGTGCATTTGTTGGTCTTAAGTTTATGACAAGATGCATGATCTTTGTAAAATAAAATGGAATTGTTAATTTTTAAAATTGAATCATATGGTTATGTTTGTAAAAGTTGCTAATTTGAATACAAATGTCTGTGATCCAAGGATATTTCTCGTTGATGATATCCCTATATCACCTGTGCTTAATCATTATGTATATTAAGTTTTTCTGTACTGTACAATTTCAATAAGGGGAGTTTGCACTGCTGTGAATAAAAAGTTTCTTCATTTGCCCATTATATGGAGAAGTTACTCTACCATGTCAGGATTTCACATTTATTCGTGGGTCTGACAGTGATAAAGTGAGGGGAAAATATGTGAAATTACGATGTACATACCGTGTAGTTAGCATAATTCTATATTGTATTTACTGACACCATGCAAATGTATGTGTTCTGTGTACTGACTGCAAATTGGTGCTGACTGTTGCATCATCGTCATTAGTTACACATCTTGCCATTTGTAGGTTGTTGCATTATTTGCACTTCCTGTGTTGATGTTTTGCACTGTTACACGCAGTTGTTTCATCTTGTTGCACTCGCAGGCTACTTGTTTACTACATGCTTTAGTTCTTTATTGTAAAATAGTCACTTGCTGGTTGTCCTGCGGCAGTTATAAGTGCAGCATCCAAAAATTAAAAATGGCAATTTTACAGGAGCGACTTACTATGAAGGAAGTAAATGGAACAGAAATACATATCTCAAGTGCAACAGGAAGAAAAACAGTAAAAAATATGAAGACTGTGCAAATAATACAGCATACGATAAATGGCAGTGTGTTAGGATGATACTGAAGATAATTCAGTAGTTAGCATGGAAACGTTTGTGTCAATAAATAGAACATACGTGTAGGTTATTGGTAATTACAGGAGGATACCGAAGGTTGGATAGTAGTGGATTTTGTTACCAATTGAAGCAGTGAGGCACGTTGTGTTATTACCGACATCGGACATAGATGTCGCAATAATTGGTACGAGTGTGTTAGTTGGATGTCTCTGTACACAGACGGAAGGAGACCGGATTGCAACTTTCATCGTTGACTATGGTGTATACTATATAATCCGTGAGGTTGAATCTGTTTGTGTGTGTAACGTACAGCGTCGTTTAGTGCTCCCATTTCGTAAGTTAACTGTTTCGACGATTTCGTTGTCTCCCTACAGTGTGATCGGGTAAGAAAACTGGAGTGCTGAAATTTAAACAGTAACAGTACGTGTCGAGTAAAACTTGCATATTTAAGAACCTCTGCTACACGTATCTTCATTTCGTACAAGCCATCCGCACACAGGCTGTACAGTACTTTAAAGATACGATATACCACAGGTATAAATTAAAAGTTAAATACGAGATGTGAAATTGTTAGAAATTCTTATAGTCAGGATGTGTTAAAACCACATTGTGTCGCTAATCGTGACGGAAACATTTCGGGTATGTGATAGTTTTACTTGTAAAGTAAAAGCGTCAAGCAAATTAAGAGTTCATAGCACTGCGTTCAACATATTTACGAGTCCCAAGATGTCTTAGGCAGTAGCCAAATCACTGTAAGGACTACACTGATATCTGTAAACAAACTCGAATTGTAACCCTGGTTTACTATCACAAAACCAAAGCCTGAAATTTATTTTATATGGACATAAATACACATACACTCCAAGAAGTAGGGCATGATTTATACCAAATCACAAAACACTGGAGACCTAACTATAACAATACATTTTGTGTGTTTTTTATGCGTGTGTCCCAACTGTGACTTGAACTTATGTGGCCATAAAAGAATATGGTGAAATTGTATAAGAAGAAAGTAAGGCAGTTATGAAGGGAAACTACTTGCATGTTCTCCTGTAAATATTGTTTCAGCTAGGAAAATAATATTATTTTGAACAGTCAGTGAATGAAGGATTGTGAGGAGTCTAGTGTTTGAATGTAAATGAAGTTTGTCACTACTCTGCATTTGTCCATACCCCTTCTGTGGTGTGGTTTGACATTACACTTCCTTGCAGAGGGGCCAGAACATGTTTGTATAGCTTTTATTTTACTGGTGTATGATGTGTATTGGTTGTGCTATAATTAGTAATTTATCCTCTGACTCAGCTAGGGTGTAGTATAAAATTTGTTTCTTAGTCAAGTCACAACTTTCTTCCCACCATTTATTTGAGAGTCTTTTATCATTTTGTCTCCCATCCAGAAACATGAAACTGATGACATATAATACTGTGGTTTTGATGTGTTGTTTGTATGCTTTTGGAACCTGGCATCTCACATTAAGGGCAGGATGTGGATTGAGGATATTTAAGAAAACTGTGGTCAAATCATTTATAGACTGGGGCTGTGAGGAGAATGTTTGAACCAAAACAGAGAAAATAGCAGGATGCTGTAGGGAGTTGCGTAAAGAGATGGTGCATAATTTGTAATGGTTGTAAAATGTTATAATTAGGGAAAGGATGTTTATGACCTAAAAGTCACGCAAATGTGCAAGCATTTATAACCTTTAAAAGTACAAAATATGACCTAAAAATTTCAAAATATGACCTACAATCTCCAACATAATGTACAAAACCATTGAGATTTATTTATAAAAGAATCTGAGTGATTAATTCTCAAATATTAAGGTGTAACCTAAAAAGAAACTTTGCCTCGTTTATAGCATTTTACTTTGGTATAAGGCTAAATTATACTGACTACATAAGAAACATTCAACACACTATTTCAAATGAATAAGATTCCACTTTATTTACTGACCATATGATTGTTTCCATGCTAATTGGCTACAGAAAAATAAATTATACATAATGGGACCTAGCATATCATGTTCAGTGGTCACTGTCTTTCTCAGAATTACAGTAAACAATTACATACATTGTGAAGTTTTCAAAGAAAAATGATCTCCGATTGTCGCTTAGCATTGTTTTATAACGGGAAAAACTCCTTTCCACATCACAGGAGATAATTGGGGCATATTTGAAAAATGTGAAATCATTGCTATTAAATTCTGGGTCATCTTCCTCGAATGTTGCCTGCTTACCACTAAGAATGTCACTAATCTTGCAGATTGTTGAATATCCTTCATTTCGGTGGAGCACACTTTGCAGTTTTGCAAACACTTAGTCACCTACCATGCCCTTCTACATTTTCTTACGGGGTATCCTGTTATTAATATTTTAATTGGACGAAACCTGGTGTAATTCCGGTTATACTGTACACAAAAGCTGGATTCCAAAATATATCGCTTATATAGTAGCCTATCCATCCCCAATTCTTTCTTTTTAAATGAACCGTAACTCTAGCAGAAAGATATGTCTTGCCAGGTCAGAAAGTCAGTAACGTCCCCTTTTCATATAATTTTCACAAAATGCATAAAATATGATAATATATGCCCTTAAATGGTGAAAATATGACCACATTCTAAAAAAGGCCAAAATATGCAATTTTATGCACAATGAAAACCATATAATTTTAATGAGAGTAAGCTAAAACATACTGAAAATATATTTATAATGATAATAATGGCAAGGATAAAATATGACATTTCATAAACATCCTTGCCCTAGTTATGATGATCCAAGCAAGGAGTTAGAGATGGGTGGGTTTTGTAGCATGCAAGAGAGACCATACAAAACAAAATTTGATCAGAGAACCTGAATGAAATATACCTCTCAGTGTGTGTGTGTGTGTGAGAGAGAGAATGAGGTACTGAAATTGGTCTGCATGAAGTGGACTGTATTTTATGGTGCAGGAGAGAGATGTGTTGTATGTCTATTCTAATGTACTTTTATGACCATGGTGATGAAGTGTTGAATTACATAAAAGTCAGTAAATTTCTTGACTTGCTGACTGACTATTGACGTCTCAAAGAGGACACTGTGCTCCGTGGGATTAATTTCACTCTTGCGTCATTTCCAGCTTGTATCGAAGTGTTAAATCTTCGTTTTTTGGGATGTTATGCAGCGTTGAATGGTAGTTAGATATCTGCGTTTTGGGACAGCCTTTAGGTCCCTCTTCAATGCTCAAGCAATCTGAGAAGAGAGAATTTGGGACTGATAGGCTGTCCCAAACTGAACTCTGCATAACATCCAAGAAGAGTGAAGATTTGGTTTGACTGTTATATTACTGTTTGGTAATAGCGTGTATTATTTGTTTATATACACAGTGTTTAAATTAGTGCGTTAAATTGTTCTGTGTTGTTGTCCTCACCATGGTTGGAGATATTCAGATGGCAGGAAGTTGTGCTGTATGTTTTGCACTGCCACTTATGTGCACTCAGAAAACAGGCTTTAAATCAGTGAATTTCATTGTTACTTTACATGACTCTTAAGACTAAAGTGTCACAGGCTAAGCTGTTCCTTTATCACTGTAAATCATACATCTAGCCACTTCTTGTTGTGATTCATCTAAAACATTCAATGATCCATGTCAGTTGTGTCATTGTTACTTCTGGTGTATATTAATAATTTGTATTTTACCCCACAGGCCACCTCCCATAATTTCAGCACCTCATGCATACCTCAGGGTTATCTGGAGATGGTAACATGTGTGGAGGAGTTGTCCTGAGGGGGGGGGGGGGGTTTAGTCCGCACATGCTGGCAATCCGTACCCTGGGTCACATGGAAGGTGGTAACAGGTGTGTAGGGGATACCTTGTGGAGGGTTATTACGACACGCTGGTTAACGGGACTCTGGTCCACTCACTCCAAGTTGGAAGGTATCTTGCTGTAGGCTGCATGGCACTGCAGTAGTAATAGAATCGTCATAACGATCCGCTTGGTGAACCCAGCCCCACCTTGTTGTGTGAATGCATTCTGTCTACGTGGGTCTGTGTGGATGGTGACTTCGTTTTCCCAGTGTTTTGTGGGAGAGCTCCTTAACTGTGGATTCTGAGAGTTAGGAATGAATGGATGGATGTATCAATCTGTAAGTGAATGGCTCTGGAAATGGTGCACCTCTTTTTATAGAAACTCTGCAAGGGTAAACTAGAATAGACTTCATGATTCTCAGTCCGTTGTTAGGATGGGAAGTGACTCCATGAAGCCTAAATATAATTTGGAGCTGTTTTATATGGCAATTTTTCTATCTATAAATACTGGATTTGTGGCCCAAAGGCTCTTACGGATGTCCAAGTTTTTGTCTGTTTTACATACGCCTCTTGGACAGAATACGGGACTGAGGCTGTGATCATTGTGCCCAAAAGAGGCTCTTCTTTTCTTTGGGTAAAGAGATATATAAAAGAAGGCTCTGGAAAAGGGCATCTTTTTCCATAGGGGCCCCGTCGGACAATGGAGTAGGGGTGCTTTTACCAGGGACTTTGAGAGAAAGGTGAGATCTCATTTAATTGGGGGACCTCGTTTACTAGGGACCCCAAGAGGTATGTAAAAGAATACTGTGGAACTTGGCATGTCTCTCTTTAGGGACGCCATCGGTGGAACCGGGTTGAGGGGTGGGGGTTCCTTTACCCGGTACTTTGAGAGATGGTATAAGAAGACTCTGGAAATGGAGCATCTCTCTTGATAAAGGGGTTCCATAAAGGGAACCTGGAGTGTGGCTCCTTTACTGGGGACTCCGTGAGACTTGTCAAGTAAGGATTTAGAAATGGAGCATCTTTCACTTTACAGACGCTCCTTGAGGGGAACCTGGAGGGAGGGCTCCTATACTGAGGACTCCGAGAGACGTGTAATAGAAGGCTCTGGAAACAGAGCATTTCTTTTCATAGGAGCTCCATAAGGGTAACTTAATGATACTTAGCCAGGGAGGATTCAGCCAACATGTTTATTGGGTCGGAGCACGTAAAAAGCATCTAATGTGTTGGATTTTGTGATTATCTCACATGTAGGAGTGGGAAAGAATTTGAGTAATCTTCCCATATATGATATGACTGTGATGCTTTAGCCACACTTGGATATTCTGTTTTGGCTCGGATAAGCTGGACACAGAGGTTACTAGGAAAATTCATTGAAGATGAATACTGTCCTTTAGTAAGGCTGTGGAACTTGAGTAAGGTTCTATCCTAAAGAGGAAAGGTTAGAAAATAAGGGAGCACAAAGGGCCTGTTAATAAAAGGCCTATATGCTTTGGGTATTTAAGGGCTTGAACCCATTATATATTCTTCTTCTTTTACCCTCATGGGCCGGGATAGGGTAGTTGGTATAGCGACTTCCTATGAGCTAGATGGTCCAGACATTGAATCCCGGTGGTGGCGAGATTTTCTGCACCCATCCTGACTAGTCTTGAGGCCCACCTTGCCTCCTGTACAATGGGTGCCAGATCTCTTTCCCAAGGGTAAAGCGGCCGGGGCGTGGCATTGACTACCCATCCCTATCTAGTGCCAAGGTTAAAGGAGGAGTAGTGATATACCTCTATCCCGCGTCTGGTCCTTCATGGCCTGTTCTGGGTTGAACTTCTTCTATGTTCTTCCCCCATCCAGTAGATACACAGATTTTTCATTATTCAGTGGCTCACAACTGACAGTGTGTGGTGTGATAATGTCTCATTATATCTAAACGTTCAGTTCATTTCCATTTACCTCATAGTCTTTCTATAAAGTGTGATATGTTTGAATTCCACTTATGATCAGTATGTTTTCTTTCAGGACCTGGGTGGTTATTCCATGCTATATACATTGTTACTGCACTGTGAAGCTACTTCACTAGAATTCTTGTAAACCACTTTGTTACAGAGAATACAGACCCATCATGTATGCTGGACTATCTGTAGCGTTACGACAGGCTTTGCACTCCCTAGAAACGAAGGTGCCAGTAATCAAACTACGGAGGGTTGAGGAGAGATTTCCTGATCTGAGAGAAAGACTGGTAAGTGATGTATGTAAGCACAGAAGAGACAATTATTATCAAAGTCCAATGTCATGTTGCTGACAAGCAACAAGCTTCTCCTCTAAGTCTGCTGGAAATTCTGGCAAAGCGGAGTTTGTTTATGAAGAGAAAACCCATTCCTGTTCTCCATACTTACACGCCCACCTGTGCTGGCCTTGAACTGATGCTGTGTGATGTGAGATTTGTCAAGTACTTGTGCTTCATATTTTATTGCTGCACAAGTACTTGGCACTCCAGTTTCTCGCTTTAAGCCCACAGACTCAGCAGTTTCCTGTTCTGCCTCTTGTTACTGTCCGTGCCTGGGACAACCGAGAGATTTTTGGGTGGAGTTTGTGTTTATCAGCTTTTGCTTCTGTTGCCCTCAACTTCGTGCAGTTGCTTTAACGACACTGAACTATCTTGCTGCATTGAAGTTGCAGAGGTTTTGGTGTATTCAGTCACCATTTGTTTAAATTTGATGCTATACATTCTCCTGATCCAGTCTGGGACACATTCACAATTGTAGCCCTCATCTGAATGTGGCCTGACACTTTACTGGAATACAAACGACTTACAAAGCTCATGGATCAGAACTAATTTCCTGACAGCAAGCCCTGTTCTCACTTTCATCTATCCATGACAATTTGGCAATGCAGGTCATGGTTTCCCTCGGAATGGTTTGGTTCAGAACCTTGTACTTGAATTTCAGATGACACCACATATTTAAGCCCCAAATTAAAAAAAACCTGCATATTTCATTCCCGTAAATATGGTATTTTTTATTTTGTACCTTTAGAACGGCTAATTGAAGGAAGATGATATGAGCAGGCTATGTAATGTACATATGATTTATGAAAATACATACAGAGTTGCTATGCATAGATACTAGGTGCGCCCAGAAAGTAATGCAACGCATTTTTTTTCTCGGCCCAATTTTGTTGGATAAAAATGATATTTTGCGTGCTGTATCTTTAAAATGTCCCGCGTTTATGCACGTAGGCGCAATGTTTCCCGCTGGATAGCAGCGCAGTAGTGAGCTTTCAAAATGGAGTCTGCAAGTGACGTGCGTTCTAAACAGAGAGCAGTAATTGAGTTTCTTTTGGCAGAAAACGAAACGAGTGAATCAATTCACAGGCGCTTAAGAAAGGTCTATGGAGACATGGCAGTGGATAAAAGCACCGTCAGCCGTTGGGCGAAGCGATTGGCGTTATCAGAACAAGGACGGGCACTCTGTCTGATCTCCCGCGCTCGGGCCGCCCATCAACAGCTGTGACGCCTGCAACAGTGCAACGAGCCGACAGTCTTATTCGAGACGATCGGAGAATCACAACCAGGGAACTGGCCGCTGTACTCGGTATTGGTAAGGGAAGCGTAGACAAAATCATTCACCAGTTAGGATATTCAAAAGTCTGTGCCCGATGGGTCCCTCGAAACATAACCGTGAGGCCATCACAAAACTTCAGTGGACTGTCCTGCCTCATCCACCGTACAGCCCGGATCTGGCTCCTTCCGACTACCATCTTTTCGGTCCCTTGAAAGGTGCAATCCGCGGAAAGAGGTTTGAGGACGACGAGGAAGTCATTGCTGAAGTAAAGAGGTGGTTGCGACAGAGACCTGCAGAGTGGTACCGCGAAAGCATACAGGCTCTCGCATCTCGGTGGCGTAAGGCCAGAGATTTAGAAGGAGACTATGTTGAAAAATAGGTTTAGGTAGCCAAAGATTCATGTAATGATGTGACATATTTGAAGTTTTAATAAAATCAATTGTGAATGAGAAAAAAAATGTGTTGCATTACTTTCTGGGCGCACCTAGTACAATGATAATTTTATGTTGACTCTTACGGAAATAAGATGGGTGGTGCAGACAGGATGTTTGGCTCGTGATGGGAATAAGTGAAGGGTTCCTCTGATCATGGCAGGCACCCTTCAGGTTCTGCAGAAAGCAGGGAATTCTTGACCAGTGGAGCAACTGTCAGCTTCTTCTTCTTCTGAAGAAGAGTGTTGCTTGTAGTTTGTCTGTTAGTAATGATTTTGAAAGTTGTTGTGCAGTAAATATGTAAAGAGCAGCTATCTTCAGTTGGATAAAATGCAAAATTCTTATAATAAGGTCTCATATTGTATGTAATTAGTAAGCACAGCCATGATTTTAGGTGTATGGTGTTTTTACAGAACCGTATGGCTGTACTGAAAAGTGAACCTCCTTCAGGTTCTGGATTATGTCTGAGGTCATCGGATGATACAAATCAGGTTGTTGCTATAAAGGTTGAAGGGGTCACAGATGTAGAAGATGAAGAGTCATCAGCATCTCCACTTATAATGACTGAACCTGTGGTGAGTTTTGTGTCTTTGTGTATTCAGTGTTGTACACATTGCACAGATATCCATGAATGCATGCTTCTCTGTGTGCCTGTGTGCATGAAAAAGTGCACTCTGGTGACTGGTTTGTGAATAGTTGCTTTGAAAATGTCTCAAGAATATTGTGTTTTGTGGTATGTAGCTTATACAATACTTGTCCAATTTGTTGTAAGTCTGTTTTAAGATTAGTTTAAACAAATAACAAGGAAATCTAAAAAGGAACCACATTTATGAAGAAATAACAGCAGACTAATTAAAGGCATTGCCTGCTGCATGCCTTTCAGTACAGAATATTTTGTGTTTGTGTTGTTTTGCATGGGTTTGAAATTTTGCAAGTCACCTGAGTGTAAGAACATTTGTTGAGGGTATTTGAAAACAGGGTGCTGAGAGGAATAATTGGACCTAAGAGGATGGTACTTATCAGGAGGCTAATTTTCATTACCCACTTTTGCAGTTTAAAGATTTCAGTACGTTCAATATGACCAGAAATTTAAATCGTGTCTTAGATAAGGTTGAAAGTAAGCAAAATAGACACTTCTTATGGTATGAGGGCTCATTATGTCCTCAAAGAATTTCCTATTATAACGAACCTTGTTCAGTTTTTAGTTTAGTCACTGTAAATGAACATCCCATTTCGTATCTTCAGAAATATATATTCCTAGAAATTTGGGTTCAGATTGATAGGCAGTTACCATACTATAAAATAGTTGTGCTGTTTTAACACATTTCTGTTTGATCTGGTATGCAGTGACATTGCTGTTGTTTGTTCTGTATTTGTTATAAAAATGTTTGTATGAAACATGACTTCATCTCCACAGCGTTATTAATGTAATATTTGACGATATCTTATTTATCTTGGTAAGCAACATGTTGTCCAAAAACAAAACTATCTTCACCTTTCACCACTCCATGATTTATTTCTGTAAAAGAAGAAGCAGAATTATAATGCACACAATTGCTACTGTCACTCTAGTTGATTGTGACTAAGTCTTTTCAGTACGATAGGTGTAAATTAAGTGTGACGTTTGTTGTACGTCCTATGCCATAAGAAACTAGCGTAGCCAGTAAGATTGCATGATCTATAATATCATATGCTTTCATCAGATAAAAAAGAAACATGGAATGTGAATTTGTCCCCTGTCAGTGGAGCCCCGTATACTTCCAAGAAAATTGTGTATTGCTGTCGCTGTTGTTCTATGTTGTCTGAAACATTTCTGGGCCTCTGTATGATCTCATCTTTTAATACAAACTGTTTTATCCTATTGTACATTACTTCTTTGAACACTATTAAAAAAGAAGGAGTTAAAAGAGATTGATGTATAGTTCTGTATGTTATATTAATGCGCCTCTTTGTTAAGTTGTTTACTTGAGCTGTTTTTAAGCTGTTGGTGGAAAAATACTTGATTAAAATTATACATTATGAGCTAAAGTCTTCTCAATTATATTTATGTGCTACTTGATTACACAGTACGGTATTTCGTGAAACCCCGCAGAAAATTTGCCCATTAGATTCCTGTCATTTTTTCCACTTCATTTTCAGTTGCTGTACTAATGAGCAGGGTCTAATTCCATCTATCTGTTTTTGCTGTGGGAAATGACGGTTAAGGTTTCTGTTTTATTTTTGTTTTGAAATGTAGTGAGAGATGTCAGCTATGGTTTGGTTAGTGTGATGGTTTTCAGAATTGTGGGGATTCATTGAGAAGTGACCCTGTTTCATGTGGTGAGACATTCCTGAGATCATCTGATGATGTGAATGAGATCATAGATACAAATGTTGAAGAGGCAATTGATATAAAGGAGGAAGAGCTTCCAGAGGCTATATCATTTTGAACAATAAAGACAGAACCTTCGGTAATTTTTGTGGCTGTGTGTTGAAAGGTCTGAAATGTGTATGGGGCCTGTTGTTTTGACAGCACACTTTACACCATATTGCTTGTCATAAAGTGTATTTGGGAAGGAACACAGCTGTTTGAATGTTTTAATTAATTAATCTCATTTATACCCCCTTTGAGACTTACTGTTGTTAAAATGTATGTTAATATGTATGTTTTATCTTTTGACCAGAGTAGAGTGAATGAACAGACTTGTGCACGTAGTGAAGTGCGGCCATTTACCTGTGATGTCTGTAACAAGACATTTGGTCACAAGTGTGTTCTGATGAGGCATAAGCGGATACATAGTGCAGAGCGTCCATTTTCCTGTGATGTCTGTAACAAGACATTTGGTCAACAGAGTGATCTGAAGAGACATAAGCGGATACATAGTGGAGATCGGCCATTTTCGTGTGATGTCTGTAACAAGACATTTGGTGAACAGGGTGTTCTGATGAGACATAAGTGGATACATAGTGGAGATCGGCCATTTTCCTGTGATGTCTGTAACAAGACATTTGGTCAAGAGCGGTGTTCTGATGACACATAAGCGGATACATACTGGAGAGCGGCCATTTTCCTGTGATGTCTGTAACAAGGCATTTGGTCAACAGAGTAATCTGATGACACATAAGCGGATACATAGTGGAGAGCGGCCATTTTCCTGTGATGTCTGTAACAAGGCATTTGGTCAACAGAGTAGTTTGATGAAACATAAGCGGATACATAGTGGAGAGCGGCCATTTTCCTGTGATGTCTGTAAAAGACATTTGGTCGAAAGTCTAATCTGATGAAACATACGCGGATACATAGTGGAGAGCGGCCATTTTCCTGTGATGTCTGTAACAAGACATTGGTCAACAGAGTGATCTGATGAGACATAAGCGGATACATAGTGGAGATCGGCCATTTTCCTGTGATGTCTGTAACAAGACATTTGGTCAACAGGGTGTTCTGATGAGACATAAGAGGATACATAGTGGAGAGCGGCCATTTTCCTGTGATGTCTGTAACAAGACATTTTGTGATCAGAGTGTTCTGATGACACATAAGCGGATACATAGTGGAGAGCGGCCATTTTCCTGTGATGTCTGTAACAAGGCATTTGGTCAACAGAGTAATCTGGTGACACATAAGCGGATACATAGTGGAGAGCGGCCATTTTCCTGTGATGTCTGTAACAAGGCATTTGGTCAACAGAGTCATCTGATGAAACATAAGCGGATACATAGTGGAGAGCGGCCATTTTCCTGTGATGTCTGTAACAACGCATTTGGTCAACAGAGTCATCTGATGACACATAAGAGGATACATAGTGGAGAGCGGCCATTTTCCTGTGATGTCTGTAACAAGACTTTTGTTCAACAGAGTGTTCTGATGAGACATAAGTGGATACATAGTGGAGAGAGGCCATTTTCCTGTGGTGTTTGCAACAAGACATTTGGTCGAAAGTTTGATCTGATGACACATATGCGGATACATAGTGGAGAGCAGCAATTTTCCTGTGATGTCTGTAACAAGACATTTGGTGAACAGAGTGCTCTGATGAAACATAAGCGGATACATAGTGGAGAGCGAGCCCTTTTCCTGTGATGTTTGTAACAAGACATTTGGTCAACAGGGTGTTCTGATGACACATAAGCGGATACATAGTGTAGAGCGGCCATTTTCCTGTGATGTATGTAACAAGGCATTTGGTCGAAAGTTTCATCTGATAAGACATCTAAAGTTACACGGTGGACAGTGACCATTGTCCTGTAATATGAAAATGTGATACAGTATCAGAGTAGTCTGAAGTCATCAGTACATAAAATTTGCATATTATACGTATTTCTGTGTTATATATCATAATCCTTTGCATTGTCTTCACACAAAATGCTGAACAGCACTTGTCTGGTCACATGTAGTTTACTTACCTGCTGTCAGGCGCTGGTGTGTGCCAGAATATGTTATAGGATTGCTCTAATTTGATATGTGTGTTTGTAGCATGCAGTGTTCCTAGTTCTATATAATAAAGAACCGTGTCTCCTGAAGTGCTGCCTCTTCATGTCACCCTTCCATTTTTAGATCAAGGCTCCTCTAGTCAAACCTCAAACATTCCATTTGGTTTGTAGCAAATGTCACGTCCTATGTTGATGACAAAGTAAGCTCCATCATAATTGCGGATATATTTTTTGTTTTCACACTGTATGACATACAATTTCAGAACACAGTAATCTTCACAGTGGGCACCGTGATTACTTGAGACTTCATATAAGTCATTTTGATGTTTAGCTTTTGGGATTCATTCCTTTAACTGTGTTTGTTACAGATTTTATCTTCTCACTAATTGAAGTTAATGTATTGATTTGGAATGTCATAAATTAAAAAACAAATAATATTTTGCCCATAGTAACAAACGAACTGTACATTTGTTTTATTTGCACTTCTTGTGTATCACATGTTTGTTAAAAAAAGGGAAAATTGTTCCTGTCGACAGTGTGGTGGCAGTTAGGGCTTCGAATAGAATGTGGTACTTTCAGTCGTATGATCTATGTTGGTGGACATATCATCCGTGGTTCGCAGTAACGTACGTACATAGGTATTAACACGCAGACAAATATTAAAGTGTTCTTGTATAGGTGTGCGCGCGCACAAGGTAAACATTGACTTTTCGTCATCTCCAAAAGCAAACTACAATCTGAATACCAGGAACTCTTAGTTCAAACAGTTGCCATTTTGTTCTGCAGATGTGGCAGACAAGATACAACAAGGCTGGATAGAGAAACGTTATTTGTTAGACCGGAGGGGCGAAGTTCGTCAGACTGTAAAGCCGGGTCCAGACTTGAGCATTCTGCCGCAACGTAACAGCGTAATGTAACAGCGATCGCAGGCCGGACGGTGTTGCAGTAACGTTCGTTGTGTTAGGTTCGCTGCGCGGACTGATCCACCCTGCTGTCGGTTTTCCAGCGCGCATCAAAGGATGTTACGTTACGCCGCTACAGCAAGTTCGGACGTGTTTCTGTGCTCGCTGCGATCTTCACGTCGAGCTGATACTGGCCTTGTCCACTGTTCTGTTTCACAGTCAGTGTGCGGAGCTACAATGGAGTGGACGCAAGAAAATACTTTGGGCTTTATTCAGTTATACGAAAAAAGTCTGTTCTGTGGGATCCGAACCATCCCCAATATTATAAAAATTACAGAAGCATGACGCTTGGGAGAAGATAGCCACAGCGATGGGGACAGTTCCCGAAGAGTGTAAAAAAAAAAGATGACCAGTTTACTGTCTTCTTTTAGAAGAGAAAAAGGAAGAATAGGGTGGTGGTGAAAAATCTAAAGAATCTTTCTCCGTTTAAGACAATGTTACTTACTGAGTTATTCATACAAAAGTGTATTTAAAAGTACAAGTTAAATTGATTTGTGGACAGGAAGAACATTTTAATTATTTAATAAAGTTGTCTCAAAAATAGCTGTTATGTGATTGTTGAAATTTTCGAGATTGTTAGCAGTGAATCCATGCCAGAGGAAGGAGACCCCGTTGAAGAAAGAAATCAGTCAATTTCTTCTCCTCCGACGCCTGTGCCACCAAAGAAGAAGAACAAACTGGTCCCACTGTACACAGACCTATTTCTGTACAACTCCGTTTGCCACCAACATCTTTCTCTTCGCTTTCTTCTGCTGGACAAAATGTGGTTCACAGATATCAAGGCCGCGCTAGCTACCTGTAAAGACATCTTTCCCACCAGGAGCAGCGAACTGGTGGATCAGAGCGCGCAGCTCGTTCGCCGGAATGCGCGCCGTATTGTCGGAACCTACACCTCGGGTCGAGCAGAACCCAACGCTGTTCGTTACGCTGTTACGTTGCGGCAGAATGCTCAAGTCTGGACCCGGCCTAACTTATAATAACAAGTTAAAATATTGTTACCTGCGCTAATATGTTCAACATTTTTGTAGGTAGGCAAACCACTGTGTCAAGAGGAATGTTTCATGTTTTACTCAACGCTTTGCATTACTAGGTACAGGTCAGTGTCTGAGTGACCGTCAATTATACAGGGTGATCCAGGAGGAAAAGTCAATATTATGTTATTATCGATCATTGTGAGGAAAACGTTCACATGAACATGTGTCTAACTCTGAAAGGTTACCGAGATACAGCTGTTTGAATCCACAAATACAAAAGCACTGTGAATAGTGATAAAGAAAGAGATTTTTTTCATGGCTGACAGACCTTGTGGACGTAGGTCTCTTTGTCGAGGTTTCAAGACCACAATAAGACACACGACACTTGGTAGACTCCTCTCGGCGAGTGATCGGCTAATGGCAGAGACCCCTACGTGACAACGCACAACAGTCACAAGAGACAGACATTAATGCGATTGGCGCGATTCGAAACCGCAATCCCAGCAAGCGGGCGACAGAAAACCCACGCCTTAAAAGGCACGGCCGCCGGGATCGGCTGAAGGAGAAACTTACTTACTGTTAATTTTATTTTAAATATAATGTTTAAATAAACAATTTGTTACACAGAAATGACAAATTTGTTACAGTTCACAATAAATGTTCGTAAAATCCCACCGTCAACCTCAGTGCACTCTGCAACTCGTGTGCTAAGATCGCGTGTTGTTCGTCTCAGTTGATCTTCACGTTTCTTTATGCAGACAGCAGCATCCAAAATGCGAGCGAGCAATTCGTCTGTGTATCCACCTTTGTTTTGTAAACTTCGCTCTTCATCAAACGTCACAAACAAAAAAATAACGCAGTTAGGTCTGCAGATTCAAACAGCTCTATGTCGGTAAACATTTCAGAATTAGACACATGTTAATATGAACTTTTCTTTTCTCACAATGACATCACGTCGCAAAATATTGACCTTTCTTCCTGAATCACCCTGTATACAACTGATGAGCTGTTACAGAATGTGTCTGACTGAAGTACAGTTCTGTCGGTTAAATAACAGTTAAGCCGCGACGTAACGCGGTATCGGGCCTCACAACTCTTGTAGACGGCTCCCTCGGTTTACGCGGAACACAAATTCCTGAAAACAGTCGCGCAAACCGGCATCGTGTAAACCGAAACTTAATTCACATTATAGCAATCATATAACGAAGGGAGTCGTTATACACGATAATGTAAATTTGTATTGGTCAGTAATTTGGTAAAAAGAACAGTACGAGGTGATGATTATCAGTATTTAGTGATAAGGAAATAATACACAACGATAAACAATTTATTTTATTTATGTGATTACAAAACAATATGCAGTGACACCCTAATTATGAGCGCGTAGCCGGTGTGGTGGTGCGTGTCTTACCAGAGGCGTAGTGCCTCGCGAAAAGTCCAAAGAACTCGATTCATGCAAATTCTAACCCAAGGTTTCATTTATAATGGTGCGTAAAAGCGAATACCGTGAAGTAGTCACATAATGCTGACGCAGTGTACAACTGTACCTCCAGCTTGGAACGCACTGGATATACAGGGTGTTTCTTGAGCGATATATCATATTTCGTGAGAACGTTCCTTAGGGTAATTTACATCGATATAACCAAACACGCCTATATCCAAAGTTAAACTGTTACGAAGATAATGACGCCAGAAAAATGTTATGTTGTTGAATCCCACGTACTGTACCTGTTTAACACGCCGTGTTATCTGTACACTGCGCAGGCCCGTATTGAGCCGACAGTCAAGTCAAGAGCATACGTAGACGAGTGTAAATGTAAGGTACTTGGATCCCTAAGCACGATTGTTACGAAACTAGTGCGAGGTTTTTTGCGTAATGTCTTTATGTCACTCAACTTTTAATTAGATGTTCAGTACAGGTGTTAACATTACAGGAACTACAAATTTCTTCTCGTTATGTGTATTTGGTAATCAGTAAATGACTAACAATTCTCATTCTTTAAAACTTATCACGCCATTATATCCGTAACCGTTCAACTTCGGAGATATGTAGTTTGGTTATATCGACGTAATTACACCTAAGGAACGTTCTCCCCGTAGTATAGTAGATTCCTTCTATAACATCCGTATATAGCGTTCTTTTGGGATTCAGAACTTGTCTTGTGTATTTGTGTACTATGATAATGTCATTAAATACAATAATTCCACAGCAATTATTTAACATTCTATCGTTGACATAGCTACCGTACTCAACAATGGTCATGATATACCAAGGTCTTCACACGGAGATGAAGATTGATATTGTCATGCGTTGGGTTATGACATCGTATGGTTTGGTAGCTGTTAGTTACACACATGGGTCTACTGCCACCATTTTCAGGGAATAACCTGACAATGGAGGCAGAGCATCATTAGAATGATCAGAATTAGAATAATCAGAAATAATAGTGACTATCACCTACTTGGTGTCATAACCCAGAAAACCGCAATATGAACAGTTACTCCAACTGCAGTAAAAAGGACATGGCATATCCGTGATAATACTTCTCGTTTAACTGTGCAAAAATCTATAAAAAGTTGCGCAATCTTCCTCGATAATAAGAAATGATTTACGTTTTAAAAGTAATTGATAAATGTTGTCTTTTTCAAGTTATACAGGATACGTACAAAAAGTTCCTGTCATTTTGCGTGACAACCTTCAGCACAAGTCTCACAAACATTACGGCCCTCCTACCTCAGTCCATGACTACAGCTGCTATGTAAGCAGACCAATACTGGCACCTCCACCGCTCTGACTGCAGAAACACCACTGATCTACGTGTAACAAGCTATCTGCACCATACTGCACCTCGCTGACTGCAACCATATCACTCAGTCACCTCAGCCTCACTCTGTAATAACTACTGCACCATTGCTCACGCTACGTAAGCAGACCAATACTGGCACCTCCACCGCTCTGACTGCAGAAACACACTGATCTACGTGTACAAGTCTCACAACTTTACGGCCCATTTGCCCACGTGTCTAACCGCCAACAAACACCTGCACGTGTTTCTGTTCTCACAACCACTATACTTTCATTCTATCCTTCAACATGCTTTGCATGGCAATTATTTTTATAGCTACTACAGCCTGTTAAAGAAAGCGCAGCCCCACGCACTTCTACAGCACAGTTCACCTTTACAAGCTACACTCATTCGTGTACCAAGACACATCCCGCCTTTCATAGAACTTGAAGTTCGAAATATTGACAAAAATCCTGTCTGTAATCTTACCTTAAAGGAACAGGCACAGCTATAAATTCTGTACGTTGTCCAGCCGTATGTTTTAGATAGCAAAGCAGAGGACAAACGAAACACGCGTTCTCCATATTTAAATCTGATCTTTTAATTTCGTAGTCAGTAGAAGTTAATGTGTTCACATACAGCAAGTGCCTAAAATTGTTATGTAGTGCCTGAATGAAGAATTCTGGCAGGATGTATGACGTTTGACACAAAGATGCTTCGATAATACTTACTTTGTAAACTATTGTTGCTAATTTCACTCGAAATAAATCATTTCTTATGTTCAAAATAACTTCAGTTGCAGAGATATGCACACGCTCCACGCGTTTGTTTTAGAGTCTGTAAAGTCTAAAGGCACAGAACAGTCTAACGTGTATCTGATGATACTATAGCACTCTGTACTCCAGATAAGGAGGGTAATTTTTCTCTTGCGCATGCCAAAGCGTCATATTGAGGAGAAGAGTTTGAGCTCCACCGTTTCTTAACTTCGGAGTTGGATGGACATGAGCGGTCAGTTGCACGCACCCGCCGCTTTACCTCCGGGGAAAGAAACCCTGTTACCCAATCAGCACAGAGGCTAGGTGGGTCCCGGAGCCAGTCTGGACGCTTTGAAAAAGAGAAAAAATGTCATGAACCTGTCGCGAATCCAGCTGCTAGCTAATAGACTGGGTTATCATCTTCTCATAATACAGGCACGGCAATGTACGGTATATTGAGGCGCGTTCGCGTAACCATTGTTGCCTTGGAAAAGCAATACGTATTACATATTCTGAGTGTGTGTCTGTAGCCTTATTTATCCCCCAAGCAAAGCGCATGCGCCGTAATATATTGTCATCTGTGGCCTGTCGTTGCACCATATTTTTCCACATTATGTCATAAACGACACGATTTTCGGAACAAAAGTTATTGACCATAAAATGCGTGTTTTGATTTTCTCTACAAATTTTGACTGAAACATTTCTCATTCTTAGAATAATTCAGCGAGATTTTATCATAAAATTACGTAAGTCTTCATGCAAAGTAACCGTTATTCTTGTGAGATTTGACGAAACTTTAATTTTGTCGACAGATTTTCGAAAAATACTCAAATATCAAATATAATGAAGATCCGTCCATGGGAGCGTAGTTTTTCTATGCGGAAGGATGGACGGACAGGCAGACATACATGACGATGCTAGTGATCTAGAAGCCCAAACGTTCCTTCTTGTCATCATCAGTGCGCATTTCGACGTTAACATATCAACTACTGATCACACATTCTGCTTTATCAAATACTTGAGACAAAACAGAGATATCGTGGAGGTTCTTGTACAATATTCTCATTGAGTCTGGTATCCCAATGAAACCAGTTAATAAAATTTCCAATTTGACCAAATTTGGCCACTGGGATGCATCCTAAGCCCGATGAATCCATTCAGCATCCTCACATCATGTTACTTTAAGATCCGTCTTAATGTAGATGCACTATCAGTGATAGGCGTAAAACAGAAAGCAATGCTGCTACATTCACTGCTCGCACAAAGTGCATAGAGGTAAAGCTTAAGAGGAAGATTACGTGTCTGGAAATTGAGTCTGATCCTTATACTATTGATGATCATTTGCTGAGGTAGTTGAGGTACAATCAAGTTCTTTAAAAAGGTAATAGGTAACGCCATGAAGGCACGAGGGGTGGGAGATATATAGTTCTACCGTACTGTCACCGTGGCGCTAGATGGCAGGGCAGGGTTAAATAAATTTATTTCACTGAAGTAAAATTTTATATCCATAAGGACATATAATTATACATATATATTATCAATTGCACCATATAATATTTTAACGACTTACGCAAATTTGTATTTATGTCATATATAAGTGCAATAACAAATTAAATATTAACATTTATGAATTTTTTGTGAATTCATTACATATGAAATCATCAGGTGTGTCATTTAATAAAATGTCTCTCATAGCTACATTTAAAAACGTAAAACTCCGTACCAACTACTTATTTTACTTTGTGCCAAATTTTCAGATATCACCAACAATGCAGAATATCAAATTATGGACTGTTAGTTTCCGTTATGAAGTTTCAACACCAAAACTGATGAAGGAAGTTCAATTAAATGTTATAATAACATTCACGTTTGAACTTAATTTTGGATAGTGTCGGTCTAATATAAAAGGCTGTTTACATTCAACTCAGCTCCAAGCGTAGTATAATGTCAAACAAGGCGAATTATTGCAAAAGCAAATGGTATAACAACAATATTCAAAGGCCTCACAAATCCTTTGTGAAAAGAAGAGCAAACAAGAAGTTTTCAAAATGTTTAGTGATTTTATTTTTATTGCTAATTTGGAATGAGACTGTAAGCTGACACGTTTCCTGTTGTATTTCAAACCTTATCAATCCATACGGAAACAACCCGATCTCGTTATAACCCCATTTTTCCCACTTCTTATCATCAGTGACGCGAAAAGCATGGATAAGGAGCTGACTACGAACTGTACTTACTCGTCAATGGAATAGAGGAACGGTCAAAGTAATCTGTGGCAATATTACACAGCCAAGGGATAATCTGTGGTCAATACGCTCTGTGGCTACCTCAGATCCGTAATCCGTGGTAGCTCGAATTCTATTAGGGTAAAAAAAGTGGGTTGGTGGTGGAGGTGTATGTCATGATCACATTGTTCGTGAATGTTAATGTTGTTATCGAACTAAGAGTGTTTCAAAATGTTGGTGAATTAAGAATTGTAAACAGGTTAGTCTTGGATAAGTAGGCAGTTCGTCCGCAATTAATGGTTCCTGTTAAAACTAAAACAATCAAAGAATGTGTAAGTGAGGAAGTAAACACGTAAGGGTACAGGTAAAATTGCCCCTTTTGCACACCTTGAAGGCATATATTGAAATAGAGGTGGTATAGCTTCAATCATTCTAACCTTCTAAGCCGCTTTACCTACGAGGAAAACGTCCCCGATACCTGTATTTCTGAGACCACTACCACCCTTATTTTCATTATCTTTTTTTTTTTTTAAGATCAACTTCTTGTATGTTTAGTAGATGATGTGTTCTAGACGGAATGATTTCTAGTGTTCAAATTAGTGTTTTCATACTTGTATTCGTTTGCCTTAAGAATTATTTTGTGCATTTTCCTCTAACCACATACTTCATGAATGAATGTGTGGTGGAATAATCCTTAAAGCTGGGACCGCTGGCAGTATGGAGATCCCGAAATTCTGCTGGTCCGTTTATTGTATATTTTAAAGCCTTTTCTCAATGTAAGGAATGTGATTTTCATGTAAAATTAGTGTTACTACTTTGAAGCTTAGCTCTCACTGGGTAAGGGTTGTTTGTAGGAAGTCCTGATATTACATTCCAATTGTGAATGATTATCATTCAATAAATCAATATTTAAATCATCCAAGTACACAATCATGTCCGAGCTCACTCATACATGTTCCAACCAATTTTCGGTATGTCAGGAGGGGCAACTTTACCTTTCATCTTCTGGGTACAAGTCAGATGAGCTTGAGCTAGATATGTTAGTTAATACTGGGGTGGTATGTTTGTAAGCAAGTATTGTGTGTTACCCATTCGTGGCTGTGATTACATTTTGATTGTCATTGCATACCAAGACTGTCCAAATTGTGAATAGTTCTCTGAGTTTGTGAAACACTTGCAGGGTGTAGAACGCTGTGAGTGTCATGGCAGCACAGGAAGCAAGAGGGGATTGTGCGCAGGAGAGCAGCATTGTGAGTAAGCATGATGGCATGTGAAGAATATTGGAAGATTTTAATGTGGCGTAAGCAAAAAGTTCTCGTGTACCTGTCGGAAGTACGACTTAGGTAGAGTGTGAGTCACAGTGGGTGTACCATACTTGTGGTTACAATAAATGTTGGAAGTGACCCACCCACTCTCATGTGACAAAGGATATTTGTGATACAGGTTAGAGTGGAAGTCACAGTGAATGAATGTACAATACTGACTGTTGAAATAAGCCGTGGGTCTCTAACCCATGGGCCGCATTCAGCCTGCCAGGTTCTGTTATGTGGCCCTCAGCCACATTTGTAACTTATGCATATACTGTAAAAATTACACAGTAATTTAGGCAGTTAGGTATATCACTTATTGTTATTTTTCCACATGCAGCCTGAGAACTAACCCACAATAATGAGTGTGGCCCTTTGCCATAAAAGGGTTGGAAGCCCAGGCATTAAGTGTTGGAAGTGATCCCATGAGCAAGTGCCACCTGAAGTGTTGTATGTGTGGGACGTCCCCACTTCCAGCACAGTGCAGCACTGTTCATGGGCAGGTGCACAAGAACTTTTAGCTCACCCTGTAGAATTTAAAATCTGCACAAGCTGAATGTGATCAGCTGTTTACAGAGCTGAAGAGTGTCTTTTGTGATGTGGTGTCACATAGTCTGGTGGAAGTGTTCTGACATTTCAGAGGAACCTGCTGCCTCTGTCTTGGTGATGGAGCAGTATGTTCCCCTCAATCTTCAGTACACTTACACCAGAGTACGCAGCGCCACATCCCAGAAGACAGTAATCTTTACAGACACTGCAATGAGAAACGCAAACATCATGTACAGAGTCATCAAGTTTCTCTAGTTTCAAATACCCCTGGTTTACTGAGTCAAGGGTGAGAGGGTAATATTAAAAAGGATTGTAAAGATACTCAGTTGAAGGGTGTGGATGTATTCCAGGATACATGTGAATGATGTACTGTTGTGGTTAGATTAGGTTAGGTTATTTGTATGAGTTATTTATGTGTCCCATCCACCCTTGTACAGGTGGGTAGGGCGTAGTGTCATTATGTAAGGGCCCCACACACTACCCGGTAGGCATTTGGCAAGGAGAGTGGGTGTGGTGGTAACATAACTCATATGTAAACTAATAACTTGAGTCAGAACAACACTAAATAATGAAAGGAAATGAATTAATGTTATAAAATAAGAAAAAAAATGTGTAGAAGAAGTTAATAATCATGAGATGAAGGAAAATAGAAAATTAACTAAATGGAAATTTATGAGCTCAATTTATAACCAAGTGCACACATGCACGAATTGAAACCCATGAAACTAAACAGTCTGTTAGGCTTGTCGTAATCTTCGGCAACCCCTCAGTCTGCAACATAGCAGCAAAGTCAGTGTGTAAGTCTGAGTTTAGTGTACCATCATCGTACACATCAGCATAAATCATTTATTTTACTTAACAGTTCCTATGTGTTTTCAATGATTCATGACCATCATCAGGTACAACACACATATGTAATTACATGTGGAAAACCCTGAAGGATTTAACAGTAATTATTACATAGTATATTACAGTCAAACCCTGATATTACACCACTGTTTGTTCACCTCAATTTGCGGCAATATATCGAGCGTGGCTGTAAATCACAATACTTTGTAGCAGGGAATTTCTGTTCCCAGACTTATGGGTGCTAAGTGAGGGTGACGCTATATCAGGGTTTGATTCTGTTTTCATTCAAAAACGTTTGATGCAATGAAGGTTCCTGAGGCACTATATTGCACTCGGGTATCAGTAAACACCAGCTTTGTGTGAAACGTATATATATTATAACTAATACACTCTAAAAAGGTACAAGTAAAGTTCTCTGTATACAGCATAGAGGCATGTAGGGTCAGTGGAGGTGTAGCTCTATGGATTCTTAATTTTTGCAGTAGATTGAGGTGAGTGATATATATGTGATAGTATCACTGTATGCAAGACCATATTCACCTCTTCAGCCAGTGAATTTATTTTTGGCAGAGATTGTCCCTCAGGAATCCCCCATAAGAAACGGTAGGGATTCAAGTTACGTGGATATCATAGACAAGACGTGTGAGGTACAATGTTTATTAACGTGTTTGCAAGAGCCACATTCTGCTACCTATTCTGAATTAGATGAGTCACAGTTTTATACATTGCTGTGCAGAATCTGTCCAAATCTGAAGCCTTGTATGATGTTTCATAGCAGTGTTTTTTTTTTAAACATTACGAATTGTCCATCTGCCCATCCACCCTACCCAATAGTAAATGTTTCTTCATATTCATTAGAGATCCAAAGTTTTTGCTTAGGAAGTGCAGAACCATATTCACCGTATGTGTTCTTACTTTTGTGGGGAAAATGATTGTTCTGCATTCAGTGCCATCCTTCAGTATTCAGAGGCTAGTATTCACTATGTTTAGGAA
Organism: Reticulitermes speratus; assembly: GCA_021186555.1. NCBI lineage: Eukaryota > Metazoa > Arthropoda > Insecta > Blattodea > Rhinotermitidae > Reticulitermes > Reticulitermes speratus. Next base: position 3,667,553 of record JAJKFL010000009.1, on the reverse strand, counting down.
GATTTGTTTTGCAGGTATGGCAATTGAAATACTGCCTCACACCTTGCTGTTTATTGACACACATTATGTCTGTGACTTACGTGTTATATAACACTGTATTAAGTAATGTCAATAAAATAAATTACCAAATATAGGCATTTAAAACTGTGCTGTCCCTGAAGTTTGGGTTTTTATGTCAGTGAAGAAAAGATTATATTATTCTGTGATGTGACACTGTCTAGTTTGGTGGGAAGGTACCAACTTCTGTGGGAACACTCTTTCTTCATTTTCAGGACAGTGTTGCATTCCAGAAGATGTCGTATTGTTGTTGTCTGATTATTCCATAATATTTACTGAATAAAGAATAAGTGCATTTGATTTTATGGCATTCAAAGTGTGTTATGGTTATGTTCTAGCCGTGCCTGGAAGGAGAAAGACATCTGGAGGCAAGGTTTGAGTGTCCAATCTGCTTGCAGTGTCTCTCAGAGCCTGTGCTAACGCCATGTGGACACCGTTTCTGTAACACATGTATTCATAAGTGGCTACAGTAAGTTATATCTCTCAGTAACATTGTATTCATTCAGTGTCATGTATTCTAGACATAACCAGCTGTACGATGTCTGTTGTAGGCGCGAAGGTGGAGTGTGTCCTGTGGATAACCAGCCGCTCGATTCCAAGGATCTCTTTCCAGACAACTTCACCCGCAGAGAGATTCATGAACTGGACAGAAATAACGGGCAGGTTAATAAGGATAATTACAGCAAAGTGTTTTTTACACTAAGTTCTGCATAGAATTTAAAAGATGTGTAGCGGCAATGTTGTGGGTGATTTTTCTCTATTTTTAAGTCACTTGTAGTGTCTCATACTGCATAGCATTGGTGACAGGATGAATGGTGAATGACGTATTGGAACAGATGTGCAAGGAAGTGGCCATGACATATTCAAGGTACAATCGTAGTGTTTGCCAGAAGCTACTGAGTAAAGCTATGAAATACCTTATTCAGCATGGCAGGTCACCTCCCAAATACAAGTGCAGTGTTAGAACTACACCAGTCTTCTGCGTGAAGTATTGAGCCATGCAGCACAACACCTGCCTGCAAAAGCTGTTTTCTCTGTTGTTGGTACAGTGTATTCATTTATACACAACAGATGTGAGGGATTTGCCATTCTGCACTGCAGCATTCTGTGTGTTACTATAACTAAGGCCACAGGAAAAAGTCTTGTGAGTTACCCCAATCCACATCTTTGTTGAGCTCTTTCACCTTCCCTGTATTTTCGTCCAGGTACGTAGTCATTCTCTTTACTCAGATGTTGCTTACGTAAGCATCACAGGCATTACGCACTTTTAGCTGGTTGACACAGGGCAGAAGGGGCTGGAAATAGGTAAAACTTTATGTAAAGATTATGATGCCTTAAGTGCCATCATCACCACTGTCCATGGAAGTCATTTCTTTAGAACTAATGGGTTTCTGGACTTTGTCCATCATCCGGAAATCTAAAATAACTAGATTACACAACATTTCGGGAAAAGGATCTGCTTCCGTCCTCAGGTGAAGGGGGAGGAACCAGATCAGTTTCTGAAACATCATGTTATGTGGTTATTTTAGATTTCTGGATGATGGAAAAAATCCAGAAACCCATTAGTTCTCAATGTTACATACCGTCATCAGAACCTTTTAGAATTTATTCTTTCTGTAGCATCAGAATAATTCTTATGGAATTGATTCTGGGGTTACGTAACAGTACGTTTTGTAGTACGTAGATTAATATTTGTTGGTTTTGGAATGCTTATGAATGATGCATTGGAAGGGCCATGGTCATGATCTGTTTTAAGATTATGTCCCAGAATTTGCCAGAGGAAATAGACAAACATATTCCTAACCACTGGGCCAGAGGTTATTGTTGCCAAATTTGGTGCATGCTAATAGGGCACTGTGCTAACTTCAACAAAGCTGTTTTAATATGTTTTGCATCTAATTGGCTTCACAGAATTTTGGAGACAAATTGAAACATTTGAGCAAGTAGGGTGTTTTCTTTATTCACTTTCTGTTTCAATCCACAGGACGGGGGGGAGTCAGGTTCACGGGTGGTGGAGTGCACTTTCCGAGAAGTGGGCTGTTTGGTGTCAGTGCACCCAGATGAGTTGGCAACACACCTCGACACACAGATACACTACCACACGAGTGTAAGTGCGATTTCAAAGTTTTGTGTAGCCCAGAATTATTTCACCACTGGACAGTGCACAAAGTGTGCAGTTGGAAAAGCATTATGGAAGAAAGAACGAAGAAATATTTCACTCAATTATGCACTTGTGTTGGAAGAAATTGTGGCACAGAATTGTCATCGAATACAAAATTTCCAATCTTAGCAAGGGCAAGAAATTTCCTGTCCTCAAAAACGTCCAGACTGGCTCTGGGGCACACTGAGTCTTGTATTCATGGATGCCAGCATTATTTCCTGGGGGTAAAGCAGCTGGACTGTGGTGTTGACCACTCACCTCTGTCTAGCACCGAGGTTCAGAATAAGTGGAGCTATACCTCTTTTCCCCTAAATGCCTTTGTGGTGTGGACGGGCAGAGCTTTTACTTTCTTTTATACAAAATGTTCCTTTTGACGTCACACTAAAAGCAAATGTTCTTCTACTGTGGATTTTAAACTAAAAGGAATCAGGAATTACAAATAGCACAATTTTTTGGGGGGGATTGTGACTAGGCATCACTCAATTAGCCAGCTAAGAAATGATGTAATTAGAAAAGGATTTAAAGTTACAAACACAGTTGATATAATGAATACCAACAATTAAAAAAATAATTTGGAACACAACAGGCAATGTATGTATAGCGTAACCCAGAGGCGTGTTTGCATAACCATTATTGCCATGGAAAAGTAGCAAATATTACATACTATGTGTGTGTGTATTTTTGCCTTAGGTATCCAGCATGCAAATTGCATCTTTTCAGTGTCGTATTATATTGTTACCTGTGGCCTGCTTGGTTGTACCATATTTTTCCACATTATATCATGAATGGCGTGATTTTTGGGGAAAAGTTACTGAACATGAAATGTGTGTTTTGATTTTGTCTGCAACTTTTGTCTGAAACATTGTTCATTCTAAGAAGAATTCAGTGAGATATCATAAATGTGAATAGGTCTTCATGTAAAGTACCGTTATTTTCCTCAGATTTTAATCAAACTTGAATTTTCTTGATAATTTTTTTAAAAATCCACAAGTATCAAATTTCATGAAAATCTGTCCAGTGGGAGCTGAGTTGTTGCGTGCCGATAGGCAGACGGACATGCCGAAGCTAATGGTCACTTTTTGCAATGTTGTAAACTTGCCTAAAAATGGCAGAGACTGCCTTTTGGAATTGCCCGGTCCGTTACTGACGAGACCTGTGATGATCAAAATGACAGTGGCGAGACCATCATGTTCTGGGTTTCACTGGAATAGGCATTGGAATCTTGACCCGTGAAGATGGGACCGATACGTTGTCCTGAAACGTCGGTAAATAATTACCACACGGTGCCGTGTAATTACCCAGAAGACCACAGATTTTATCAACATCGCAGCGGAACCCTGAAATCAATGCATAGTGCTTGGTTGTTTTATTGCAGTTGCTGAGTACGGCATACAGCAAGTTACAGGTGTCTGTGCAGGGTCAGAAGATGTGTACGAAGGCACAGGAAGCAAGCAACCTCTGGGAGCCTGACAACAAGGGACAGGTGCAGCAGAATGGGGCAAGTACCACACTGCTATGGCCAAAGCTGAACACATCCCATGTGCCAGGTTTCCATAATGCCAAATATTTTCATTGTCGCTTTAATAATTTTTGTACTCTGTCTGTATGTATATATATAAAAATGTTTGAAATCAATGTTGTGTAGTTCTGATTCCATCATACAAGTCTTAACTTTATTTGGTTCCAAGTTTTGTAGCCTTGAAGCTTTCCTGTAGAAACTGTTGTCATTCATTTGAAAGGTATGGAACATATTGTTTGGCATTTTGTGTTGAACCTTGCTTGTCCACTTCTTCGTTATAGAGTTCCTTCATTCTAACATGATTTTTAATGCTGTGCAGTGAAAGCTGTATTGAATATTTGTCATGTTACAGAATGATAAATCACAGTCCATTTGTGGAGAATGATTTAATATGCATAAGTGACATTAATGGGATGAGAAAGTGTAACATTTTCACAAAATGTTTGGAGCCCTCAAACTGGCTCCTCAGACAAAAGTTAAATCGTATTCACAACTTAATGCAGACCAGCCTTTAATTTTTTTTTTTATGTAAGTTCATTGTATGAACATTTGACACCAAATTAAATTTTATAAATTATAAATCAGAAAAAGCTTTATGTGTGTGTTGTGGGACATGCTCATACTGTTTGAAAGGATGCATATTTTATGAGGCTTCTTTAGGCGTTATAAAAAGATATCAGATATATATGTGTGATCACTACAGGTTTCTCCCTCAAGGCTTGCAATTTCAGTAAAATGTGCTTGCAACATATGCTCCTTCTAAAGGCAACTAAGCAGGTTTTGAAAAGTGAAACTGGAAGGTTGAGGCACTACAGTTATGAATATTACTATCTTGTGAATGATCGTTTTGTACTAAGTTAACATTTCCACATTACATGTGAGGGATGTGTGTTCGGTCCTTGAGCAGGGTGACATAAATGTTGATTTTTTCCCTGCATTTGCATAAGATGTTACTTTAAAGCAACTCTATGTGTATTAGCAGGATATTCACCAATCATGGCAGGGACTGTTGCGGTCGTTGTATGAGCGCATCGTGATTCTGGAGCAGCGGAACCAGGAGCAGGAGATTCAGCTTGAAAACATGAGGCGACAGTTCGCCGGCATTGATCAAGTCGTGCAGGACCTTGCTCTGCGATACTGCAATGGTACTTATTTGTGGACAGTAACACAAATATCTAAGAAGTTGGCAGACATGGCAGCAAATCCTACACGCTGTATGTTCTACAGTCCTGGGTTCTACACTGCCCCTAATGGATACAGGTAGATTAACAAAAAAAATGAAGAAGCTTTGTTAGTTTATTATTCTTTGTATTAACTTGAATTTGATCACTGGGTTACAATTCGCAAAGGATGTAAACAGTGTTGGGGAAAACGTGTAACACTGCTTTAACATTAAGTGGCTAGTGTGTGTATCTTAAACACTGAGGCTGTGATGTTGCTGTGGCTTGGGGCTATCACACATGGGGGGGATATTAATATGAGTATGGAACAATGGTGGAATGATGGTGTATGAAATACGGTCAATGGGTGGTAGCACTACTTATGTCCTATATATAGGATGGTTGGTGGCTGAAGGTTAACACTTTCACTGCTGGGTACTTAAATCCCCGAGGGTGTTATATTGCCAGGGATTTATTGAATGTTAAACAACTAGTGCGTCGTCTTATAAATTATAAAAAATAATTATATATAAAATGCATATATTTTTTTTAGTTGTCAGCTAGGGATTAATAAAGATGTAAAATATGTTTCCTGAAAGAACTTATTGTGTGCGTGGCCTATTTGAGGCAAAAGAGCAGAGTAAATTTTAGATCGACTAAAGTCGACGCTGGCAAATTAAAACGTAAATACTTAAATTGACCATGGTCAACTTTGGCAGTGAAAGTGTTTAACATGTGATGGCATCATGAACTTCCACAAGCATTATTCCTGGGCAGATGTCAGTTCACATTAGATCATTGTGTCGCGACACCGGTACAGTTTGTGAATAAGCATATGAGTTTACAGTTTATTATGACTTTTACACAGCACCTTTGTACAACTGATACAGGACGTTCCATTACATATAAGAGCACACTCGTGGTTAATGCTTGGTGGTGCTGCATGTTGTTTTAGCATTGGCTGTTGCAATATTTTGAAAGACAAATATCTGGAATGATGTGTGAATGAAGGTGGACCGGTGTATGGCTAACGGGTCACCTGACTTAAGCCATCGTAAAACTGTGCTGTCTGTGTTTTAGTGGAACTACAGCAGAGGGTTGCAGACAGCTGTAAATTAACTGATAACATGTCTGGGATTTTTTAGCATGAACAGCGGTAACAGTGACGTGTTTGGTAATCTGTCGTCACGAAGACAGCAAACTGTGACGTTGGAATGAGCAATTTATGAAACCTTTTTCTGTGGGTGGGTTTACACTTTGTTTTTTATCTTCCATAATAAAATGGCCTAGAACTGGAAGATGGAGTATAAAAGAATCTGTTTTATGTAGGTGTTCTTTTTTATTGTTTGTGTGTATGGAACACCCATAAAGTCCCATGCACTTACTGTGCTATCGACAGGGAAGGTAACCATATCCTTGGCAGTGAGCAAGTTACTTGTCTTCAGATGCTCTAAATGAATCTCACAGATCAGTCAGCTATGCACAATTACAAATATAGACCTGCAAGATATGCATATTGTAAGCTGGAAAGTTAATGTAGAAATTCGTCAACTTTACAGATTTTAAACAAGCATTAATGAGCAACAGTTGTATATAATAATGAGTTTGACATAGCAACAAAAATTGTTAACCTGGTAAAAATGACACTGAGGAAAAGTATGAACAAAATTCAGATTGGTGGGACACTATCAGATAGTTTTGAAACTACTGGTGGGCTCAGGCAAGGTAATTCACTTTCTACCTTACTATTCAATGTACCTTTGGAGAATATGATATGCAATATAATAGTGAATTATAGAGGTAGCATATGTAATAGAACCAGACAGTACATGGCCTCTGCAGATAATTATGTAATTATTGGAAGATCAACGCTGGTGTTAAAGTAATTCGAGAAATGGAAGAACTAACTAATGATAAAGGTCTGAAGATAAATGTAGACAAAACTAAATACATGAATACCTCAAAATACAAACGCAAAAATATGCAACCCAAAACCAAGAACATTAACTGGAAAGAATATAGAGAAGTATCAGAATTTAAATATTTGGGTTTACTGGTTACTTGTGATAATGATTGTGAACAAGATGTCTGAGCAAGAATAACAACAGGCAATCGATCTGACCAGGCTCTCTCAACAATTATGAAGTCAAGATAAATATCAAAATGCACAAAACTAAAAATGTGCACTACAGTGATTAAACCTGTGGTGTTGTATGTTTGTGAAATGTGGGCAGTGACAGAGCAAATGAAATCATCCTTTAAAACATGGGAGTGGAAAATGCTAAGAAAGATATATGGCTGAATAAAAGATCCAAATGGCTGGAGAATCCGAACTAATGATGAATTGCAGGTTGTATATAAAACCAAATATTGTAACAACAATAAAAGTAAGAAGACTACAATGGGCTGGTCATGTGGCAAGAATGTCTGATGATAGGACCGTAAAGACAGTATTTGTGGGGAAGCCAGATGGTAGAAGAAAAGTTGGAAGACCAAAATTGAGGTGGTTAGACTGTACTGAGAATGATGGAGATGGAGGAAGAAAGCAGAAGTGTGGGCTGTCATTCCTAAGGGAGCCACTGGTTAAACTTTAAGGACCGTATGCCACTGAAGAAAAAGAAACTGGAAAGTACCGTATTATCCTCTTAATTTTTTTCAGGAAGTTCAAACTGCATTGAAGTGCTGGCATGGACTTGAGTCAAAGGTCCACAGACTTTCCAAAAATGTAGGAGCCACCTTCGAATTTTGAGTGCGCCAGAAGTTTACGTGCAGCGAGTTTCATACTGAGGACCGATAACTCTGCAGTAACCTGTGAGCCTGCCTCTTTGCTGATGCTCTCTGCTCAGTGCACGTGAACTGATACACATTTTTGGCCGTAAGGCAAAAATCTGCAATAATTATGTTGAAAGTGTCAGGCTGACCAGACAAAAATTTATTGTGCAGGATTTGTGTACACCTACATTAACCCACTTAAATTCAGGCAATTCAGAGCAGCAAAGGGGTAGAATTGATGAGGAAAGTTGCCGCATACTCATCCATCACCATGCCCTGAGGTGTGCAATATCTCTGACTGAGCACGTGGTTGATCACAGTTATGAAAGATGGTGTGTCTTTAAATCACAGTTTTAATCATATTGAGTTATACAACTTTGCTTTTAAACTCTCCTTCAATGTGGTGAATTGAAAAAAAAAAATGAAGTTCTTTGTCCCAGAAAGAGGCTTGTTTATAAGCCTTAGGTAAGTAAATTTTTATTATCTGGTCTTGAAAGAGGTGTACGAAGATTGAAGTTACACTCTAATATTGTTCATTCTTGTAGGTTTTGTGCACGCATGAACCTGTCTCCGCACGACCGCACCCACATTGCCCTTCACATACACCTGATGCGAACAGACCACGATGATAGTTTGATCTGGCCGTTTACTGGACGTATCACGTTCATGCTTGTGAATCCCAAGGACTCGAGCCAACACGTGTGTGACACCATGATGTCACGCCCAGAACTGGCAGCTTTCAAGCGTCCGATGAGGGACATGAACCCACGTGGATTTGGATACACCGAGTTTGTTTCAGTGCGTGATCTGTCGGTTCAGGGGTTTGTGACTCCAAATGACAGCGTTCTGATCAAACTGCATGTTCTCAGTGTGTGACTTTGAAAGTATGTATACTTCACAGGTTCTTCATGGGTCAGCATTCTCTTACTTGAGAGCTTGAAGGGCCCTGCATGCTAGGGTCACTTCACTGTAAACAACTGACGGTATTCTTGTGAGTCATCATATACTGGTGTAACACCTTGATATTACATATTTTCTAACATATATAAAATGTTTTTAATTGTGCATGAGAACCAAACGTCAGAGTTGAGTGAATAACGTGCTTGCTTTGTAATTGGGAGGTCCCAGGTTCAGATCTTGGTTTAGAGATGCCATCTTGACTGAGGATTTTTGTGGTTTGCTTGAATCGCTCCAGGTAAATGCCTGTACAGTGCATCAAAATAGGGCAGGATGACTTCCGTTCTTGTTATTCAGGATTCGCTGAGAATTCTACCATTTGCCACTGCAGTCTGAGTTGCTAGGAGTGTTGCTTAATAACAAATAAACAGGAGATATGGTAATGTGTATCACATGAAGATTAAGTTATGAAAGATCATATCCTAAATTAACCCCTTTATTCCCAAATTATTGCACGTTAAAAATTGTAGAACCTTCATAAATAATGCAACTTACATGTGTTTTAATTCTAAGTCTACAAAAAGGCCATGGTTTCACCATGAAACCTCCAGAAATTTGGGTCAGTGTTAAGGTGACCAGAATTGGAAAATAAAATAGAGGGGGAGGGTGCATTTTACCATGATGGTGAAAAAACTTCAAATGTTTATTATCTATAAAAATGGTTTTTGAGACTGACAAAATATCACAATGAAACTGAGGTCTACTATTTATTTTAAGCTTCTGAATTACCAATAAAAATTGTACAAGTATATGTGCCAGAATTAATGGTGAGAACAGGAAAGCTGTGATGGATCATGGGACTTGCTACTGTCTTATAATTGTTTGATGACTGGATGTCCCAAAGGAGTTGGGTGTTCTGTTGAATGAAACTGTGGACATCAGTGCAAGAAACTTCTTGAAAATGAGTCTTTATTAACAGGATTCCCCATGTTAGTTTCTACTTTGCATCAATTGTTTTCATTGGTCCATAATGCATGAATCTTCAGGGACCGTGCGTCCTATATACTGGACTGGCGTGCTGCTACCCGTCAGTGACCCCAGCTAGTCTCTGTCATGTAATCATTAATATTTATCAGAGATTTTTGTACCTGTGATGCCTTTATATTGACGACATGAAGATCTGTCTCCTCCAGCCGTACCTAACGTCATCCTGTCTGCCGCCGTAGGTATACGAAACTGACGAAGCATCGTCACACAGATGTTGGTTGTCAAAAATAATATGATGTTCAGGAAACGGACAAAAGAATGTTAACCACTACAAACGAACGTCACGTGCACGTCAAGCACAATATTAGTGAAAATTATTACACGTTACATTCACGTTGTTCTTCACACTGTTGTTTCATTTGCCCCATAAAACAAGACAGTAGGTAGTATTTATATTTGTATGCTTTACTTGGAATGGTGCAATCTATAATATATGTTGTGCTTCCTCTTCCACTTACACACACATTCAGTGAAACTTCAGTAAAACTCATCAGCCTTGAATAAACTTATAGTTCAGTGAAGAACTTACAGATAATATTCACTGTAAAATCCCTAGACTGCTTTACAGTGATTAAAAGAAATCACACTGGTGAAGGGAAATTTTTTGTTTTGTTTCTGTTCACGCCATGTGTTGTGCTCGGGCGATGCGCTGTTAGACAGACCAGAGCATTTAAGACCGAGGAATGTGTGTTAAGAATTGGAGAGTGTGGGAGATAAAGTGACTTTTGGTCTTTTCTTGTAATAATCGTACAAATCACAAAACTCCTCAGTCTATTTAGAGAGGAATGGAAACTATAGAGAACAATTTTTCAGTACATCAAAGTTTGTAAGTATGATGTAAAATAGTATAATGTTTATGTCGAAACAATTTTAAACTGTGTTTATATTGTATGTATTTGTTATTATGAGGAATGAACAAGTCTGCTGGATCAAAATTGCTTCAGTCAAGGTTGCTATAATCAGCGACCGGCTGTTATTCCGTCTGTGTTGAATTTATGGTGGGTGAACTCAAGTGCCTTGTGTTCTCGAGAATTAGTTAAATCATTCTACAATACTCGCATCGTGTATGGATATAACGTTTTCACACAAACAATTTTCTAGTGTGTGTGTGTTCGTACTGTATCGATACGTTACGGAATTAAGCACTGTTCCCAGTGAAATTGTGTCAGTGAAGATAGATGTTCTTTACTGAAATCTGTGTGGGTGGTGTGAAGAGCAGCTGTATGGCCCATGTGTTTCATTCCATCATGCAGTTTGTGGTGCATGAATTTGCATTGCTGTGGTGACGCTTGAATGTATTCCGTTGCCTCATCTGTTCATATTGAAGATGCCATTCCACATTTTTTCAGCCTTATTCACTTACCTTGGTTACCGCTACACCCAACCCTTGTTTTACGCCTTCTTGCTTTAACACCTATTGCCAATTTACGCCACTTCTTAATTGTGCTGTCTCATTTTCGGTTTAATGCCATTTGGCTGCTTTATTTGTATTTAAGTCCATTATTTGTTATGTGAATATCAATTTTGATTTACACCTTTTGATTTACGCCAACTTTTCTTCAGGAATTCACTAAGGCGTGAAACAAGGGCTGTGTGCACTTGGCATAGTCACGACTGTATTTAGCCATATGCAGTCGGAGCCAAAGCAAAAACAGAAAGCATGCTTGTGAGTGTGAATCATTTTGGCGGTGTTTTGCTGCTAGTACTGAGCTTCTTACTCGAGGTTTCTATAAAGTATAACTGATAATGCTCGGCGAAAGGTAGGCCAGTGCAGTGTATGACATTTGTTTCAATTAATTATTTTGATAGAGTCAGGGGTAGAGTTAACTGAAGGGATTTAGGATAATGGTAGATATACTGTGGTGAAATCATATGAGTTTGTGTGCTCAAACGTTGAAGTAAAATTCACTTGGTCTTTGTAGTAAATTTTACTGTCAAATATTTTGCAATGACATAATTATTATAACGTTACAATTATAGCTCTATTCCAGGCCTGATGCAGAAGATTTTACTCTTCGTCACTGCATTTAGACCCTCTGGGAACCACCCAGTGTCTTATCCAATAAGTACCAGAGACACAGCAGCTTGTGCGTGACTAACCATTCACCTCCATGAAGTTTAACAGGTTGAGAAAGAGTGGAGCTGTACCTCAAGAAGGCCAAGGATGACATTGGACTGTAGTCTGAATCCTTCAGCCTGTAAAGATAAATGTTTTACATGGTGTTATGCAGTGATAATTTAAAGAAATATGACACTTTGTGAAGGATGCATTGTTCGTGACTGGTGATTTTATCATTGTTGCTGATTTTGGTCATCATTGTACGCCACTGGGGTAGATGAAGCAAATCCCAACCATAGCTAATGTCACACGCACAAGAGTTTCACATTGCTAATCTTGTGCAGTGTCCAGCAGCTACGGTGAGGAGATCTTACTTGCTGCTGTGACCACTGTGTGGCAGCACCAGTCTATATGCCTGTGTTTGTGGATCCTGAAATTAAAAAGTCATTGACTCACACATGACTACCATAGATTGCAGCGGTCCTTATGGTGGTGTGCACAAAGATTTCCGTAGATACAAGTAACAATTTTTAAGTCACTGTCACCGAAATATCCCCGTAGCCAGGTCAACCACTGACAGTGTCTCGTCTTTGGCGTACTTAGCCTGTGGGAACTCTACCCAATGTGCAGTGCTGAGCTGGAATATCCGAGGTTGGATTCCCAGCAGTCGTGCTGAACACATCTTGCAAACTGTCGCTGTATTTGCAATGTCTTACTGACCCAGCAACAGGTACCATAAACTGTTAGTTAAGATAATAGGAAGCATTTCAGCCACATTTGACTATATCAAAAACTGCAATCCATATCAGAGTTTGCGCATTTTAATACGAGCCTTCTTTGGCCCTTTAATATATGCACATGTCCTGAAGTTCCAAAATTCATCGCTCTGCTCTAGTTACAGTCGTTACGACAGATACTATTGCATACTGTTCTTACTATGACTGCTATTGTTGAAGCCTATTGCTTTTACTCTACTTACATTATAGTAAGTCGTAGTCTAACATTTGAGTTACCTTTCTGAAAATCACAACGTACACCGAAACAAAACAGAACGGAGCATTTTTTCCCATAAGAACGACTTAAAATTCCTGCCAGTCTGGCCATTGACAATTCCTGTCAGCTCCCAGCCAAGACAACGTAAATCCGTCTCCGGGCAGAGCTTATCGGATGTTTGGTCACTAAAATTCTTCAGTGTTAAAGCAAAATAACTTTGTTAGTGGCGAAGTTAAAACAGGACTGAGTGTACTTTGTCATTTGTTAAAGAAGTGGCAGTGATGTGGCTGACTAATCACCACTTGGAAAGCATGTGGGAGGAGGTGGTCGTGGCCTACTTTGAAGTAGACCGAATGCCCCGGCACATGCTTGGAGATACTTTCGAAACCACCAAGACCTCAGTGGACAGGGTGATTCAGGAGGGAAGGTCAATATTTTTGGAGGAGATAGCTTATGTCATTGTGAGAAAAACGTTCGTATAAACATTTGTCTAATTCTGAATGGTTACAGACATAGAGCTGTTTGAATCTGCAGACCTAACTCCGTTAGATTTCTGTTTGTGGCTTTGGATGAAGAGCGAAGTTTACAAAACAAAGGTGGACACACAGACGAATTGCTCGCTCGCATTTTGGATGCTGCTGCCGGCATAAAGAAACGTGAAGATCAACTGAGACGAACAACACGCGATCTTCGCACACGAGTTGCAAAGTGCACTGAGGTTGACGGTGGGATTTTGGAACATTTGTTGTGAACTGTAACAAATGTGTCATTCCTGTGTAACAAATTTGTCATTTAAACGTTAAATTAAAATTAAATTAACAGTAAGTAATTTATCTTTCTTTATTACCATTCTCAATGCTTTCGTATTTGTAGATTCAAACAGCTCTATCTCGATAACCATTCAGAATTAGACACATGTTCATATGAATTTTTTCTCACAATCGATATTATCACGTCCCAAAACATTGACCTTTGCTCTTGAATCACCCTGTATATTCACTAATCAGTATACCTCAGTATACACCGGTCAGTATACGAGCCGAGATTCGAAAGCAGGTATTTCGCATACAGAGCAGGACTGTTACCTGTTCCTGACAATAACAGTTACGTGTACCGGTCACGCTGTTTCTTGTTACGTGATAGGCCTACCGTGTGCCCACTCACTGCACGCTGCTTAGGCCCGAATATCTTTCGGAGAATTTTATTTTTAAAGACTTTAAATCTTTTTCTCACAGTAAGAAAACGTATTTTTTTTACGGAATGACAAAATTAATGTTTCTTATACCTCGAATGTTTTTTTAAATTATTTTCCACTCACAGTTCAGCCTGACGCAAATCGACACAAAACAAAAGACAGCTACCTTAAAAATTACCTTGTGCTGGCTACTCAACGTGTTCTCGGCCACCGAAACGTCTGACTCCTGAAACTGCAATGAGCTGTCAGCTTCGGCGACCTTCCGGTTTTATGTTAGGTTTTAGCTACATTTGGAGGGTTGCTCGCCCCCACCACTGCAGACACGGAACTGCCGGGGCTTCTTTCCTTCAGGAATTATCCGAAGGCTGTCAGAAGGAGCGACACGAAACGTGACGGATTTGTGTGTAAGTGCGCAAGACGGTTTCCTGGTTTTATGCAAGACCATCAAATGTTGTGATACTTTTAACCAGTTGGCGTAGTACTTCAATCTATGTAACCATAAAATCAATAAATAGGTTTTAAAGCAATACTTCAATAATTTTACGTAAAATTTCTGCGCATTGTTTTTTACCCAAAAATTAATGTATTAAGGAAAGAATGCCAAACAAAATAGTGACTGCCGGAATGGAATAAATAAGGAAAACAGGAAGACCACGGAAAAGATGGACTGATAATGTTGAAGAGGATCTGACGATAATGATATTAAGACATATCCATGCAGTTTCCAGAGACCGGAAGGCATAGAGGATGACAGGATAGGAAGCCAAGGGCCACAACGGACTGTCGTGCTTGAGAAGAAGAATTTATATCGACTTAATAATAATAGAAGTAGACTTTTCCCTGCTGACGGAATGAAGGCAGATGGGAGTAGAGGTATAGCTCCACTCGTTCTTAATCTCGAGACTAGATGAAGGCGAGTGGTTAATTTCATGCCCCAGCCGCTTTAACCCCGGGAAATGACGGTGCCCATTGAATAGGAGGCTGAGTGGGCCACAGAGACGGTCTGGACTTTTGGAAAAGAGAAATGTCTCTTGCTCCTACCGGCATTCGAACCCCGTACCGTGGCTACTGTCGGCCATTTCATGACTTGTGGCTACTGTCGGCCATTTTATAACTTGTGGCTACTGTCAGCCATTTCATGACTTGTGGCTACTGTCGGCCATTTCATAACTTGTGGCTACTGTCGGCCAATATATAACTTGTGGCTACTGTCGGCCGTTTCATAACTTGTGGCTACTCTCGGCAATTTCGTTACTTGTGGCTACTGTCGGCCATTTCATAACTTGTGGCTACTGTCGGCCATTTCATGACTTGTGGCTACTGTCGGCCATTTTATAACTTGTGGCTACTGTCGGCCATTTCATAACTTGTGGCTACTGTCGGCCATTTCATAACTTGTGGCTACTGTCAGCCATTTCATGACTTGTGGCTACTGTCGGCCATTTAATAACTTGTGGCTACTGTCAGCCATTTTATAACTTGTGGCTACTCTCGGCAATTTCGTTACTTGTGGCTACTGTCGGCAATTTCATGACTTGTGGCTACTGTCGGCCATTTTATAACTTGTAGCTACTGTCGGCCATTTCATAACTTGTGGCTACTGTCAGCCATTTCATAACTTGTGGCTACTGTCAGCCATTTCATGACTTGTGGCTACTGTCGGCCATTTCATAACTTGTGGCTACTGTCGGCCATTTTATAACTTGTGGCTACTGTCGGCCGTTTCATAACTTGTGGCTACTCTCGGCAATTTCGTTACTTGTGGCTACTGTCGGCCATTTCATAACTTGTGGCTACTGTCGGCCGTTTCATAACTTGTGGCTACTGTCGGCCATTTCATAACTTGTAGCTTATGTCGGCCATTTTATAGCTGTGGCTACTGTCGGCCATTTCATAACTTAGCTACCGTTGGCCATATCCGAGCGGTGTCACTGTTTAAGAACATTCTGTACTGCACTGTTGGCACTTACAAGGTTGCGGGCCGATGTGTGAGTGTAAGAACGACACAAGTAGGCTACGTGTACTTGAGCCCCTGAAAGTCAGAGTGGTCTAAGCTGTGTTTTTTTTTCATTTGAAAAACTTGCGCGACTTTATTTGTCAACGCCATTGGTCTCTTATTTACCTTCCTTGCAATACGCTGTGATCTTAGGGGATAAACCAGTAACTATGAGTTGCACCATTTGCAGTGTTCACAGATCTCAGTGACGTCATGCCGCACAAGCACTTGTCTCATTTTTATTGAAAGACTGCCTTACAGCACTTTGCCTTTCGATGTCTCGTGTATAGAACAGCAGTCGGTGGGAAGTGAACCAACATGAAAGCTAATGAGGATTGAGAATTACACTGTTACATGGTAAGGGTGTGCTAGGGAAAGACAAGGAGCACAGGGTGGAATAACAAGGCAGTTGGTAAAGTTGTAGAAATAGTTTAAGGTAGCGTATTCGTCAAAATACAGAAGATAAATGAAGGATATATATATATATATATATATTATATATATATATATACCACTAAAGGAGAAGAAAGAGACAAAGACAGGAGGAAGAGAAATGACACAAAGCGTAAAGCAAAATGTGATACGTAGATAAATAAATAACCCCATTCTCCTCAGAGGAATAGAAAGGTAAAGAAGGAACAGGGGGCGTAGCTAGGGGACAAGTGATGCGGCCGCCCCAGGCGGCAGACTCCAGGGAGCGGCAAAATGGATATTTTGAATAAAAAATAGCCGATTTTCTGCGGTCAACAAATTTTAAATTGTTGAGTCAACTGAAAGGAAATTGCATAAATAACTGTGGATTTTTTTGAAGTTGATCATTTCTGTTAAGGGCGGCCTTGTGATTACTCACTCCGGGCCCCCCAAAACCCCACTGCCTCCCGTCCTTTCAGTATATTTTCCTAAGATCCGCCATAGTGCTAAAATTTCGGCTGTTTGTCGGATTTCCAAGATCTCGCTCTTCATTGCCTTTCCTAACCTATAAATCCGCATGCCTTAATTTTCTCCTCCATGCAACTTGGGATTTTGACATTTAATACTTTATGAAATCAAACAATATAAATTATACAGAAACAAATGTCAATTTGGTACAATTACAACAGTTTTAGTCTAAGGACGACTTACATACTTGCTATCTTTATATACAAACTGCAGCATTCTCGGCTTCTCTGCAGTTGGTCACAGACACTGCGGTCACTTTACATACAGGTAGTGCGCACCACCTTGAAAAAATCGTGCCAGCGCGACATTCACTACCCTAGCAGTACTACATGAAATGCGTAACTGACGACATTTGTGGTTAGGTCATATGCTAAACTGTCCAGTAGTTCTTCATGTAAAACAGATGGCTGAGCGCGCACAACGTGAATTTATGGGCACGTTGAATGTGCCATCTAGTGACTAATTGTTGAGTTATGTCTTGACGATATTGCAGCCGCAGCGGATATGTGGCTACGATAAGAAGAGAAATCGAATATGAATGGTAACTACGTAAGGATTTGGTAGGAGGTGGTCGCGGTTTATTGATAATCAGACGTAGCCTACTGTTCCACCATTCGTCTGGAAAAGCTGAGGAAATCAAACACACTTCCCCCCTCCGCCACATCACAAGTCCAGACCATTACCGCTACTTTTGTTTTTTCAATGGTTCGACTGCCCCTTGGGGGACTAGGCCTAGAAAATTACGTTATGAAGAGTTAATGGTTTGTATTTTCATGGGTAAGGGGAGGCAGAGGGCTAACACGTGTTAACTGGAGTAAGAACAGGCTGCATGAATAGCAAAAAATAACAGGGGAGTTCATGTTACATTGCGATGTGCTGCACAGTTTTCAGGACGATCCGGGCGGTAAAACTAATGCGCAGAAATCTTTTTTTGTAGAAACCTCATGGGGAAATAAGCATAGTTGCGAGTGCAGTAATAAAAGAGGTCTTACGGCAAGGTCAAGGTCAAGGTACGAACTTGGAATGAATTTGCTTATAATGAGTTGTTGGTGGTACTTTTGTGGAAAGGATGTTATGTATAATTTTATTATATCTATGGCCATCACATTTAAAATTTCTCTGACACCTTCACCGAGCGTTAGTCTTGTTCAGCATTTCTCAAGTTTTTTTCCCCTTCGCCACAGCGTACCCTAACAGAATCCGAAACCAGTGTGACAATCTGTACGTAAGAAGAATATTTAGAAGGCGTTGATATGCATACAGATAGGGACAGGTGGCGGGCTCTGGTGAGTGTCGAATGAACCTTCGGGTTCCATAAAACGCGGGGAATTTCTTGACTAGCTGACGACCTGTTAGCTTCTTAAGAAGGACTCTGCTCCATGGAGTTAGTTAGTTAGTTAGGTGATATGTTTACAGCGCAGATAAAGAACTGCAGTTTAATTTCTTTATTTGTTATTGAGATTATTATTATTATTGCTATTATTTTAGTTGCCGTAAAATTGTTAACTTCTGTGAGTGGGCCTAATGCTAATGAGCCGGGTTCCTGTGTCACTTTTAGCGTATCGTGTGTCGTTCTACTTACGTTGTACGTTTGTCGTACGAGGGCATCGGACGAACGCATAATGGAGACTTCGCCTCTGACCGTCACTGCCTGTATTTCATCATTGAAGTTATTGGATGGATTAAAATTAAATTTGAAGGCAGGGCCTGCTTTGAAAGTAACTGGTGAAATTTCGTTATGGATTATATCGGTTTGCCTTCTCGCAGGAAGCTTGATTGAGGTTAATTGATTTTGTCACAGAAATCAACCATGTCATACAGAAATTGGTACACGGCACAAAATTTATACCTCTGTAAAACCTTACAGTCTTCATTAGAAGCTCTTCAAAAGTACGATGAATTTTTAACGAAATACAAGGACAAACAATTTCCGGCTCAGTGCAGTACAGTTTTTATAATGTGATTAGTTTTGCTACAATTTTAGCAGCAGTGTGTGTTTGCAATCAAGAACAACAACATATGCTAAATAAGAAATAACACATATGGAAATTTTGAACGCCATCAGAATATATCTTTCTACATTTCGTCTTGCTGGAAAACTAAAATTTTTCTCCTGTAGCAAAGTGACTGCTCACTTGCCTACGCCAAGTCAATGGGGTAATTTTTTGATCACGTATATTCAGTGTAACGGTCGATTGAGGCCACAAAAATGTACTAATGTGACCCAGGCCATAGACACATGGCGCCACTGTTCTCTGTGTGCGAGTTCTCCGAAGACATAACAACGCAAAGCACACTGCTGACCACATGCTTTATCGTGTTCAACGCAGAGCTAAGGCGTAGCGTCTTCCCCAGGGGGCGAAAGGTCTTCTGTTATTTCTGCTTAAAAGCTTTGTCTGAAGAAAATATCCATGTTGTATACGTAATGAGAGTTCAGTTTTGGCCTTATTGTACGACAGCCTGGTTCACATCCTTAAAAGAGTGCAGACACACCGTCACTTACGCAGACACCGGACTTACGCAGACACCGTGACTTACGCAGACACCCGTGACTTACGCAGACTTACAACCGCGGACTTACGCAGTAGTTAATACTGTGCGGAAGTTTCGGGACAAGTCGAATTTTCGCAAGTTGCAGTGAGTATACAGATGGTAACTTAAGTGTAAAAGGCTGCTCAATTGAAATATAAACTCCAACACATTGTAACCTGATCGGCCGCAGCATGAGCGCCCCGCAGCCAGTGTTATCGCCCAGCAGTATTCTTCCGTCACCTTCGTCTAATTGCGCTTTGATTTAAATTTAAAAATTCGGTGCTCTTTTCACAAATGTTGTGACAGGTATTTCAGTTTTTGTACTGTTTTTAAGAAACTGCGTGACTATGAAATTGCGTAAGTCGAGGAGTGGCTGCGTGTAGCGGATGCCGACGTCCGAATCCGATTATCGTATCCCAGAAGAACGGAATCCTCAGCTACACCTCTGCCAAAGTATAAAATTCCGTATACTAACATATAATCTACACTAAAGCTAAAAAAACAACTGTAACATACGATCTGGCAGGAGAATTGTTTTCGATGATCGTATCTGAAAGTGGAATGTTACCACGGGAACTATCGGGTGAAATCTGCTTTTGAAATATACACAAGCTAGCGAATAATGAGGCCGCTATCGCTGCAGCAGCTTCCTGTATACGAAACAACATATCCTTGTTTTGCAGTGTACATGTCCACACATTAGTGACATTATTTCTAAGAATTCATGCTGTGCAAGAAGACTGGCGATTCTCGGAATTCTCCCTTGGCGTAGAACTAAGGAACGTTACAGTTGCTACGTGGTGGTGACGTCACACATGGAGAGACAGTAATGTACGAGTGTAACGATGGTTCTGCAGTTTATCAGTCGTAGGCGCAGGTGACAGTATGTGTGCTGTCAGTATTTTGTAGAAGCCTGTGGTTTTATGGGAGCTGGAAAGTTGTGTTCATTATTACAATTTACATTTTCATGCTCCGCGGATTAGTTTTGTTTAGACATGCGGACTTATGAGCGAGATCGTGACCTGTCTGTTGTTGACGTGTTTTATGGCCATCCTCGGGGTCAATTTTCTTTCACGTGCTGACATACGAGAGAGATTCTGATCTTACAGCCTGTTGGCATATCTTATGGCCATCTTCGGGGCCAATTTCCACATAGGCGTCGACATTTTTGGTCTCTATCAAGGTTGCAATGTTCTGGGATGTAATGCGCTTTAGTCTGGTAGATCTGTCAACCAAGCTACACGACGTCACATGCAATCAAGCTATTGCCATTATAACATAAAATTTGATATATGGTTCTGTATGGTTTTAGCTCGGCTCCTCTGTTGTGAAAACCGTCAGTGTCACGTTGCTTGCAATCATGTGACATCCACAAACACCGACGACACGAATCGGCTGTTGGCTCCGGCCGTCCGTCGAAATCTGTAATATTGATTTGCCTTCGCTTAAGCGTGAAACGAAAGAAAAGTTGATACAACTGGAGTTAGGTTTATCTGAAGTTTGATGTAAAGCTTCATCAGCTGCTATCAACTTATAATCTTTCGTCTCATTTTCTCAGTATCACAATAAGCTGAACATGGAGCAATGCAGTACTCGTAGTGTTGGGATCAGTACAGGTTAATGTGAGTGAAACAGGTCATACATTTTATCTACTATATTTAAAAACCATAAACAGTTAAGAAAGCCCATTTTATTTACAAGTGGTAGATTGGTGTTGCAGAACTGGCGGTACCCACTTCGAATATCGGACGGGTTACTTTTTCTCCTGATATATATATATATATTATACAGGGCGTACACAAAATAATGGTGCGGTTTCAATAGTGATTCCTATTGAAACCGCACCATTCTTAATTCGGTAATTTTTCCTTATTTCGTCATCCGAAGGCCGAGATAGAACTTTTAGTAATATCACATAAATAAGAGTCATTTTATTGTACTAAGAGGTTGCGCGACTTATCAATACGCATAATCTATTTTTTTACGGCTCGACAGCCCTATATGGGCCTGGGCCTCCTCGTTTCGTCGAGGCTTCACGATCATACGCTTTAGACACACCACAGTCGGTTGTCAGGTAGAGGCTTCTGCGTCGGGCTGATCACTCGTACAGAGGAGTCGTACCGACTGTGGTGTGTCTAAAGTGTATGATCGTGAAGCCTCGATAGGATGCCCTGGCCCACTAGGGGCTGTCGAGCCATGGGAAAAATTTCCCGATAATTGCCTGAAGAAACTGAGAAGAACCACTTAAAGCCTTAGCCAAGATAACCTGTCTTTAGGCAAAATTTTGAACCCGGAATATTCGGAGTAGTATCCTCTCAACCGCGACGGTCGGTAATGTCGAGTACGTTATTGATATGAACTAACATCGGACGTGAGTACCTTCCACATGCCTGCCAGTTTATCACCCACGATGGTCTCCCATCTGATAAGACGCATTGTCATGTCTGCAGTGAAATCATTGGCCTGCAGGCATTCCGCAACGATTGCAATCTGTCATACTTCAGTGATACAGTTCGATGTTCCCTTATGAAGTCGGTTTCCATCAGTGGAACAAGGATACAACATAGACTAATTCTTTTAAAGTGTTGATTTTTCACTGCGGAAGGCAGACCTATGCAGTAAACTGTAGTTTGAAAATAAGTAGCGAGAGGGACGCAACTGGCGGGCACCCTGTATTATGAGCGCTCATTTCGGACAGTTAGTTGCAGTCCGGGTGCCAGTCGTGGAGGACGAAATCAGCAGTACCAGATCTGTCGCATCTGAATTAATTGTGTCAATCGTGTATTTAGAAGACACAGCATGCCTCATGTACTGCGATTTTTGTTGTCACCTGGGTGACAGATATTTAAAATTGCGAGTGGTGTTACGATCAAACCAGTTTTCATGATGACAGGTCAATGGGTTCAGGAATTTTATCTTAGGGGAAGGAAATACAGGCACGCTTGGTGGCACCATGTATAAGCATGCATTTCTTTACGGAATTTTCTTCTTCTTCCATTGGCGTTACAGCCCGGGATGAGCCAAAGCTCCTTCAAGAGACTCCGCCATTCCTCTCGATTAGCTGCTGTTTTCGTCGACTTGTGATCAGTCCGGCATTCTCTCTATTAGTTTTCGTAACAATAGGTTTTTTTACGAGGTTGGGTTGTTAGCCCAACGCTCAACCCCCAACCTGGAGGATCCGGGACTCTTCTGTCTGGGTTACCATACCGTAGCCGGAGGGGCCCGGTTTTAGGGAGCCGGGTACTCGCCCTCATCCCCCCTCCTTTAGGGTGGGATTTGATGGTTGTGCCGAAAAATTATCGGCTTGAGCATCTTTCTAGATTTACTGAGGTAGTCAGTCTTTACGGAATTAAGGAAACCGAAAAATTAAGTTAATTTTTCTGATGAAATTAAAGGGAAAATTATGTTCGTTAAACGCTTGCTCCCATTTGGTTTAGGATGATTTTTATTTTCTCGTCTACGTCTAAACCCCTAGTGAGTAAAGTACGTACGTATTCAGAACTGGTTTTATATTGATGTGAAACGTAGTCTGTTTAAGGTAGCCGTTCTGAAGTGCGGATACGAGCTATTTTCATGGCCAATAAAGCATAACACATTTCTTTCATTCTTGGGAAGAGTCTTTAATTTATTGTTTTATTAAGTTATTGGCCCTTTTTGAGGGGCGGGAGGGGGGATTTATGGCCGTGTGCTGCACACTTACTACCCTTTATCATGGATGTGCATGTGGGTTTGCCTGACGTGTGGTATTATTGTACGGCCCTTCGGTTAGTAGTTTCAGAACGCCCGGAGAACAAGTTCCCTTTTAGTAAACTACTGTAAATAATGTTTTCTCACGCTTTGCTTTAAATTGTAGGTATAAATTAATAATAGTGATTAAGTTTGCACGTAAAATATATGTTTGTTACATTATGTGGCCACGAAACGTGCTTCTGGCTTCTATATTCGGCCACGGAACATTTTTCTTCAGAGTTGCTGGTTTTAGGGATGAACATGGGCTTGCATTGAGAGCCAGACTGAAAGCTGACACGGCGCTGCATATGGGCACGGCGTTTTGGATATTGGAACGAGATTTTTGAAGAGTTCGTATTTTTTTTTCTTTTATTCTAGGTTCACCGTGCATTTTCACTAATCAATGTCTCACTGTAGTGAGATGTCGTTAAAATTGCTACACATTTTAAAGTTTTTGAAATTAATAGCAGATTGGTCTTGTAAGACTTGCTTGTCGCAGAGATGTAGTGGTTTTCTGTTTTACGTTGCTACGTGTTACGCCGTGTCAGCTGCGTCAGATGGTTGTGACAGTTTTATGACTGTCAGCAGACTATTGTACATATTGTGAATCTGTTTTTTAATATGTAAATAATAGGTAGCATAAGACAAGCCCCTGAAGATGGAACTTTAAAGTTCCGAAACACGTGTAGGGTAAGGGGAAATAGACCAGAATAAAATTGGTCAATATAGTGCATTTGTCGGTCTTATTATTGATTGATACAGCATATGATATCAGCTGTAAACATAAACAAGACCAACAAGGCGACCTTGCATGCACTTTATGCTGCTTATTCTTCTACTACACCGAAATACAGAAACATGACTTACGAATACACTTTAAACCATCTTTTAATCATTTTAACTTTTATATAACAAATTTGATACAGCAATATGTATTTGCTCTGAATTTAAAAATTGAGATAACAATTGTTAATATATTTTAACACAATTGTTTACAATGAATTTTGTACTATTGGCCTGAAGATGGCCATTTTAGTACGAAACAAGCTGCCAACATAATAATACAATATACACTAGTTATGTCTGACGACAAATGAAACCTTTATTATTGTAATAACCAGAAGGGATGACAAAATTTTTAAAAATAAATACAGGATGTCCTAAAAGCCGCTTTATGGAGATAGTGTTTTAGTGATCTATAATCATTTTCACTTGGTTTTCTATTATTTGCAACGGTTGGGAAAAATTTGAAAAATGTTTCTAGTTCTCATTGGCATGTTCTGTTGTTCGCTAGTTGTAAATAAAGTGTTCCTCTGCAAAGCGAGTATAAACACGGTAAGGCGATGTTAGTACACCCTGTATAAGACACGATGTGTTTGACAGAATTGTAAGTTGATTTTTATCTCAGTATCTGAAACACAACCTCGAAGAATCAATTGCAGATACCTTAAGCTATACAGGACAGAGTTCCTCTGCCTCTTCCACCCCTCAAACCCTGTTTCGTTCCCCATTTCCCCACTTTCCTCCTATTCTTCTTCACTTCATTCTCCTCATCCGTTAAGCATTCTTTACACATTGTTCGTTCTTCCTCATGTTTGTGCTGTTTTACTGTTAGTTTTGCTCTAAGTCCCTACGTTCTAATTTCCTTCTACCAGTCATAACCATGTGGTGGACACACAGATGTGTCACAGAGGCGTGACACTAGCGAAATTCTGCAGCAATACTGACGAATACACACCATGCTAATAGCAGTAGTAATACAACCCTAAGAAAACTATTTGTAACGTAACATGGAAAAACGTTTTAAACTTCGCATTCTGATTTGTTTACATATTTTGAACCTTGAAGATGGAACCGATAGTTTGTCCCGAAACGTCGGTACAGAACTACCACTCAACGCTGCGTAATATCCCAGAACAGCGCCGATTTCAATCCTACAGTTAGTAGTTCCGCGTACATCTTTAAAATATATAATATACCGAGTGACCCACGTGCCCTTCAGACATTTACTAACATACGTTTTACCATAATTTATAAAATGGTAAGACTGTTCCTTCATGGTTTACATTCTAGGCCCGCCCAAACGTTCATGTGGTGCAAGTAACTTGGTCCAAATTTGGTCTGTATGCGGACAGCATGAAATTCAACACGCAGAGTGAAGAATGAGTTACTATATCTAAAATTTTATGTATAATTTTAACTGTGTATTTTTCTATACATTATTTGAAATAAAAATATATTGGCGATAATAGGAAAAATTAATAAATAATTGCCGATCCCTGTGGCCGTGAGGTCTAAGGCGCAGGTCAGAAGCCGATTGATTGATGGGATCACGGGTTCGAGTCCTGCTGGAGGCATGGATGTTCGTCTCTTTTGTTTGTTGTGTGTTGTGTATGTAGCGGCCTCTGCGACGAGCTGATCACTCGCCCAGAGGAGTCCTACCGGGTGTGTGTGTGTGATCTAGAAACCTCAGAAACGAGGCGGCCTAGGCCGGATTTCCGCTGTTGCGCTACAGAAAGGAATAAAAACATATAGTTCACTACACAGGCTGTTGGGTCAATATACTTAGCACATTTTTATAAAATGAATTTGTACACATTTGTCTTCAAAAACAAAGACTTGTGAATTTTTAAAACACTTTCGGCGTTCTATCTCGGCTTTGCAAGGGAAAATATTAAACGACCGTTTCTCATTTCAAATGTCTCCACGGGCTTCATAACACTGAGTACCGGGCAACATAACACTGTGTACCGGGCAACATAACACTGTGTGCCGGGCAACATAACACTGTGTACCGGGCAACATGATACTGTGTCCCGGGCAACATAACACTGTGTACCGGGCAACATGATACTGTGTCCCGGGCAACATAACACTGTGTGCCGGGCAACATGATACTGTGTCCCGGGCAACATAACACTGTGTACCGGGCAACATAACACTGTGTACCGGGCAACATAACACTGTGTACCGGGCAACATAACACTGTGTGCCGGGCAACATAACACTGTGTACCGGGCAACATGATACTGTTTCCCGGGCAACATAACACTGTGTACCGGGCAACATAGTACTGTGTCCCGGGCAACATGATGCCCGCGAGCTACGGGTTGTGCAGACTTGACTTACAGTATACGAGGAATGCAGTCAGACAAAACGTAACGACAGTTAATTCCTTATGTTTGCACATTTGTAATTTGGCCTAATTACCCGGCAGGTAAAATGCATCTATATTGCGCACTATTAATTTTCGATTGTCACTGAATTCTTTTTGGTGACCCTGCCTCTCACGTAGTGTTTTTAAACATCTCATAAACAGTAATGTTACGGAAAAACTTGCTTATTATAAAAGCTCTATTTTGATTCACTCTAAAATGCATATTGTTAACAAATAATTAGAGCACAATACATGGGTTGCAAAATTTATTTTCATGTGTCTAAGTTAGCGGTACAACCAAACACAATGTGCACCAACATCGCCCCAGAATGTATCAACACTTCAGCAGTTTGCTTCAGCCAAGTCTTGTACGTCCAGGGATGCCAGCTGCTACTGGAGGCACGACGCTGGGAGCTGCTGCAGGAGCCTCATAGTTGGACCTTGCAGGGCCGGCATCAGATGCTGGTCTGTCCTTCGTAAGGACTGGTACCTGACGGCCAAACAAGCGACCAGGGATGATCGGTCTGGGGAACCCAATGCCAGTGCCAAGCGGTCCTCGGAAAATTGGATCTGCCAGCACTACGTAGGCGAATGCGAAGAGCGCGAAAAGCAACTGCAGGACAGACAGCGTGATATTGAGTGTTCGTACATGTTCTGTGTTTTATGTCCGTTGAATATTGCTTAGCTAGCCGAATCTTTAAGCCTGGAAGAAACCCACAAATACTCCCCCCCGACATATTGTACACTATGTATAGTTTGTACACTATGTACAGTTTGTACACTATGTATAGTTTGTACACTATGTACAGTTTGTACACTATGTACAGTATGTGTACTATGTACAGTATGTGTACTATGTACAGTTTGTACACTATGTACAGTATGTGTACTATGTACAGTTTGTACACTAAGTACAGTTTGTACACTATGTACAGTTTGTACACTATGTACAGTTTGTACACTATGTACAGTTTGTACACTATGTACAGTTTGTACACTATGTACAGTATGTGTACTATGTACAGTTTGTGTACTATGTACAGTTTGTACACTATGTACAATTTGTGCACTATGTACAGTTTGTACACTATGTACAGTTTGTACACTATGTACAGTTTGTACACTATGTACAGTTTGTACACTATGTACAGTATGTGTACTATGTACAGTTTGTACACTAAGTACAGTTTGTACACTATGTACAGTTTGTACACTATGTACAGTTTGTACACTATGTATAGTTTGTACACTATGTACAGTATGTGTACTATGTACATGTTTGTACACACTATGTAATAGTTTGTACACTATGTACAGTTTGTACACTATGTACAGTTTGTACACTATGTACAGTATGTGTACTATGTACAGTTTGTACACTAAGTACAGTTTGTACACTATGTACAGTTTGTACACTATGTACAGTTTGTACACTATGTACAGTTTGTACACTATGTACACTTTGTACACTATGTACAGTATGTGTACTATGTACAGTTTGTACTATGTACAGTTTGTACACTATGTACAGTTTGTACACTATGTACACTTTGTACACTATGTACAGTTTGTGCACTATGTACAGTTTGTACACTATGTACAGTTTGTGCAACTATGTACAGTTTGTGCACTATGTACAGTTTGTGCACTATGTACAGTTTGTGCACTATGTACAGTTTGTGCACTATGTACAGTTTGTGCACTATGTACAGTTTGTGCACTATGTACAGTTTGTGCACTATGTACAGTTTGTGCACTATGTACAGTTTGTGCACTATGTACAGTTTGTGCACTATGTACAGTTTGTGCACTATGTACAGTTTGTGCACTATGTACAGTTTGTACAATATGTACAGTTTGTACAATATGTACAGTTTGTGCCTATGTACAGTTTGTGCGCTATGTACAGTTTGTGACACTATGTACAGTTTGTGCACTATGTACAGTTTGTGCACTATGTACAGTTTGTACACTATGTACAGTTTGTACACTATGTACAGTTTGTGCACTATGTACAGTTTGTGCACTATGTACAGTTTGTGCACTATGTACAGTTTGTGTACTATGTACAGTTTGTACGCTATGTACAGTTTGTCACTATGTACAGTTTGTGCACTATGTACAGTTTGTGCACTATGTACAGTTTGTACACTATGTACAGTTTGTGCACTATGTACAGTTTGTGAACTATGTACAGTTTGCGCACTATGTACAGTTTGTACACTATGTACAGTTTGTACACTATGTACAGTTTGTACGCTATGTACAGTTTGTACGCTATGTACAGTTTGTACGCTATGTACAGTTTGTACACTATGTACAGTTTGTGCACTATGTACAATTTGTGCACTATGTACAGTTTGTGCACTATGTACAGTTTGTACACTATGTACAGTTTGTACACTATGTACAGTTTGTGCACTATGTACAGTTTGTACACTATGTACAGTTTGTACACTATGTACAGTTTGTACGCTATGTACAGTTTGTACGCTATGTACAGTTTGTACGCTATGTACAGTTTGTACACTATGTACAGTTTTTGCACTATGTACAATTTGTGCACTATGTACAGTTTGTGCACTATGTACAGTTTGTACACTATGTACAGTTTGTACACTATGTACAGTTTGTGCACTATGTACAGTTTGTACACTATGTACAGTTTGTACACTATGTACAGTTTGTACACTATGTACAGTTTGTACGCTATGTACAGTTTGTTCTTGACCGAATACATAAGGTTAAAAAAAGTTTAAAAACTTGCTTTAGTTCAAGCCGTCCTTATCCACGATTTAGCAACAAGTTACGTCTACACGAACCCAATTTATTCCTGCAGAATTACTCATTGTTTCTCGATCCACCTACGAGGAATTGATATTTATTGTTTGCTTTCATAGTTTTTGTGTCCATGATATTATAATAATTATATGATAATTATCAACAGTATGTCTGGTATTCGGCACAATAATTACTGCCAATCACGTGCAAAGAAGAGATATTCGAATAGTTTGGGCTACCTGAGCGGACTCAGTTTTCAGTAGACGTTCCACGTAGTCATCAAATTGCAAGACAAGAAAATTGAATCATTAATTTTAAAGTCAAACTTGCGTCATCAGCTTGCAAAGTAACAAACTTGAGTCATCAAACTGCAAGGAAACAAACTTGAATCATCAACTTGCAAGACTTGCAGGACAAACTTGAGTCATCAACTTGGAAGACAATAAACTTGAATCATCAATTTGAAAGTCAAACTTCCGTCATCAGCTTGCAAAGTAACAAACTAGAGTCATCACCTTGCAGCACACCATACAGAAAGTTCAACAACATTACATTTCTCAATATAACAGCCTGAATTTGAGCCTTTGAAGAATGTCTTTAACTAAAATTATATACAAAACTACAATTCCTACCTTACAGAAAACACCTCCTCCTCCACTGTAAATGCCAGTCGATTATTTTTCTCGGAAGAATAACTGGCATTTACCGTCATATAGACAAGAACCCCGTAAATGAACTGTGGTCAATGCATATACACATTTTCGTGTCACAGCAGGCGGCTTATACGGACGCTTAAACGGTTAAGAAACGTCTCAAGGTACAAAACCGCAAATTAAAAATTAAATTAAGTTTCACCTAAAATTGGATATTGCTTTTCACTTATATGAAATAGACTGAGTTTCTTTTTGTGGTCTTCCTGAGAACCGCAGTTGTCACGGGGTGTCGCGATAGATGCAGGCTCTTTGTACGAAAGAACTGCCTTGTCCGGTGCAGCGATAAAAGAAACAACCCATATAAGTGCTATATTACCATTACCATTGATACACAGCTTCCTTTACCATGACAAAAGACAGTATGTTTAAAGTTATATTAACATTATACTTAACGACAATAATTTTAAACTTTAATACTCTATGTTCTACACACAAACCATGCACTTACCACAAACTTTGCCATTTCGGATTATGACTGCATCGGCTCGGTACCCTGCCTTATATGCAGCTCCTTCTTCTAAGATCACGTGATAATCACGTTTGTGAGCTATTGTGAAAATGTCATACACGTGCATTTTAAGTTATGAGTCACAAAATGTCTTCTCGTTCATAAAGAAATGCACTTCGTTACTATGTTGATGTGTTTGTATCAGTATTTGAGCATCTGATTAAACAGTTGGGCTGTAACAGCTATCAGATTTTATACCACTTATTATAATAAATTTGAAATTACATAAGAGGAACGATTTACAGTGTTTTAACTTAACACTGACATTTAAAATATTACTTGCATTGAAGACGATATTGAATTAAAGTTATTTTAAAAATGATTTTCGAGCTTTATTTTTTGTGGACATTTTATGGTCGTTGAGAAAAGAATTTTCCGCTCAACTTCTGATTCACATGAAGAATGGATAGCCTTTTTTTCTTACATTTTATATTGGTTGAAATTCTTATTTTTTTTTGCGTAACACCTAAGCCAATTTCCGCAAAATGAACTGAACAGGGTGGACTAAAAAAATATTCTTAGTGCTGCAAATAAATTTGGAAATAATTTAGTTAAATTCATGTCCAGAAGGGGAGAGGGGGCTAGTTGGCTACAGGGGTAAGTTGGCAAAATGGCCATAACTCCCAAATATGGCGCAGGATAGCAGCACCTGTCAATTTGAACTGTTCAGTGACTTCTCCTGAGAGCGGTATTTCGTAACAAATTTCCTTCATTGAGTTTCACATTGACGCATATTGTGTAGAGTTGTTTTTTTCATAAAGGCAGTGTTATCGTATATTTCGTTACAAGTCTCTTTAGAATAATCCTGCTGTAACCTTTGTGCCTACGCTTCAGTGTTTCCTCCCGTTAAATCTTCAAAAGCCCAAATGAGTCCAACAAGCCCACATATATTGCGTGATTCCAAATGCCGTTTAGTCTAGTTATAACCGAATTAAGTCACAAAAATACGTCGATTCTTTAATGTTATCGGCTTCGGATTGTGTTTTAACGTTGCTGATTGTTTGAAAGTCTGTTTTTCTCCCTTTTCCTGTAGTGTGTTTGATTTCGAAGACAGTTTTTTTTTCCATTTTTCGTCAATCTGTCTAATGTTTAAAATACGGTTATCTATTTTGAAATATTTCGTTTCATACTATATATTGATTACATAAGTGTATTTATACAACCTTTGTAAATTAAACTTTTGTTTCTCAGTATTTAGTACATTACAATTCTTCCCTATCTCAATATTATACATATTCCGTGCAGTTTTTTTTACATATATAAGTTACTTATTACCAACTACTGCACAATAATTCTATATGCTCCAACGTGTTTCGCCTGACCTTCTCAGCCATCATCGGGGGTCAATCTCTATAGACATACGCAGCGTGCAGCGTGTCACTGAATGCTAAAATGTACATGTATTACAGCCATAGTCAATGATTTTCTAGTTTAAATTATACAGGGCATACACAAAAGAATGGTGCGGTTTCATTTTTGGACATGTTGAAAAGCTGGTTGTTACCCCAACTGAATACCAATTATGACGATTACATTCTACAACTGGACCGAGCTCCCCTCCATTTTCACAGGAATGTACGAGTGCTTCTCAATCGTGTTCTTCCACAGCGCTGGATCGGACGTGCTGCTGCAAATGGAGACAAGAACCTTCTCCCTTGGCCACCCCGTTCGCCAGATCTTACACCGTGCGATTTCTTTCTTTGGGGGTTCGTTAAAGACAGCGTTTATGTACCACCATTGCCCACGTCCATCCATGAAATTCGTGATCGGATAACGCATGCACTGCAGGCCATTACAGCGGACATGCTACACCGGGTCTGGGATGAGTTTGATTACCGTGTGGATGTGTGTCGTGTGACCCAGGGTGCACACATTGAAGGATTGTAATTACCAATTGAGAAACTTGGACAGTTGCCACCGCTGACGGTGTATGTTGTGCCCGTGTAAGGTGAGAAATACATTTTTTATTCACTTTTGAAACCGCATCATTCTTTTGTGTATGCCCTGTATATGATAAAATCCAGTATATTATTACATAAAATTTTTAGGTATAAAATATGTATATGTAAAAGTCTGTTTCCAAACATCTGTCTCGTAACCACTTCCAGTTTTGTGGGGTGGAGACCTGTAATGTTAGTGGTAATAAATAGCTTATATCTGTCCAACCTGTTTCGATCACAATGATCGTAATTAGGGAGAGCAGTAAATATTTGTAAAACCGGAGTCAAGGATTTAGTTCTTGTGAAACGTGGGGCTTTGTCGTTGGTTTAATGTTTCCTGACGTTTCGAAGCAACGTTGTGTCTTTATTTTTACTGGTTGAGAGTTCCAAAAGAATTAGTCACTTCTGCTTTACGCACTAATTACTACAACCTTAAAAGTTGTGGGTTTGATAAAATATACGCAATCTATTACGATAAAATTTGCGCTCGAAATTAAATTAAGTAGCAGTAAATATTTCTACGTGGAATGCAGTAATTTTAAGTAGGCCAATATTATCGCGATTATCTCTTCAGGCGTTGTCTTAGATGCTGCTTAGTTCATCTGATTAATTACATTAATTATTTATGAATTATTAAGTGCATACTATAATTTCTCCCATTATACACTGATTTCTTCGAAATGAGGTGTTTTACCTTATGCGTTGTGTTTTCGTAGGTATGCACTATATGCTGTATGGTGGTAATAATTTATATGTACCTATATGAAGTGTAACATAACCCCGAGTTAGACCATACCTACATTACCAAAGAAGCATTTCTTAAATACACCAGACCCATTATAGGAAATTTGATACTAAATCCATACACAATCTTCATAACGTTACTACACATAACAGTGTACAATATAGTGCTGCCGTCCTCTAACACAGTCGAATGCCCGGTATGTAGATAGCTTCATTGTTGAAGTACCAGTTAGCAGATCCCTTACCTGTTCTTCTGTAATCTCAGTATGTTACACCGTCGTTGCCCGACTCTCACACCGAGAGCCCACAACCGACCGGTATAGTTTTGACGCCCTGCACATCCCTCCCGGAGTTTCGGGCTGTCTCCTTGTCGAGCCGGAATCGGGATAAGATCTGTGCACAGCGTGGGTAGAGCTGCCACCACCCACGAAATCTTACTGTTATTATTTATATTGCGATCTAGCCGCGTGGGTAAGCTAGCGGTGTCTGGTTTTTAAGGTATCTGGTACGGGTTTCAACTCTCTCGTGGACGTGGGATTAGGAAGGAAAAGGGCGCTCGCTACGGTCCAGCGACGTACCTAGATACTAATTTGCGCAATCAAACATCTGAGAACCTATAAACTACCATTTATTTACAAACAAAATTTGTGTATAGTATGATGTACACACTGTATTAGGTCTAATACACATGATGTATATTATATTGTATTAGAATGTCAATGTGTACAATAGTAAAGCAATAGAATAATAATATAATGTACATTATTAAGTTAGATTGTAAAGAAATAAAAACGTTAGCTCCCATTAAGACGCAAAAATATCTTTAAGGCGTTAGCTCGGACGAAGCGGAAACTCGAAAAATCGGGAATTGGAGACGCGAGACTGCTCTGTATGTTAAACGAACCAGGTGCAGTTTTAAACGTGTGGTGGAGGACACCGTGGATTAGCGCGTGAATATTAATTTAATTCCGTCATATAAAGGGCCCGTTCCTCGTAAGAATATATCAGGCGTCGAGTGACGCTAGCATGACTCGTCTCATGTTCTTAAAAATCATGTATTAACAAATGAAACTTAAGGACCACAAATTGAAGGCCACTGTTCTCCCACCTCAAACGTTTGCACAGTTGACATATTAGTATTTATAGTTATGGAGAGTTAAAAGTTTACTGTGCTGGGCTGTCTCCAATTACATAGCTACCATACGACATTCTGTCGATTCGTGTACACAGTATAACCCTGGTGCCTGCAGTTGAGCTGGGGGGACAGCGAGACGAGGACACTCATAGCTCGCTAGAGGAAGTTTGTAAGGACTCTTGTTGTGTCCGGCACCGTAAAGAGCCATTAAAATAAGAAATTTTCACAGTAATTACAAATACAATACTATTTGAAGTCTGTGATTCTTTAATCTTTTCAAACCATTAGTATCAGAACAGTTACAGACCTCAAGTTTCAAGTGATACAAAACACTGCACTGTGAAGACTTCATACATTTATGAAATTGATTTCACTGAAATTTTACAAAGCCCGATTAACATGCGTTGCTCAACATTTAAGGCATCATTTATTTCTTGCTGTCGAGTATGATAAATTGGGACACAAAGGACATTTTAATTCTTGCCATGAAATACATTCAACCGCATGAATAATTACGCCCTTTATTTTAAAAACTTCGGCATCATAATTTGTTTCTAAAGCACGAAGTTTCGTCTCGAGAATAAACGTCTGAAGAACGCCTGGCAAGTTATTAATACTGACTGCATTACGGGACTGTCAGAGAAGTTGCCGCACGACCACGGCGTTGCTGTGAATAAAGAGGTGCGCAAATATCGGAACGACAAGAGAGTATCAAACTTCGGATGTTATTTCAAGCGGTTAAAAACCTTGATCCCTGGCGTTAGAAAAAGATTGTTCTAGCTATTCGTAAATAAATTTGCGAGGAGAGTGTTTGAATATGAGAGGTAAACTAACAGATCAGAGAGTTAAGTCATCTTTGCGCGGCTAATCTCTGGTCTAGGTGTGGTTAGAATGAAAACACTAAGCAGGGGAGGGGGTACAGTATGTGTTATGTCTTTTCCAAAAATACTATCAACGGATCGTGCCACCCCTCAATAATGTGCCTTTTAAAATTGAGGTTTTAAGCATAGCAAATACGACTGCAGAGTTTCGTAATTGGAGGCAGCAGCCTCATAGGCACCGTAATTCGATGTAATAAATAAGAAGCTAGCTGCAGACCTAACAGGTTTGTCTGAATACGAAATGTATAGATTTTGGTTGAAGATTCGTGTGGACGAAAATTGCTTGAGGGGAAAACAGTATGGAAATTATCCTGGAGTAATAGTTTACGATTGTGTCAAACGCATTTAAGTGACAGAGAATTCCGTTAATAGCTGAGTAACAGCTGCCTGATGAGGGGAGAGACTGTATCGAGGAACGAGTTAGTTTTCAATTTTTTTTTCCATTTGCGCTACTATACTCTCGCGAATATATGTACCTCTGACATTTCACCACTTCTGTTAACAGACTGTATCTCTTTGTATAAATGAACCTACTCATAGAACCTACACACTGGGTTTTTTCCAGGAGCATTCTGGAGGTAGAATAAATAGTGGGTAAATAAGAAAGTGAATGTAGATCTTTGATTACGTTCCTCGAATCCTTTTGCGTTGAGAGAATGGGAGAGAAACGCAGGGCATATTAGTTACAATTTTTTACACATAGAAGTTTTAGAAGAAGCAGAGTATTTAAATTTGTGTTATGATGTCACATGATTTTTTCCTGACGATTGTCTAAAGCTATATGAGACTGATTATTTTAAGTATTATAGTGCGTAATTTCCGTTGTGTGTGTTATACTTTTCTGTTACGTATACTTGAGAATTGTGTTCCCGTGTTCAGGCGACTGTCATTGTATTCAAATACGTGTTATTTCTTTTGTATTTTAGTATCGGCACCAACTATCGTCTAGGGATTAATGCACGAACCAAGTATTCACAACACATCTGGTTGTTACTTATAGATTTTTATATGTGTTTTAGGGCGATGAAAATTTAAGAATAATGAGCAAGTAGTTTCAGAAAGGCGTATTTTAGACTTTGTAAAGGAAACTTTGAACAGCGTATCTGGAGGCACGTAAGATGAATTTGGAAGCTTTCTCCCAGAAAAGAAACTGGATTGAAGACTGGTTCTGTTTCGCTGTTGTGTGCCCTGCCTTACAGAGGAAGAGTCTTCAGTCTTGGACTATCAAATTTCGGCCCGAGAAGTAGGCATAACAGCCCAAACTGAATAGGACACTCATACTTATTTAAGTAAATTCTGAAATGAGAAGGGAAGAAGTCCTTCTGAACGGCGTATATTTGAGCCCATTCAGTATTCGTCAGCCAGGCCAACGTTACTGTATCTTGCCATGAATGTAAAGGAAAGTTATTTAAATTTTTGGAGAGGGTTGAACACATTAAATTATGGAGCTTTATAATGTGTTCGTGTGAACTCTTCGTCGGAGTCCGTAAGCGCTCGCGTTTCGGCCCGGTCGCGTTTTGAGCGCGAAGGGAAATGAAATAGAGCGCGGATCATCCAGAGACTTTCGATCAGCAGCATCACGTTGCTGGCTGGGTGACAGAACACTGAGAAAAAGTGTAGACGAACAATGCCAGAAAAGCCAGCTTACTCTGAAACTCATCAAGCAAACTTTCTGAGATGACTTAAAAAAACTGTGGGGCGTCATGATATATGTTCTGCTTGCAAACTGGCCGTGCTTGATTACGTAGGGCAGAGACTTCCTGCTTAGACTGCCAGATCACTGTCTTAGCTTTACAGACTTGTCGTGGGTTCACGGGTTCTGTATTACATCTCTTTTGCCTCTTATCTAAGTATTTGACGCCTGTCAAATACAGTTTTACCTCACGTCATCGTATGAATATTATCCTATACATTGTCCTTTTAATTATCTGCGTTTTATTAGCTCTTTTAATTATGATAATGATGTCAGTGATGAAACAAATATCAGAATGTAGGCTTATTTTAAAATAGAAATGAATTTAAAATAAAACAGTACCAAGGAAACTGAAAACATTTTACGTCTGGCGTCAGGCAGACGGCTCATAAATATCGACAAAGGATAAATACAAAACGTAATTGCTAGAAATATGAGATGAACGAGATACGTGATAAAGCGTGAAAGGAAGAGACTACGGGAGAACGTATGGGAAGGCGGAAAGATATTATTAATATCGGACACAAGAAAGGTTGGGACACGAACGTGAAAACTTGCACAAAATAAACGATAGACTTATAAATGAACAATACTGGAGGGGGGGGAGGGGAAACAAATAGTCGACTTGAAATTTTGCTGGAGATTTCGAAAGGGAATAGGCAGGCTCAGTAACTGTGATGTAGTCTAATAGAAAACGTAGCCAGACAGTACGGCAGAATGCAATAGAATTCAGACCAAACGAAAAGACAGGCATCACCGGCCGAGCAAAACATCACAGTTGGGCGAGTGCTAAACATGTAATAGGAACGCCATCAGTAAAAAAATGTAAGCTAACAACGACAGGAAATATACATAGTGCAATACAATTGTGATACATACGGACAACGTCGGACGTAGATAAAACAGTAGTCAGCGGTAAGGAGTCCAGCATCTCCAGATCGTGAAAATACATTTGGGAATTCGTTAAATAATGCACGCATATAGAGGTAAAGGTAAAGTTTACCCTATAACAGGCCACGAAGGCCCAGAGGGGGAGTAGAGGTATAGCTCTACTCTTTCTTTAATCTCGGCGCTAGATGGGGGTGGGTGGTCAACGCCACGCCCCGGCCGCTTTACCCCCGGGAAAGAGACCCGGTACCCATTTTATAGGAGGCTGGATGGGCCCCAGGGCCGGTCTGGACGGCTGCGAAAAATCTCGCCCCCACCGGGATGCGATCCCCGGACCCTCCAGCCCGTAGCGAGTCGCTATACCGACTGAGCTATCGCGGCCCACACGCATAAAGAGAAGAAAATTTAAATAAAGAAGGGCTGTACGAAGTGTTGTAATGTGACAAAAAAGCGTTTAGCAATATAAGTTTCCATCCACACAGGGCGAGTGGCACTTTCGTGGCATTTCGGCTGTATTGTCTTTCGGCGGAGCCGAGAAGACGCCAGCTTACACTGGCCCTGTGTGCTTATTGACACGGATCACAGCAAACAGTCAGCAGAAACAAAACAACTTCCAGTCATCACCTTTCCCCAACCACTCATAACTAATTGTCAGGCATCCCCCTCACCGAGCACTCCCCTTCGTCACTTCGTACTGCTAATAGGAATACGAAAAAATATATATGCACTTAAAGGACGCTTAAAGACACGTAAAAAAAAAGGTAAAAGTGCGTTGAAGAATAAAATGAAAATGGCCGGAGAAATATGTCGCTTTTTAAACAAATTAATTTCAAACCGTGTCCCAAAATAACGTTATCACATGGATTTCTTACGCGACACTGTCTTCCCAATTACAAAGGGCGCAGCAGCCAGTCTACAAACTTAGAAATTTACTAATAGCAGCTTTTGCACCCCCATGTGCCACTGTTTATTCTTTTTAAGCTTTTCCCTTTCTTAAATACCGTAACGTTTGTTTTCTTAAGATTACATTTTAAGCTCCAATTCTTACAAAGTTTTGCTATATGATCTGTCCATTTTTGTTAGCTAGTTTTGTAAAAGAACCCACTGCTACGTAATCCGCGAACATTAACGCTGGTATCATTAGCTCTTCCACTACTGGTGAGCGTTTGCTTCCTTCGTTAACGAACTCTGCGCTGTCATCTGTAAAAAAAAAATTGAACAAATATGGGTTCAGACTGCAGCTTTGCCTGACTCCAAGTTTCTTTTGATATCGGCTCCGTCACTTCATCTCTTTCACATTTTACACAAAACTCAGTGGTCTCACACGTACTTTTCGTACACATTGCAATGCCTGTGCTTAGGCCTTTATTTCGCATTTTACGAGGTCTGTCCCAAAAGTATCCGACCTTGGGCCGGGGAAAAAAAGTTCTGTATCTGGGTGGTTACAATACCTAATCCACTTCAAAGTAGGCCCCTTGTGACTCCACACACTTAGCCCAGCGGTCCTTCCATCGCTGGAAGCAATTCTGGAAGGCTTGTTTTGGAATGGTGTGCAGCTGCGCCGTCGCGTTCTGTATGATGTCCTCGCGGCTGTCAAAACGGGAGCCTTTTAGCGGTGTCTTCAATCTCGGGAACAGCCAGAAATCACAAGGAACCATGTCAGGAGAGTAGGGAACCTGGCGAACCTGCGGAATGCCGTGCTTAGCCAGGAAACCCTGGATCAGGTGTGATGAATGAGCTGGGGCATTGTCATGATGCAGCTGCCAGTTGCGTGCGTCCCACAGCTCCGGTCTCTTGCGCCGAACTGCATCACGAAGATGACGGAGGACTTCTTGGTAGTACTCCTTATTAACAGTTTGGCCTAGTGGTGCGTACTCATGATGCACAACACCCCGGTAATCGAAGAAAACAGTCAGTATCACCTTCACATTGCTCCGAAAGTGTCGTGCTTTTTTGGGCCTCGGGGATGTTGGATGCTTCCATTGTGACGACTGGACCTTGGTTTCCGGGTCATATCCGTACACCCACGACTCGTCACCAGTGATCACAGTCTTCAGGAACTCAGGATCCCTGTTGGCGCACTCCAGCATGTCCTGCGCGACCTCAAGGCGGAGTTGTTGCTGCTCCGGCGAAAGCAGCTTGGGCACAAATTTTGCCGCCACTCTTCGCATCCCCACATCCTCAGTTAAAAGCTTGTTTGCGGAACCTCTGCTGATCCCAACCTCATCAGCAATTTCCCGGACGGTCAAACGACGGTCCTCCATGATCAATGTCCGCACTTTGTCAATGACATCAGCATTTCGGCTCGTTGACGGTCTCCCGGAACGCTGGTCACTGTCCGCCGACATGCGGCCATCTTTAAAGCGGTTGAACCACTCTTGAATTTGAGTGACCCCCATTGCATCATCACCGAAAGCCTGCTGAATTTTGCGGATTGTTTCCGCTTGGGTATCCCCAAGTTTCTGACAAAACTTGATGCAGTATCGCTGCTCCAAACATTCTGTCATCTTGAGCGAAACGAGAATGCGACGAACACGTGTTACACCACTTCGCTATCTGGCAGCGACAGACGCATGCGGCGGTGTTTCGAGGCAGCAAAAAATCACGCATGCGCATGAAAGTCCCTTCTACTACTACGCTCAGTTTCCCCACCCTTTCGCCATTACTTACCGCGGGAAAAAATATAGTCGGATACTTTTTAGACAGCCCTCGTATACCGTAATGCCTCTCCGTTTACTGAGTCAACAGCATTTTGCAGGTCCACAAAATGCCAATAGATACGTCCACGCTTAAGTGTCAGGTACTTAGATAGGGCTACTGTTGTTTTAATTATGAACATATTGTCAGTCGTTCTCTTGTTTCTTAAAAACCCTGTTTGAAATCTGTGTAACCCTCTGTTGCAGATGGATATGATACATAGAAGGGGCAAGATTGGATAAAATTTTGCGTGAAGGAATAAGACAGTAAATATGTAAGGCCTACGTTTTAACCCGATAAAATACAGGGTGTTTCAAAAAGAGCTTTACAACTTTGAAAGAGTATACAAATTTATACAGAGGACATACACAACGTTTCGAACTGTCGTAATGTAGCAAAACACTGCAAGTTTTTTGCGCCCTCAGCAAGGAAAGAGTGTACGGCCCCTTCTTCTTCATGGAGACGACCATTACCGGTATCGTGTATCTGGACATGCTCCAACAGTTCCTCATTCCACAGTTAGACAAAGATGACCAAGAAGGACGCATTCACTTCCAGCAAGACGGCGCACCTCCTCATTACCTTGTAGAAGTGCGCGAGTACCTCAACACCCGTTTCCCAGGTCGGTGGATTGGTAGAGCGACGTCGATAGCATGGCCACCTCGTTCCCCGGATCTTACACCCCTGGATATTTTTCTTACGGGGATTCGTTAAAGATCGAGTGTTCGTACCAACTTTGCCTGCAAAAGTCGTTGAGCTCCGAACTCGAATTACTGCCGCAGTTACAGAAGTGACGCCAGAGATGCTACGTAGCGTGTGGCAAGAAATTGACTACACGTGGGACGTCTGTCGCATTACCAACGGAAGTCACATTGAACCATAACTATCCGAGGTAAACCTCGGTGTGTTTTGCTACATTATGACAGTTTGAAACGTTTTGTATGTCCTCTGTATAAATTTGTATACTTTTTCAAAGTTGTAAAGCTTTTTATGAAACATCCTGTAGATACTATTATAACTGGAAACAAGTTTTAAAGACTACGGGTCCCTGTTTGGTTTATGAAGGTTTAGACTATGTCAGTTTTTAGGCGCGTTCGCAAAATTGCGAAAAGGGACTATTAGCTTCGCCATGTTTGTCTGTCTGCTCGCTCGTCTGTTTGTGTATTTGTTATCGGTTATCAGTGTTCAGCCTCTAAATTTCTTAGCCCTCATCTTCTATGTAATTACTGTCTGGTGTGTATTTATAATTGTTGCCGTTGGATTGGGGTCGAAGTTGGTGATGTAAGGCAACACCTTTGCTCGCTATTGTAATTTACGAGTACTATAGCTTATCACATAAATCTTAGAAATTAGTCACGCTTGGGTGTTAGGTTTTGGCAATTTTTTACAGCAGGGTTTCGAAACACTTAAGTTTTCAGAAGCAATGAAATTATGTCCAGCTGTGACGTTTTCTGAATGAACCCCTTAGTAAAATTCACGACGGGATGCATGAAGAATATGTACTACGCTTGATGTTTGTTCTGTTGTGTAAGGATTGCTTCTGGACTAGTGGTTAGCGTGCTCGCCACTGGACCCAAGGTTCGCGGGTTCGATCCCGACCGAGGGCGATGGATTTTTAAGGGTGATAAAAATCCGTAGCACAACTTCCTTCGGAGGGGAAGTAAAGCCGTCGGTCCCATGTCGTAGATTTACGGCATGTAAAAGAACCTTACGGGCATGAATAAAGATGTTTCGTAAGCAAAATTCAGCGGTAATTTCTCACCCAATTCTCCTGACTGCCTGCCAGATGGCTCTGGCAGTCACATCAGGATTAAGTTGAACTTGTGCGGTCAGTGGGCTGGTCACTCACTACATCAACGCACATGACCATAGAAACCTTCGAAAGGAGGCCCCTATGCTCCGCGTTGGAGCGACAGGGACAAACAACAACCCATAACTGACAGCTAGGAATCTTATTGTTTTCAACATAGGTATACAACATTGTTCGGCTGGAATGCTAAGTCAAGTGATAGACTTCCAAGGGTGGGAGTTTGTTTCTCGTCTGAGAAAGTTTGACGTTAGTTGTAGACGAGATTATTAGCATTCCCGGTTCCAGACAAGTCAGATGCGGACTCGCGAGCTGTACGTTTAGAAGTTAAAACAAAACTGCCGTGAAGTGAAGTGAAGAGAGACAAAATGGGGGGTGCCGTGAAGTATATACAAGCATAGTGAAGTGGAGTAAAGTGAAGGTCCTGGTGAAATGTGTGTGCATCACTTCTTCAAAATATGGATTTTTATTTTTGTATAGTACGGTTGACTCATTGCTTTGTATACCTAATTATTTTTAACTCTGATTCATCTACGTGAGGGTTTTTTTTTTGTTAGGCTTAGCTACTCTTTTTTTCTGTAATATGTGTGTTTTATTGTTTTATTAAGTTTGTGTGTTGTGTATTGTTTTGAGTGTTGTGTGTTATTGTTTGTGATGTATGTTATTGTGTGTTATGTGGCATTGTAGTACCACTGCCACCGGGTATAAACACACTTGCAGTACTAAATAATAATAATAATAATAATAATAACAGATTGCCGTCTACCAATACGTCCGACCGATGAAGCCTACACGTAAAATATTCCTTTGATATACAGCATGCGAAACAACTTGATCCTTTTCGTTCTTTTGTGTGTGAGTGTATGAAAAATATAACCCCGGTAGCTTAGGGAAGATAAGACGGTTATATGATGTGCTGCTTGTCATTGATGTCGTTTTATAACAGTATTTCCTGATAAATCTCTAAAGCTTTGTTGCTGTGCCTGCTACACCTCTAAAGCTGGATTACTGTGCCTTTTTTTATATTCTGTAGAAGCTTAAATATTACAACCAGACGTAATACTGTACGGTTTCTTTCTCACACACACATTTTCTGCGTATGTCTTCTGTACTTGCTGGGCCACTAAGAATGTCAACCGTCAGGTGTCTTCTGCTCGAGCGATAAGCGCCCGCCCGACGCTCGGCTAGCGTTACGTAATATGCCGAGTCTTGGGAGGTTTAACAGTCGGTGAAGGAAGCGAGAAAATGATCCGTTGTGACATTAACCTTTAGAAAGACTAATAAAACTCACCAGTGCTACAGCGGGGATGTCGGTTTTCGTCCACGGTCACTCGAAGGCTTCTAAATCATATCCGTTTTCTTCCACCGCCATTGTTCATGTTTGTATCCCCGTCAACGGTGTCGATCCCAGTGGCCGCACGGTCTAAGGCGTGGGTCTGTGACAGCTCGCTTGCTGGGGTTGCGGGTTCGAATCCCGCCGCGAGCATGAATGTCTGTCTCTTGCGAGTGTTGTGTGTTGTCGGGTAGAGGCCTCTGCGTCGGGCTGATCACTCGTCCAGAGGAGTCCTACCGAGTGTGGTGTGTGTGTGTGAGTGTGATCGTGAAGCCTCGATAATGAGGAGGCCCTGGCCCACTAAGGACTATTGCGCCGGGAGGGAAAGGGGTAAGTGTGAAATAATTTATTGAATTTTGGAAAGATGCAGATGACTTATACAATGAACTACACGAATAAAACTTATTAAGAAACTTAATAGAACAGAATTTAAGATAAAGAAGGCAATACCTAAAAGTTACAGGAAAATAAGAAGTGTTTATGATGATGTAACATTTTAAACGACTTTATGTTTATAATGCTTGGAGGGATTTATTTCTATAGTATTTGAAATTTGGCCAGTATGGAGGTAAAGGATGTATAACAATATTGTTTGTAGAACTACACATAAATGCTGCAAACTGCAAAAAAGCCAGTGTTGAGTGGACGCAGCCTACTGTAAAGTGTGACTCAACTAATAAATATATGATTTGAGCTGGCTGTGCGACAAGGAACTCTGGGCACGGCGGGAGAAGGTGTTGGGAAGCATAGGACAGAGGGAGGAGGTGTTGGGAAGCACAGGACAGAGGGAGAAGGTGTAGGGAAGCATAGGACATTTTTCTCCTTGGGTTACTGTACCCCACAAAAACACTGAATCAAGGTCTCTACTGTACAACACCGAGAGATTGGAGGAATGACTTAAGTTATAAACCAACCGATGCACACTAAAACCACTTTTTAAGTAGCTTTATTATAAAATTGTTAAAATTGTACCCCTACACGTGTTTCGATCCTAGGATCATCGTCAGGGGGGTTTATTGCTAAAAGCTAC
Organism: Reticulitermes speratus; assembly: GCA_021186555.1. Taxonomy (NCBI): domain Eukaryota; kingdom Metazoa; phylum Arthropoda; class Insecta; order Blattodea; family Rhinotermitidae; genus Reticulitermes; species Reticulitermes speratus. Next base: position 3,623,190 of record JAJKFL010000009.1, on the reverse strand, counting down.
AGTCACTTCAACACATGATTTAAAATATTCTATCTGCACTTTGAAACATAAGTTAAAATCTTGTAAAAAGATTCTCTAAAAGTTGTAAAATTATAAAAGCACTGTAGATGGTAGATTGAGGAACTGCTGGCGTGTGGTATTAAAAGCATGTGAAATGTTTTTGCGTGGAGCGGAGTGTACTACGTGTTATGCGGTGAGGAGTACTACGGTGGAGTGTACACGTAGTACACTCCGCTCCACGCAAAAACATTTCATATGCTTTTAATACCACACGCCAGCAATTCCACAATCTACCATCTACAGTGCTTTTATAATTTTACAACTTTTAGAGAATCTTTTTACAAGATTTTAACTTATGTTTCAAAGTGCAGATAGAATATTTTAAATCATGTGTTGAAGTGACTGTAGCTTTTAGCAATAAACCCCCTGACGATGATCCTAGGATCGAAACACGTGTAGGGGTACAATTTTAACATTTTTATAATAAAGCTACTTAAAAAGTGGTTTTAGTGTGCATCAGTTGGTTTATAACTTAATTTAATATGACGAAGATGCACGGTGTCAACAGTGTGAAATTTCGAGGAATGACAACTGATGGAAAGAACCTGCTTTGTACACAGAAGCAGTGAATCTTCTCCATCACAACGCTCGCTCCAGTGCAGCCCGTATCACAACGCAACAATTGGAGCAGATTACCTGGAAATAATCGTACATTTTGCCTTGCATAAACGGCTTACCTTTTCCTTTCTCGAGCACTGACGAAGCTCGTGGAAGGAAATACGGCGGTTGGTGTCGGTGTAAAGAACATACCGCGGAAAGTACCGTTACATTGGTGCGTTTTGATTTCGGTTTCCACTTGAAACTCTTTTCTTTTATTATAAATAATTTTGCATCTGTTTTTCACTTTACATGCCATATTTTACACTGAAGTCAAGTTTCTGTTTAATACAGTTACAGGTTCCGCCGTAGGCAGGTTTCACTGTATTTTTCCATTGCGTGCTATATGAAGGGAGAATTGTACTAACTCTGATATGCTGACAGCGTAAACGAAAAAGAGTTTTCACCGGAAGAGTTGTGTGTCTTTTCAGAGCGACATGTAGACCTATTGCTGCAGAAGTTAATATTGATTATTTGCACAATGCTGAAAATTGTTCAGAATTTGCCGACATGATTGCAGTGTTAGTTGCTTAAGAAATAAAATTTAGCAACTTTATTTACCCATCGAAGATTGAAGAAGAGGTTGAAGACAAAGAAGCACGGTGTAGGGACAGGGGGGAGGGGGCATACTTGCCGCTCTGAGTGTTGCCAGGCTGTGTGCATTGAGCCTTCTAGAAGTGGTAGGTTGGAAGCAAGGTAAGAGCGTTGCGATTTTTCCCTGTCGATTTCATTCCACTGGTGCTCCATTAATTGTAAAAATTCGTAAAAATAAAACTGCTCCTCCTCATCGTCTTCATTGGGGTTGCACAAAAAGCCTTAAGACTGTGGTGCGAGGGCACTTCATCCCCCCAAAAAAAGAGCGTTGCGAAGTAAAGGAATGACGGAGATGGCAAGTGGACTGTTGAAGTGTGCAGCGGAGGAAAGAAGTTGAGCATTTGGACTGAATTTTGAATTTTATTGAATTTTGTATTTTAGAGCTTTGGAAGTTCTGTGTTTGGGCGAAAATTCTGAAATCGGTGTTGGGACGGCTGCGTGATAAGCATGCAGTGCAACGTGCAATTTGTGTATCAACTCCGCGGTTGCTCAAGGACCGAGGAAACTCCCGGAAATCCTTGATCAATTTGGACGGTCGCATGACCTTCCGGGTGAATATCGACTTCTAGCCTGCAGTCCGGCTTTCGAACGTAACATAAGTGTATAGAGGCAAAAATAAAAGTTAAGAAGAGTTACCAACATAGTGGACCAATGTGTCTTAACAAAATCACTAACTATGATTCTAAATCTCTGGTCAAGGTGCTTGAACTTTCAACGCAGCTAATACCAAATCCCGCCAGTGGAAAAGATCCTGAGTCACTTCAGTCAGATTTACTTCCTCATTATCAGATCTGGTCAGAATAAATTCTAAACATTTTGGCCATGTTGTTCAGTCAGTCAGTCAGTCAGTTCTGCTTAAAAGCTTGCTTTTAACCATACTTCTGTATGTTAATGACAGGCGAATAAACTTGAGGCGATGTGTCTTGTTGAATAATCTGTGACTGCTGATAAGATGTGCATTATCTGACACTGGCTTTGTAAGGAATCACGTTAGGTTAAAACGACTTAAGAAAATCTCACATGAACTAAACCTGTAGGCTACTCTTTTCCGTGTATCGTAAGACCTTCTTGTAACGGAAGCTCAGGGAATGTTACATGCTCCTGTTTTAGACACCTTTTCTGTGACGCAGATGGTCTGCACACTGTACAAATGTTCTTTAAAGCGTATTATCCATGTATTTAAGATGTAAATCTAAAGTCAACAACTTATGCTGCAGGTCACAGTTGCGGAGTTGTCGAATTCAACGACACTCTTCTTTTAGTAGAACCATTTTAATGTTGAGTTCGTTTGGTTTATTTTAAACTACTTAAGGTCGTAAGTGTGCCTTTATATAAATCGTTTGAGCACTTTGGTATGGTTTTATGAAGCATACGATTAATGTCATATGTTATATATTGCTAGTGAATTGTGTCCGGTCGCTCTTGGGTTCGAATCCAGGCGCGTGTCATCCGAAGATCGAGAGATCTGAGCTGCGTATTTGGCAAATGATCCAGTTTATATAAATTAGAAAGAAGGTGCAACTTGAGGATTTTGTTAGCACGTATCTTCTTTGATTAGTTAAAAATTAATTGAAGTCATATTGTTAGAGTAGAAAGTGCTGAGAAATTACAAGTCCAATCTTGTAACAAGTGTCACTTTGGGAAATTATGTGAAGTTAGATTTCCCCGCTGTTGGAACATGTTGGTCACTGCTTACCTTGACGACAACATGGGAAAATGTTTCAGAGACCCAGCTAGCTATGGGAACTCTAGTTCGGCGGTTTATAGCTCTGCGAATTCTAGTGCTGCCAATTAGCTCTGCGAAAACAAAGTGCCTATAGAAAGCGAAGTGGGGCAAGGTACCGGTCATTCTGATTCTCATTTATTATTGTGGATTATTCTTATTCATATTCTGATTTTATTCATGTTTGGATCCAGATTTTGATTACAGTTTACTTTCTACGTGATCTATCATCGGACATTTTATTCATATTTGGATCCAGATTTTGATTACAGTTTACTTTCTACGTGATCTATCATCGGACATTTTATTCATATTTGGATCCAGATTTTGATTACAGTTTACTTTCTACGTGATCTATCACCGGACATTTTATTCATATTTGGATCCAGATTTTGATTACAGTTTACTTTCTACGTGATCTATCACCGGACATTTTATTCATATTTGGATCCAGATTTTGATTACAGTTTACTTTCTAAGCGATCTATCACCGGACATTCTGCGCACACACGAAGTACCATAACCCCGAAGTCATTAGCATCCATACATAATTGTGTTCAATTTGTGCTTTTGGAGAAATTAAAGTCGCAGTACAAAAGTAGATTATAGCATGTGACATTATCGAGAGAAGGACGTCGTTTGGGGAGCTAAGCGGCGGCGTTGACCGTGCTGTCTTCTCGCTGTATTCCCTGAGATGCGACGACGGTGCGAGCTCTTGAGTCCCTTGATTTCATGAACGACAGCAGCAGCTACATTTTTCAACATAAGCAGGAGGATTTAAGCTAGGACCGAGCCGGGTTAAGGAAGCCACCACCGACAGATAAGCCGAGGTGAGTGGACGAGTGCAGTGTCAGCTGTGCGCTAATTGTGTGGCGTTGAAAGCGATACGAAAAGCTCTTTCGATCGTACTGCCACACAAAGACTGGACGGATCGAGACATAACATACAGCCTGCTATTCCTGAAGTCTTAGAATTCGATTCAGAACACTCATATTCAGTACTGCACGATTTTTATCACAGAGCAAACGAGGAACTTGTGTTTTTATCACTGTAAGCCATTCTGACCACGTGCTTGAGGAGCGTTATATAGAGGGTATACACAAAATAATGGTGCGGTTTCAATAGTGAATACTATTGAAACCGCACCATTCTTTTGTGTATGCCCTGTACTTTAATACGTATGTAGAGTTGTATATTGTGATGATACAACAAGTTACACGCATCCTAGGACTGAACAATTATTTCAGCTGTTTAGTGAACAGATGAAAGTAATGGTACGGACTGTTTGAAATAATCACATGTGTAACTTTATTCACGATTTGGTGTTAAAAAGGTTTGATAACACATTTACCCCGTAGCCTTCGTTCGCCTACATAGAGGGAGATCGGCCAACGCGCTTTACAAGGGCGTTGAAGATGTTGCCGCATAACGACAGCGCACGAAGATTTCGTATGTTGTAAATATAAAGGCTTTTCATGTTGTTTTCATCTGGAAAGAGTTCGACCATTTAAATTGATACCCAACGGCTAAATTAAACGTGTAAAACACACACTTGCATAAAAAATAGATGGAAAGACGATAGAATGTGGTAAGACATATCACCAAAGATGGGATGGAATGATAAACCAGAATGAAATCGTTGAAGGGAAGTATTAGATAGCTTAGTCAATGTAGTAACTGGATTCGGGGTTTGATTCCGGAGAGCAGCAGAAATTTTTCTGTTTCTACAGCGCCGAAACCGGCTGGGTTCTACCAAGTCCCGTATTCACTGTATTGCAGGATATTCTTCTAGGGGTTCAAGCGGCATGGAATTGAAACCGATCACGTATATCCATCTAGTACGGACCGAAGTTGTGACTACGTGGAGTTATACTGCCAAAACCCAGTATACGTTGGACAGGACAACTTGATGATGAACTGAATATGTGATTCTGAGGAGGGATATTAAATTAATACATACGTTTATATGGAGAAGACCTCGAAAGTTACCGTGTGCAAGACCGAAGAAGAGCTGAGAAACTAACAGTAAGTTGCATGCAAATAAAGAACACTGTGAAGGATCTGGCCGAACTGGCTCGGAATTGTGTCTACTGCTGGGGTTTGGCATTATCGGAGCATAATCCATTTTCGTCTCGTTAATCCATTTCGTGCTAATTTTCACTTAATTTAACGTACTTCGCTGATTTTACTTAAATTGACGTTGGTACAAGTCCACTGTAACATGCAACTTCCGACGTTTCGGAGACGAGTGCCTCCATCTTCAGTGTGAATTCGGTTTAGGCTATTAACTCGCCGTGTTACCCTCGCAGGTATCACTTCCAGAACCGCTGAATGATCGCATGTTGGATAGTTGCGATAGACTTCACCGATACATACCAAATTTAGTTAATATCGCACAAAAATAAACGACTACTTTACATGAAGATCAGCACACATCGGCAGCATATCTCGCTAAATATTTATTGGAGCGTAAAATGTTGAAACAGAACTGCGTCCAGTACGTAATTTTTTTTCCACAAACCTCGCAATTTTCGAGATAGGGAAAAGTGTCTGTTACGCTGTCTTGAGGCAATAACGTTATGCTACACTTTCGAGCATTTTATTTCCGTGTATATTTCCGACAGAACATTCTTCTTCCTTGGCGGTCCAAGCCAAGGCTCAGGCGGTTAGTCACCGGCTTGTCACCGTGGAAGCCCCGATCTGTTCCCAAGCCAGTCCGTTTATAATCTGTGGTGAATAGAGTGGCGCTGAGAAAAGTTTTTCTCCTAGTACTTCGGTTTTCCCTTGCCCCTGTCTTTCCACCACCGCTCCATAGTCATTAATCTGTCACCGACGCTGTATAATTTGGGCAACTGAAAGCGTCCTTGGATTGCACGTTTAAAAACGATTTCCTCTTTCAGTAGCCTGTTAGCTACAGGTGCCCCGTTGTTGTTACGTCACCAACTGAAGGCACTATTTATTTTAAAACACACTATATGGTTTCTTAAAATATTATAATAAAACCCTACATATGTTTCGGCTTCCTCATGAAGCCATCCTCAGGGTGTCAGAAAACTTGCTTGTATAAAAACACGTCTATACAAGCAAGTTTTCTGACACCCCTGAGGATGGCTTCATGAGGAAGCCGAAACATATGTAGGGTTTTGTTATAATATTTTAAGAAAGCATATATTGTTTTTTTTAAATAAATAGTGCATTCAGTTGGTGACTTAACAATAATTGTGAAAAATGCACGGTGATTATAGAATAAAGTAGGTACCACCGTTGTTCAAAACCGTTCCCTCGAGATTTTCAAAGTGTCTGGGCATGAACTAACATGTGTGTAGGGTTAACCTGCAATTGCAAAAGAAGGTGTGACAGAGAGATGCGAAAAATTAGGTGTGTGATGTGCTTGTCAGCTGATGATCACTTTACTAATTTCCATTTTCTGTTCTTGAAATGAATCACTCGGCATTGTGCGGTATCGTCATTGAGCTTCTTAGGAAATCAACATCCGGGATATTGTTACTTATTTCTGCGGAACTTCGAAATAAAAGGACACGCGCGAACGCGTGGATTTAATGAACTTGTCTCTATGGAAAGTTTCTTTTCCACATTGAATAAAGTTACAGATAATAGGTGTAACCGGCTTCTTTTGCTACATCTCATATTTTAATCTGCTCTTTGCCTTCAATCGTCTCCATAGAAACCTTAAAAAAAGCGGGTTTATTGTAATAGTATAAGCTATTTGTTATCCTTCCTGTATTAAAACTTTAACTTATGTACATATCATACAAAAAACATCGTTCCCTCTAACACAACACTTCTTATTACTTTTATTTTAACGCTACATGTTTCGATCGGTGTCGATAGTCATTAGGCGATCGAAACATGTAGCCCTAATATACAAAAAGTAAAAGCGTTGTGTTAGACGAACAGTATTTGTTTGTATGATCGATTGAACGCAACGGGCTGTATGTCATTACATTGTCATGTACATATATCTAATGCTGACCACAACACAAAACTTTCTTGTCAGTATGCGCTACTGCAGTACTTATTCCTATGTCATTACATTGTCATGTACATATATCTAATACTGACCACAACACAAAACTTTCTTGACAGTATGCGCTACTGCAGTACTTATTCCTATGTCATTACATTGTCATGTACATATATCTAATACTGACCACAACACAAAACTTTCTTGACAGTATGCGCTACTGCAGTACTTATTCCTATGCCATTACATTGTCATGTACATATATCTAATGCTGACCACAACACGAAACTTTCTTGTCAGTATGCGCTACTGCAGTACTTATTCCTATGTCATTACATTGTCATGTACATATATCTAATACTGACTACAACACGAAACTTTCTTGTCAGTATGCGCTACTGCAGTACTTATTCCTATGTCATTACATTGTCATGTACATATATCTAATACTGACTACAACACGAAACTTTCTTGTCAGTATGCGCTACTGCAGTACTTATTCCTATGTCATTACATTGTCATGTACATATATCTAATACTGACTACAACACGAAACTTTCTTGTCAGTATGCGCTACTGCAGTACTTATTCCTATGTCATTACATTGTCATGTACATATATCTAATACTGACCACAACACGAAACTTTCTTGTCAGTATGCGCTACTGCAGTACTTATTCCTATGCCATTACATTGTCATGTACATATATCTAATACTGACCACAACACGAAACTTTCTTGTCAGTATGCGCTACTGCAGTACTTATTCCTATGTCATTATATTGTCATGTACATATATCTAATACTGACCACAACACGAAACTTTCTTGTCAGTATGCGCTACTGCAGTACTTATTCCTATGCCCTTTGCAGTGGGTTTCTAATGTAATTTGGCCCCAGAAACCTTGCGCTCTCGAAACGTTTTTGCGTAGCCTGTGGTAAATGTTTTATGGATGATGCTAAAACCTAGACCACAAATAAGTAAGGATATTTTAAATAAACTTTGAAAAAAAAGTGTGAGATCAACCTATTACCGTATATTCTCGAATCTAATCCGCACTTTTTTTTACAGTTTTAGAGTGCTAAAAAATCAGATGCGGATTAGATTCGCGTGCGGATTAGATTCGCGGTCTAGAGCTGGATTTTGGAAAAATGATTGAGCTGCTGTACAATATAACAATAACGTAATTAATAAACAACGTAAGAACAATACAATACAATAATCTATTATTTTATTATTTATTATTATAATTTATTATTCATCAGACTCGCCGTCATCACTCATAATTTGAGGAATGTTCAAAGATCTGGCCTTCTTTATCGCCTCCTCGCGAGTAGATCATAACTCACAAACAGTCCAGTCTTGCGTCTCTCTTGAAAAAACGTGAAGACTGCATCATCAATTTCAGGAAATCGTCCTTTCTTGGGTCCAGTGAATTTCCTTCGTGACGCCTCACACCCGCTGATCGCTGCCTTGTGTTTCCGCCACAGTCGAACGTTGCTTTCATCAACTCCAAAAATTGCAGCGGCTTTGCGGTTTCCATTCTCCTCTGCGCACCGAATAACTTCACGTTTGAACTTCGCCGTATATGAGAGTCGTTTAGATTTCAGGTGTCCCTCTTCCATAACTACGGTACACGACAAATTGGAACAAGCACCTCCCACGTTTCAACAACTAAAGCTCAGCTGGCTTCAGACGAGATTGCGCACGTCTGTTGAGAAAGGCCCCGCCTCTATCGGTATGACTCATCGGCCACAGGCGTAGCGTCGGATTTTAACGCATTGGTAACATCCAATATTATTCAATCAGTCGCCCCGTGGGCAAGGGGTGGTTGAAGGAAAGGTGCGGATTAGAATCGCGAACTAACTTTTTTTCGTTTAAGAAGTCGCCAAAAACTGGGTGCGGATTAGATTCGGATGCGGATTAGATTCGAGAATATACGGTATTTTATTTCATAGGTTAGTATATAAAATTCTCATACCGTGTATGCGGAAATGAATCTTAAAAACCAATATGCGGTTCCATAACAAAAATAAACCCATTTTCGATATGGGGTTATTTTATTTATTTTAGTATTGCAACAGTTCAGAAATATTCGAACGAGCTAATAATTGTCAAATACAAATGAAAATTACTTTAAGTGCAGTTTATTATAATAGTATTATTTAGAATATCGTTTATTAAATATTGTGCTAGAAGTTTATTGCGGAACCCTTATTATGACCTCGTTCTAGTGACTCGCTATAAAGCTGGATGTATAGCACTCGCGTCCAATTATTGGCACGGATTTATTTATTCACCACCTCCAGTCCTGGTGCCCTTCTCACCTGCTCATTCTAACACGGTGTAACACGTGGACAATATTAATGATGGCAGAAATACTGAAAATACTTGCCCTTAACAACACACGTTAAGAACTTTATTCTAAAATCACCGTGCATCTTTTGACAATCACTATTTAAAACACCAACTGGATGCACCTTTATTCTAAAAATGTGTAGATCTTTAAAACATTTCAATGAAACTCGACATATAGGGCGTACACAAAAGAATGGTGCGGTTTCAAAAGAATTCACTATTGATACCGCACCATTCTTTTGTGTATGCCCTGTATGTTTCGGCTCTGTACAGAGCCATCCTCAGGGGTTTTCTTGTCACTAAAACTGCATATAATTTATAATAAAAGCGTAATTTACTTGGTTCAATTTGTAAGCACAGTTTTTCGCCTTCACTGTTATTGTGCACAGTCACTTATGTCTCTTGTATTACTAATAATTTAGTATTATCGCAGTATGTGCTGATGCATGGTACTGTTTCATCTTATTCCGTGAGGTGTATTCTTATGGTGTGTGCTGTACCTGGTTGTGTGTGTTTTAAAGAATTATACATTTTTTTTTAGAATAAAGTTGCATCCAGTTGGTGTTTTTGAATAGTGACACGTTAAGAAATTATGACGGCATGTCATATACTTATGTATTTTTTTTATAAACATACATACTCATACTAGGTTCTAATAATGCGGTGTTGTAGTACAGTAAAAGAAAAGTCAACTGGAAAACATATTTTTGTAAAAGGATTTATGTTTGCCGGAGAAGTTCTGAATTTCGGAAAAAATGCCTGACGATTTTCAGAAATCTCTTCGAAGAATACATCGGATAACAATCTAACCTCCAGCTACGTGTTTTGCCCGACTCGGAGCTAATTATCTTATTTGAATGTCTTTCCCAAAAGGCGAGGAAAAGTTAGGTTAAAGGAAGTTTGGTTGAGTGGCTTCGTTAATTGGTATATCTGCTCAGGGAGTGTATTATTCTTTCTTACGGAATATGTATACGTAGGTGTGGGGCTGTGCAGGCGTTTCTTTTCTGAAGGGCAAAGGTTCGCTGGACAAGACGTGATAGCAGAATTCAGTTTATGACTTGTTACACACTTAATTATTGACACTTCTATTGTGGGTAATGCATTGTGTGGCGTGTGATGGGTTAATACACACATACAGGGACGGGATCCAATTTGGATCAAGGAAGAATACATGTTTGTACACAGAGATTTATTACAACATAGACATGTATAACTTTTGACCATTTTAACAAATTGTATTTCAGTTTCACCAGCATTATCTTACATTTATATATACTATTTTAGCCAAAACCTGTAATATTCTGCACTATTGATATCACAACGTATGTATGCTTGCTGTGACATTTTATTGCTGTAAGTTTGTAGGAACTTTGGTGTCAACTCCCTGAAGAAGGCGTGATAATAACGCCGCAAAGTGTAACAGCTATGTAAAAGATAGTACGAAGGAAAAATATAGACTAGCGCATTTGTTGGTTTTACATAAGTTTTCTTACTTTGTCACAGTGCACGGAATAAACAATGCAAAAAGATAGGGCCGAATTTCAGTATATGAGAAGTTAGTGGTAGTAAATATGCAGTAATTTGCGGTTCGCCTTCAAGAGCAGCTTTACAAGTGCCTTCAGTCTGCTTTCATTGTGGTTTTTGAAAAAAATGCTCATACATACACAATGGGGGGGGGGGATTTCGTGCCTGGTCACACCTCGTAAACTACATTGCCTTGAAATTTGGTGTTATAGGGAGGTGTATACAAGCACAGTGCACGAGATGTGTTTCGTGATTTTACAGTCACGCACAACACCACAATACAGGGCATACACAAAAGAATGGTGCGGTTTCAAAAGTGAATCGTGTGTCTGATGAAAACATTGAAAGAGTGCGTGAGGCGTTTCAGCGAATTCCCCGCAAGTCAGTGGCTACAGGAAGCAGGGAATTGGGCATGCCAAAAATGACGGTGTGGAAGGTGTTGCATAAGCCGCTATGTTTTAAATATTTTGTATTCACTTTTGATACCGCACCATTCTTTTGTGTATGCCCTGTACAATCCATCAGGCGACTAGTTTCGGCTTATTCCAAGCCATCATCAGGCCTTATCTTTTCAAGAATTATCAATAAAATTTTTTACTGCCTCAAGGCATGACATCTAATCCTTTTACAAAAATCGTCATAAAGTATTAATACAAATACAATATATATTAAAATATATAATTAATAGGAAGGGTATAAGTGTATAAAATATAATTATGTGTCGGTTTTGTAGGCAACGAAAAATTTTCTGGTGTTACACACGCAGGTCGTAATCTTTGAGGCACGTGACTGAATGAACTTGAAAGCCGACGAGAACCTTACTTAACAAACAGTGCATTTAAATTAAGTTACAGACCAACTGATGCACACTAAAACCACTTTTTTAAGTAGCTTTATTATTAAAATTGTTAAAATTTTACCCCTACACGTGTTTCGATCCTAGAATCATCGTCAGGGGGTTTTTTGCTAAAAGCTACAGTAACTTCAAACACATGATTTTAAATATTCTATCGGCACTTTAAAACTTATATATATTAAAGTTAAAATCTTGTAAAAAGACTCGTTAAAAGTTGTAAAATTGTAAAAATACTGTAGGTAGTAGAAAGTGCCGATAGAATATTTAAAATCATGTGTTTGAAGTGACTGTAGCTTTTAGCAAAAAACCCCCTGACGATGATCCTAGGATCGAAACACGTGTAGGGGTACAATTTTAACAATTTTAATAATAAAGCTACTTAAGAAAGTGGTTTTAGTGTGCATCAGTCGGTCTGTAACTTAATTTAATATGACGAAGATGCACGGTGTCAACAGTGTGAAAAGTGCATTTAAAACTACGGAGGGCACCTTAAGTAGAAATGGTGTATTTGAATCGTATGGTGCACCTTCTAATATAGTTGTATTGATGATTTTGGCTGATTAAGGATTCTTGCGTCAGAGATCGAAAGAAAGTATGCCCACTGGGCTGCAGCGGTATATAAGACCTGCTCTAAATTATTAGTTGTCTAATGTTTCGAAATTCCTTCATTGCTGTTGGTTTTTCTCACTCCATCATGTACCCAGTGACCACGTAGCCCGAGCAAGGCTGATACTGCTGCGAACTGAACAGATTTCATGCAACAGTAACTGGTTTGTGCCACTGTGCCGGAAGTGAGTTGGACTCGGCCGGCTATGTGGTAGACGGAAAAGGATTGAACGGGTCAGGATGAACTCCTGCGCCGTTCCCTTTGTATGGAAACGATCGTCTTTTCTCTTCGTTCGTTCGTGTTGCTGTGTTACGTTCACCTGTTGTACCGGAACACAGCCACATAACACAACCGTGTTTCAGTCGGACTGCGCATCTGCAGTCTTAGCTCGTCGTTCTTTCCCTAATAAAAATGTGTCTAAATGAAACCTATAGCAGAGTCCGTGTAGGCAAACATTTGTCTGACACATTTACTGTTAAGATTGGTTTGAAACAGGGAGATGCTTTATCGCCATTGCTGTTCAACTTTGCTTTGGAATATGCCATTAGGAGGGTTCAGGCAAACCAGGAGGGCTTGAAATTAAATGGTACACATCAGCTTCTAGTTTATGCTGATGATGTTAATATATTGGGCGGAAGCGTACATGCTATAAAGAAAAACACGGAAGTTTTAGTAGTCGCTAGTAAGGAGATTGGTCTAGAAGTAAATGCTGAGAAAACTAAGTACATGGTCATGTCTGGCAATCAGAATGCTGGACAAAATTACAACATAAAAAATAGTTAATAAATCCTTTGGAAGGGTGGAACAGTTCAAATATTTGGGAACAACCCTAAAAAATCGAAATTCCATCCAGGAAGAAATTAAGAGCAGATTGTAGTCGGAAAGTGCTTGTTATCATTCGGTGCAGGATCTTTTGTTTTCCAGTTTGCTATCCAGAAATACAAATATTAAGATACACAGCACTATAATTCAATATAGTCTTCTCGGCAAAACTGAAATCAGTTTTGCCTGAGGATGGGGACAGAGCTAGTCCCCGAAACGTTGTATTCAAACGAGTTGACGCGGCTGTGCGCCCGAGAAGACTATATTGAATGACGTTGCCGCGAAAGTTTTATAAATCACCAAATATTTTTCGGGTGATCAAATCAAGAAGAATGAGGTGGGCGGTGCATGTAGCACGTATGGGTGAGGGGAGAGGTGCATACAGGGTTTTGGTGGGCAGACCTGAGGGAAGGAGACCACTTGGAAGACCCAGGCGTAGATGGAACGATAATATAAATGGATCTTTAAGACTTGTGATGGGAGGCATGGACTGGATTGATATGGCTCAGGATAGGGACAGGTGGCGGGCTTTTGTGAATGTGTTAATGAACCTTCGGTTTCCATAAAATGCGGTGAATTTCTTGACTAGCTGAGGACCTGTTAACTTCTCAAGAAGGACTGTGCTGCATGGAGTTAGTTAGTTAGTTAGTTACAGTATCATGGAAAGACCAAAAATTTAAATATTTATAACTTTTACTTACGATATAGTTTTTTAGTTTCTATGCTATAGAGAATCACATAAGAGAACACAAAGTAAATTCAGCACACGTGACTACTGCGAAATGAAAGTCAGGTGAACTTTGGTTCCGCTACTTGCAATCGGAATCGGCTACGTACTTATCACTACTGTAAAGCTACGTATCACTACTGTAAAGCTACGTATCACTACTGTAAAGCTACGTATCACTACTGTAAAGCTACGTATCACTACTGTAAAGCTGCGTATCACTACTGTAAAGCTACGTATCACTACTGTAAAGCTACGTATCACTACTGTAAAGCTACGTATCACTACCGTAAAGCTACGTATCACTACCGTAAAGCTACGTATCACTACTGTAAAGCTACGTATCACTACTGTAAAGCTACGTATCACTACTGTAAAGCTACGTATCACTACTGTAAAGCTACGTATCACTACTGTAAAGCTACGTATCACTACTGTAAAGCTACGTATCACTACTGTAAAGCTACGTATCACTACTGTAAAGCTACGTATCACTACTGTAAAGCTACGTATCACTACTGTAAAGCTACGTATCACTACTGTAAAGCATCCCTTATCACGGCGAGAGGGTCCACTAAGGGTTTAGTTAGGCACTTAAGGCCGCAACACCAACGGTGTCTTTGTATCGTCTGGTTACTGTAGCTTCTACGTCGGCTGCAACAACCACATCTTCTCCAGATGAAGAAGTAACCAAATTACGGCAAGTATTTCGTAGTCAGTTTCTTCAACTTCATACTTACTCGTATGGAGTGTATTTCATCTCGTTTTTCAACTTCCTCACCGTCTGCATCTTCGTCTACAAGACAGTGAGCTCTTTAAAATTACGCAGACGTCGTCAAACTGTCTTCAGTGTAAAAATATATTGATAATCAGTTAATAAAAGTGATTGCCCAAGAACTGTAGTCCTTGAGTTTTAGAGTATTCAGAATTCCTAAAGGTTGTTACAAATGCAGCGCCTGACTGTAATATTTGAAACCTAAGACCGTAATCGCCGATCCCAGTGGCCGTGCGGTCTAAGGCGTGGGTCTATGGCCGCTTGCTTACTAGGATCGTGGGTTCGAATCCCACCGGGGGCATGGATGTTTGTGTTGTGTTTGTTGTACAGACGATAGCATGGAACGAAAAAGTAACATTCAGGACAAAACAAGGATTTCAACGGTACAAAATGGATCAAAAGGGGAAAAACCAAGGAATAAGTAAAAAAAAAAAAAAAAAAAATCCCACCGGGGGCATGGATGTCTGTCTGTTGTGAGTGTTGTGTGTTGTCAGGTAGAGGTCTCTGCGACGAGCTGGTCACTCGTCCAGAGGAGTCCTACCGACTGTGATGTGTCTAAATGTGTGTGACAATGAAACCTCGACGAAACGAGGAGGCCCAGGCCTATATAGGGCTGTCGAGCCATAGAGAAAAAAAGACCGTAATTCGTAATTAAAAATCGCATGCCTATGATTTACAGGCCCACCTTGGAAAGAGTTAAATCGGATTTAAATGATGTAACAGACATTTCTTTTACGACAGATGGCTGGACTTCCATAAATAAAATTTTTTATACAATTACGTCTTTCTGTTTCTATCAAAATACAAAACTGTCTTCAGCTGCGTTTGGTTGTTCAGACGTACGACAGAGGTTTTACACGGTGCATAATTTTATTATATCAGGGGATTCTTCACCAAGCAATTATATTATCTCTTTCCAACGCTGAAGCAAGTGAAGTTAATGAGTGAAGACTAGAAAGTAACTTACGAAAAGGTAGACGAGTGGTCTGAACACTGTTTATCGTCTTGGCTACATTTCCACCAGAACGCTTCAAAAATCGGACCTGTCTTCCTCTTCAGATCGAAAAGGCAATTAGGGTTTACCATCTGGTGAGCACGCTTGAAAAAACTAACACATGGTCATTATTCTATATGACCAAAACCTTTCGTCTTTTTCCGATCGTGTAGATGGGTCACTCAGCGGCTACGGTTTATACGACAGAACCGACATTAATCGACAAAAGATATTGGCAGCTGCAACTTAAAGATTATTGCGATGTGGAAGTAGTTGCGACACGATGATGGGTTCGTCACTTCGTCTGTGTTGTTTCTGCGGGGTTCAAAGTCCTGAACCTTGGTTTAAAGTCTTGAACCCTTGGGTTTAAAGCCTGCTGCTCTTGTCTACGTAGGACGTCCAGAAAGTAAAGATACAAACGCAATAAAATTTTTTAAAAATAGTTATTAACAAAATTGAGTGAAAAAACTCTTAACACATACCTTTAGCTATTTTTCAACATAATCACCACCTTTGTCACGGCATTTGTTTAGCCCATGTACCAGTTTTTGTATTCCGATGTCATAGAACTCCGCCGCCTGTGCACACAACCACGTAGTGACTTTGTTTTTCACCTCTTCGTCTTCGTGAAACTTCTGGCCGGCCATCCCGCTCACAGCCCAGACCTCGCTCCAACCGCTCACAGCCCAGACCTCGCTCCATCCCGCTCACAGCCCAGACCTCGCTCCATCCCGCTCACAGCCAGACCTCGCTCCATCCCGCTCACAGCCCAGACCTCGCTCCATCCGCTCACAGCCAACCTCGCTCCATCCCGCTCACAGCACAGACCTCGCTCCATCCCGCTCACAGCCCAGACCTCGCTCCATCCCGCTCACAGCCAGACCTCGCTCCATCCCACTCACAGCCCAGACCTCGCTCCATCCCTTTCACAGCCCAGACCTCGCTCCCAGCGATTTCCATTTGTTTTCGCATTTAATTAAACATCCGGCCGGCCAGAAGTTTCACGAAGACGAAGAGGTGAAAAACAAAGTCACTACGTGGTTGTGTGCACAGACGGCGGAGTTCTGTGACATCGGAATACAAAAGCTGGTACATGGGCTAAACAAATGTCTTGACAAAGATGTGGATTATGTTGAAATATAGCTAAAGGTTTGTGTTAAGAGTTTTTTCACTAAATTTTTTAATAAATATTAAATTTTTTTTTTTTGCTTTTGTATCTTTACTTTCTGGATAACCCTCGTACTTCTCCCCTAGGCGCTTGAATCTGTTTCTCCCGAAATGTCGCGGTAACTGAGGCCTTCAGTCTTTGTGTTCTCGTGGTCTTCTTATGCATCTCGCATTTCTAGCTTCCGCATTATCCTGGCACCCGCGGTTGGCGCAGTCATCTGCGTTTGCTCGCGGAGGTTTCCTATGTGAATTGCTCTCTTCGTAGTCGCGGTGCGGTCTCCTTTGTTGCTCTCGCGTGGATTCTAAAGTCTACATTTTCCCCAAAAATGCTAAGGCGTCGTGAGTCATCTTTGAGTTCGCGTAAATCATGCCGTTTTTTATCTCCGGCAGAAAGTGGTTTATCATAGATCCGACTAAATCCTCCTCCTACATTGCTGGATTCAGCATGGATGCCATACCTGCATAGCGAATATAGTGCTCTGTATAGGTCTCATTATTACGTTTATCCCAGCCGCCTTGGTAAATGCTGCACCTAATATGAGCTTGGCGAGTTTGTCCCCATAGCAAATTTGCAAATGCTGTCTTGAAATTCTCTTGTGTTCCAGTAGTGTCGTATACGGTCGCGAACCACTCTTTGGCAAAAGGGTCTTTGATGGACCTAAATTAAAGAGGAAGTTTGAGTCCATTGGGCTTTTTCTTGAGGGTTAAGTACTCGTCAAATTCCCGTAAGATATAAACGACTACCATAACGTTGTATTCACCGTGCATTTTCAATTGAGATATGTTCAATAAACACCAACTAATGCACATAAAATTTCTTCACAATAGTTTATTTTTAAAATTCCCCTATACGTATTTCGGTGGTTTAAACCACCATCTTCAGGGGGTCATAGAGATTAATATGCATAGACTTACAGTTATTACGTATATGGTTATATTCATATATGTAGAATATGAGTGGGCTGGTATTGCTCACTTCGTACAGTATGTAAAATTACTATAAAATTAATTAAAAGCTGTTAAAATGATTACATAGTTTGTAGTTATCCTGAAAATTATTGGCAGTGTGGCCTTGTAGTAAGGTGGTCATCTGTATGTATTACGTAAGCTGCATGACGCCAGTGTTGTGCTGTTGCAGTGTGAAGACTGGTATACGTATAGGGGAATTTTAAGAATAAACTATTTGAAAAAGTTTATGTGCATTAGTTGGTGAATATTGAACATATCTCAATAGAACGACTACCTGTTTAGAGCTGTTTCTAAAATTTGGTAAGCTAAGTTCATTTAGGTCAGCACAGTCATTAGGAACTATCACAGACAACGCATTCACACTGCTATTACAAGACCTGTTAGGAACATTATTTAGACTTCCATTACATGCAGAAACATTACAGGTACTTAATGCAGTCACATTTGCTGCAGAGCTGGTGTTGTCACTGTGGCTATGTGGTGAAGCAGTTGTGTTATTATGGCCCTGACCTGTATCTTCAGCCCTGACAGGCGAAGTGTGGTGTGGGGTGGTGCAAAAAGCTGATTGAATTTGTGTAGCTGGCCCAGCAGTAAACTTTGCCTCAGTGTAGCTGACTGCTAAATTTACCTTCTGGAATTCTGAAAGATTATTTTGTTTCTCAGATTGTGAGGCAGTAGACACTGCCTTAATTTCATTTGTAAAGCCCTCTACACTCCTGTCCAATCCTTCCTTTTTCTGTCCCAGTTCCTGTCTAATACCTTATATATCTGTATCAGTCTGTACTTCCTTGATCAGTGCCCTGGATCTCTCATTTACCTCCCGTGTGGTCCTGTCTAATTATTTTCTTGTGTTAGTGACATGTGCAGCTATTTTTCCATCTATACCAGTACACAGTATCAATATTCTTATTTATTTTAGTAAGCAGTATCCTTAGTTACTAGATTTATTTTTTGTGACCTGTTGTTATTGTTATTGTTAGTGTTATTGTTGTGACTTACTGTGCTATCGACAGGGAAAGTAACCATATCCTTGGCAGTGAACAAGTTACTTGTCTTCAGATGCTCTAAATGAATCTCACAGATCAGTCGGCTATGCACAATTACAAATATAGACCTGCAAGATATGCATATTGTAAGCTGGAAATTTAATGTAGAAATTCGTCAACTTTACAGATTTTAAACAAGCATTAATGAGCAACAGTTGTATATAATAATGAGTTTGACATAGCAACAAAAATGGTTAACCTGGTAAAAATGACATGAGGAAAACTATGAAAAAAATTCAGAGTGGTGGGACACTATCAGATAATTTTGAAACT
Organism: Reticulitermes speratus; assembly: GCA_021186555.1. NCBI lineage: Eukaryota > Metazoa > Arthropoda > Insecta > Blattodea > Rhinotermitidae > Reticulitermes > Reticulitermes speratus. Next base: position 3,604,112 of record JAJKFL010000009.1, on the reverse strand, counting down.
ACTGGTGGGCTCAGGCAAGGTAATTCACTTTCTACCTTACTATTCAATGTACCTTTGGAGAATATGATATGCAATATAATAGTGAATTCTAGAGGTAGCATATTAATAGAACCAGACAGTACATGGCCTCTGCAGATAATTATGTAATTATTGGAAGATCAACGCTGGTGTTAAACTAATTCAGAAATGGAAGAACTAACTAATGATATAAGGTCTGAAGATAAATGTAGACAAAACTAAATACATGAATACCTCAAAATACAAACGCAAAAATATGCAACCAAAACCAAGAACATTAATTAGAAAGAATATAGAGAAGTATCATAATTTAAAATTTGGATTTACTGGTTACTTGTGATATTGATTGTGAACAAGATGTCTGAGCAAGAATAACAACAGGCAATCGATCTGACCAGGCTCTCTCAACAATTATGAAGTCAAGATGTACCTCAAGAAGGCCAAGGATGACATTGGACTGTAGTCTGAATCCTTCAGCCTGAAAAGATAAATGTTTTACATGGTGTTATGCAGTGATAATGTAAAGAAATATGACACTTTGTGAAGGATGCATTGTTCGTGACTGGTGATTTTATCATTGTTGCTGATTTTGGTCATAATTGTACGCCACTGGGGTAGATGAAGCAAATCCCAACCATAGCTAATGTCACACGCACAAGAGTTTCACATTGCTAATCTTGTGCAGTGTCCAGCAGCTACGGTAAGGAGATCTTACTTGCTGCTGTGACCACTGTGTGGCAGCACCAGTCTATATGCCTGTGTTTCTGGATCCTGAAATTAAAAAGTCATGACTCACACATGACTACCATAGATTAGCAGCGGTTCCTTATGGTGGTGTGCACAAAGATTTCCGTAGATACAAGTAATGATTTTTAAGTCACTGTCACCGAAATATCCCCGTAGCCAGGTCAACCACTGACAGTGTCTCGTCTTTGGCGTACTTAGCCTGTGGGAACTCTACCCAATGTGCAGTGCTGAGCTGGAATATCCGAGGTTGGATTCCCCAGCAGTCGTGCTGAACACATCTTGCAAACTGTTGCTGTATTGCAATGTTTTACTGACCCAGCAACAGGTACCATAAAGTGTTAGTTAAGATAAGAAGAAGCATTTCAGCCACATTTGATTATATCAAAAACTGCAATCCATATCAGAGTTTGTGCATTTTATACGCGCCTTCTTTGGCCCTTTAATACAGCGTGTTTCATAAGTCCATCCGGGATTTAGAGGCTTGGCCGTGCAGTAGCAAACCCACATATAAGAAATGAAATCATGCCAACTGATAGAAGAAATGTAAAAGTGTTTTCGTGATAGATGCGATGGCGTAGTTACCCGTTTCTCCGCTAGGAGGCAGTGGTGTGCAAACATGGCGTTTTCAGGTGAATAGAAAGCTTTTAGTGTCCTGCAATTTGCTAAATCCCAGTAAATTTAACAGTGCAACGTGGTTTTCGAACAAGTATCGTACAGAACCACCAACGGACAAAACAGTAAGAGACTGGTATAGAAAATTAGAGGAAACTGCTGTTTGCTACCATCGACGTTCATATGTTGGAACGTGTGTGGCAGGAGCTAGATTACAGGATTGCCGTCTGTCGAGTCACCAAATGGGGACATATTGAACATTTGTAAGTAGGTTCAAAACTTGGATATGTACTCTTTTCACTGACATGCTCCCATCCCCCGTGTGTGATTTGGCTCCTGAGTTACAGACCTCCGAAATCCCGGAGAGATTTATGAAACATCCTGCATATGCACATGTCCTGAAGTTCCAAAATTCATCGCTCTGCTCTAGTTACAGTTGTTACGACAGATACTATTGCATACTGTTCTTACTATGACTGCTGTTGTTGAAGCCTATTGCTTTTACTCTACTTACATTATAGTAATTCGTAGTCTAACATTTGAGTTACCTTTCTGAAAATCACAACGTACACCGAAACAAAACAGAACGGAGGATTTTTTCCCATAAGAACGACTTAAAATTACTGCCAGTTTGGCCATTGACAATTCCTGCAGCTCCCAGCGAAGACAACGTAAATCCGTCTCCGGGCAGCGCTTATCGGATGTTTGGTCACTAAAATTCTTCAGTATTAAAAGAAAACAACTTTGTTAGTGGCGAAGTTAAAAAAGGACTGAGTGTACTTTGTCATTTGTTAAAGAAGTGGCAGTGATGTGGCTGACTAATCACCCTGCCACTCGGAAAGCATGTGGGAGGAGGTGGTCGTGGCCTACTTTGAAGTAGACCGAATGCCCCGGCACATGCTTGGAGATACTTTCGAATCACCAAGACCTCAGTATACAGGGTGTTTCAGGAGGGAAAGTCAATATTTTGGGAGGTGATAGCTTATGTCATTGTGAGAAAACAAAAGTTCCTATGAACACGTGTCTAATTCTGAATGGTTACCGAGATAAAGATGTTTGAATTTCCAGACCTAACACTATTAGATTTTTGTTTGCTGGGTTTCATGACCATTGTTACGTCGGTGGGAACAACAAATGTGAACAGCATTGAAATACTAACTGTGGAGATTGGCAAATGTACCATAACATCTGTATACAAACCTCCCGGTCAAAGTTTCCGGTTCACTCCCCCAAGCAATTTCAAATCACAATGTAATCGGCTTATCCTAGGTGATTTCAATAGCTATAATATATTGTGGGACTACGCATAATCGGATGAAAGTGGAAATGCCGTGGAGGATTGGACAGACACCAGTAATCTTGCTCTAATCCGTGATGCTTAAACTACCACACTCTTTCCAAAGTAACGTATGGAGAAGGGGTTATAATCCTGAACTATGCTTCGCAAGCATTATACAATCCCGGATTATCAAATACATCCAAAACAATCATGGAAAGATACAAGAAGTTATACGATAAAGACCCTTCAGTGAAGAAACGGTAGAGTGTGGAAAAATGCTGATGAAACAGTTAAGGACATCAAGACAGGAGAAGTGGATCGAGACATTGGAAAAAATGGATATGACACATAGCAGCAAGATTGCATGGAGTCTTATTAAAAAACTTAATGGTGACCAAAAAGAACGTAAGCAACATTGCAATGTCACAGCAGACCAGGTCGCTACACAACTCCTACGGAATGGGAAAACAAAAAGGAACCCTAAAACAAAAAGGAATTTTAAAATTCCAAAAATTGTTAGAAACCTCAACAAAGAAACGAACCACCTAGAAATACCTTTTACTATCAAAGAACTCAAAAATGGCATAAATACAATGAAAAAAGGGAAAGCCGCAGGGATAGACGATATATGCACTGAACAGATCAAGCACCTGGGACCAATGGTAAAAAAACTGGATACTACAACTTTTCAACGAATGTTGTAAAAACTATAAAATCCCGAAAACCTTGAGAAAATCCAAATAATAGCTGTGCTTAAACCAGGGAAAGACCCGGAGAACCCTAGTAGCTATAGACCGATCTCTCTGTTATGCCACTTTTTCAAACTCTACGAGAGGCTGATCCTAACACGGATAGAAAAAAAGGTGGACGAACAACTTATCCCACAACAAGGAGGTTTCAGACCGGGAAAGTCATGCACTGGTCAAGTTCTCGCACTGACAGAACATATAGAGGAGGGCTTTGAAGGAAAGTATATAACAGGGGTTGCATTCGTAGACCTGACGGCGGCCTATGATACAGTCAGGCACAAAACGCTACTCTCCAAGATATATAAAACGCTTAAAGACTACCACTTGGTGAGAGTCATGGACTCGTTGCTCCAAAACAGACGTTTATTCGTTACCTTGGAGGGCAAAAGAAGTAGGTGGAGAAACCAACTGTGGCTGTAGAAGGTACAGGACACAGCATTGGCCACGACGTAACAGCGCCAAACAACAGAAGGTACAGGACACAGCATTGGCCACGACGTAACAGCGCCAAACAACAGAAGGTACAGGACACAGCATTGGCCACGACGTAACAGCGCCAAACAACAGAAGGTACAGGACACAGCATTGGCCACGACGTAACAGCGCCAAACAACAGAAGGTACAGGACACAGCATTGGCCACGACGTAACAGCGCCAAACAACAGAAGGTACAGGACACAGCATTGGCCACGACGTAACAGCGCCAAACAACAGAAGGTACAGGACACAGCATTGGCCAGACTAGTTTAATAACTGTTGACTATTTAGTCCCACAAGGAAGCGTCCTGGCACCGATGCTCTTCAATATATATACAAATGACCAACCCATTCCAGCTCACTCCAAAAACTTCCTATACGCTGACGACCTGGCCACATGCGTCCAAGGAAAACACTTTTCCGAAGTAGAACAAAAACTTAAAAGCGCTCTTAAAGCTATGTCTGCCTACTACGACGAGAACTATTAAGACCTAACCCTTCCAAAACACAAGTATGCGCTTTCCATCTCCGTACAAAAGAAGCTATGCGAAAACTACAAGTCTCATAGAACGGAAGCACCTTGGAGCACACAGACCAGCCTAAATATCTTGGAATTACCCTGGACCGGGCTTTAACCTACAAGCATCACTGCATCAAAACAAGACAGAAGGTAATAACGAGAAAGCTTACGGGAAGTAGATGGGGAGCAAATCCTAACGTTATCCGATTAACTGCACAAGCAGGCCGTGCCATGGCTAAGGCGGTTAGTCGCCGGCCTCTCACCTCGGAGGCCCGGGTTCGATCCCAGGTCAAGTCCATGTGAGATTTGTGGTGGACAAAGTGGCACTGGGACAGGTTTTTCTCCGAGTTGTCGGTTTTTCCCTGTCGATTTAATTCCACTGGTGCTCCATTAATTGTACAACTTGGTAAAAAACTGCTGATCCATCTATCATCATCATTAGGGTTGCACAAAAAGCCTTAAGGCTGTGGTGCGAGGGCCCTTCATCACAAACGAAAAAAAAAACTGCACAAGCACTTTGCTTTTCAACTGCAGAATACGCATTACCAGTGTGCAATAGATTTGCCCATACCAAGCAAGTCGACATGGCGCTAAACTAGACATGTAGGATAGTGACAGATGTATGAAACCAACGCCATTGCCAAACCTCTATAGAGCGGCAGGCTTCGCAGCTCCTACATCCCGTCGGAAGGCAGCGGAACACATAGAGAAGATCAAGCAAACCGTCGATGAGCGACACGCACTCTACGGAGCCAGAACACTACAGAGAAGATTAAAATCGCGGAATAGCTTCCTCGGAACAGTGCAAGTTGAACCACCTGAAGACTTCCCTCTTACCTAGATTTGCCCTGGTAGCCACCTCCTTGATTTCAATACTTGGAAATCTCTTAACCGCGTTAGAACAGGGGTGGCACCAGTAAAAACAAATATGGTGAAATGGGGCAAAACAAACTCCGACGACCTGTATTGTGGCTGTGGAGAGGTACAAGATATGGGACATCTCCTGTCATGCAGGGACTGCCCCCAGAAATGCACCCTCGAGGATTTATGGCTTGCAAATAAAAAAGGATTTGACGTAGCCCAATACTGGGCAAAAAAATCTTTAATTTAATGGTCCGGACATGATAAAGTAAAGTGAAGTAAAGTAAAGTAGGGGTTTGATGAAGAGCGAAGTTACAAAAACAAAGGTGGATACACAGACGAATTGCTCGCATTTTGGATGCTGCTTCGGGCATAAAGAAACGTGAAGATCAACTGAGACGAACAACACGCGATCTTCGCACACGAGTTGCAAAGTGCTGAGGTTGACGGTGGGATTTTGGAACATTTATTGTGAACTGTAACAAATTTGTCATTCTGTGTAACAGATTTGTCATTTAAACGTTAAATTAAAATTAAATTAACAATAAGTAATTTATCTTTCTTTATTACCATTCACAATGCTTTCGTATTTTTAGATTCAAACAGCTCTATCTCGATAACCATTCAGAATTAGACACATGTTCATATGAATTTTTTCTCACAATCGATATTATCACGTCCCAAAACATTGACCTTTGCTCTTGAATCACCCTGTATATTCACTAATCATATACCTCAGTATACACCGGTCAGTATACGAGCCGAGATTCGAAAGCAGGTATTTCGCATACAGAGCAGGACTGTTACCTGTTCCTGACAATAACAGTTACGTGTACCGGTCACGCTGTTTCTTGTTACGTGATAGGCCTACCGTGTGCCCACTCACTGCACGCTGCTTAGGCCCGAATATCTTTCGGAGAAATTTATTTTTAAAGACTTTAAATTTTTTCTCACAGTAAGAAAACTATTTTTTTACGAATGACAAAATTAATGTTTCTTATACCTCGACTGTTTTTTTTAAATCATTTTCCACTCACAGTTCAGCCTGACGCAAATCGACACAAAACAAAAGACAGCTACCTTAAAAATTACCTTGTGCTGGCTACTCAACGTGTTCTCGGCCACCGAAACGTCTGACTCCAGAAACTGCAATGAGCTGTCAGCTTCGGCGACCTTCCGGTTTTATGTTAGGTTTTAGCTACATTTGGAGGGTTGCTCGCCCTCACCACTGCAGACACGGAACTGCCGGGGCTTCTTTCCTTCAGGAATTATCCGAAGGCTGTCAGAAGGAGCGACACGAAACGTGACGGATTTGTGTGTAAGTGCGCAAGACGGTTTCCTGGTTTTATGCAAAACCATCAAATGTCGTGAAACTTTTAACCAGTTGGCGTAGTACTTCAATCTATGTAACCATAAAATCAATAAATAGGTTTTAAACAATACTTCAAAAATTTTACGTAAAATTTCTGAGCATCGTTTTTTACCCAATAATTAATGTATTAACGAAAGAATGCCAAACAAATAGTGATTGCCAGAATGGAATAAATAAGGAAAACAGGAAGACCACGGAAAAGATGGACTGATAATTTAAGAGGATCTGACGATAATGATATTAAGACATATCCATGCAGTTTCCAGAGACCGGAAGGCACAGAGGATGACAGGATAGGAAGCCAAGGGCCACAACGGACTGTCGTACTTGAGAAGAAAGAATTTATATCGACTTAATAAAAACAAAAGTAAACTTTTCCCTGCCGACGGAATAAGGCAGATGGGAGTAGAGGTATAGCTCCACTCGTTCTTAATCTCGACACTAGATGAAGGCGAGTGGTTAATTTCACGCCTCAGCCGCTTTAACCCCGGGAAATGACGGTGTCCATTGAATAGGAGACTGGTCCCCAATGGACTTTTGGAGAAGAGAAATGTCTCTTGCTCCTACCGGCATTCGAACCCCGTACCGTCCAGTATGTAGCCTAGTCGCTATATCGACTGCGTAATCGACTTCATAGGAGGTGAAGTTTAGCTAACGTCGCTGGACTGGCCGAACGTTCTGTAGCCGTCGTAATGCGTCGAAAGACTACTGTAGTTCTATGTAATTGTAATTGTCATTCTGTAACATTTTGTTCGTAAGTTATGAAGAAAGTAGTTCCCATTTTTGACGATTAATGCACAAGCACTGGATGGAACGTGTGGATTCGAGTTCCACTATTACTGCTGTTGCATGGTACACGCCATTTACGCGGTCTTCAAAAACATTTCAGTCCTCGCCGAAGTTAACATTCGCACTCCGAATCATTTTAGACGCTAAAATCGGAGAATTGTTTTCGGAAAACATATTTTCTTCAACTTATATTTGAGAGTTCTTACGTTTTCATAGAGGTGTAATCGTGGATTTCGGCCTTCTGGAATGTGACGCTGCATTGTGAAGGAATTTGTTACCGAAGTGTGGCACTGTTAAATAATTATTAACCAAATAGATGATTAATGATCAATGCCTGACAGATTTCGATGATTTGTGGCTACTGTCGGTCATTTTGTTATTTGTGGCTACTGTCGATCATTTTGTTATTTGTGGCTACTGTCGGTCATTCTGTTATTTGTGGCTACTGTCGTCATTTGTTTTGTGGGTACTGCGGCCATTTTGTTATATGTGGCTACTGTCGGCCATTTCATAACTTGTAGCTTATGTCGGCCATTTTATAGCTGTGGCTACTGTCGGCCATTTCATAACTTGTAGCTTATGTCGGCCATTTTATAGCTGTGGCTACTGTCGGCCATTTAATAACTTGGCTACCGTTGGCCATATCCGAGCGGTGTCACTGTTTAAGAACATTCTGTACCGCACTGTTGGCACTTACAAGGTTGCGGGCCGATGTGTGAGTGTAAGAACGACACAAGTAGGCTACATGTACTTGAGCCCCTGAAAGTCAGAGTAAAGGAGAAGAAAGAGACAAAGACAGGAGAAAGAGAAATGACACAAAGCGTAAAGCAAAATGTGATACGTAGATAAATAAATACACCCAATCCTCCTCAGAGGAATAGAAAGGTAAAGAAGGAACAGGGGCGTAGCTAGGGGCAAGTGATGCGGCCGCCCTAGGCGGCAGACTCCAGAGAGCGACAAAATGGATATTTTGAATAAAAAATAGCCGATTTTCTGCGGTCAACAAATTTTAAATTGTTGAGTCAACTGAAAGGAAATTGAATAAATAACTGTGATTGTTTTAAAGTTGATAATTTCTGTTAAGGGTGGCCTTGTGATTACTCGCTCCGGGCCCCCCAAAACCCCACTGCCTCCCGTCCTTTCAGTATATTTTCCTAAGATTCATCATAGTGCTAAAATTTCGGCTGTTTGTCGGTTTTCCAAGATCTCGCTCTTCAGTGTCTTTCTTAACCTATAAATCTGCATGCTTTTATTTTCTCCTCCATGCAACTTGGGATTTTGACATTTAATAATTTATGAAATCAAACAATATAAATTATACAGAAACAAATGTCAATTTGGTACAGTTACAACAGTTTTAGTCTAAGGACGACTTACATATTTGCTATCTTTATATACAAACTGCAGCATTCTCGGCTTCTCTGCAGTTGGTCACAGACACTGCCGTCACTTTACATACAGGTAATGCGCACCACCTTGAAAAAATCGTGCCAGCGCGACATTCACTACCCTAGCAGTACTACATGAAATGCGTAACTGACGACATTTGTGGTTAGGTCATATGCTAAACTGTCCAGTAATTCTTCATGTAAAACAGAAGGCTGAGCGCGCACAACGTGAATTTATGGGCACGTTGAATGTGCCATCTAGTGACTAATTGTTGAGTTTTGTCTTGACGATATTGCAGCCGCAGCGGACATGTGGCTGCGATAAGAAGAGAAATCGAACATGAATGGTAACTACGTAAGGATTTGGTAGGAGGTGGTCGCGGTTTATTGACAATCAGACGTAGCCTACTGTTCCACCATTCGTCTGGAGAAGCTGAGGAAATCAAAGACACTTCCCCCCCCCTCCCCCCCAGTACAAGTCCAGACCATTACCACTTTTATTGGCTCGACAGCCCCTTGGGGGCCTAGGCCTCCTCATTTTTCGAAGCTTCACGATCACACTCAGACACACCACAGTCGGTAGGACTCCTCTGGACGAGGGACCAGTTCGTCGCAGAGACCTCTACCTGACAACACACAACACTCACAAGAGACATCCTCCGGTGGGATTCGAACCCACAATCCCAGTAAGCGAGCGGCCGCAGACCCACGCCTTAGACCGCACGGCCACTGAGATCGACATTACCTCTGCTACAACGTCCAAAAAGAGGAGGAAATTCGTCAGTGTCGGTGTGTACTGCACATCTGACAATAACTTATAATTACTGTTTTACGTCCAGTTACTGTCTAATGGTATTACTCAGTAACATGTAGTTCCTTTCCCCATTACAATTACTGCACGTATAACGTCTTGTCACAGCAAGTAGCAGTGTCTTACAAATTCCCCCCATTTTCGTGAAATAGCAAATCATTCCTTCCGCTTGAAAACTGCGAGTTCTTTTGCAGCAAACTTTCCTGCAGAGCAAGCAATCTGCACAGAAAACCGCTTCAGCACAGCCTGTGACCTTGACCGTGGTTATCGCTGCTGTTCCTTATACTTTAACCTAGCAGGTGGTTCTACTACTCTAATCAAAAGAAGTTCTGTACATAATGCATAGGATAAAACATTTAAAGAATGACAGCCTTCAGAAATGTCAAGTGGTCGTAATTGCGGACTTCAGTTTTGTATCAGCTCTGTACCAAGAACGTTTGTTTCACAATTTAAATGCAGTATGAAAGCTTGCATGCTGATATAATCTAGTTAGGCCTATAGTGGCACTGGTAGTTACTCGTTCGAGGGATGTTAGTGAAGGACGCGGAGTGATATGTGTTCGTGAGAGACTAGTTCAGTGACAGCATTAATTTGGTAAGAGTTCGTGGTGGTTGTTAAAGTTTGAAGTTAGATCGGTTACTTTTGCGTGTAAAACAACGCAGACCAAAGGTTTAATAATACGTTTTCTGTTGTGGCTGTTGTCACAGCGAATTACATTGAAGGTTTGCTAGAAGATACGTTGAGTTCGTGAGTCATAGACATGTAGCGTGGGCCTGTTGGTGTGTGTCGAATACCAAGATGTCTGTCGGTCAGAATGTACTGGAGTATAAAAAAGGGAACCTAACAAATTCAAACCACAGGGTGAAGTGAATAATTTACAATTTTTTTAAACAAGATATGATCGTTGTTACTTGAAATTATTTTACTGTTTTTAAGATGTGATGGTTCGTGTTTAAAGCAAAGAGTGTAAAGTGAAGCAGCAGCAAATTACAGAAATATCGCGAAAAAGGAGGGACAAATTCAAGAACACGATCGGGAGCACACAGAAAGCAGGTATGGTCTTCAAAACGTTGTTAAATTAGCTAAATTGTTATTTGTAATCAGTGGGAAGTGACGAGATATTTTGAACAAGTAAATTACCTACGTCGAAGGATTGTAATGAGGCCGATATTTGTGCATTACTGGACAACACAAGATATTGTGGCCGGAATCAAGTAGGAGCAGTCGCTGATTTTATGGAGTCTTTATACAAAAGCAAGAAGTAGGTTTTGCTGAATCGTTTGTAACAGCTTATATGCTGTGGAAGTAAATTCAGAACTTAAAAGTTTCGCACATTGTGACAGTGGTTGATGCATTTTACTCTTATTTTGTTGGCCATTTTCCATGTTCTGAAGTATGTTTAATACAAAACGTCGTTACTGGAGTGGACTGAACTCCCGAAACGTCTTGTATATTAAATATATCTCATACCGGGGCGTTGGTTGCGGGGGGCGGTGGTGGTGGCGAATGGTGTGTCCGCTTGCGGCGGCAGAGTCCAAGGGACGACAAAATAATATTAAAAATAAATAATTCAATTTTCTTTGCCTAACAAATTTTAAATTATTCAGCCAAATAAAAGAAAAATAGATAAATAATTGTTACTTTTTTCTATTTCACCTTTCTGCCAGGGACGGCTATTGTGCTTACTCGCCCCGTCAGGGGCGTAGCTAGGAGGGGGGGGGGGAGTTGTGCGACCGCCCCGGGCAACACAGACCAAGGGGCAGCAAAGTGAGCAACAAAATATTTTAAATGAAAAAAAAAAAAAGGAATTATGTTATGCGCTCAACAGTTTTTAAAATACAGACAAAAATAGCACGAAATTCAATAAATAATTTCCATTTTTTCTAAGTTTATAATTTATGTTACGGGTGTCTATTGTGATTACTCTCCCCGGTCTTTAAAAATTCCTAGCTACGCCACTGCCCCCTGCCAGCTACGCCACTGCGAAGTAAGGAAACAACAGAAAACAACACAAAATATGGGTATACCGACTGTCAAAGTGTACTTACATCATCTGTTTGAAAGTCACTCAACGCTTCTGCTTCATTGTTAGCCTCAAGTCACGTGATCTGTTTGTCTAAACACGTTTCTTTCTCTCATTTCCGATTAGCTGTTGATATTTCAGATTTATTGTTGAATTTCAAATCATGTAATTAAATGCTAAAACAAGGGCAGCCCAATTAGTTTAGACTAAGAAGTACAACGACATTTTTCCACAGAATAAAAATAGGAGCTCTTGAGCAGATAACCTCCAAAAAGCGTCCGGCTGATAATCTGACAAGTAAAAGGTTTAGGAAAAGCGAGAGCAATATTAGAGATTATGACAGTGTAAAGGAAGATAGGAGAGTCTGAAGGAATATGACAAGAAGTGACTACCTTTATCCTGGTTAGGGGCTATAAAGAACCATTGCCTACTCTGAAAGAAGAAACGAAAGAGGAAGAGATAAAACCAAGATGATAGGAAGAAGGTCGACCTCGGTGGACTAGTGGTTAGCGTGCTGGCCACTGGACCCAAGGTTCGCGGGTTCGATGGATTTTTAAGGGTGATAAAAATCCGGAGCACCACTTCCTTCGGAGGGAAGTAAAGCCGTCGGTCCCATGTAGTAGATTTACGGCATGTAAAAGAACCTTACGATCATGAATAGAAATGTTTCGTAAGCTAAATTCAAAGCCTCCATTTCTCACCCAAGTCTCCTGACTGCCTGCCAGATGGCTCTGGCGGACACATCAGGATCGATAGAACAGTAGCGCGGCCAGTTGTCCAGTCACCAACTGCCACGAATGCGCACGACTCAGTAACCTCGGAAAGAGGAGGCAAGAGGAGGCCCGAGCCCATATAGGGCTGTTGAGCCATGATTATTATTATTATTATTATTATTATTATAGGAAGAAGATGAAAAAGGAAAACAAGAAGATGGAAAGGAACTATCACAATAGTAAGCATATGGAGAATAAAATGGAAGATGACGAGGAGAAAAAAAAAGAGATAAGATCAAGCAGAATAAGGTAAAATAAAATTAAAGGGATAAACTTAAGCTTATTTAGCATTGCACTCATGTAAATATATTCAACATGTACCTAGTTTCTCCTCTGTGAATTAAGAACATCTCTCTTCCTATACATTCACGCAGCGAATATGAGAGCAAATATTGGCTCAGTTCTTCTCGGTTTTAACATAGGTCTAATGTGTTTCAAATTGGTTCAGCTGACTTCACAGAAATGTTAGAATCTGCGTTTGTAAAGTTGTATGATGTGTATTTGAAGGCTGCTGTTGACTTAGCGTGCAAAACGTAACAAATTAAATCCATATTTATAGCTTGAGACTTCTTGGACAGTTGCTGTCGGTTTCCTATACCGTATATACAGAGTATACACAAAAGAATGGTGCGGTTTCCATACTAAATACATAGTAAACCGCACCATTCTTTTGTGTATACCCTGTATACGTATATAAGAATGTATATAATTAGACCGACGGAGAATTTTGACACCACATCCGTGGTTTGTACTTGAGTCTGGCGTGTAACAGCGGAATGGACAAGATGGGGGATATGCAAGGTTCAGCGTGCTGTTATCACAGGATGAGTCATGGCGGTCTGCAGACCGGGTGCCCTGCATTTGATATCGCACTCTCGTGCATTTACTGTACACTCATGTTGCAGAATACCATCGCTTTTTGCAAAATTGCGAAAAGCGACTATTAGCTTTATCATGTCTTGTCTGCCCGTCCCCATGAAGCAACTCGGCTCCCACTGGACGGATTTTCATGGATTTCAGCATTTTTCGAAAATCTCCCTGAAAAATTCAACGTTCATTAAAATCCGACAAGAATAACGGGTACTTTACATGAAAATCTATGTACACTTATGATATCTTGCTGAATTTTTCTTAGAATGAGAAATGTTTCAGATAAAAGCTGTAGAAAGAAAACTCACATTTTATGTTCAATAACTTTTTTTCCGAAAATCGTGCCGTTTATGAGATAATGTGGGAAAATATGGTACAGCCAGACAGGCCACAGATGACAATATAATACGGCGCATGCGCTTTGCATGCTGGATAACTAAGGCTACAGACACACACTTAGAATATGCAATACTTATTGCTTTCCCACGGCAACTATGGTTACGCGAACGCGCCTCTATGTTACGTTATACGTACATTGCCTGTCTTGGTCTTGATATTTTAGTACATAATGCACAAAAAATCCGTTTCCCATTATTTATGACATCTATACGCTACTATACAAAGTACAGTTGCAGACAACAGGAATCTTGCTCGAGAAGGCTGTGGGTTGGTATCCCCCTGAATAGACTAACTAACTAACTAACTCCATGGAGTAGAGTTCTTCTTGAGAAGCTAACAGGTCCTCAGCTAGTCAAGAAATTCCCCGCGTTTTATGGAACCCGAAGGTTCATTACCGCACTCACAACAGCCCGGCACCTCTCCCTATCCTGAGCCATATCAATCCAGCCCATGCCCCCATCCCACTTCTTGAAGATCCATTTTAATATTATCCTCCCATCTACGCCTGGGTCTTCCAAGTAGTCTCCTTCCCTCAGGTCTCCCCACCAAAATCCTGTATGCACCTCTCCCCTCACCCATACGTGCTACATGCCCCGCCCACCTCATTCTTCTTGATTTGATCACCCGAATAATATTTGGTGATCAGTACAGATCATTAAGTTCCTCGTTATGTAGTCTTCTCCACTCCCCTGTTACCTCGTCCCTCTTAGGCCCAAATATCCTCCTCAGCACCATATTCTCGAACACCCTCAGCCTATGTTCCTCCCTCAGTGTGACAGACCAAGTTTCACACCCATACAAAACAACAACAAAATTATAGTTCTGTATATCTTAATCTTTGTATTTTTGGATAGCAAACTGGAAGACAGAAGATCCTGCACCGAACGATAACAAGCATTACGTGACTTCAATCTGCTCTTAATTTCTTCCTGAATGGAATTTCGATTTGTTAGGGTTGTTCCCAAATATTTGAACTGTTTCACCCTTTCAAAGGATTTATTACCTCCCCTGAATAGACTAGGTAGCAAATTGCGGACATTGTTACAATTAGTGACGCGGCAGTTTTACTCAGGATCTACCATCAGTCATACAATAAATAACGAATGAATAAGATAACTAAGATAAATCAACTAATTGGCGCGGATGTTTAGAATAGGAGAAATGCAAAGTTACCTACTGCCACGATATTGTTAGGGCTTAAGTGCCAGCGCGCAAGATAAGGAGCAGGCGAGGTATGCAACATGCAGTGCCATGTAATTGTGTTTGTAGCCGGATTTTTGGTTTCGCGTTTATTTGCCCGCGCTTTCTGAAATAAATGGTCGAAATGGCAGGAATTTTTAAAAATCTGGCAAGATGGGAAGTTAATTTTTAACGTGGCATATTTTAAGCGCAAAGTTTACCTTCAGAAAATTAAAATTCAAATAAATCACGTAAGATGTCTGTCCAAACACGCGGTCTTCAACGTGAGAGTTGAACTGAAGTAAAAAGTCACGAGGTCCAACCAAATTTCCACTAATTCCGGTTCCTGAAATATCTCAGCAACGAATTCAATCTTCAAGTGATTATGTGAAGTCTAACCCCATGTTTCAAAACGTAGTATTGTTTCAGAGACACTAGTGCCCCTTTCCTTACGGCCGACATTTTGGTATCAGTTAGGGTCGTTGTGACATCACGCAGCGGGGAAGCCTGTCAATGCCCTAGACGCAGCCGTATATGTGACAAAAGCCTGCGTCCAGGGGCGCTTATAACAGGCACACTGGGTAGGCGAGCCGTCATAAACGTAAACAGATTTAGAGGTATTGACGTCGTAATGCCTCTATCGAAGCACTACACTTGAAGACGTAGAGGGAACGTATAGATAAGGTTCCATATATTCTTAACCACGTCACTAGGTACATTTGAGTGCCTAGCTTCATGTTCCGACGGCATTACAGTAAAATGGACTCATTTATGATATCAAAAAAACAACAGATCAACTTTAGACGATCCATAATCCGTGCCAGGGGTGCATCCGAGGGGGGGGGGGTTCTGCAGCCCGCAGCCCCCCCCCCAAACCCCCCAAAACCGAAATTTAAAAAAACTGATTTAGTAGATAAAAGTTTTACGTGATTTACCCTTCAGCCGAAATCAGCCACTGAAATCGACTGATGACTGGTACATTAGAATTTTGAAAAATAAATTAATAAAATTAAAAAAAAAAAAAGTTAGAACACTGTGATTGAGTCATGTAACATATAGTTATATTTGTATGTATATAAATGCAGGTGCTGACAGTGTTATGTTGTACTTATGACATGATTTTTATAACATAATTTTTAAAATCAAACATAAATTATATATAGCCTCAGGGTCACCCCCCCCCCCCCCAATAGATAATTCTGGGTGCGTACCTGATTCTTACATTAATTGAATGTATATAATATAGTAGTAATACCAACAAAATGGACACAGTGAAACACTTTTTATATACAATAATGTCCTACATATTTCGGCCACTCACGTGGTCTTCTTCAGGGAGGTGATACAAAGGATAAGAATTCAAGGATAAGACAATTATTGAAGTGACAGAACCAATCCAAGGTATAAAATAGAAATGATAAAATCATAGTTTAAAGTACGTAATGTAAGATTTTGCTGTAAGAGTGACATTAGTGAATGTGTGGTATACACAGACGTCACATGTAGTAATGCACCATCCAAGGGAATGTATTTGTGACGTAAACAGCACAGTAAACCAGTCTGTACTGCGGTGTTGTTTACATCACAAATACATTCTCTCGGATGGTGCATTATTACATGAAAAATCTGTGTATACTTGGACTGCTTGAACCTTGAAGATGGGACCGATATATTGTCCCGAAACGTCGGTAACTGAACCACCAATCTACGCTGCGTAACATCGCAGAAGAGCGAAGATCTCATTTATACCGCGGCGGAAGTCTGAAATCACCCAGTAGTGTGTAAACCCGATAGCCATGGCTCGCAGTTTAGCGCAGTGTCGAATTATTCTTTAATCTCCTCTGATGTCAGTTATATATATACCGACGTTTCGGTATAGATGCGAACAAAATTGAGCCTAAAGAAATACGCCAGCCACCAGCAGTACTTCCGTCGGTACGCCCATATGTAACAACTTAAGAGACTTTGAACGGGTTCTCACGAAATTTGAAAAACGGCGAGTTTTAAAACTCGTTGACCCGTTGTAATTTAGGTTTAAGTAGGCAAATGTCAGCGGACATTACCACGCAGATTTGGCCTACATGGCCTTCTGACTGAAGTGGAGAAATAATACGTTACGTATGTATCGGAGCTGCGAACATTTAGAAAAAGGAATTGTGAACAAAATACAGTAATCATTTGTTGAGGGATTTGGTCTTCTGGACGTAAAGATGCATCACTGGATGGATGGTCCCCGACGTTTCGAATGACCGTGTTGCATTAATTCTCAAGGTAAAGGTAAATTTCACTCTATAACCTGCCATGAAGACAGAGGAAGCAGTAGGGGTATAACTCTACTCTTTCTTTAACCACGGTGCTAGATGGGCGTGGGTTGTCAGTGCCACATTCAGGCCGCTTTACCCCTGGGAATGACCCGGTATCCATTGTACAGGAGGCTGGGTGGACCCCAGGGCCGTTCTGGACGGGTGGGGAAAATTTCGTCCCCCATCGGGATTCGATCCCTGGACCGTCCAGCCCGTAGCGTAGTCGCTATACCGACTCAGCTATCCCGGCCCACTTTAATTGTCAAGGGTCAAATAAACCGAAATATTTATTCACAATATTTGTAAACCAACAAATGCACTATATTATCAAGTGTTGTTTAATATCCCTACATATGTTTCGGCTCCAGTTGAACCATCTTCAGGGGGTCAAGGTTACTTCATATTACATCCATTAGTTAATCTGATGATATAATGTATGTATAAATACCACAATATAAAGTGAAGTGCATTTGTTGGTTTATAAAAATTGTGAATTATTATCAAATTGCACGGTGGATAGGTATAATATGAAATTCGAAAGAATCATTGTTGATCTAATTGACCCGTCAACGTAAGGCAAAAGTTTCCTCCGAAACGCCGGGAACCATTTACCGAAACGACGAAGCGTCAGGTGTCAGAAGACCGGAGTCATCAGTTACACTCTTGTGAAAACCCCAAAACTCTTTCATACCTTTATTGTTCGGTGCAATTTTTCGGAAGAATTTTGAGTCTTAAATGCTGAAACTGTTGTTGCGTCGTATTTTAACTGCAGAACAACTGGAATGACTGTGCTCAAAATTTGGTATGAAGATCTTTGCATATTCTTCCCGCACTCACGATACTTATGAGAGGAAGTTCAGTTCGGCGTCCCGTGACTGCATGCAGCAATACAGCTGTTACGTCACATGTTCAAAGTTAACAGTAAAGTTGTCCCTGTGTGCGCCTTGAGGGTATCCGTATCCTCGGCACTAGATGGAGGTGAGTGGTCAAACTTCACGCTCCACCCGCCTTACTCCCACTGAAGTGACACATTGTACTCGTTAAATAAGAGTCTGTGTAGGACCCACGAGCCAGTCTGTACTTTTGGGTAAGAGAAAATCTATTCTCCTGCCGGGATACAAACCCCGACCTCGTCCAAATTATATGTACGTTTTCTAATTTGTTTCAATTAAAGCAGCAGTCAGCTGGACGACAGTTTATGAAGTGTGAACACATCAGTTGAAGTAGCTGGACTGTTTATTAGCTCTTGGCCAATGTGTTTCATCAACGTAATTTGAACACAATTGTCCTCTTCTGTTGAAGCTTGGTCTCTCACATTGAGGGAGGAACATAGGCTGAGGGTGTTTGAGAATAGAGTGCTGAGGAGGATATTTGGGTCTAAGAGGGACGGGGTAACAGGGGAGTTGAGAAGACTACATAACGAGGAGCTTTATGATCTGTACTATCACCAAATATTGTTCGGGTGATCAAATCAAGGAGGATGAGATGGGCGAGGCATGTGGCAAGTATGCGAGACAGGAGAGGTGCATACAGGATTTTGGTGGGGAGACCTGAGGGAAAGAGACCACTTGGAAGACCTAGGTGTAGATGGGAGGATAATATTAAAATTGATCTTCAAGAAGTGTTATGGGGAGGCATGGACAGGATTGATCTGGCTAAGGATAGAGACAGGTGGTGGGAGCTTGCGAATGCGGTAATTAATCTTCGGGTTCCATAAAACGGGCGGAATTTCTTGACTAGCTGAGGAACTGTTAGCTTCTCAGGAAGGACTCTGCTCCAAGGAGTTAGTTTGGTTTGTCATATTCTGTTGACAGTGAGAATTTCCTTATTTGGTGTTGTATGTAGTGATATTGTGGACTTTTTCCATGGTGCTAGATCTTCAAAATCACAATATTCCGGAATCTGGTTCGGATTGCTTCTTCGTGTACCATGAAGTACGGACCACTTGTTTCCAGGTCTTCTGCAGGTTGTTTCGCACCTCATTCTGTCATCTGATGAAGGGAACACATCCGGTTACGAGATATTGTGGTTTTGAAACATTGTAGCAACAATATGCAGTGTGCGAAGTTCGTGTCATCATGATACTTATTACAACAATCAGTAAACTATTACAGGGTAGCCAAAGTACGTATAACCTAAGATTGTGGTCCGTTCGCGTAACTATTTTCGCAATGTAAACACTAATCTTTTTCCCTCTCTATTGTTGATGTACATAATCTATTACATTGTCAACAATGTAATAAATATTTAAAGCTTTGCCGTGGAAGCCCAGCAATGCGTTCTTTCCATTGATAAGCTACATATGTCGCTGCCAGCAATATGAAAGACACTAAGGTATTCCTGTAAAGTGTCCGATGTTTTAGTCCGATTGAAACAAAATTTGGAGTTTCTGGACAGATTTTCGTAAAAGTCGCCAATATCAAATTTCATGTAAATCCACCCACTGGGAGCCGCACTGGTACATGGGGACAGACGGACGAGCGGACGTGAAGAAGCTAACAGATGCGTTTTGATATTTATGGGGACGCACCAAAAATCTTATTTGGTAATTAACGTAACAGATAATGTAAGTATAACGTAAAATTGAGGCGCTTTCGAGTAAGAATTGTTGCCGTGGAAAAGCAGTAAGTATTACATATTGTGAGTGTGTGTCTGTAGCCTTAGTTATCCAGCATGCAAAGCGCATGCGCCGTATTATATTGTCATGTGTGGCCTGTCTGGCTCTACCGTATTTTTCCACTATCTCATAAACGGCACGATTTTCGGAAAAAGATTATTTAACATAAAATGTGTGTTTTGATTTCCTCTACAACTTTTGTCTGAAATATTTCTCATTCTAAGAAGAATTCAGCGAGATATTACCATAAATGCACATAGGTCTTCATGTAAAGTACCCTTTATTATTGTCAGATTTTAATGAAACTTAAATTTCCTAGACAGATTTTCGAAGAATATTCAAATACCGAATTTCATGAAAATTCGTCAGGTGAAAGCCGAGTTGTTCCATGCGGACGGACAGACGTGGCGAAGCTAATAGTCGCGTTTCTCGATTTTGTGAACGCGCCTACTACAAGGCTTGAAACTCAATCAGCATTTGACTAAACATTCATACCATCCTGACATGTTGCTAGTGTGGTCTTGTGGACCGTTAACGTCTGACTGCAACTTCAGACATTGAAACCGTAAAGTATATTGCGGAGAGCCGGGTAGCTCAGTAGGTATAGTGACTACGAGGGAACGTGTTTGGAATACGTGCAGGGCCTACGGATTTATGTATATCTTCATTAAGGTGTCCAGATCATCCCTCGGGCCCACCCAATCTAGGGTAAAGCGGCCGGGGCGTGAAGCTAACTATTACCAATTTTATACCGAGTTTAAAAATGAGTGGAGCTTACTTCCCTCGCCTCATATGCCTTCACTGTCTACATAGAGAAAACATTAGAAATAAATATTGAGAGGGATTTATAATGTTATTTATGTAACACACGTTTACATAATGTTTCCAACTTTTGAAAGTATCTTGGGCAATTCCTGGAAAGTTATATTGTACTAGTCTGCGCCTTCTAAATCCTCTTACTGATATATCTACGCTTCCGCACGTGGCTCGACACGTGACTGCGTTAGAAGGCGTTACGTAAGTTCTACGTCTGTCGTATGCGCGTGGAAATAAGCCGTGTTACTTTAGTGTGTTTATGCTTTTCCTCAGTCACTGCCGATCTGTGAAGATAAGGTTTAAGGTGAAGGTAAAATTGCACCTGGAGATAATTAAGCGACACATCTTGATGGTGTATGAGGGGTAGTATAGGCATAGCTCCATGCATTTTTACTTCGGCGGTGGAAAGAAGTTTGTTGTCAGCGTCACGTTTCAGGCAAAATTATTCGCTCGGAGATATTCCCCGGTAGCCATTGAACAGAATGCTTTTTTTTTTTTTTTTTTTTTTGTGAGGGGGCCCCGCAGCTACGCACCGCAGCCTTAAGGCTTATTGTGCAACCCCTGTGATGAAGATGAAGTTGAGCAGTTTTTTTTTACCAAGTTGTACAAGTAATGGAGCACCAGTGGAATGAAATTGACAGAGGAAAACCGAAGTACTCGGGGGGGAAAAATCTGTACCAGTGCCACTTTGTCCACCACAAATCCCAAATGGACCGACCCGGGATCGAACCCGGGCCTCCGCTGTGGGAGACCGGCGACTAACCGCCTGAACCATGGCATGGCCTATTTGTTTTTGAGTTACTCCCTGAGGATGGCCCATGAGGGGTCGAAACAATATCAAGATCCTAAATATTGTTAATAAAATTAATTGTGTTATGTTTCTTTAAATGTTATTACCGATTTGTTTTTCAACTTGTTTTGACCCTGAAGAGAAAAAAAACAAGTTAGAAAACGTAAGCATCGCTTAACAATTCTGTCGCTTTCTGTCACTGTTGTAATCACTTAAAAAGTAGGATGTCGTACCAAGAAAACTGTATCGAGAAATAAATGCGTGTTCTATTTTGTCTACTTTTTTTTCGAAATATTTAGCAGTTTACTCTCGATATGGGCGCTGTGACTTCATGTACAGTGTCCGCTGTAACGCGCTGTGACTTCATGTACAGTGTCCGCTGTAACGCGCTGTGACTTCATGTACAGTGTCCGCTGTAACGCGCTGTGACTTCATGTACAGTGTCCGCTGTAACGCGCTGTGACTTCATGTACAGTGTCCGCTGTAACGCGCTGTGACTTCATGTACAGTGTCCGCTGTAACGCGCTGTGACTTCATGTACAGTGTCCGCTGTAACGCGCTGTGACTTCATGTACAGTGTCCGCTGTAACGCGCTGTGTGTGACTTTATGTACAGTGTCCGCTGTAACGCGCTGTGTGTGACTTTATGTACAGTGTCCGCTGTAACGCGCTGTGTGTGACTTTATGTACAGTGTCCGCTGTAACGCGCTGTGTGTGACTTTATGTACAGTGTCCGCTGTAACGCGCTGTGTGGACTTATGTACAGTGTCCGCTGTAACGCGCTTGTGACTTCATGTACAGTGTCCGCTGTAACGCGCTGTGTGTGACTTCATGTACAGTGTCCGCTGTAACGCGCTGTGTGTGACTTTATGTACAGTGTCCGCTGTAACGCGCTGTGACTTCATGTACAGTGTCCGCTGTAACGCGCTGTGTGTGACTTCATGTACAGTGTCCGCTGTAACGCGCTGTGACTTCATGTACAGTGTCCGCTGTAACGCGCTGTGGGCTTCATGTACAGTGTCCGCTGTAACGCGCTGTGTGACTTTATGTACAGTGTCCGCTGTAACGCGCTGTGACTTCATGTACAGTGTCCGCTGTAACGCGCTGTGACTTCATGTACAGTGTCCGCTGTAACGCGCTGTGTGTGACTTCATGTACAGTGTCCGCTGTAACGCGCTGTGTGTGACTTTATGTACAGTGTCCGCTGTAACGCGCTGTGACTTCATGTACAGTGTCCGCTGTAACGCGCTGTGACTTCATGTACAGTGTCCGCTGTAACGCGCTGTGTGTGACTTCATGTACAGTGTCCGCTGTAACGCGCTGTGTGTGACTTTATGTACAGTGTCCGCTGTAACGCGCTGTGACTTCATGTACAGTGTCCGCTGTAACGCGCTGTGACTTCATGTACAGTGTACGCTGTAACGCGCTGTGTGTGACTTCATGTACAGTGTCCGCTGTAACGCGCTTGTGTGACTTTATGTACAGTGTCCGCTGTAACGCGCTGTGACTTCATGTACAGTGTCCGCTGTAACGCGCTGTGACTTCATGTACAGTGTCCGCTGTAACGCGCTGTGACTTCATGTACAGTGTCCGCTGTAACGCGCTGTGTGTGACTTCATGTACAGTGTCCGCTGTAACGCGCTGTGGTGACTTTATGTACAGTGTCCGCTGTAACGCGCTGTGACTTCATGTACAGTGTCCGCTGTAACGCGCTGTGACTTCATGTACAGTGTCCGCTGTAACGCGCTGTGACTTCATGTACAGTGTCCGCTGTAACGCGCTCTGTGTGTGACTTTATGTACAGTGTCCGCTGTAACGCGCTGTGTGTGACTTCATGTACAGTGTCCGCTGTAACGGGCTGTGTGTGACTTCATGTACAGTGTCCGCTGTAACGCGCTGTGTGTGACTTCATGTACAGTGTCCGCTGTAACGGGCTGTGACTTCATGTACAGTGTCCGCTGTAACGCGCTGTGACTTCATGTACAGTGTCCGCTGTAACGCGCTGTGACTTCATGTACAGTGTCCGCTGTAACGCGCTCTGTGTGTGACTTTATGTACAGTGTCCGCTGTAACGCGCTGTGTGTGACTTCATGTACAGTGTCCGCTGTAACGGGCTGTGTGTGACTTCATGTACAGTGTCCGCTGTAACGCGCTGTGTGTGACTTCATGTACAGTGTCCGCTGTAACGGGCTGTGACTTCATGTACAGTGTCCGCTGTAACGCGCTGTGTGTGACTTCATGTACAGTGTCCGCTGTAACGCGCTGTGTGTGACTTCATGTACAGTGTCCGCTGTAACGCGCTGTGACTTCATGTACAGTGTCCGCTGTAACGCGCTGTGTGTGACTTCATGTACAGTGTCCGCTGTAACGCGCTGTGTGTGACTTCATGTACAGTGTCCGCTGTAACGCGCTGTGACTTCATGTACAGTGTCCGCTGTAACGCGCTGTGACTTCATGTACAGTGTCCGCTGTAACGGGCTGTGACTTCATGTACAGTGTCCGCTGTAACGCGCTCTGTGTGTGACTTTATGTACAGTGTCCGCTGTAACGCGCTGTGTGTGACTTCATGTACAGTGTCCGCTGTAACGGGCTGTGTGTGACTTCATGTACAGTGTCCGCTGTAACGCGCTGTGTGTGACTTCATGTACAGTGTCCGCTGTAACGGGCTGTGACTTCATGTACAGTGTCCGCTGTAACGCGCTGTGACTTCATGTACAGTGTCCGCTGTAACGCGCTGTGACTTCATGTACAGTGTCCGCTGTAACGCGCTCTGTGTGTGACTTTATGTACAGTGTCCGCTGTAACGCGCTGTGTGTGACTTCATGTACAGTGTCCGCTGTAACGGGCTGTGTGTGACTTCATGTACAGTGTCCGCTGTAACGCGCTGTGTGTGACTTCATGTACAGTGTCCGCTGTAACGGGCTGTGACTTCATGTACAGTGTCCGCTGTAACGCGCTGTGTGTGACTTCATGTACAGTGTCCGCTGTAACGCGCTGTGTGTGACTTCATGTACAGTGTCCGCTGTAACGCGCTGTGACTTCATGTACAGTGTCCGCTGTAACGCGCTGTGTGTGGACTTCATGTACAGTGTCCGCTGTAACGCGCTGTGTGTGACTTCATGTACAGTGTCCGCTGTAACGCGCTGTGACTTCATGTACAGTGTCCGCTGTAACGCGCTGTGACTTCATGTACAGTGTCCGCTGTAACGGGCTGTGACTTCATGTACAGTGTCCGCTGTAACGCGCTGTGACTTCATGTACAGTGTCCGCTGTAACGCGCTGTGACTTCATGTACAGTGTCCGCTGTAACGCGCTGTGACTTCATGTACAGTGTCCGCTGTAACGCGCTGTGTGTGACTTCATGTACAGTGTCCGCTGTAACGGGCTGTGACTTCATGTACAGTGTCCGCTGTAACGCGCTGTGTGTGACTTCATGTACAGTGTCCGCTGTAACGGGCTGTGACTTCATGTACAGTGTCCGCTGTAACGCGCTGTGACTTCATGTACAGTGTCCGCTGTAACGCGCTGTGTGTGACTTCATGTACAGTGTCCGCTGTAACGGGCTGTGACTTCATGTACAGTGTCCGCTGTAACGCGCTGTGTGTGACTTCATGTACAGTGTCCGCTGTAACGCGCTGTGACTTCATGTACAGTGTCCGCTGTAACGCGCTGTGACTTCATGTACAGTGTCCGCTGTAACGCGCTCTGTGTGTGACTTCATGTACAGTGTCCGCTGTAACGCGCTGTGACTTCATGTACAGTGTCCGCTGTAACGCGCTGTGACTTCATGTACAGTGTCCGCTGTAACGCGCTGTGACTTCATGTACAGTGTCCGCTGTAACGCGCTGTAACTTCATGTACAGTGTCCGCTGTAACGCGCTGTGACTTCATGTACATTGTCCGCTGTAACGCGCTGTGACTTCATGTACAGTGTCCGCTGTAACGCGCTCTGTGTGTGACTTCATGTACAGTGTCCGCTGTAACGGGCTGTGTGTGACTTCATGTACAGTGTCCGCTGTAACGCGCTGTGTGTGACTTCATGTACAGTGTCCGCTGTAACGCGCTGTGACTTCATGTACAGTGTCCGCTGTAACGCGCTGTGACTTCATGTACAGTGTCCGCTGTAACGCGCTGTGTGTGACTTCATGTACAGTGTCCGCTGTAACGGGCTGTGACTTCATGTACAGTGTCCGCTGTAACGCGCTGTGACTTCATGTACAGTGTCCGCTGTAACGCGCTGTGTGTGACTTCATGTACAGTGTCCGCTGTAACGCGCTGTGACTTCATGTACAGTGTCCGCTGTAACGCGCTGTGACTTCATGTACAGTGTCCGCTGTAACGGGCTGTGACTTCATGTACAGTGTCCGCTGTAACGCGCTGTGTGTGACTTCATGTACAGTGTCCGCTGTAACGCGCTGTGACTTCATGTACAGTGTCCGCTGTAACGCGCTGTGTGTGACTTCATGTACAGTGTCCGCTGTAACGCGCTGTGACTTCATGTACAGTGTCCGCTGTAACGCGCTGTGTGTGACTTCATGTACAGTGTCCGCTGTAACGCGCTGTGTGTGACTTTATGTACAGTGTCCGCTGTAACGCGCTGTGACTTCATGTACAGTGTCCGCTGTAACGCGCTGTGTGTGACTTCATGTACAGTGTCCGCTGTAACGCGCTGTGACTTCATGTACAGTGTCCGCTGTAACGCGCTGTGACTTCATGTACAGTGTCCGCTGTAACGGGCTGTGTGTGACTTCATGTACAGTGTCCGCTGTAACGCGCTGTGTGTGACTTCATGTACAGTGTCCGCTGTAACGCGCTGTGACTTCATGTACAGTGTCCGCTGTAACGCGCTGTGTGTGACTTCATGTACAGTGTCCGCTGTAACGCGCTGTGTGTGACTTCATGTACAGTGTCCGCTGTAACGCGCTGTGTGTGACTTCATGTACAGTGTCCGCTGTAACGCGCTGTGACTTCATGTACAGTGTCCGCTGTAACGCGCTGTGTGTGACTTCATGTACAGTGTCCGCTGTAACGCGCTGTGTGTGACTTCATGTACAGTGTCCGCTGTAACGCGCTGTGACTTCATGTACAGTGTCCGCTGTAACGCGCTGTGACTTCATGTACAGTGTCCGCTGTAACGCGCTGTGTGTGACTTCATGTACAGTGTCCGCTGTAACGCGCTGTGACTTCATGTACAGTGTCCGCTGTAACGCGCTGTGTGTGACTTCATGTACAGTGTCCGCTGTAACGCGCTGTGACTTCATGTACAGTGTCCGCTGTAACGGGCTGTGACTTCATGTACAGTGTCCGCTGTAACGCGCTGTGTGTGACTTCATGTACAGTGTCCGCTGTAACGCGCTGTGACTTCATGTACAGTGTCCGCTGTAACGCGCTGTGTGTGACTTCATGTACAGTGTCCGCTGTAACGCGCTGTGACTTCATGTACAGTGTCCGCTGTAACGCGCTGTGACTTCATGTACAGTGTCCGCTGTAACGCGCTGTGTGTGACTTCATGTACAGTGTCCGCTGTAACGCGCTGTGACTTCATGTACAGTGTCCGCTGTAACGCGCTGTGTGTGACTTCATGTACAGTGTCCGCTGTAACGCGCTGTGACTTCATGTACAGTGTCCGCTGTAACGCGCTGTGACTTCATGTACAGTGTCCGCTGTAACGCGCTGTGACTTCATGTACAGTGTCCGCTGTTACGCGCTGTGTGTGACTTCATGTACAGTGTCCGCTGTAACGCGCTGTGTGTGACTTCATGTACAGTGTCCGCTGTAACGCGCTGTGTGTGACTTCATGTACAGTGTCCGCTGTAACGCGCTGTGTGTGACTTCATGTACAGTGTCCGCTGTAACGCGCTGTGACTTCATGTACAGTGTCCGCTGTAACGCGCTGTGTGTGACTTCATGTACAGTGTCTGTTACTTTTGTCCGATGTTAACGAAATTCAGAATCTGCTCACACATTTCAGCTTATGTCCCAGTACCAAGTTTTGTGCATTCACTTCCTGCGGTTTTGGGTTTGACAAATGCGTACAGCGCATGGACAGACGTGCCAAATAGATGCATTTTTGCAACACTACTTCAAGTATTGAAACTGTAGCCTTATGAGGGCTTTTGCTTCCAGGATATATGAAGTAATGAGGTAATGTTAAAAATTACAAAATTGTTAATTTTGCAACATTGCGAAAAGCGACTGTTAGCTTCGTCATGTCCGTCTGTCTTTGAGGTGCGTTCGCGTAAGCATTGTTGCCGTGGAAAAGCTTTAAGTATTACATATTCTGAGTGTGTGTCTGTAGCCTTAGTTACCCAGCATGCAAAGCGCATGCGCCGTATTATATTGTCATCTGTGGCCTGTCTGGCTCCACCGTATTTTTCCACATTATCTCATAAACGGCACGATTTTCGGGAAAAAAGCTATTGAACATAAAATGTGTGTTTTGATTTTCTCTACAACTTATGTTTGAAATATTTCTCATTCTAAGAAGAATTCAGCGAGATATTATCATAAATGTACATAGGTCTTCATGTAAGGTACCGTTATTCTTGTGAGATTTAAATAAAACCTGAATTTTCTCGACAGAGTTTTTAAAAATATACAAATATCAAATTTCATGAAAATCCCTCCAGTGTGGGACGAGCCGTTGCATGCGGACGCACATACATGACGAAGCTAATAATGGCTTTTCGCAATTTTGCAAATGCTCCTTTTTAAGACCGTCAGAGAGTAAAATGTACCCAGAATTAGATGGGTGGTTGTTTATTCGTTCTTCCATTTATTCGTTCTTCCATTCATTCGTTCGATCATTCATTCTTCAGTCCATTCACTCGCTTATGATCAACGGGAGGCAACAGAGTCACAGCAGTCTAGCAGCAGCTTTCCAACGGGAACGTTCAGATGGCAGCACTATCCACTGAATTCTGCAATCGATTGACGAATACATAGTATTTCTATTCGCTCAGTACGACTCCCCATTAAATGTTAACAGTTAACTGTTTTTAGATGTTTATATAGGCTACATGTTTGGACTTTATTAGAGTATCATCAGGTCAGGGGTGCACAAATCACGGGCGACTGACCTTTGTGCGGTGGCAGGTGATATTCCCAGTATATTATTGCGGCTTTTTCCATTACGTCAGTTCACAGGCACGGAACAGAAAGTACGATATATAACACTGACGTTCACGGATCGCTCCAGAATTGTGGCTCCTCAGTATGGGACGTGATTCATGTGTGATTTCAGGCTTCCGCCGCGGCGTAAATAAGATCTTCGCTCTTGTGGGATGTTTCGCAGCGCAGATTGGTAGTTACCGACGTTTCGGGACAACCTATCGGTCCCATTTTCAGTGGACTGCCTGACCATTGA
Organism: Reticulitermes speratus; assembly: GCA_021186555.1. Classification (NCBI taxonomy): domain Eukaryota; kingdom Metazoa; phylum Arthropoda; class Insecta; order Blattodea; family Rhinotermitidae; genus Reticulitermes; species Reticulitermes speratus. The sequence goes on along the minus strand of JAJKFL010000009.1, from coordinate 3,575,354 downwards.
AGGCGGGGACCGTTATGTTGTCCCGAAACGTCGATAAGTAACTACCAATCTACGCTGCGTAGCATCCCGGAACAGCGAATATCTCAATGTACTTGTCACCGTGAAGGCGGTTTCTAGATTTTTTTTATAATTTGTGGATCCCTGCAATATGTCATAGTTATGCAACCTCGCTCTGCATGCTATGTTAACACAATAATAATAAATAATTCCTGGCTCAACAGCCCTGTATGGGCCTGGGCCACCTCTTGCCTCCTCTTGTCGAGGTTACTAAGGGTTACTAAGTCATGCGCATTCATGGCAGCTGGTGACCGGCCAGCTAGCCGCGCTTAGTGTTCTATCGATCCTGATGTGCACGCCAGAGCCATCTGGCAGGCAGTCAGGAGACTTGGATGAGAAATGGAGGCAATTTGGCTTATTCATGCCCGTAAGGTTCTTTTACATGCCGTAAATCTACGACATGGGACCGACGGCTTTACTTCCCCTCCGAAGGAAGTGGTGCTCCGGATTTTTATCATCCTTAAAAATCCATCGACCTCGGTCGGGATCGAACCCGCGAACCTTGGGTCCAGTGGCGAGCACGCTAACCACTAGTCCACCGAGGTCGACATGTTAACACAATATATTTATGTTTATAATTTATAGTTTATAATAAACAGTTTGTGTGTATATTACATTATTATGGCCTGAAAGTAATGGGTATCGAAATTTGTACTCTGTGTACAGGGCATACACAAAAGAATGGCGCGGTTTTAATAGTGTTCACTATTAAAACCGCACCATTCTTTTGTGTATGCCCTGTATATTTAACAAATGTTGTTACATTATTATTGAACGAAATGTTGCGTTGATTCAAGGAACCCAGCACAGTATTGCACTTCAAAATGGACGAAGTGGTTACTGGAGATCGCAGTAGTGGGGGGGGGTCACAGCCATTGCCATCTGAAGGTATGGCGAGGAATTACAGATATAGGCCTGATGTCTACAAATTTCGTCATTCTACGCAGTTCGTTTCAGTTTGTGTTGTTTTCTAAATACGTTTAATTTTAATTCTGAACGTCCCAGTTGGTGTGAAGATAGAGAAGTATATTTTCTCTTGTTAACCATTCAGTCATAACCAACACATCACTGTTTAATGTGTGTACAGGCTACAGGTTTCGGCTGAAGGATCCATTATCAGAGCACACAGAAACCATAAATTAAAAACTCCATACGTTTTGGAAAGCGGAAGATCTTCCTGTTTATACAGTAGTGAATACATAACGGCAATTAGGTAGTGTTTTTGTGTGCTAATGTGTAATTTTCACTACTCTCACCGAATGACGACAGTCACAACACTAAATGACCAGGGGAAAGAGTCCCCACATATGCCGAGAAGTATGAACGCTGGTGAAGGGAACGGCGAAAACAAACATTATGTAACAAATTTTGTATATACGATATGATAATAAAGCTTTCTATCTTAAAAAAGAAAAAAAAACATAATGGCCGTGCCGTGGCTCAGGAGGTTAGTCGCCGGTCTCCCATCGCAGAGTCCCAGGTTCGATCCCGGGTCAGCCCCTGTGAGATTTTATGATCAGACAAAGTGACAGTGGGAAAGTTTTTCCCCCGAGTACTTCGGTTTTCCCCTGTCATTTTCATTCCATCGGTGCTCCATCACACGGAAAAGCGAAAAAGAAAACTTAAATCATCTTCAACACAGGTTTGCACATTAAGCCTCAAGTCTGCGGTGCGTACGTAGCTTCTGCTGCGGGGCCCTTCTCCACAAAAAAAAAAAACCGTAAATGTGTTGCCTAAAAAAAATTAAAATAACATGTAAAATGTTAAAATATAAAAGATGTAAATGTAAAAAGTGAGATGTAGAATCAGACTGTAAAGATATATCATATGTGGGGCAGTAATGATAGAAACTGGCATCAGTCCTGCGCATGGGTACCCTAATCACGGAACAGAATACCATAACAGAGGAAATTAAGGCTAGAATGGCAGCTGGGAACAGAAGCTATTTTACACTGATGCACATATTGAGGTCCAAAACTATCAGCAGGCACATGAAAATAAGTTTATATCAAAGGATTATACGACCGGTCGTTACTTATGGAGCGGAAGCATGGACAGTGACAAAGAAGGAGGAGGAGATGCTGAGAAGGTGGGAAAGGAAGATACTCAGGGGAATATATGGAGCAGTGAGGGAGGGAGAGGAATGGAGAATAAGAACAAATGGCGAAATACAACAGTTATACCAGAAGCCGGACATAGTTGTGGAAATAAAAAGGGCAAGAATGAGATGGGCAGGGCATGTACAAAGAATGCCAGAAGAAAGAGTGGTAAAGAAAATGTTCACGGGACAACCAGGGGGCAGCAGGAGGAAGGGAAGGCCCAGACTCAGATGGGTGGACGATTTGGAGGAAGATCTGAAGAAAATAGGAATAAGAGGATGGAGAAGGATGGCGGAGGATAGAGAGGGATGGAGGCAGGCTATTGCAGAGGTCCAGGCCCTTCAAGGGCTGTAGCACCACAGATGATGATGATGATGATGATCAGTCCTGCGCAATACAGATGGATCATCGTGCAAACTCTTAGACTGATCCTTAAGGCAGGGCGACTGTATACATTCTTTTGGCCCTCCCGGTGTTTATGTAGTATCCACATCTGAGTCTTCAGTTAAGTCAACCATACGCATATGCGAGAACTAGGCTTTTTATTATTGTGAACACCTTTCAGCAGTTTTCAAGTGTTGAGGACCAAACCAACCAACCAAAGTGCTAACTAAGGGCCGCGCAAGTCGACGTCCCTTGGTCTGTTTAGCCATTCCTGCGTTTTACAGCATTGCTGGACTCGATAACAGACTCTTTAT